>OZ025293.1:286857064-288057064 GCA_964019185.1 Maratus speculifer
TGGATTTCAGGTGAATGTAACCTAATAATATAAACCCTTAAAACCTCACAGTCAAAAATACGAGATTTCTTCTTATTAAATCCATCTTAGGGTGAAAATTTCAAGTTTCAGCATCGGCAATAGAACAAAGAACACTGTTAAAAAAAAAAACTGAAATTCACAGATATATTTTTCCTGAATTTCTCAGAAAAAGTCCCTTTTCACAACAAAAGGGCATTTTCCGTTAACAATCTGAAAACTTCACCATATTTCCTGAAAATAACGAAACAGATAAAAGTAGAAAGAAAAAGGGAAGGCACTCCGGTATCCGTGGCCGAGTGGTCAAGACACCACGCTAAGTTACTGCGAGCGTAGATTGTGGGTTTGAATCCCACTCTTACTATGCAATAATGAAAACATAAAAAATCCTCTTTAATTCCTTTCTTCTGTTCAGTTTTCTATTATTTATTCTTAAAAAAATATTTTAACTAATTATCCCCCCCCCCCCAAAAAAAAAGTAAATAAATTGTGTGCAATAATTTCAAAAAATTGCCTATAACATTATTTTTTGTAAAAAATGAATAAAAGCTTTTTTCTGTATATTCATTAAAAAAATAGTGATTTTAAACAGTGATTTTTTAAAATTTAAACTAGTTAAAAAATTACAATTCATGAAAAAAATAATAAGCATTATGAATCGGTCTAAAATAAAATAAAATAAAGTAAACCGCTTACAAAATTCTAATGAAAATATTGAAAGGAAATTTTTGAAAAGCACAACAGATTTTCCCACTAACTCATAAAAGACATACTTTGTACAACCTCGCATCAGCAGCTTCGGCTCAGTCAGTAAGGACCTACTCTGGTTTCAAAAGATGTCGCGTTCGATCCTCAGGACGGCTTGAAGTAAATTATACTATGATGAATGAAAAATGAATAAAAGCTTTTTTCTATATATTCATAAAAAAATAGTGGTTTTAAACAGTGATTTTTTAAAATTTAAACTAGTTAAAAAATTACAATTGATTAAAAAAAATAATAAGTATTATGAATCGGTCTAAATAAAATAAAATAAACCGATTACGAAATTCTAACGAAAATATTGAAAGAAAATTTTTAAAAAGCACAACAGATTCTCCCACTAACACATAAAAGACATACTTTGTACAACCTCGCGTCAGCAGCTTTGGCTCAGTCAGTAAGGTTCTACTTTGCTGTCAAAAGGTCTCGCGTTCGATCCTCAGGACGGCTTGAAGTAAATTATACAAAAAAAAAAAAAAAAAAAAGTCAAAATTAAATAATATAGTTGCTCAAAATCAATCGGAAATTTTGAATTCTTTGACGACTGTTCGGTTCATTAATTTAATTTAAATTATTATCATTAAAAATCAAACATTGTAACGGAATGTTCCGCTTCTTCAAGCGGCGTTTTCATTCCTTTTATTTTCCAAAACGGAAAATCTACAAACGGAAAGGTAAATGTCTGGCTACTTTGCTGCCCGTAATTTTACTGTGAATTCACAGAAATTTTTTAACAGTGAACCTTCTGTTTACTAGCAAGAATCTTTATATCCAAGCCATGATGTGGAATACGCAAATCGTTGAAATTAAGGTTATTTTCTAAAATCTAAATCGCAAAAATGAACGGATGACACTGAAAAAAAGTAATTTAATTAAAATCATAGAATTTTCCAAAACTTTATGATTTGTCATGTGGCATGAGGTATTCAGCTATAAATACACAAAATTTGAAATCTCTGACTTACACAGTTTTCTAATTAAAATTTCCGATTCTGTTAGTCTTTGATATAATATGTTTCTGATTATTTTCGGTGGAAATCGCCCAACAGGTGGCGTTGCTATGCGGCATTATTCCTGATTATCGCACTAGCTTTATCTCAGAAACTAATTCACGATTTTTCTTCAAACTTCAGATACAGTTAGCCCCTGATATAAATTAGAATTCTTTAATGTTTGGAGTAAATCTCCCCACAGATGGAGTTGCTCTGCGACATTATTCACGATTATCGCACTAGCTCTATCTCAGGAACACGCACGTATTTTCATCAAACTTCAGTTTAAGTTAGTCTTTAATATAAATTAGTATTCTTTAATATTTGAAGTAAATCGCTCAACAAATGGCGCTTCTATCCAGATTTTTTTACGATTTCAGCAATGACACTATCTCAAAAACTAACGCGCTGATTTTCATCAAACTTTAGATTCAGTTAGAATTTGACATAAATTATTGCTGAGATTTTGGAGTAAATAACCTAAGCGGTGATGCTGCTATGTTGAAAGCATTAACATGTGTGAGATAAAAGAAAGTTTTGGGATTGCCATTTCCTACCGGTTATTAGGCGAAAATTTAATAATTTTTTTCTCATTATAGTATTCATTTTGTACGAATCAAAACATTTTCCGTTTAAGACAAGATTCCGACTAACCAGGTTCTTTTTTTATTGGTTTTACAATATTTTAATTTTTATGACTTTACTGTCCTTTAAAAAAATGAATTTTAAAATTTAATTGTAAAATAATGGCGATTTAATAATATATCCATTCTTTGTAAAAATTTTTGGACTGAACCAAATTTTACTGATTTTTGCATGGATGTGAGCAGTCAGAGACAATGATTTCAATTCGGGAAGAAGAAAGCCAATCTTGGGTCGGAATGAAAAAAATACGTTACCAGAGAAACTAAGGTCTGGGCCTGGTACGTTTCCTGAATATAGACATTTTTTAATAGCCTTGCTTGGACGAAATAAAACCTGAAGTGGAGATTGTAAAATTTTGGAAAAAAAAACTTTTAATCGGTGTGTTAGAAAAAGCCCTGTTTTAAATTAACTGAAGGAGAGTAAATAGTACAGAAAGGAAGTGGAATGAACTAGAGCGTGCAAAAGTTGCTTTTTATGTACACTATTTTACATATGCTTCTTTTTTTAAAATATAAAAATCCATTTATATTATCCGTACCCCAAAAGCCCCCAAAATAGAAAAAAAACTGAAAAAATTATGAAAAACTACATTTTTTTTGTTTTTAAGTTTTTTTAAAAATTTGGTACGGAGTACGAAAGTTGTCTTTTATTTGTATTAGTTTACATATTTTTTTAAAAATTGAAATACATTTATATCTTCCGATGCCCAAAGCATACCAAATGTAGTTAAAATTTTAAATCTTTACAAAATTCATATTTTTTCTTTTTTTATTTTGTTTATTAAATGACTTTTGGCGCTGTGTGCGAAAATTGTCTTTTAAGCATACTAGCATACATACAAAAAATTTCAACTTCGATAAGTTTCTTTTTATGACAGACACTTAAATATTTGTTAAAAGTCGATTTTTATGAAAATTTTGAACTGAAAAATAAAAATGAAAATAAGAGTTAAAGAATTATTTATTTAGCGTATAATGTGCTCTCTATAAAATATGAAAATCTTTTTATCGTTTATTGTTGAATGTATAAAATTTTTTATAGTAAATAGAAAATACCATATAATTGTGCACAAAAACCACAAAGCTTAAACATTTTACAACCTCCTGTAAGAAACTTTACTTTCACAAAGCCAACACTGATAATAACAGATTTTCATTATTTTAATATGGATGGTAGGACAGAGACCCCTTAGCTTCATGTTCAGTGGATATTATACAACGCTCCTCAGTTGTCGAGGAACAGAGAGGTCTAATATTTTAACATATATTAAAAACTTACTTTTAATTAACTTAAATACAAAAAATTCAACTTTCGCATACAGTGCAAAAACTAATAAAAAAAATTAAAACGCAAAACAATTAGAATTTTTTATAAAAACTTCAATGTTTAACTATTTTTATGTCGTTTGGGGCATTGGAAAATATGAATGGATTTCAATTTAAAAAATAGGTGTAAACTAATATATGAGAACCCCAGAAGCCAAGGGGTATAAGTGATAAATTAAAAAAAAAAATAAAATAAATACACAGACGACCTAAAAATATGCTTTTTTCATTTCAGGTAAAGAAATATAAGTGATTTTCTTATTATTTGCTGAGTTATAGAGGCAAACCACTTTTTTCGAAAAACAAACAATATTGATTAATTATACATTTAAAGAAAATTGTACTTTATTTTTTAACAGTTATTGAAATAAGAGTTCAAAGACCAGAATGCAACAAGCAGAAATTTCCTATTTCAATTCACTCAGTTGTTATTGATGTTCCAATTTAACATCAATAATCTTTAAACTCAATTTACTCCAAATCGAAATTTTGTCACTTGTACCCCTTGGCTTCTGGTGTCCTCATATATAAACTAATACATATAACTTTTGCACCCTTCGCCAAAAGTAATTTCGAATTTTTTTTTGTATATTTTTCGATTCACCCTAATGCATAGCCCCTAATAATAATAATTAGTTTAAAACTTCAACAGTACCGGATTCTTCTCCAAAGAACATAATGAAAGTTTACGATTCTGAAATGACCCTTTAGTTTTTAACTTATTTAGATCTGCCAAATTTTGTTTTTTAATGCTAGTAAAATTGGGAATTTCCTCTATTTACAGGTTGTTTAGACAACTTCCCAACAAGAAATCGCACGAGATGTTTTGGAATAATCTTAATTTTGTACAGTGTAGACCATTCATGACATTATCTGCAACAACAACCATCCTGCCGAGATTTTAAACTATTTATTTATTTCTTCATGCCATATAAAATCTCATATCCTGGTGAATATTAATTTGCAAATTGTAAGTCTCTCCGATCCTTATATAGGGTAGATGTGCCAGTAATGGACCCCCTTAAGGAATTTCTTTAAAAAATAATTTTTTATTAATAGTTATAATTATTATATTCCAATTTTTTCATATTATATTAATCTTTCAACAATGTTTAACTAATCCCATAGTTACATTTTCCAATAGAAATAAAAATTTAATTTTAAATAATAGGAATACGTCTAAACACCCAAAAACCCGGTAATGGATCACCTATATTCCAGTAATGGACACCCTACGTTCTAGTACTGGGCCACCCAACAAAAAATAACAGATAATTGTTTTTTCAACTGTATTTTGCTCCAGAACTTAATGAAAGCATACTAATAAAACAAAATATTAAAACTTAAGTTAGAAATTTATTACATTAAACGATTTATAATGAAAAAACACAAAACAAATTATTTAAATTTAAGTTATGAATTTATTATAATCAACGATTTATAAAGTGGATATAAAATAAATTATATTATTAAAAGTTTATTACATTAAAGGATTTATATTGTAAAGACATAAAACAAAATACTTAAATTTAAAGTATTTATAAGATAAAGACAATGTTTTACTGAAATCAAGTTAAGATAAAATAAGGCAATAAAAAAAGGCTTCATTCGTCATTCATATCATTATCTAAATGATGTGCTGTGCAAATATGAAGTATAAATAACAAATCTTCAATTTTATCATCACTTTTAGATAGTCCAAACTATTCAATACGGAATTTTAGAATGCATTTAAAAGGATAAATAGTCTTGAACTATCCAACCATTTTCCGATAATCATATAGCCCATCAATGAGGCAAAGATTTATTTCACAATTTCCCTTGAGGGATGTTTAAATGGATATATTATCATCAATGGAACAATCTCACTATTTGCTGAAAAAAATCCCATAACAATGATTTGTTCTTTTTCGTTATTCGGTACTACATAATACACATCTTTAATTGATTTTGGTCCCAAAATTTTCGCTGTTTTAAGAGCACAAAAGAAACCAGTTTTAACTGCATTGAAAATTCTCTCTGTATGCTTTAGAATTTGGAAGAAGATATTCCACTAATATGTTCTTCCAACTATGATTCTACATTTCTGAATCATTTTAAAACAACTTCTTTTGTAACGCCACATCAGATTTTGTCAAATGTTCTGCTTGTTTTTTGTACCAATTTTGGATGTCTTCTTAAAAACAACTATTTATAAAGAAATTGCCTTTATTAAATTCTAGTAGGTAAAATTTAAGCATTAAATCTGATTATTTGGCTTTTTAGTTAAATCAAAATATTTTATCTCCACTGAAATTACACTTTTAGTATTGGTCACTTGGGTGGTCCATTACTGGAAAATCACGAAATAAGCAATCCAGTAATGGACCACCCCTCCTAAAATCTTAAAAATAAATAAAATTTTGTAAATGGCCATTGGTATATTAAATTCAGTGTTTTATATTGCTAAGCAAACAAAAACATTCAATTTTTACGGGAAAATAAAAAAGATACAAATTAAGTAAGTAAAGTCAGCTCTTAGCATGTTCATTACGATTTTCAGTAAAACTGTGAAACTTTATTTTCTGCTTTCTAATTGCTTTGATGAAAAGTGTAAAAAAATAATCCAGATTATAGAGCATGCAAGGGAAGCTAAGAAAAAAATAATAAAGACTTAACTATCATTTATTATTTTTTTATAAACTAAAAACTGCGATGTGGCCCTTTACTGGAAGGTAGTCCATTACTGGCACATCTACCCTATCTTACTTTTTCTCTTTTAGGTAGATTTCGTATAAAATACTACCTATTGCACTCGCACCAGTTTATCTATCTATCTATCTATCTATCTATCTATCTATATATATATATATATGTCACTTTTTTATGGACACAATAACTTCTATAATTCTTCACCAATCTCCACCAAATTGGTACATAAAATCAAAGGGGATAAAATCTCGGCTAAGTTCGTTAATTGGCAAAATCGGACCAAGGGGGTCGAAATAGGGGGCATTTTTGTGAAAAACTCGTAACTTCTTAATGAAAATTGATATCGAATCAGTTTAAAGTTTATATTACTTCTAAATAATGGGCCAAAAGTTTATGCATGGCAGATTTTTGATAAAGTCAAAATGGGCTCAAGGGGCGAAAAAAAATAGGGTTTTTGGGAGAAAAAAAATCATAACTTTGTCAATTCTCAAGATATCAAATCCATCTAAATTTTTTATAAATATTCTTAAAATTATCTAAAACTTTTGTATGTGCAAGTTTTTGATAAAACTAACTCTTACCGGTGAAAAAAAAAATAAAAACGAAAATAAAAAGGGGTTTGGAAAAAGAAAAAAATCCATAACTTTGTCAATTATTAAACTATCAACTCCAATTAAATTTATTTTACATCTTCTCTATAATATCTACAACTCTTATACTGACAAGTTTTTCATAGGATCAATTCGTATAGCAAAAATAAATCAAACAAAAATTGGAGTTGGAGAAAAAACTTCTAATCCAAATTGCTTACATTCTGAATCGTTTTAAAAATTCATTTTTTTTATTTTAAACGCATCCAAATGGCAGATCCTCTTATTTAGGAACTATATAATGTGAAACATTGGCCAGATTTTTGATAAAGACAGAATATATTTCAAAAAAGGCTGCCAAAAAGGGTATTTTGAACAGAATTTCCCGAAGTGACCGTGATAGGAAATTTGAGGAAGTATTCAAATAACAAATTGCGTTTTTTCTGACTAGTTTTAAATCAATTTTTACTCTTAAACGCATCCAGTTTACAAGTCCTCTTATTTAGGAACTGTATAACATGACGCATTGGTTAATGTTTTGATAAAGACAGAATATATTTCAAAAAAGGCTGCCAAAAAAGGTATCTTGAACAGAATTTCGAGAAGTTATCGTGATTGAAAATTTGAGGAAGCATTGAAATAACAAATTCCGTTTTTTCTGACTCATTTTTAAATTTAGTTTTGCTCTCAAAGGCATTCAATTGACAGGTTCTCTCATATAGGAGCTGTATAATGTTCCGCATTGTTCAGTTTTTTGATAAAAGCTGAATATATTTTTAAAAATTCTGTCAAAGTGGGCACTTCGCGCAAAATTTCCCGAAGCTATCATGATTAAGAATTCAAAATTCAATTGTATTCAAAATTGGTTATTTTATAACTCATTTTTAAATTCAATTTTGCTCTCAAACGCAATCAATTAACAGTCATTTGTTATTTAGGAACTATTATAATATGCCGTATTAGTCGACTTTTTAATAAAGTCAGAATTATTTCAAAATATGTTTTCAAAATGGGCATTTGATCCGAAATTAGCTTAAGATGATTCTGATAAAACCAGTCCTTACAGAAAAATGAAATTAAAATTTTTTCAAACGAGGACAAATAAAAGTGTAAGACTAGGTTTATCTGTAGTCAAATTTATTTTTTGTTGTTGAAATGAGCACTCTTCGAAATCTACCTCCGCCTATAGGCCTAGCCGACAGGGATTTTTAATAGCATTTTACTTTTGCATTGGACTTTTGAAGCACCCGGTATATATATGCACCATATCAATCAGACATATATATACAAAGAACAATTTGGTTCTGCCAAAAGTCGCTGATTTGGATCCTGGCTTGGATATTTTCGCCAGTTTAGAAAAATAACAACTTTAATTATTCATGAGCAAATACGTATCCAGCGTTTTTCTGGAGGTGTATAAAACAATTTTATAAATAAAATTCCGTGTCCAAGGTTACTTAGAGTCTCCATTACCTGTGATCTATTCTGCGTAACAGATTGACATGTCAGACCAGATGTCGTAGTCATTAGGTTTCTATATGAATTATGTGCATACCAGGTTTGTCCAGTATAGTTCAACTGGTAGTGCACTGGCGACTTCAACCAAGGGTTCTTGGTTCGAATCCTGACCTAGACACATTTTTGCACAGTTTGGAAAAATTACAACTTTAATTATTCATGTGCAATTACGAATCCAGCGCTTTTCTTGAATTATTTTACCTACGTTTTATGAATATTTGGTTTAAGCATCAATTATTATACGACTGAACATAAATTTTTAATTAACAACAAAAGAAAAAAAAGAAGAAGAAGCCTTGAAAACAAAAATGTTGCTGATAATTTAGTAAGTTTGTTAAATTCGTTTGTTTCTTACTGCACATACGTGGATCAATAGTTAGAATGGGATTAAAATCTTGGGCGCTTCTAAATATTTCTGGGCTCTGTGGTGGGCTTACTGTGCCTATATAAAGAAGAAAAATAGACTCCGGGAACAAGATAACTGGATTTTTATTTGAGTGATTAGTGACTGTCTTGTATTCAAATGAAAGAAAAAAGAACTTTGAAAACATATGTTAGAACAAGTTCTGTCAATCTGAAGTCTTTCCTAGGGTCGAAGCACTGGGCCCAAACCCTCTTATCTCGACTGCTGATTGTGAAATTGCATCAACATAGAAAAGAATGGCTTCTCTTGTTTTTTCTTCTTTTAATCGACAAAAAAATGTCGATTAAATTATACGATACAAGAAATACACGAGAAACAGAAAATTGCTAAAGGAATAAAGTGTGTTAATGAGTTCCACGATAGAAAAAAAAATTCAAGGTCAGGGAAAAATGATTCGCGAAACTGGCATTTGGCGATCTTTTAGCAATTCAGCAACCTTGTCCTTAAACTTGTGCTGCTGGGTGAGGAAACAAGTTAAAAGTTGGCGGGTTCAGTGCCGAAGAAGGTTGGGGCTGTGTTGGGGATGATCAAATCGTTGCACTTCGGCATCTGTTGCTTCCAAAGATCCGGAGCTCCCTTGGAGCTTCAGGTAAGTGATTTTTCGGTTATTAGGTAATGTTACAGAACATGCAATTATATAGTGCTATATTAAGGTAGTACTGGACCTTTGAGTTTGTCAAAACGATTAAAAACATCACCTTTTGCAAACTGCCAAAGCACAAATAATATGCAATTAAGATCCTTTTTTTTTCTGCCTAAAGTATATATTCTTAACTATATTATACAGAAAAAATAAATGGTTCAAACACAAAAGTAATATTTGAAATTTTAATTTAAAATTATTCTCACTAATTCGTGAATTAAAATCATTAAGTGTTGCGCTCATGATAAAACTCTGAATTATGCATATAGAATTTTTTTTTGAACAAAATAGAATCATAACATACCTACTAAATTAAACCTAAAATAAACTCCAAAAGATTTGTTTAAAACTCAATTTTAACAGACACACACACACACACACACACAAAAAAAAAAAAAAAAAAAAAAAAAAAAAAAAAAAAAATCATTTTTTTTTTTCAAAAATCTTTTCAAGCTTTTCAAATGCATAGCAATAAATAACCAAAATATGGGAATTTTTTTTTATTTTAGCTTGTAAAATATAATGAAATACACATTTGGTTTATTTTTTAAATCTTTAGCTTATATAGATTGAAAGTAACAGTGCATGCAAACTCCAAGTTAACTAATCTGAGAAAAACGCGCTTTAAAGTTTCAATAATTACGGACCTTCAATTGTACTCACTGTTTATAAATGATAATAAATAAAGAAATAATGCAGATTTTTTATTGCTTTTTTTTCTCTTTATATTGCATATTGTTGAGTCTTTTTTAAAGATTCGAAAAAAAAAAAAAAAAAAAAACTGTTTTGAAAATTTAAAGGTCTTGTGACACCTTAAAGGAGATAATTTTTATATATAGGTATAATTTTCGACCATCCGATTAGGTCACTTTTTTCCCGCATATTTTTTGATTGAAATTAGGATATATATTTATTGCCTCTCTGATTGGTTTATTTTTAAAGATTGTTTAAATGTGTTTTTTTAGAAAGTTCTAGTGTATTATTTCGACCCTTTTTTTTTTTTTTTATACCTAATAGAATTTCTTTTGAGACCTACTCATATACCATTGTAGTTTTTGCATTGCTTTATTCTGTGTTAGACGTTTTAATATAAATAAAACTACTATAATGTTATGAACGCTTCATATAAAAATAAAATAAAATTAATTAATTAATTTACATAAAAAGTTACAATACCTTAACATTTTTTAAATAAATAAATGTTTCTGATCTTTTATAACATATTTACACAATCAAATGACGATTAATAAAAGAATCAGCAAATATATGTTCTATTAAAACAATTAAAATGTTTTAGAAAGAGAAGTTTTTTGCGTTATACATGTTGAGAGGCAGGGGAAAAAATCAATGCTTATTTATCTAAGCTCCTTTAACTTAACTCTTCACTATACCGTGGGTCATATATGGCACATACCTAAAAACACAGACGAATAGGACGACATAAAAAATCAATAACGTTGATGTTGAAATAAATGGTCTGAGCTTATAGTGTTACGTTTTATTGTGTGAAGAAAATTATTGTCAATACTTGACGGCTTATCGTCTTCGCACGGTTAACATGCAGCTTTAATTTTTTATTTTTTATTTAATTTTTTTTAAAAGTTTGACAAAAAATAAATAATAAATGCCAATAATGTGCATTGAAAAATTATCCATGTAAAAATGATGTCATGATTAGCAGGAAATAGTTATTGTCATTCTTAAAAACTAAAAAATCGACAGGATTGCCTGACGAAAAGGACAACTTTTGACGAGAGGTTATCCTTAACGTTAACAACGTTAATTTCAGAAAATTTGAATCAAAATTACTTATTTTTTTTAAAAAAGAAATTTCCATTTTGTTCATAAAAGCTTAAAGTTAAAGATGATTGCGTCAAAGTAATATCATCTTCTATCTACCATTATCGAAGTTAAGGCTTTTGAGCTTGAAATACATTATAGACACCTTTGTAAATCGTGCTTAGGCAACCAAATTTTAATTCCGCATTTTTTTAGCTTTAAAAGAGTAAGTATATGTTGTCATTTAAAAGTAGCTGTTTTAATGTATTTTTTTTATACAATAAGCTTTGAAAGTCTTAGAGAATACAATGCATAATTATACAACACCAAATGCTACTACACATTTTCTTAGCATTGTTTTTCATTTTATGAAGAGGGATTTCTAGAATTCCATTGTTTTATCCGAGTCTTTTTTCGGTTGCCGTTTAAATTTTGCAGTTGTTTACATTATTTGGCACAAAATCCGTGCTCGTATTTGAGCGAGTCATCTTGTATTTATGATTGACAGGAACCCTAGTTCCTACCCCAAAATGTTTGAAACAGTGTGCATTACCATCTCTTAATGATTGTACACTACTTTTCGGTACATCCTGTATATGTATTCATAATAGAACTATTCTAAAATATTTGTTCGAAACGAAAGGAAAAATCACACGGCAGCATTGGGCCAAAATATATTTGTTTTGTTAAAAATGCAGAGCGTCTGATTCAAATTTGAATCAGAATTTTCGTTCAGAATTTTAACAATGATAAAAACATCATAGAGGCATGTTTAACAGATTTCATTTGCTTTCTGTGAAATGGAATAGCATCACGGGAAGGGATGGGAATATAAAATATTTTTTTAGTGACACAGTACGTAATGGCAGATACATTCTGAAAAAATGGAGCGACTCAATGTTGCTGGGACATTGATAGTGGCCTCTTTCTGAATTTATTGTAATGCCATCACAGTTCTGATAAAGCAAGATAGTTATGTTGAAAAAAATATTCAAAATATCTTTGTTAATATTATAGTTGTGAATGAATGTTTAGCTTCGTTTTGCAGTGATATCCCTGTACTTTTAGCAAATAGCTGATAAAATTTGGTGATAAAAACACCCTAAAAGGTTTTTTGTTTTTGTTTATTTCAGTACTCCTATTTTATTTTCATTCTCACAGATAAAACATAAAAATGAAATTTTACTGTATTTAAACAAACATGATGAAAAAGGAAATTGTGAAGTATCTATGATATGCTCTTTGAAATTGTGAGTTCGAACTAAAGAAAACTAAAAACCCTGAAAAGTAACTGCAGCAATACTCCACTTTCTTTAGGTTTATATCGATTTCATAGGTCATTCTCTATGACATCTGCAGTATTGAAAAATTGAAAGAGGAACCACTTATGCCGGTTATAAATAAGTACTATTGATGTAATAGCACTACAAATGAGTAGTATTTGGAAAATTTTAAAAGATAAATGTTATTCGGAAGCGAAAGCTTTCTTGGAAAGAAATAAGCTGTTTCTGTGATTTATTTGTAGTCAAAATGTGTATTCATTTGAAACCTCCGCATGGATACTTTTCCAATAAAGACTAACCGAAGAAAATTTAAAGAATAATGAAATGTTGGTTTATCGTTTAATAATATTTTTAAATGCTTCATAATTGTTTATTTTAAGAAATTAAATTTTTCTTGGAAATTTTTTTTTGTCTTTAGATTGTTTTTTAGTCAGATATTTATATCTTTCTTTTTTGAAAGGATAATAGATACATAAAAAATTATTGTTGCAAATTTTTGAAATATGATGCATTCTTTTATTAATTTCTTTTCCTTAAACACTGTGTGACTATAATAACTGACACAAAGTGAATTAGTGTCTGACACTTCATTTAAAAAGGTAAAAAAGTTATTTAAAGGAATTTATACCTTTAAAGTAATTTAAAATCTTTATTATAAAAATAATACTTAAACTTTATTCATGCATGAATCATACATCAGATGAGTATGACTTTTTTTTCATTTTTTAAATTATTAATAATGCAGCCATCTAATAACTGATATTTATCAGCTAGTAACTGATAGTTCATGTCAGATGCTGTAGAACAATTTAAAATTTAATGACGTGTAAATACAAAATATATTTAATTTATTATTACTTTTATAAAACTGTTCAAATAATTGATTTCAAATTTCTTTACTATAACGAATATCTAACTCCTCTGACAGAGATCGAAGAAATTAAATTCCTGGAAACAGTAAGCGACATACCCCTTTATGCTGAATTAAATAACTATAAATTAGAAAACATGGACCTAATTTCAACAAGTACAACTGTAAGAAAAAATTTAGGACGGTTGCATTACAAATAGATTAAAAACAAACAAAAAGCCACTACCTTAATTTTAGAACTAAGATGGTTGCCTCAAAATGGCAGTTTTTGTGTTCTCAAAAGGTCCTTTTTCATTGAATATCTTCTTGGCCTGCTAGTTGTAAATATGTTGTATTCAAAATGAAAATAAGCGTCTAAGTTATCATTAGATGACATTACTTTGCAGAATTTTGCGATAAATCTATACTAATATTGTAAAGGGGAAAGATTTGATTGCTTGTTTGAATTGAATAGGCCCCGAAACTACTTGACGGATTTGAAAAATTCTTTCACCGTTGGAAAGCTACACTATTTCCGATGAACATAGACTATAGCCGCCGCTTAAAAGGATCAAAATAAAACGCCGGATAAACGGATCAAAAGCAGTTTGAGAAATTAAAAGTTACCTGACACTCTAGACACATGACAATCACTGAAACACGTATGAAAATCGTAACTATGCAAAAAAAAAAAAAACTTTTCTGACCTGATATAAAAGCGTGTGTTTTAATTTTTAAAACTATTTAGCAATTATTAAAAAAGGAAAAGAAATGCTAAAACGCGAATTAATTAAAATGAAAAAACAATCAAAAACGATCGTTTTGGAGTTTTCAAAAAAATTATAACAGATAGTAAATATTTTAAAGAGTAGTGAGCATCAAATATGGGCGGGGGGATTTTTTTTTTTAAGGGGAGCGGTCAAATATTTAAAATTGTAACGTTTTCTACCATTTCAAATGCGGACTTTTCACTAAGCCCAGGGATAAATATTACTTATTTAATATAAAACTTTCAGATAGATTATAACACTAATATAGATTTTAAAGAGTAGGGGACGTCCAATTATGGGTAGGGGAGGCAATAATTATTTTTGAAAGAACGTGATCAAATATTTAAACCCGTACTGTTTTAGATGCGGATTTTTCAGAGCCCAGAGACAAATACTTATTTAATATAAAATTTTAAAAGTACTTACCCCTATTTTCGAATAATAATTTCATTAAATATCTTTCTTAAGTCCAGAAACAGTTTTGTTGAATTCGCCCTCTGATAGTGAAATGTGAAACTAAAAAATTCCAGAACCCCCCACGCTTTTTTTTCTTGCCGTGCGTGCACAGTACTTCTGCTAAACGGTACCGTAGGCACCGGGGATTCGGTAAGAGATTGGGTCTTTATGGCATTTTGCAATGCAAATTTCAGGTTTGTTTTAGAATATAATTACGGGCCAGGGCAACACTTGGCGGCTGAGCAAGTAAATAAATAAAAATAAAAATGTCATGCTTATTTGACTTAGATTTTTCCTGAAGTGTCGATTACTCGTTAGGTGTCAATAATTGGGGTCATTGACTAGTTAACTTATTTAATGAGCTTTTTCTTATGTGTCCATTTTCCGTTGTTATTTTTATTAGCTTCTTATGCAATTTTTTAAATTGATCATTTATTTTACCACTTCCTGTATTATTTTTTAAGTCATCTTGCAAACTTTTATATCAGTACTTTTTTATTTTTTAAATGGAAATTGATTGAAGTAAATTTAAGGAAAAATGCTGTAATATTGGTTTAAAAGTTAAACATTTAAAACATATTTCATAATTATTTACTATAACTAGCTAATTATTCTTGGGGATGTTTTTTTTTTCGATTAAAGTATTCTTATTTCAGTTATTTTTCCCACCTCTTTCTAATTAGTTCTTTTGACAGAGAATATTTTTTAATAATCTTCGTAATCTTTGTCTGATGTTGGTCAGTCAAGTATACAATTCCTATTGCTAATATTAAATCTATATGTGTGGTAGCATTCGCATTTTTTAAATGCCCGTCAAGAAAAAAAAAAATATATATATATATATATATATATATATGTTTAACATCTTTTTTCTGCGTACTCTCCCTTTTCTTTTCTTCCGTAGTTGGCAATTTCCAATACATATGCTTAATTTAATATTTTATCTGATGAAATCTTAATGAAACTGACGAGCTGTAAGTAAAATTTTAACACTTCAAATAAAATTGAGCATAAATTTTATAAATATTTTGTTAACTAAAAAAAGAGACATTCTTCAAGAAAAATACATAGAAAAAAATACGTTAAAATCATCAATTTTCTGATAAAATAATAATAAAAAAAATAAGATTATATTTCATGTCAATGGATTTAATATTACTGAGGGAAATTTTAAGATCTGACTGACCTGCACTTATTTCAATGTGTCCACATTCCATTATTCGTTATTAAGGGGCCACTCTAATGAAACTCCCGAAATGCAAAAATAGTACCCTCCTTCTCTTATTTCACAATCATCTAATGTCATTTTAAAAATTTATATTAAAATACTTAGGGAGTTATTTGTATTTATTTAAAAGTTTGTATATTTTTAAATCTATTCTCTGGGCATTCATACCCTTTCTTTTGAATCCACGAAGCTCTATTTACTTTCACTATATGTTGCTTTAATTCAGTACTAATTCAATACTTCAATAAAACAGCTTAAAATATTTTTGACATTTCGTTAAATTAAGGGTTATGAAATATAAATTAAATTCTTATTTATGAAAGTTAATAGAGTTTTTTTTTTCAAAAAGAATTTGAAGTTGGATACGTCCTGACTGAAGAACAAATTGTTGAAGTATCCCATTAGCGTTTCAGAAAGTAGTTGAATTAAACGCAGTTTCAAATGTAAGTGCACGGTGAAAGTGATCGAGCAATTTAACTTAGCAATGCCTCAATAAATTTGTATAGCTAGTTAAAATGGCAATTAAAGAAATGTAAAGCAACGTAATTAATTATCAGATTAATTATTTCAAAATTTTAAATAATCTAGCTTGAAAAAAAATTTTAAATTTGAAAGCAGGTAAAAAGCAGGAGTTTATTATTATTATTATTTTATTTAAATCATCAGATTTTAAAATATTCACCTTTTATATAAACATTTTAATAACAATTTTAATTTTTCTTAAGAAAGGTGTTAAAGTAAAATACATTGACATGTTTCGGAACCGTCAAATAAGTTCCATAGTCATAATATAAATAAAACAAAATTTCAAAATATTTCTCGGACAATACAAATGACACGCGACAATGGGATACAACTAAAAACACGCGCTCTATTGCAAAAAATTAAAATATAGACCATGATCTAAAACTTAACTAAAAATAAAAATTTCCAAACTATTTCACGATCACTACAAATGACACGCGACAAAGAGATATAAAAAACACCAAAAAACACGCGCGCTATTGTAAAAAATTAAATCAAAATAAAAATAGACCATGATCAAAAGAAATTCCAACTTGGTTCATCCCATTCAAGCCCTCATGAGGAATTTATTTATTAATTCTAACCATAACTTAGGAATAATAAAAGAAACGGTATCATTGCAAACCAGATTATTACGCATATAAATTTCAATGGACTCTCTTATAATAGATTTACGATTACAATTAGATATGAAACACAATTTACTTTGATTAAACAATATTTTTATCTCATCATTTAAATATGTTCTTGATAAGGCAGTGTTAGTACGTCCAAATTTAATATCAGATTCGTGCTCCCCTTTTCTAATTCCAAACTTTCTCCCAGTCAATTTTAGTGATGGAAGCAGAATATTTAACAGAAAAAGTTAATAGTGAAAATAGAGAAGAAACTAGAAATGTTATTTTTACAGAAGTTGATAAGTACCTAAAAAGACCTTCAAAGCTTATCAATAATGATTTAAAAATAGTTAAAAAGCTGAAAAAAGAAAATGATATTCTGTTCGTACAGACGGATAAATCTAACAGGATTGCAGTAATGGATCGTAAGGATTATTGTGGTAAAATGCTTAAAGCTATTGGTGAGATGAAATGTACTTTAATCATGAAATGCCCATTGAATAAAATTAACAGTAAGTTAAAAGATATTATAGAGAAAGGCTACTGGCCAGATAATATGAAAGTAAAATTAATAATTAATAAGCAAGGTGTCATTCCACGTCTTGTTGGTAGAGTAAAAGATCATAAAGAAGGATATCCATTGCGCCCCATAGTAATGAGCCAAACATATTTTTGGAAACATATTTTTTGGAAAAAGCATTTGTCTTATTGTTGAAAGACTTATTACCTCCTTCGGACTTGGTTGTTAATCCCACAGCAGAATTTGTAGAACATATCAAAATACTTAAGATTCCTCATGATTGTATTTTGGCAAGTATGGATGTCAAGTCGTTGTTTCCATCAATAGACATTACTGAAATTAATTCTTATATTAGTGATTTGATAGATAGTTCAGAAAAGTATAGTGATAACATAAAAAAGACACTGAAAATTGGCTTACAGTTAATCACAAATAATAATTTCTTTATGTTTGATGGAAAAATTTATGAACAAAAGTTGGGGGCTCCAATTGGTTCTCCCATTTCGGGTTTCCTCGCGGAATTCAAAATGAGATCTTTTGAAAAAAGAATTTTTGAAAATTTTGACAAAGTTCCTAGGTTTTGGAAAAGGTATGTTGATGATGTTTTCTTGGTTTGGGAATGGGGGGTAGATTCTTTCCTTAATTTTGTTGATAAAGTTAATAAATTAGATAAAAATATTCAATTTACCTATGAATTAGAAGCAAATTGTAGTTTACCGTTTTTAGACACTTTTTTAATTAGGGAGGGTGATTCTTTGAAAAGATCAATTTATAGAAAGAAAATTAATAGCCAACACATTATTCCAAATTCCGCTTGTTCACCTTTTTGTTATAAATTCTCTACTTTCCGTTTCATGGTTGATAGAGCTTTTAAAGTCTGTTCTGATGAATTTTTAAACGAAGAGTTGCGTAAGATCCGTGAGATTGCAGGTTCTAATGGGTATAAAATAAGTAGCATCAATTAATTAATTAATTATTATAGAAAAGGGAAGCCTAAACAACAATGTCCAGGGTTAACTGAAAGATTCAATAAAGGGGGTGATTCTAAAAATTTTAAAAGAGTTTCTTTTCCATATCTGAAAGGCGGTTTTGAGAAATTAAAATTTAAATTAAAAAAGTTTAATATTGATTTGATTGCAACTCCTCCACCAAAATTAAGATGTTTACTTAATAAGCAAGTGGATCCTATTGGACATGATGATCTTGCTGGAGTTTATGAAATACCTTATATTACTGAAAATGGTGACTTAAATTGTTACATAGGCATGACTGGGAGAAAGTTTGGAATTAGAAAAGGGGAGCACGAATCTGATATTAAATTTGGACGTACTAACACTGCCTTATCAAGAACATATTTAAACGAGGAGATAAAAATATTGTTTAATCAAAGTAAATTGTGTTTCTATTATAAGAGAGTCCATTGAAATTTATATGCGTAATAATCTGGTTTGCAATGATACCGTTTCTTTTATTATTCCTAAGTTATGGTTAGAATTAATAAATAAATTCCTCGTGAGGGCTTGAATGGGATGAACCAAGTTGGAATTTCTTTTGATCATGGTCTATTTTTATTTTAATTTAATTTTTTACAATAGCGCGCGTGTTTTTTGGTGTTTTTTATATCTCTTTGTCGCGTGTCATTTGTAGTGACCGTGAAATAGTTTGGAAATTTTTATTTTTAGTTAAGTTTTAGATCATGGTCTATATTTTAATTTTTTGCAATAGAGCGCGTGTTTTTAGTTGTATCTCATTGTCGCGTGTCATTTGTATTGTCCGAGAAATATTTTGAAATTTTGTTTTATTTATATTATGGCTATGGAACTTATTTGACGGTTCCGAAACATGTCAATGTATTTTATTTTTACACCTTTCTTAAGAAAAATTAAAATTGTTATTAAAAAAAATATTTTATTTATTTAAACACCTGATTTTTTGCAAGTTCGTTCTATGTAATAATAAGTATAGCGATCATCATTTAGAAACGATAACAATAAACGAGTCGTAATAATGGTCTCAATCAATTTTTATTCGTAAATTTAGCATTTCTCGATCTCCTTATCTCTCTATGAAAATAAGTGTAATTCTTTGAGAAATAATTTACCTTCGTCTTAATTTAATTGAATCAAATAACGGACATTTAAATAGTATAGAAAGAAGGTGGTAAGGGCAAAAGTTAAACTGAATCGGAAGTTTAAGCTACAAAAAAGAGATACTTACCCACCTGCAATTTTTAAAAGATATTTAAACATTTTTATTCGGAGCCAATCTTTATTTAAAGTTATAAATGAGTTTTTCTAAATGTTTTTTTTCTTTAAATCATTTCGGGTCTTTAAATTTTTATAAGCCAAGAACTGTTAATAAAAAATGATGTAAACTTCGAACATGCCTTTTTTCATTACTTTTCATTAATTTTGTTTCAGAGAATTAAAAAATATATTGAATTTTGAAAATATGAATTTTTAAAAAATAAGTTACATCATTTTTTAAATTTGTATTTTTAACATTTTTAAAATTAATGTCTAAAATAAATCCGGAAACAAAATTAAAATTATTTTTTCCCTTTAATTATATGAAAAAAAAATTACATTCGACAAACAATATTTCGAGTTATAACGATATTAAGTGACTTCACTTTAAAAAAAAAAGTAATAACCATTTAAAATAAATTTAGAAACGTTATGAGAAATTTTAGGATATGATTTAGTTTACAAATTATGTGGTTAACATTATACACACACAAACAAATAAATAAATCTAACTCAATAAATATATTTTCTACATGTTTCCCGGTCCCCTTAAGTAACATTGTTTCGTAGGTTACACGCATTTCAATTTGTGTCTAATCCCTTAAAACCTGACGAATTATTTAAACGGTCATATCTCTTTGTATTTTACAGATATGAAGATGCATTTTTTTGTGTGTAATTTAGGAATGGATAAGGAAATTTTTCATAATTGGAATATTTGCCCTGCTTGGCTAGCATAAAAATTTGATATTCGTATTTTTTTCATATAGACCGCCCCCCTATGGCGTTGCAACTTATGTCATCATATTTTGCCCTCCCCCCCTTTTTAATGAATCTTTGCAATCGGAAGTATGGATCTAGCGTCAATATTTAAGGAAATAGCATATCGTTTCGATCTTTATGAATCATATTGTATACTTTTATATAGATTGTTTTTTAAGAAATCGTTAATGATGTTTTCTTATCATAATATATTTCAAAGTTTTGAATATGTGATGTATGTGGGTGAATCAGAAATTAACTCAGTTTCTATATAAAATCGTTATTTCTTCTAAAGAAGAGCAAATAAACACGAACCGTTCTTTACAAGCAGGGAATTTTTCTAAATTAAAGCACTCATAAAAGGAAACTATAAATGTATGTTATATATTTTGTTGTTATTGAGGCTTTATGAAAGAAGAAAAAAAAAAAATACTAGCAAAAACTGTTTATTGTTAGGAGAAAGATATACATTTTTAAATCTCTGTGCCAGGAAAATGATACTCATACGAGGACAATAAAATGGAGACACTAAATTGTAAAAATATTTTATAACTATATTTAATATGTATGTACATACATTATTAATTTACGCAAAAAGGCCAATTAAAGTACAGTATTTAGTTATTGCAATTTTAAACTTAAGGAAAACTCTTAAATACATTAATTTGTGATAAATTATGGAAAACTAATTTAGAAAAATAAAGATTTCAAATGTGCATAAGTTCTATAAAAAAAACCCTTAAAATTATTAGTGCTAATTAAATATATTTCATAAATACTGAGACTAAATGCTAATTAAGTATTTGGATATTAACATAATTTGTTTGCTGATATTATACACAGTGCTTTAATAAATGCATTAACTTTTATGCATTAACTTAAGAAGTTTTTGAAACATAGTTTTAAATTATAATTGAAATATATATTTTGACTTACATATATTTTATTAATATTTAAAAAATAACAAGAATATTTATCCAGGTTTGCTGTCATTTCCTTTCCTTCATTTTCCAGGACAATGATAGTCAGAATAATCATGAAAATGAAATTATATACTTAAAATCTAACACATTCTGATATTTTTAAAGCTATTTTTTTAAAGTTAACTTTATTATGTATTCTATTGGAATATAAACAAATTTCTATTCACATGGTTTTTGATTGAGGGAAATGATTCAAATTAAACATAACACTGAAGGCACAGAATTTCAAAATAACACAAAAAATAAAATTTTTACAACTCAGCTACACAGCTTCGTAAACAAATAAAATTTCTTGCAATATTTACAAAATTAGTACCCTGCTACAATCTATAATGGAAACATTGAGCATAATGCAATCAGTCAAGCCAATATTTTATTTTCGTTACACACATTTTAATCTTTTTTCTTAGTTATGCAAAAATAATGAAATTATTTTAAGTTATTTTCTATTAAATAAAATACTTTATTATGAATGTATTAAATTGATGGTTAGTGGAAAACTAGTTTCTTGATTAATCTATTTAACATTTCATTAATTTACTCAACATTTCATTTATTTATTTAACATAGATGCCTCTAGTTTCAAGCCAGGATCAGGGCTTGATTATCAACAGGTAGACATTACCAGTAAATTTTAATAGAATTTTTTTATTTTATTAAAATGTGTCATAAATAAGACATTTTTAAATAAATTTATTATTATTTTTCGAATTTGTTCTACATCTGTACGTTTTTGCATAACATGAAAAAGTTTTTTAAAACACTTAATTATTTTTATATTTATTTTAAAAATGATATAAGGTAAATCATTTAGTTCGTAATATCATTTTTAAAGGAAAATAGTTCGTAAAAATGCAGGTTTTTGTTTGGTCAGTGTTGTCTTGTTAACAGCAAAAAACTGTCTCGATCCCGACCATAGAGTGGGCCTTGGTTACTCCAATAATTCTTTAAAAAGCACTAAAAAGTTTAATCTCATAAATATTGAAAGATGCTGAATAACAAATATCGATCGCAGCAACACCTGCTAGATCTTCACTGGAAACGCTTCCGCAGTTGAAACCTTATGCAATATTAACATTTGAGTTACCAGATGTCGCTGCGATTGGCATTTATCGTTAAGTATAGCTCAACAATATTTTAGCACTTTTTGGTGGGGGCCGGTCGTTGCAGCAAATGGGAACCACAAAGTTGGCGCATGCGCACTTTGGTTTGAAAAATTGATGTCCAAGGCCACCTTACCATAATAACAGGCCTTGCAATCAGGAAAAAGTCTATGGGTGTAAAAATGTCCTGGTAGTTTCCAACTTATTATATGACTTTGTCCCGTAAGTAACGCCACCTGGTACATACTACTGGTAATACTACATAAACAAATTCATAGGAAAAAATGGAAAATATTTTAATTTCTCACATTAGATGGCGCTAACAACTGGAAAATCATGCTGTTTCTTACACTGTTAAAAATCTGCTGCATTTTGCTGCAACGCACTCCCCTGCTTGTATAGAAAACGGTTACTTGGCCGTGAAATGGCGCTTTCTCATTGGTTGGAATAGAGATATTATATACAAGTGGTGGAGGGCGTTGCAGCAAAATGCAGCAGATTTTTAACAGTGTACCACGTGTACTGCGCCAAAGGAAACTTTGTGATTGCGAGGTCTGTCATTATGATAATGGGGCCTTGGTAACATTAATCGGACTTATTTTTTGGAACGAAAATTTTCATCAATTATTTTCTAATCATAATTGAAAAAATATGTATAATTATTAAAATTTACTAAAACTATAATTAAATGTATGTTTTGTCACATATAAGTGTTTTTTTAACTACTAAATGTTGCATGTTTAAATATGAAAAAAATAAATAAATAAGGGCCTCCGTGGCCGAGTGGTTAAGACGCCGCTCTGCTAAGTTAGAGGTTGTGGGTTCGATTCCCGATGACCCCAGTGCACGCATACTTTGTGTGGAGCTCCTGGTTGTATTTCTCTTGTGACGTAAATTTCCTTATGCTATCTCGTCCTTGTATATTGACGATGACTTATAAGCAGACTTTCATTTCGAGCACACAAGTCAGATGTATGTTCAAATAAATAAATGAATAAAAAATAAAAATGGGCCTCCGTGGCCGAGTGGTTAAGACGCCGCTCTGCTGCGCTAGAGGTTGCGGGTTCGATTCCCGCTGACTCCATTGTACGCACACTTTGTGTGGAGCTCCTGGTTGTATTTCTCGTGTGATGTAAATTTCCTTGTGCTATCTCGTCCTTGTATATTGACGATGACTTATAAGCAGATTTTCATGTCGAGCACACAAGTCAGATGTATGTTCAAAAATAAAAATAAATAAAAAATAGAAATATTTATGTCTATAGATCAGAATATTTTTGTCGTTATTTATTTATTTATAGTTATTTCAATGCATAATCCACTATTTTTAACAGAAATAAATTTTCGTTTCGAAAAATAAGTGTGAGCGGGATTCGTACTCACATAGAAAAATATCAAATCCCGTGTACTGCTGATCATGCTATGGAGCAACACGTCCTATAAGGAACCATACAACACGTCTTATAGGACCTGTTGTATGGAGCCGCTTCCGCTTGCCAAAGCGGAAAATTTATCCAATTATAAACTGCAGTGATGTTTACCTTTAATCTAGCTTTCCGAGCAGACAACAAATCAGTGCTCGGATACGCATGTGCCATCTTTGTGGCTCTCAGTTGCTGCAACGACCAATCCTGCTTTTTGGTTGATTGATTGGTGCATATTTTCTTCTAGACAGTTATTATGGGCCCGTCAAGATGCTTGGCGATTTGCTTTTGTCCAGAATCGTCTCAATCAATCAAATTTATACCCCGTAGGTCGCCACTGTCATATCGAGGCATGCTAATGCGAACTGAAGTACTTTTTGTATCCGTCAATGGTGCCCAAAATTATATTTTCAATTATATAAGTAAACATGTCTTAAAAAAGCTATTAAATACTGAAGTTTTATTTAAAGTGCAATATACGTGTTTTGCTTACTTCGTCACAAAATAGCCTGGAAAAAATAATCTAAGGTAGATTACCACCGAAGGCTGGATCGTTAAAGCTGATTTACTGATCGATGAGAACTTTAAACAAAAAGTTATTGAATCCTCAGAAGTAATAAATAAGTTTCATTATTTTTACTACTACTATTTTTATTCCTTTTAAAAAGTTTATTATATTGTTCATTTAAATTTATGCAGCTTTGTTTGAAAATCCAATCTGAAAAATGGATTATTAAGGAATTTTGGAATTGTTTTACAGTATGAGATGTGAATTGGGAAATCTATAACTTTATCTCATGGTACACACAACACACTGTTTCATATAAATGCTGTGTTGTGTCAACTACTATGTCGTATAAAGCATCGATCGAAAGTAATGACTTTTATGGGAGGTATAGAACTAGGCAAGGAACTTTAGGAACTCTATTTTGTATTTTAAACTATCGGTATTTTGTAATTTAAATTGTTGATAAAAGTGTGTTCAAGAAACAATTTTAATTATATAAGTTTTTACATTTTTTTTTTTATCTTTCGTAAAGCTTCAAATAATTTTTTCAGCTTTATTCTTATTATAAAATGATAAATTGTGAAACTGTGCATATCATTTTCCGGTTATTTAAAACAGTTCTGTGAGATGTAGATATAATATGAAAACTATCGGATGGAAATACACCATTACAAACATAGTTAAATGTCACTTGGTGAAAGGTATAGGAGAAGTTGACCACATTTTCAGGATATATTTTACAATGTTTTGACTTCGTATGGGTACTCATGTACATATACGAAGAATAGCAGTGTATCAGTAAATGAACACATTTCAGATCAGTACACAAAAATCAGCAATGAGACGTATTTTTATGGAGCATAAATACACAATGTTCCATAAAAATTTGGCAGTATACTAATGAATATTTCTAATCATATATTACATGATCAAAGCAAAATTAAGTTATTTTAGAGGCAGATTGTTGTTGTTTTTATCCATAAAAAGTAAACTTCTGTTTCTTTAGAATTTTGTAAATTACAGTTGTAGTTTAACCCTTTGTATCACCGTGTTGCAGATGTGCAACATGCCCAAAAGTCAATAGTACTTACACAGTAAGCTTTTAAACACGATTTTATTTATTGTTCCTATTTCTCAACACACCTGTTAATACAATTTCATCATTTGAATTCTCAACAGTAAATGGTATTGAGTTAATTTCTCATACCAAAGTTTTATTCATCATTTGAGAAACTTCAGGCTGATATTATAAAACTTACCTTGGTGAATTTTGCCAAATTAAGAAGTCCGAAAGTAGATTTTTTAAGGTTATATGCTTAAATTATGTATCAGTCAATATTTTTGAAATCGGAGTTGTTGAACCACAAAGGGTTTAAGGTAAAATTATTGATAAATATGTACCAAGTTTTCCTTGTATAAAATAAAACATTTTATGGCATTTTCTTAATATGTTCTTATATGGGTAAAATTGGAACACAAGCAAAAAGAGAAACTTTATTCCACACTTTTAATAGTGAAATTTTTAATAGGAAATCTTATTGCAATTTTATCTTATGTACAGAGGTGTGAAAATTATTAGAATAATTGTAAAATTTATAATAAAATCTTGTTATATCACAGAAATAACACATTATTTAAAAGATAATGATGCATTTAATATTTAGCTTGTATTCCCTTGTTTTTTATTAAAGATTCGATATGTTTCGATCAACTTTGTATAAATTTTTGGCAATTAATTTTTATTTCGTTGTCACGGTGCCAAATTCTGATGAGTCTTTCAATCAGATGATTCTTGTATGTGATGATGCATTTCTTCAATTTTTTCTTTACAATGGCCGAAAGATTCTTTTTAAGATTCATATCTGGACTCTTTGCGGGCTATGGATGGGTTTTTATACTTTTTTCATCTCAAAATTTATCTACAAATGAAGCTTTATGGGACGAAGCTCCAACATGCAAGGATATGAAGTCTTCATTTGGAAACCAGTCCTCTAATTGTGGAATTAATCTTTGTTCAAGCACTTTTTTATACTAATACTAGTCCATGAGACTTTCTACGGTGTATAAATATCCAGTACCTTGAAAAAGAATCATGTTCCAAACTATTACTTTAGTAGGATGTTTAACCGTTTGTGCAATACAATTTGGGAAAAATTCTTCACTGGTACGTCACTATGGTCACACACTATGACAAACACTGGTCACTATGTCAAGAGACATAGTGACTGCTTTCTTCAGATATCATGAACATTGATTCATGAGAAAAAATTAACAAAAAGATAAGAAAATTCTTAAGGTATGTAATTTATAGAGAAATGTTCTTATAAAGAAATCTTTTATCAAATTCATAAACAGTTCTGTATTTTTAGGGCAGTATACAATAAACATGATTTCAAGAAAAGAAATGAACAACTTAAGTTCAAGTGGTTCATTAAGGGAAAATTAATATTTTTCACCTTGCTCCAGCCATTTACGTAGTGTTCTTGCACAACTTTTGAAAGAAAGTCTTTTCTTTGCCATAGCAGATGTGATTTTAGCCTGTTTTCTAGAACGATGAGCATTGAGTCCAGCTGAGAAAAATTTTCTACTGATGGAAGAATCACATATATTTACTTCATATGCTTGCAAAGAGATTTTTAGTTTATGATTAGTTGATTTTCTGTTAGCTTTAGGAATTTGAATTAATTTCCTTTCTATTCTTGCAGTAAATTTACTTTTCCTTCTGCATATTCCTACTCTAGAATTTTCATATTCACATCTGGAGTCAAAAAATCTTTTTATTCTACACACACATGCTTACGGAGTTTTTGCCTTTCTAGCAATTTTATGCAGTGTATTGTTGTTTTCTTGGATGAGACACTTTACCACGGCTAGTTCTCTAGGTGAAATATTACTTGCTATGCTCATAACCACATAATAATCCTTTGACAATCTATAAAAAGCTACCATTAAGTATTAACTATGCAAAACAGCCAAAAATTTGTTTTAAAAATAAAATAATACTGATACCAGCTCAAGAAAAGAATGAAAATACTTGCCCAGCAAACAGATTGTTTTAAAATTTTATTTTAAATTTGTTTGTAAATCAAATAAATTCTTTATGCAATGCAAACAATTTGGTTACTTTGGATGAAATATTTTTCTTTTTAAGAAATGGCAACGTTTAACAAAATTATATCCCCAAAACTATTCTAAAGAAGTGAAAAATTCACTAGAGAAGGAAATCAAATTAACTTTCATGAAACATTACAAGTATGTACAATATTAATCAAGAAAAACTGAAAAAAATCACAATTATTCTAATAATTTTCACACCTCTGTACTATGCTTTGAAATACCATGCAATTTATGGTACAAACAATTATCGTATGATTTTACCATGCATCATGCTATGAAACATCATAGAAATTATGGAAAATTTAATTTCCCTATAATTAACCATATACGATGCTCTGAAATATTCTATAATGCATAGTACATATCATTATCCTATAACTTTACCATACACATTGCTCTGGAATACCATAGAACGAAGAATGTTTACCATATGAATACAATGTTTATATGTAATAACATAAAATATTTTTGATTTTCCATATAAAACAATGTTTCCATAAAAATCCTAAGCCAATTTTTGTTGAGTGTTGAAGAATATGGGTAGTGCTGACAATAAATATTAAACCGAGAACATTTTATTTGGAAGGTTATTTGCTTTTCCATCTTTTTTTTTCTTTAAGGAACATAATATTTATACCACTTGAGTCATAAATAAGACTATTTGTATAAATTTTCTAAATTTTTCTTTAAAATAAATTTAGACATTTGAAATATATAATCACAATGTTCAATAAAAATCCCCAAATTAAAAGTGCGTGAAAAAGCTTTCTATGTTATCCATTTTCTTTCAAATAAGTCCGTTGTAATCTTTAAGCTCAATTTTCCTAGTTGGTGTTTTTTTCAATGTATCAGTATGTTTTAAATGACGGAGACATGAAGGATTTTTCAATTTGCTGGCTAGTTTTAGTGGGCGATCCTTAAGGTGCATTTATAAAAAGTAAGGATATGATTTTCAATATAAATAGTTTAAATTAAAATGAAAAAAAATAAGTAAATAGTCATTTGAACTGTGTTTTATTAAATACTTCATGGCATTAAAAAAAATTTTTTTTAGAAGTCCTGATCTTTACAATTTCTGGGGATGCCTCTAAAAAAGAATGTGGATGTTTCAGAATGTTGAAATTTGTAGAAGTGTGGTTTTAAAATTTTCTTTAATTTTTTTAATAAAATGAAAATTTAAAATTTTACTGCGAAATTTTGTTTTGTTCTATTAAAACCATTGCTTCCATAAAATCATCTGATAATATGCGAATACATTATAAAATACTCTAATAACAATTGTTCAAAGGGTACAGAGTTCTCTTAATGTTTTTTGACCGAAGTAATCAATTCGTGAAAGAATTTTTTTATGTACGTTTTGTTTAAAAGATTTTAAATAATTATCCTTTAAAATTAAACATGTATGTAAACTCTTGTTAAGATATTTTTATGCAGATGTGACTGTGAACAAAACGTTCTTTTCACCTTTTTTTATGCGCCTGAAGTCAGTCTATTTTGATGTGTTCTGAAATACTGAATGCATTGAAAAATAGAAATTCCGGATTGCTAAAAGTATTTTCCCCTTTAATTGTGCATTAATATTGTAATTTACCTTTCGCCATGCATGGCCTACTCATTTCCCCATGGGGCTGATCCACTGTAACCTCAGACACAAGGCACAGTGACATGCATTTCTTAGTTCCAAAAAGTAGTTTTCTACTGTTAAAAAGTTAAGTTTTGAAAAAGAAAACAAGGAATTAACGCAGTAATTTCGAAAACTGTTCATTCTTTTCCCATGAAATTAATTTTGAGTTCCCTTAAAAGCAGGGCCCGACTTCGATAGTGGGGAGGGGGGGGGAGCAATTTTTTTTTTGGGGGGGGAGGCTTCAATCTTAAAATTTTTCGTGAATTATACTGAAGCGACTAAAACTAAATTCATACTTATTGTATGTATACATGAATTTCGAAACAAGTATTCACATATATACATAATACCAGAAGGAAAACAATTTAAAAAAAACTATAGAATGCATTTTTTTCCAGTTATAGAAATATCAGGATAGATATGATCCGTTAAAATGTAAATACAGTAACTATTAGCTTTTTTGATGATGTAACTAGTACCTGAAGTGTGCATGGGCCACGGAAATGAGGAGGGAGAAGAATGCTCCATAAAACTTTGAAAAAAGAAATTTGGTCACTTTTGGATTTTTTTTAAAATCATTTGGCACTTATTTAACGAAAACTTATATCTATCCTTGGGGGGGGGGGGGGGGGCTCCTCAAGCCCGGGGGCCCGTGGCAATTGCCCCTCATGCCCCTGCGTTAGTCAGGCCCTGCTTAAAAGGCTGGGTATCATAAATAAGTTTTCTTGTTTGGAAGTTTAAAGTTCGAAGACAAGTGTACTTGTTCAAGCAGGAGAAAAAAGTTTTGTTAATAATAAAGCTGTACTTGAGAGCAATTATTTTTCATTGAAAAAGTAATTAAATAGAATGAAATATATTTAAGAAAAATAATGATTAAGTAAATTCTAATACTGAAAATAAACAAAATCGGTAATATTTTTTATTTGAGTGATTACCTGTCGAAGATATATTCTTCTTTATGTGTTTAGATTTATGGATTAAGATTAGTCTCATATTCCCTGTTCAACAACGGAAACTTTGACACATTTTCTGACTCATTTTTAAACGTAAAGGCACAAAATTGATAAGATTGGCTATTGAAGCATTTTGAAATCAAATAGCGTTGATGTATTGTCGATTTCAATTCTTGTCACGTGACAAGTTTTCCCTTTTATCGTGCTGCTGTGTGGGTCATTTGGTTCAAAACGCCAATTTTGACAGTATTTCCTGGAAAATCCTTTGCGTCATAAATAGACACGCTATTTGATTATATAAGAATTGAATAATTTTCTGAATAAGAACACCACCTCATTTTATACGTTTTCGACCAAAATAAATTAAATGTGTCAGAAAATAGCTCTTTTGGATTTTGGAAACAGTTTTAAGAGTCTATTTCATTCAAATAAAAAGACACATTCGCTCATACTAATCCTATGGAAGAAATTTATAAAGATATCTCGGTTGCATTTTAATATTTTTAAATAAATGATTTTTTTACACTGGATAGCTGAGATAGATTTGTAATCAGGCTGTTTTTAACACTTTTTGATTTTGTTTACAGATATTTTTATGAAGACGCTTTCATTTTTGGAGTCAGTTTGGAATGCGAAAGCACCCTCATACAAAATATCTGCAATCAAAATTGAAAAGTAAAAAAATGGCCTGCATTCAGATTAATCTCAGCTATCCAATGCAAAAAAAATCATTTAAAAATATTGAAATGCAACAGATATCTTTAAATTTCTTCCATAGGATTAGCGTTAGCGAACGGGTTCTTTCCATTTGACTGAATTAGCCCCTTAAGGTTGCTAAGTCAAACAACCTCAGAATTCCTTTCGCTAATTCTAAGTCTAGGGACATGTGATGCATTCGTATATTTAAAATACCCCTTCAGAAAATCGAATATTTTAAACTTATTTTTTCTGTGTACCCTCCTTAAAGGATTTTTTCCCCCTTTAGTACCCAAAATATTTATGAAATATATGCTAATTTTATGTAAGGTGTTAAAATTTTACATGCAGTTTGTTAGCTTTTAATACACAAAATATTAAATCAATCATATCTTAAAAATATTTTCAGAGCTAACAACAACAACAAAAAAGTTCTTTAAAAAAAGTAGTGAAAAATATTAATTTCCCGAGGAGTTATTTTAAATATAGCAATAAATTCTATGTCAATATAATAGTATGAGCGAGAAGAATTTAGAAATTGAGTGTAGCTCTTCCCCAAAACGATCAAACTTATACATACTTTCTCTTGAAATTTTTATTATAAATAAAGTAGCATGATTTAAAAAGCCATGTCCTCTGGCCAAGTTCTTAGAGCAATTTTCTAATTTATAGTAAAGAAAATAATTGTATTATGGATTTACTCTCTGCTTAAAATTTAAATGTCTTTGCGTTATGTTCTATGGGGAGGAGAATATATGTTGAATTTTCAAAGTTTTAATTTTGATCAATAAGATAAAAATTAAAACTCTGTAATATTGTAAATATAAATTAAATTTGTAACTTTTGTTATAATGTATGTAGCAGTTAATGATATTTCTACTATGATTTATACTAGTCGTCTATTAATTTCTATAAATGTTTTTTATATTCTGCAAATATCAAATTCTTCCATTGTTTTCAGTTTTCAGGCATTACATTGTTTTTTAGGAATGTATTTAATCTCTTTTAATCTGATGCTTTTATCACAATTCTTTGTTTTTAGTGTTTAGTAATTCTTTTCATTTAAAAAAATTAGCATATCGTTTTTAAGCTTAGTTAAAAATGGACGATAACTGCATTAAATTTAGAGCTATTCGGATATTTCTTGCTTCATCAACTGAGTGATTTATACCATCATTTGTTAAAGGTCACGTAACTTGACATTTTAATTAATTTCTTAAAGAATTTTACAATAATATGAACCTGGGTAACATGGAACAAAATTTACTACCTCATATCTCGGATCTTTTATGTTTTTCCCACTTGAAAATGCTTTGAAGAAAAAAATTATGTACAAACTATTTCCATTGTTTCAAGCATAACATCTTGAAATGTACTTATTCAGTTTCCAAACAACTAGAGTTGTAATACACTATTTATAAGTGTTTGGAAGCGTATTATTAAATTTTCTCGATTTTAGTGTTTTGAAATTTTTTTAAAACATCTTCAGCTACTTAAAAAAAATAGGGGAGAGTGGGGTAAAGTGGGACAGTTGATTTTTCTCTTTGTGTATCGTTTTAAACATTTCATCAATCACACACTAAGATGAAGCAATAGCATCCTAATCTTCTGCTGCAAAAGTTCTTGATATACATAAGCTTGCAATAGTATAAAGAAAAAGATTATTTCAAGAATCAAAAAGTAAATAGTTTCCCTATTTATATAACATTATATTGTACATTATCCATAATTAAACTAAGCATAAAAGAATGTAGTAAGGAGAAGTGGGGCAAGTGCAAATCCTTCTTTTGAATAAGATTTATGTAAATTACTAATAATATGCAAATATTTTAATAAAAAGGATTAAATTTAAAGAGAGAATTGAAAAAATGAACAGAAAATGTCATAAAACCTAAACCAAACATAAAATGAGCAAGGAAAGAATGCAAAAAAGATTCTTTTTAATTTTCAGAAACTTCCAGTGATGAAAATATTAAAATTTGATATTATGACACAGAAAACCACCTTTTCGCATTACCACTGAACTTGAAAAATTTGTAATGTAGGAAATCTGTTGTTTTAATGATAATGTTTACATTTCTGTAAATGACTTTCTTTACAAATATTATACCAAGAAAGCAGAAATACATTATATTGGAATAATTGAAGCTGTGAAGGACAATTTCTGTTTTAAATTAAAATTCATAAGCAGCAAAAAATGAAAATTGAAGATATTTTTTGACTACTTGATATGAGTTAGTTTAAGAAGACAGACGCTCTGTTAAAATTTCCAACTCCAATAACAATTGGTCAGATAGTCTGGTTACAATTTGTATATTAAATAGATTTGTCAGTCTATAAATCTTTGTTAGAATATATAAGTAACCAAAACAACAGCATTTGTGCCTTATCATACTTTGTTTTATAGTTGTCCGATGCCTCCCTGTCAGCAGGGATGTATAGCCTTGCATTCATTTTTACACATAATTCATTTTTACACACCCCTCTTACGTTCAAATCTTACATTATATCCACCAATCTTTAGATGCATGATCAGAAAACAAAATCAACCTCTATATACAGAAAAAAATCTTTTAACTAATTGGATGCACAGTAGACTCTAAGGCGGAATCGATCGAAATTGAAAAAATTTCCCCTAATAGACAATATTCCGCCTTACACAAATGTTACTTTGTCTGTGGACTCACAGGAACTTGAAAATCTTTCCGAGCGAGACAGATTTCAGTCTTACGCAGAGTCCGCCTCACAGAAAGTTACGGTACTTGTGTAATTGTTTTTCTAACATGTTTCTTATTAATGCGATTAATTAAAAATCTTGAAGTTGACAAAGTACATTTTAAACGTTTGCCCATTTAAAAAACCTTCTGAAATAATGACAACTCCGTTCTAAATTTTGTGCATAAAATTCTTATAGTGCTTACAAAATCAACACTAAGTTATATTTTGTTCATTAAATTTACTTTTGTTAAAATTATTTTATTCTTACTTTTGTTCTAATACTTATTTAGGCGTTTATAAATTGTGTGTGTTTGCATTTATAAAATTCTGATTTTAACTTTACACTTATAAAATTCTGCCTTTTATATTACACTTCTTAAACCGTGATAGTCCTCCCGATTATCCCATGATATATAATCCGACATAACTCTAGTTTTGTAGAGTCTGATTTTCAGGGATCTACTGTGATTGCTACTAGAAATAACGGATATCCTATTTTTTATTGTTCTTATTTCGTTTTTAATGCTCTCTAATTTCCTGACACTTAATTTTTAAGAAATAAGAAATTTGCATCTGATAAATAACTGAAAACAATCAAGATTCCGCAATATCTTATTTAAAATAAAACACAATAGATGTTTTAACATTTCTCTCCTGAGAACGATGCAACCTTATTTGTCTTGTCAATGAATGTACAAAGAATTTTTGTTCGGGGGATTACTTTTTCTAATTCTTTTTTCAAACACCATCCTAAAATCACCGAACCGTTCATATATAGCAATTCAAAGAAAGTAAGTACCCCTTATCTCGGTCTCTTTCTTCATGTCTCTTTACATATAAAACTTGCTGACCTGCTTGAAGATCTAAGTTATGGCTTGTGAACAATCAAGATGCTAAATGAAATTATACAATGAATTGGGAGGCATGACGAAAGAAAAGTTAATCGTACTCAAAAGCCTGTGGGTGTCCAGGGACATCTTTTCAGTAGGTATTAAGGAAAATAGAATTCATCACGTTATGGAATCATTCAATTAAAATAATCTCCTTTGAATAAGATGCGTTACGTAAGTATATTTATCTCTAGGTAAATAATTGCGAGGAGAATTTCGTAGTTTGTTAGTTTACACCTAAATTCGAATTTCTTTGAGTTAGGATACTTCGTGACATCATTAAATCGATAAAAATAGCTGCAAAATACTTATCTTAAAATCTATTTAACCTGTGGTAGAGGTTGGATAGATTTAAATTTCTTTTATTAAGAGTTTTATTTTTATTTGGTACTTAGATCCAGTTTCATCGTCACATAACGAAAATTTAAGAGTATTCTGCACACTACTTCTCCAGAAAAAATCAGTTTAAAGAAATATTTTTAGATATTATTGCATAAACGTTAAATACAAATCATTTTTTCCTTTTTTTTTTTTTTTTTTACTAAATTAAAAATTAATTTTAACCACTTAGTTTAAAACGCTACTAGTATTTTATGTTTTTAAAACCTCACCTGATTTTTTTTTAAATTACAGGTCAATAACGATATTTTAAATAGGTTAAAGGATCAGATTTTTTTTTAAATATCAATAGTTTTAAAGAAAATAACCAAATAGAAGAGGGACGGGGGATTATGTAAATACGTAGCACCTATAGTTGTCAACCAGTCTGTCCGCATATAACGACGCAAAAACTACTCAACCGAATCGTTTGAAATTTAAAATATGTAATTATTACATAATTTTGGCGAGTCATTTCAAATTTCAAGAAAATCTGATGCATAGATCAATTACAGGGATAATCAAAAGTATTCCATTACATTACGGCCAATGGGGAAAAAGTTTCAAATGCATTTTAATGATGTTAAACTTTTTCGAATGTAATAGGATTGACATGAACCAATGAAGTATGTATACTAAAATATACATTCTGTATAATCTGTGATGCAAAGAATATTTATTATTAAATTACAGGGTCACACAAAAGTATTCCACTAGATAATGCTATACGGCGAAACATTTTTGGGGCGTGTTTTAATTATATTAAACTATTTCACATTTTACGAATATGATATAGGATAACATCTCCAATAAATGGCATGCACCAGTGATTGGCACATCCTACAAACATGTCCTAAAATAAGATTTATATCTAGCCTTTTAAAAATGCAAGACCATATACCAGTTATATGCTCATTTACGTTAAAGATAAAAAACTTTGATTCATGCTACTAGATGACAATAGGTCTAGGAAAGAACAATTATGGCTTGTATGAAATTAGCCATTTTTGTTGCAAATGCTTCTTCTTTGGCTTAATTAAGGCATGCTTTTCAATTCATTATTATTTGATTTATAATATATTTTAAATTTTAATTGACAACAGTTTTGTTTAGTTTAAAAGGGTTACTTTAATTGTGTAAAAGTATTTTCGACACAAAAATTTGGATTTCTGAATTAATGATAGTTGCCAATTAATGGTGCTTCAATTTTGCTAGTTCCAAGTAATTGGCACTTATTCCGATTACAAGGAATTCGCAAGGAATTTGAGATTAAACCACTTATTTTGGAAGTACTTTTAAAGTTATAGACTAATTTTGTTTATTTTTATTTGAAAATATGAAATATTATCAGTACTAATTGGAATCCATTAAAGCTTCATATGACAGTTACTGGGGACAGCATGACAATTATTGGGTATTAATATAAGTATATTGTGTTGTTTTAAAGTGTTCACATTTCAGACTAATATGCTGATTTCTTACTCTCAAAAACCTGGAATATGACATCTTCATCTACAGTAAATTCATTTAAAGCGATTAAACCCAATGCAAAATGTAAAGTTTTTTTTTTAAATGTAAACTTGTGCCAATTACTGGATCACAAGTTGTCATACATTGGTGCTCTAGGTGCCAATTACTGGTGATTTCAGCAACTTTTTATAAATATATTTTTATAAAAATACTTTTTCAAATTTTTTTGCTTTTAGTGGGCAAAATAGATGCACAGATATGCATTCTTTGATTTAAAAATATTTCCAAGTAAATATCTTATTTCTTTGTAATGAAAATTGAAGTAAGTTTAAAGACAAATTCTTAATGTGCCAATTACTGGGGATGTTACCCTATGTTGCTGTGGTGTAATAAAAGTTATTTCCTGTATATTTACAGGAACACAAAGATTTCGACCACTATACTGTATCCGAAGAACTGTCTACTATAACAGCAAGATCTGAATATTTTAAAAACTTCTTTATCGTAAGATCGCACCTCATTTGCTACGCTTCGCGTGCAATTTCGAATTTGTTTCACTTACAAACCTCATTTTCAAAATTGTACTATTAGAATTAGAGTAAAACAATTAAAAAAGATTTTTTCAAATTTGAAACATTTATCTTTAACTGTTCTTGACTTATTACAATTTAAATACGAGAAATGATGAAAAAATCCATCATGATGAAAAACTCATTTTCACAAGAAGTCATTTTCAGGACAACCATTGTTTAAAGGCTAGTTAAAACAAACTAAAACGAAAAAACATTTCCTGTTCTGATGTAGATATAAATAGAATTTTAAAAGTGAGTTTAAGCGGAAATAACATAGAAATTTTCAATGCAATAAAATATTTTTTAGAAAATTTGAAGATTTTTGTCTTGGGTCCCCTTAAATCTGTTATGTGTGGTATGATCTTCAACTAGAAAAAAGATTTTCAAGAGCCTATTATTCATATCTACAATCTCGCATTTTGAAGATGTGTAAAATCTGGCGGGGGGGGGGGGAGGAGGTGGGAGGCTAAGTTAAATGAGTTTTTTTTTTTTTTTTTTTAAAGTGAATATGATATAGATATTTGTTAAATCAGCCGTAACTGTAAATTTTTATTGGCAGTATCAGTCTGAAATGTTTTAAGGATGTAGTTGAAAATATATGGTATTGATAAGATAAAAATCTGAAAATTGAATTTTTTTTATAAAATCTCGATATTAGTAGGATGCCGAGTATCCTAAGAAATTTCAGTGTACAGATAAAAAAAATTAAAGTATTCTGCAAGACTGGGTTTTCCGGACATAAAAACTGAACAGCGCGATCGCGCTGCACGGGACTCAGACGCTTAACCCTTTCCGGCACACTGTGCCCGGTCTGAGGTACATAATTTTAATTCCAAATTTGCAAACGGCACCAATAATATTTTAGTAAAATTTTGCTTTTATAATAAAAGCTTAACTTAAGGAATTCAAAATATCTAAATTCGTTTTTGAATTCCGGTGTCAGTCGATAATCTCATTTTACTAACAGATTTTGCCTGTGCCGGAAAGGGTTAACTGAATGTGAATTTGTTATGTAGTCTTACAAGAAATGTACTCTGAGTTCTTTGAAATTTTGCTGCTCATTTAACCAGGCCTTGATAAATACTAATTAATCTTCCACATAAAAATATAAATCTTTTGGATATTATAGAAAAAAAATCGAGTTGACATTCTTCTATTAAAGACGCTAAATATTTTCTAGGGCTTTGAGCTTCTTTTCTGGCTGCAAACTAAGATTCTTATGCTTTTTACAGTGCATATTTTTCATAACCACAAGATAATCAATGAGTAAATTAATCGAACCTTTGATAAGCTTGACATAGCTATTGTGCCACGGAGTGTTAATGACGTGATAGTTACAGAATCAGAATAGCAGTCATCAATAATTCTTTTCAACAGTCTTATAATTGCCAGATAAAACAAATATTATTTCAGTTAAAATCAAGGTGAAGTAGCCGACAGAGGAAAATGGATTCGAAATTGTATAAGCTAATTTTCAGTTGCTGTTTTTTTCTTCTTTTTTGTAATGCAATTTTAGGCTAACCTTTATTGCTGTAATTTTTGAGTAATTGATTCGCGCTATTTAGAATTAATTTTGAGTCACTGTAAAGTTCTTTTTTAATTAAAAGGGAAGCATTTAAATTCCCAAGGAATTCTTAAAAATATATATGTTATAAAATATACATGTAATAAAATATATAAAGTACTGTAATAGAAATTTTTTCAGACTAGATTTTCGATGGATTTACACGTTTTCCATCAAAATAGACAAACCACAAATCGTACTTCGGATAAGAAATCCCCAAAAACATGTTAATACAACATATCTGAAACTGTCCCCCCCCTCTTTTTTTGTCCTTGTATCGTAGAAAAGCGTATAAGTTATGAACAGAATTGAACAAATTTAATGGTTTTTGATTATGGCCAGTTGGTCCCATTTAAATTTGGGTATATTCTGCCGGAAAGGGCTGTGTAATAGAAATTTTTATGTTATTTTCATTACTGTCATCGGAAATTGTGCAAAATTATGCATAAAAATGAACTAAACTTCATATCAGTTTTTGGCACGTTTAGAAATTTAGAATATTCAGGTTCCAGTTTTCACTGATTGTCGCTAAACTGATCATTTATTATTAGACCTATCAATTGCCACAAGATACCTTAAAATTATCATTAGTTCACGGTTTTTTGAGTTCTAAAAGATTTATTGATTCTCCCAGTTTTTTTTTTTTTTTTTCACTTTTCAAACTTTGAATGTTGGAATGCGACATACTGCAGATTTTAGCCAAATGCATTCTCTATTTGCTCCCCTGATAAGTTCAGTATTTGTTATGCAACCGTTCATCTGCCTATTTCAGATTTTTCTTTTAATGGTATTTTTGGTTGTCTTCTAAATAGTCGAATGCACTTAAAAATTGGTGTTTTTTGAAAATCAGACCTTCTTTAATTTTATATAGAATTATAAATAACATGATTTTTATAGGATGATAATGTTACAAATATGCGGTGAACATGATACATTCATGATATTAAAACCAAAATAATTGTATTTATTTGAAAGGATGAGATCGAATAGTACCAGATAAGTACGCTAGACTGTACGATTGTCTAAATTGATTTCATAAATTTCACTAGAAATCAGAATTTCAAAGGAAAAAAAAGTTTCCATGATTTAATATTCGAATCTTCTTATATAGTCAGACATAGTGTTGTGAAATCACGAAACTTCGTTGCCTTTTTTAAAACATTTTTCTGTAGATTTGACTTCCTAAATTTGGAGGTCCTGTCTCGAGAAGAGTGCTCGCAACTGCGTTGTTGGGGACTACTAATATACAGTATATATGGTCATTTCATCAAATAACAAAAAAGTGTCATATGGAATAGAAAATCATATCAGCATATTGAGTAAAAAGCATTCTTTAATTTGAATTGGCTAAATCATTTTCAAAATTAAATTCAAACTACTCGAAGAAAACGTAACAACTATAGCAGTTCAAAAATGCAACTATAATTTTATGAAGAGTAGATTTTATATGTATGTAAAATACAAATTAATGCTAATTTTTTAAAAAGAGTTCTTAAAATTTTGTGAATTCTGAATATAGTTTTTTAGTAGTAGTTACTAGTTATCTGATGTGTAGCTAAAGAATTCAATAAATAAATAAAATAAAATAGTGTCTGCATATATTACGCCTTTTTAACAAATTTTGACCGGAAATAGAAATTTATATGCCATTTTTATAATTATGCTACAATTTTAGCTGCATTAACCCTCTGCTTACAAATCGGATCTAATGGACAAGACAGGAAAAATGGAATTGTTTTAAATGCACTAAAATCGAGCTGAATGTGATAAAATTAAGAAATTTATTTGTAAACTCGTATTTTTGGATTTAAATTCGCAAAAATCAAAAGTCATTTTTAAAGAATATCGAATAAAAACTGCGATTCGATGCATTATTGAATTTTTGTAGTCCTTTTTATAGTAGTCCGATGATCAAGAAGGTTAAATCTACATACATACCAACCTCGGACTTATTAAAAATCAAATAATTGTGAGCAGAAATTTATTTAATTAACGAAATTAAATAAATGTCAATGTACTATCTAATTTAATACAAGACTCATCTAATTAAACAAATTTTTCTGGTTCAAAATATATTTTCGTAATTTAAAAAAAGTCGAAGGGTGCAAGTATAAATCCACAAAGCACTTACTAGGGAACTGAAAGAAGTGTAAGTCACCGATTTTGACGAATGTGGTATCGTTGGAAAGATCTCATCGTGAAAAGTAAAAAACTCAATGGAACTACCCGTCGCAAATGAGTCGTTTTTGTGAGATCCGACAATTTATGTCACGTAGCCAGTGAACACTTAATGGGGGACCGCAAAAAATTTGAGTCTCGAATTTAAGAAAGTGGTATTGTTGGAAAGATCTCATCGTGAGTAGTAAAAAACTCAACAAAACTACCCGTCGGAAATGAGCCGTTTTCAAGATATCCGATAATTTATGTTGCATAGCTAGTGTATACTGGGTTAGTGCACACTTAACGGGGACTGTAAAGAACTATTGTCTCGATTTTGACGAAAATGGTGTCGATGGGAAGATATCATTGTGAAAAGTAAAAAATTCAATGGAACTACCTATCGAAAATAAGCCCTTTTTGAGATATCCGGCAATTTATATCACTTAATGCAGTTTCTCAGTAAGTGTGTACTATTAGCTACGTGACACAAATTGTCAGATATCTCGAAAATTTCTCATTTCCGACAGGTGGTTCCATTGAGTTTTTAGCTCACAGGCTATCATAGCCTGAGAGCTTATGTGCCCGTCCGTTCTGTATGTATGTGCGTAACGCGATAACTCATGATAAAAATATCCGATCCACTTGAAATTTTGTATATAGGTATATCCTGACAAGGCGCTTCCCTGATTAGTTTTTGGAGTTCATTCGATATGTATAAGAGGGGGAACGGGGGGCTCATGCCCCCCGTTAGTTCATATAAATGGGATTTTCATGCAGAATTAAGTTTTTGTTCAAAATTTAGATTAGGATCATTCTGATGAGGCAATTCCGTGACTTATTAGGTGTTCATTGAATAAGTATAAATAGGGGGAACAGGGGCTCTAATGCCCCCCCCCCGTTAGTTGATATAAATGAGATTTTCATGCAGAATTAAGTTTTCGTTCAAAATTTAGATTAGGATCATTCTGATGAGGCGATTCCGTGACTGTTATTAGGTGTTCATTGAATAAGTATAAATAGGGGGAACAGAGGTTCTAATGCCTCCCCCCCCGTTAGTTGATATAAATGGGATTTTCATGCAGAATTAAGTTTTCGTTCAAAATTTAGATTAGGATCATTCTGATGAGGCGATTCCGTGACTGTTATTAGGTGTTCATTGGATAAGTATAAATAGGGGGAACAGGGGTTCTAATGCCCCTCCCCCGTTAGTTGATATAAATGGGATTTTCATGCAGAATTAATTTTTCGTTCAAAATTTAGATTAGGATCATTCTGATGAGGCGATTCCGTGACTGTTATTAGGTGTTCATTGAATAAGTATAAATCGGGGGAACAAGGGTTCTAATCCCCCCCCCCCGTTAGTTGATATAAATGGGATTTTCATGCAGAATTATGTTTTCGTTCAAAATTTAGATTAGGATCATTCTGATGAGGCGATTCCGTGACTGTTATTAGGTGTTCATTGAATAAGTATAAATAGGGGGAACAGGGGTTCTAATGCCCCCCCCCCTTAATTTATATAAATGGGTTTTTCAAGCAGAATTTTCAGATTTCGTTCAAATCTCTGAATAGTTTTGGAAGTTTAATGGTTAAGTATAAAAGAGGGGGATAACTCCTTTTAAATTATATAAATGCTAAATGGGTTTTTATTAAGAATTATCTAACTTGCTCTGAATTTTGGATATAGATTTTTTATATGATAAAGCATGTCTTTGATAGTATAGGAGGTTCAATGATTAAGTATAAAAAAAGAGGAAAGGGGAGAGCTGTTTCCCCTTCTTAATTTTTTTTTCGAACGGAATTAACCCTTGAAAATATAAGGCTTTAATGTACAATTAGTATTTGTAGCCTGTGAGCTCAATGCCATCAGTTTAGCTGGGCAGTATTCTTTATTTAATCCTCACGATGATATCTTTTCAACGATACCACTTTCATTAAAATCGAGAATGAAATTTTTTGCGGTTCCCCATTAAGTGTGCACTAGCTACGTGACATAAATTGTCGGATATCTCAAAAACGAGTCATTTGCGACGGGTAGTTCTGAGTTTTTTACTGTTCACGATGAGATCTTCCAAACGATACCACTTTCGTCAAAATCGGTGACTTACACTTCTTGCAGTTCCCGAGTTAGTGCTACTTAAATATCCACGCTATTCTTATAATTAAGTAAAAAGCACGATGATTAAAAAAATTTAAATACTAATCCGAAACATTTTTAATTACTTTTAAATACCAAGTGTAAAGTATTTGGTAGACATTTTGAGACTTTGTGATATGTTATGTGGTAAGGTGATATGTTATTTTTTCTCTGAAAAGCATTTTCTTTTATTCCTATATTATCTGTAATTATTTGAAATAGTAGTTTACTTTGCACATAATAAATATGAACAGATCAATAAGATTATTAATGATATTTTGCTCGTGAAAAATCTTTAGCTATTGATAAAGTTCTTTTCACATGTAAGGTTCACATTTGGTTCAAATATTCTGTTAATTTTGGGAATGATTTTATGCACTCGTTGAAATATTTACTGTACGGAAACTAAGGATTATTTTTGTCTATGTATAATTTTGTTTTATTGAAAGTCTGTTTTTCACAATTTCTCTGAATCCCTGTTAACGTTTTGAGACCCAGGTGTTTAGCCACTAGTGGGATCTACAAATTCAGTGCTCATAGTGATATTAAAAATAATAATAATAAATGGTACTTAAACCAGATTAATAAACCGTGTTTACTATTTAAGGCATTAAGAAATGACTTATGATCCCCCTACACCATCTTTCACTCAATTAAACTGAGAAATTTTTTTACAACTCGAGCCTAATCCGGGTTATGTTTTCAATGTGCTCATCTAACATAAAAAAAAACAAAAAAAAAAACACCGGCGTTATGATGGACGATCTGACTAATGCAGGCATCTACCCATGAACTCGTTTGACGGAGATCCCATGACCATAACCGGGATTTTCATTAATAAAGTGCCAAATGGTTAAAATTTTCCAAAAATGACAGGTATTCTTATATTTTCAAAGATATACGAAAGCTGTGCGCCCTTCTGCTTTTCGTGCCTCGCCCTCTTAAATATGACAGAACTAAATTATATTAAACAAGTTAGAAATTGCACGTGAAGGGTAGCATATGAGGTGCGTTCGTACTTCAAAGAAATAAAAAAAAAATATTCAGATCTTGCTGTTATTATATACAGTACTTCGTGTACAGTATAATGGTCGAAATCTTTTGTGTGTTCCTGTAAATACTATCTGCTTTTTATTATACAGGAAGTAACTTGTATTAAACCGCAACAATGTATATAAATTTCATAAAATATGAAATAGTTTAATATAATTAAAACACGCCCCAAATAATGTTTTCCCGTATACCACAATGCAGTATTATACTTTTGAGTAGCCCTGTAAAATAATAAATATTCTTTGTATCATAAATTGTACAGAATGTATATTTTAGTATCTACTTCATAGATTCATGTCAATTCTATTATATTCGAAAGAGTGTAACATCATTAAAATGTATTTGAAACTATTTTTTCCTATTGGCCGTAATGTGATGGAATACTTTTCAATGTAACTGTAATTAAACTATGCATCCGATTCTCATAAAATTTTAACTGACTCGACAAAATTATGAAACAATTATATATTTTAAATCTCAAACGATTTGGTCGGGTAGTTTTGCTCTATTATATGCGGACAGACAGACAGACCGACCGACGGACAGACTAAAAGATGACTATAACTTGGTGTAATCCTGTGTAACGTATATCAATTTCATAAAACACTAAATAGTTTAATACTATTAAAATGGGAACCAATGTCTCAATACATAATTATGCAATGAAATACTTTTGTGTGGCCCTGTAAATCAATAAGAAATATTTTCATCACAGATTGTACATAATGCATATTATAGTATATACTTCATAGATGTATTTTAACTCTATTATGTTCGAAAGAGAGTGTAAGACCATTAAAATACACTTGAAACTTTTTTTTCCCATTGACCGTAATGTATCGGAATCCTTTTGATTGTCCCTGTAATTGAACTATGCATCCGATTTTCATAAAATTTGAAATGACATGACAAAATTATCTAATAATTATATATTTTAAGTTTCAAACGATTCGGTTAGTTAGTTTTTGAGTTGTTATATGCGGACAGACAGACGGACGGACTGAACGACAACTATAGGTGCTACGTATTTACATAATTACGAACGCACCTAAAAACGCTTAAAATTTAATTATTACTGCTAAGTAGTCCATTTTTTTTAAAGATTTTTTTTTTTACTTTTAATCGTACCGAGGCGAATTAAAACCATTAATGATTAGTAATTGTGTGGGCAATTTTTAAGACATCACAAGCGTAAATAAGTAAAGGGGAAGTTTGAAAGCAAATACTCGCGTTAATCAATCTTTTTTTATTGGTACTTTTTCAAACACGTCAAACAAACTTGTCATAATTCGCTCAACAGTCGAACTCTGTCTACAGCAGGGATTGTCAAACTATGGTGCGCGTGCCAGTATTTGTAGGCGAAAGTTCAATACTGCCACATGAAATTAAATGTAGGGTAGACGTGCCAGTAATGGACCACCTTCCAGTAATGGGCCACCTCGCACTTTTTGGTTTATAAAAAAATAATAAATAATAGTTCAGCTTTTATTATTTTTTTCTTAACTCCACCTTGCATGCTTTATAAGCTGGATTAATTTTTTGCACTTTTCGTCAAAACAATTAGGAAGCAGAAAATAAAGTTTCACAATTTTTCTGTTTTTCACTGAAAATCTTAATGAATATGCTAAGAGCTGACTTTACTTACTTAGTTTACATCTTTTTTATTTTTCCGTAAAAATTGAATGTTTTTGTTTGGTTAGCAATATAAAACACTGAATTTAATATACCAATGGCCATTTACAAAATTTTATTTATTTTTAAGATTTTAGGAGGGGTGGTCCATTACTGGATTGCTTATTTCGTGATTTTCCAGTAATGGACCACCCAAGTGACCAATACAAAAAGTGTAATTTCAGTAGAGATAAAATTTTTTGATTTAACTGAAAAGCTAAATAATCAAATTTAATACTTAAATTTTACCTATTAGAATTTAATAAAGGCAATTTCTTTATAAATAGTTGTTTTTAAAAAGTCATTCAAAATTGGTACAAAAAACAAGCAGAACATTTGACAAAATCTAGATGTGCCGTTACAAGAGAAGTTGTTTTAAGTTGGTTCAGAAATGTAAAATCATATTTGGAAGAAGATATTATTAATATTTTCTTCCGAATTCTAAAGCATACAGAGAGAATTTTCAATAAGGTTAAAACAAGGTTTCTTTTGTTCTCTTAAAACAAGGAAAATTTTGGGACCAAAATCGGTTAAAGATGTGTATTATGTAATACCAAATAACGAAAATGAACAAATCACTGTTATGTGATGTTTTTCAGCAAATAATGAGATTGTTCCATTTGTGATAATATATCCATATAAGCATTTCTGAAGGGAAATTGTGGAATCTATCTGTGCCAAATTGATGGGCTATATGATTATCTGAAAATGGTTTGATAGTGCAAGAATCATTATCATTTTAAATGCTTTCTAAAATTCCATATTGAATAGTTTGGTCTATCGGAAAGGGATGATAAAATTGAAGATCTGTTATTTATATTTCATAGTTGCACAACACATCATTTAGATAATGATATGAATGAAGTGGAGACTTTTTTTTTTAATGCCTTATTTTATCTAAACTTGATTTCAGTAAAACATTGTCTTTAACTTATAAATCCTTTAAATTTAAATATTTTGTTTTATATCTTTACAATATAAATCCTTTAATGTTAGTTAATAATAAACAGTTAATAATATCATTAATATTTTCTTTTATATCCACATTATAAATCCTTGATTATAATAAATCCGTAACTTAAATTTAAATATTTTATGTTTTTTCATTATAAATCCTTTAATGTAATGAATTTCTAACTTAAGTTTTAATATTTTGTTTTATTAGTATGCTTTCATTAAGTTCTGGAGCAAAATACAATTGAAAGAAGTTGGAAATTGCAGGTAAAGCGTAGCAAATGAGGTGTGTTCGTACGATAACGAAGTTTTAAAAATATACAGATCTTCCTGATATAGTAGACAATATTTCGGATACAGTACAGTGGTTGAACTCTTTGTGTTCCTATAAACATACAGGAAGTAATTTTCATTACACCTCAGCAACGTATATCATATTCATAAAATGTGGTACAGTTTAATATAATTAAAACATGTCCCAAACAATGTTTCCCTGTATAGCATTATGTAGTGGAATACTTTTGTGTGGCCCTGTAATTTAATAATAAATATTCTTTGTATCTCAGATTGTACAGAACTTATATTTTAGTATATATATACGTCATAGGTTTATGTGAATTTTATTATGTTCGAATGAGTGTAACACTATTTAAAATGCATTTGCAACTTTTTTCCCCATTGACTGTAATGCAACGGAATTCTTTTGATAGTCACTGTAATTGATCTAGGCATCTGATTATCATAAGATCTAAAATGACTCGACAAAATTATGTAATAATTATGTTTTAAATTTCAAACGATTAAAATGCATTTTAAACTTTTCCCCCCATTATCCGTAATGTAACGGAATCCTTTTGATTTTCCCTGTAATTGATCTATTCATCCGATTTTAATAAAATTTGAAAGGACTTGACAAAATTATGTAGTAATTATGTATTTCAAATTACAAACGATTCGCTTGGATAGTTTTTGCGTTGTTATATGCGGAGAGACAGACAGACGGAAGGATTGAACGACAACAATAGGTGCTACATATTTACATAATTACGAACGCACCTAAAAACAATTATCTGTAATTTTTTGTAGGGTGGCCCATTACTGGAACATAGGTGGTCCATTACTGGGCTTTTGGGTGTTTAGACATATTTCTATTATTTAAAATTAAATTTTTATTTCTATTGGGAATTGTAACTATGGGATTAGTTAAATATTGTTGAAAGATTAATATAATATGAAAAAAAAAATTGGAATTCAATAATTATAACTATTAATAAAAAATTATTTTTTAGAGAAATTCCTTAAGGGGGTCCATTACTGGCACATCTACCCTAGTATATTATTATGAAATCAAAAACTACTTATTGTTCTGGAAATTTAAGAAATTTTTCGAATGCGATTTACGGATCGTAAACGCCATTTCTTTTTCTATTTTGTACTAAAGATGTTTGTTACAGACTCTATAGAATCTGTAAATTATGTTTAATATACAATCGGTTTTCCAGAAAATAAAATATATAACTAATAGATTTATATAAAAAATAAAATTTTGTAATTTAAGATTTACTTTTACAATTAATGAAACATTTTTAAATATTTGAAAAACTGTTTAAATATGTTTTTAAATTGAAATATCTGAAGTTAAAATCTGGATGCGTAAAAATAGAATGATTGAGCAAATTCCAGGAGTTAAAGTTCAAAAATCCAAATGTAATTTTGAATCTTCTTTTTACTTTTCGAGTAAGGAAAGCATAGAAATTCTGATTTGTGTGTGTTTATTTCTGTGCGTAAATATGATAATAAAAAGAATATTGCCCAGTTAAACGATGGCATTGAGCTCACAAGCTACGCATACTAATTGTACATTACAGCCTTGTATTTTCGTTAATTCCGTTCGAAAAAAAAAAAGGAGAAACAGCTCTCCCCTTTCTCCTTTTTTATACTTAATCATTGAACCTCCTAAATTATCAAGGACATGCTTTATCATATAAAAATCTATATCCAAAATTCAGAGCAAATCGGATAATTCTTAATAAAATCCCATTTAGCATTTACATAATTTAAGAGGAGTTATTTCCCTCTTTTATACTTAACCATTAAACTTCCAAAACTATTCAGAGATTTGAACGAAATCTGACAATTCTGCTTGAAAAATCCATTAATACAAGTTAAGGGGAGGGGCATTAGAGCCCCCGTTCCCCCTATTTATACTTATTCAATGAACACCTAATAACAGTCACGGAATCGCCTCATCAGAATGATCCTATATCTAAATTTTGAACGAAAACTGTTAATTCTGCATGAAAATCCCGTTTCTATCAATTAAGGGGAGGGGCATGAGCCCCCCGTTCCCCCTCTTATACATATCGAATAAATTCCAAAAACTAATCAGGGAAGCACCTTATCAGGATATACCTATATACAAAATTTCAAGTGTATCCCATATTTTTATCATGAGTTATCGCGTTACGCACGAACGAACGTACGAACATACATACAGAACGGACGGGCACATAAGCTCTCAGGCTATGATAGCCTGTGAGCTAAAAACCAATACAGGAATAAACTAAACATCAAATGGAACTTACGGTTAAAGTAATTAATATTTAACCAGATAATGACGAAACTGTACTTGATTCTTTTCAACGATAAAACCCTGAATTAATGCAATTAGCTTACTATATGTGAATTAGTGTACACCAGTTTGTCATTAGGTTTTTATTTTCTAAAAAAATAAAAAAAACTTTGTATTATATGATAAACTTTATTTTAATTTTAATTTAAAGCAGTCAATCTAAATACAAATTTAGTAATGTAATGATGCATTTTTAAATATAGTTAGAGCTGCGAAGATAGAAAAAAAGGGCAAAATGTTTCGTTTTAAACAGCGTTTTATGTATTAGCTTTATGTTTATGTAACGGTACGTGAAGCGGTATGCACTTTGATTAGTGCATTTTGATAGTGTATGTTCGGCGTAAAATTTTGGGAACCTCTATTTTAGAATAAGATGTAGGTGTCCAAACATCACCATATTCTGGGGGAAGTTCCCATTTTTTAGACTTTTGTTCCCAATGCTTAAAGTAAAGAGAGGCCCAGTAATCATTCGCATTCTCTCATCTTAAAGTTGAGGGCATCTTTTTTGTGACATTCTGTATTCAAATGTGAATAGTATCAGATAAGAGATTTATGTACTCATGCAATAATTATAAAGTTTAGAACGAGACTCTTCAGCATAATTCTGGAACAATTTCTGTGAATAGCTAGTAGGCTACCCCTAGAATGATGCTCACCCCGGGGCCCTAGATAGTCTACGTCGGGCCATGGTGGTGAGAGAGTAAATTTATTAAAGGGGCGAGTTTTTCTATATTTTACTACTTAAACTCAATAAAAATAACCAATGATGAAATTTTACCGAATCTGTAACTTCAACAGTGTGACACAAGTTAATAAAATAACAAATAAAGACTTGTGCTCTTTTAGCATATTTGCATTCAACACTATCTTATCTCTTTGAAATGCCTTGTAGAAAAAATATCGAAAGTATTGAAAATTATTATATATTTTAAACTTCATTATTTCATTAAAGATTATGACCTAAAATCCACGCTATCCTACGGTATGTTCCTATAAAGGATGATCAAGAATTACAAGCGGATTTCTTTCTGCTCGGCTTATGTAGAAATTTTTGAAATGAGAAAAAAAAAAAAAAAAAAAAAAAAAAAACCTACAATTAGTCAATAATAAAATTCTCTGAAGCGCAATCGACCAACCTTCTTCTGTAATGTTCTATGAAACTTTTCTGACGCCAAAAGCAAATTTTTGAAAAATCCACAATAGTATTCTGTAACACGAGAGGTCACAATCTCTTCGTATCAACTTGGTTTTGTGGAACGATGGAAAACACATTATTTCATGATTTGCTACGAGTCTATCTTGCCTAGATCCTGTTCTTCGTAGTCACCTTTGGCCTACGAATAAATGGCCGTGTGTTGTTAGTTATTTGACCGCCGAATTTTTCTGAACCTCCTACGCCTGAAATATTTCACTGCTTTGACATTTTCTCTCATTCCATATGATATAATAAAGCTCGCTTGTTATTTACTTCCAAAACACATGTTTCGGAAGTCAAACCACGTTCTTGTGATTATGAACGATTTATTTATAAGTTTCTCTTTTCAATGTGAAATATGATAAGTCTTTTATTGTAAATCGAAGAAAATGTTGTAAACATTTGTTTTCTAAAACTGAAATTAGTGGTGCAGCCAGAATTCGGCGCTAGGGAATGGGGGGGGGGGGGGGTAATTCGGTAATTGCAGGTTAACTGTATCAGTGGTTGATCAAATCAATCTATTTAATGAATGAAATCACAATGCTTTTTTTTTTCTCCGGATATCAGAATCAGCTTTTACGCTGGTTATGCATCATATAAAATATTAGTTACAAATCTCAAAATGCATCAATTGAATAACACAAAATTATGTTAGATTTATATAAATTTTAGAAAAGAAAATTATGGTCAAATTTTAAAAGCAACAGTGCAATAAACATTTTTTGTCTCTAAAATCAGGGTTGAAATTTACAGTCAAAAATACACATCATTCCAAGACCAATCCCTGTTCCTAACTTTAATAATAAAACAATTTTAGCAAAATTTTCAATGTACTTACTTTGCTTTGTAACAATGTAATAATATCACGAGAGTTGGTGAAATTGATAATTATCTACATCCAAAAGGGCTGAATTAAGTATTCTATATTTTGGAATGTAGTTAACATTAAACACGGTATAGTTAATTGAATTACTCACGCGGAAAACGTCAGCTCGCTAATGTTAACTCTATGGGATGAATTTTTTAAAATATCTCGTTTGCATTTTCGTATTTTAAAATGACTTTTCTTGCATTGGAAAGCTGAGATTGATCCCTACAAAGACCGTTTTTTTCTTTTTAGATATTGTTTCCAGGTTTTTCTAATGAGGATTCTTTCACTTTCGAAGTAGTTCCGAAAAAGAGTTCTAAAAGCGTTCTAAATTACGATTTCTATATAATATCCGGAAAATCAAACCGATTTCAAAAGTAATGGTTGAAAATTGATGGTGACAATGCCATCTCAAATATAGGCTATATTTTATGTCAGTGCTTGGTGGTATTGTGCACACCAAGGGGTTACATGAGCAAAAAACTTTTTAAAATAGCGATTTTTGTGATACTGAAGAATCTAGAAGCTATAAATTTTGTATGGCAGTTACTTACAAGATGTAAATGCTCTCTAAAAAGTTTCTAAATAATAATAATAAAACGGTCACATGAGCGAAAAGCGTTCAAAAAATGTTTTAAATTACAATTTCTATTGAATCTCGGGAAATACCTAACCTATTTCATAAGTAATGGTAGTAAATTGATGGTGATACTCTCTGCTCCAACATAGGTTATACTTTATATTTGTGCCATTACCCTAGGAGGTTACAGGAGCAAAAAACCTTCTACAATTACGATTTTTGTGATACTGAAAGGACTTAAAATTTGGCATGGTAGTTACTTATGAGATGTAAATGCTCTCTAAGAAACAGTTTGTAAAAAAAAAAAAAATAATAATAATAGGTTTAGGAGCGAAAAGAGTTCTTAAAAGTTTCTAAATTATAATTTTATAATTTTTCTCATTTTAAAGATAGAAATCTGAATTCGGCCTGGTAAGTACTTGTAAGATGTAAATGATCTTTAAAACCAGTTTCTGAAAAAAAAAAAAAAAAAAAAAAAATCCGAATTTAAAATAGTGAAATGAGCTAAAAGCATTCTTTAAATGTTCTACATTACGATTTCTATGGAATCTCAGGAAATAGAGGATCATTTTCAAAAGTAATGGTTGCAAATTGATGGTAACAGTTCTAGCTCGTACTTAGGCTATATTTTATGTCGTTGCTACTATCCCGAGGGATTTGTAGGAGCAAATAATGTTCTAAAATTGCGATTTATATGATACTGAAGGAACTAGAACCTATCAGTTTGGTATTGTAGCTATTTTTAAGATGTAAATGCTATCAAAGAGTAGTTGGAAAAAAAAATTGAAATTTAAAAATGATGAAAGGAACGAAAAGCATTCTAAAAATGTTCTAAATTACAGTTCTATGGAATTGTTAAGGTAGAAACTTGAAATTAGGAATGGTAGATAATTGTAAAAACTAAACTACAATTACTAAAAAAGTCTAAATTTAAAAGGGTGAAATGAGCGAAAACATTCTAAAAACTTTTTAAATTAAGATTTCTATGGAATCTCAGAAAATACCAAACCATCTTCAAATGCTGACAAATTGATGGTGACAGTCCCTGTTCAAAAAGATAAGTTATATTTTATGTTGGGGCCACTATCACCAAGTGTGCATTGTGTCTGTACTATGTCTGTGTGTGTGTTTTCTCTAAAAAATTCAAAACTTCAAATGAAAACTGAAATGGACGTAAAAGCTTCTAAATACTAAATTATAAATTATTTAGAATTAGTTTAAGTTCTTCTCATTAAATTATCATTTTTACCGATTGCAGTGCATTAATGAAGTTTAGTCAAACTGTAATTTGGTTAATAACTTTTGAATTATCCATAGTAGTATAATTTCGTCTAATAAAAATAAGTGCAGAAATTCCTCTTGGCTTATTTCAATTATTACACGACCAAAGCCACGGCTAGTGCTTTTCATTTTTCGCTGGATAATGGCTTGCGACCTGATTTCTTATATAAATGTTGCTAATCTCTTCCCACCTTTTTCTAAACACTCTGTATATGTCACATTTTTTTTAAAGTAAAAATGTATGTATGCTTGCTAAATATTATTTTAAATTTTTTATGCTTTTGCGGAATATTTATGTATGCTTAATTTCCTGTTATGTATACCTATAGCAGTATGAAAGATAGGTTGTATCTACTTCCGGCCGCAAAAAACAGCAGAAAAAAATTCAATAACATTTTCGAAAAAAGGTGGATATATGCTTTTTCTTTCACTTCTACAAAATAGTTGAAGGAATCTACTTCTATATACTTTTAGTTAAATGAAAAGCATTGCAACTAAATACTTAATATGAAATCTCCCTTTCCTCTCAATTGCATTTTGTAGTTTCTTCGTATTACCTAATTTAAACAGTGACTATAGGTTTGTCCTCTTAAGAGGGAAAAAAGTCATAATTTTAATGATATGCAGGTAGCACCATTTACGATTAAAGTAAATCTATGTATAACTAATTTATTGTTTATTGATTTAATGCATAATTAGCATAAGCTTGTAAGTAAGATAGAAATTTTTTATTTATTCTTAGAACATATTTACATTTTCTTTCAGTCATTTGAAAATCCTGCTCACATGCATGCATCTATAAACCAATGCAATTGCAATCAATGCTTCTTTCCTACTGGGAACAGGTGACAATGCCTTCCCGATAACAAGACTTCCTGGGAAAATTTTCAAGCTACATTATTTATTAGCAACTAATAAGTGGCAATTTTTAAAATTTATGTATCCCACCCTGGAAGAAATGATTAAAAAAAACATTTATTGCAATAATTTGTTCAAACACTATTAAAAACGGCTTTTTATGTTAATATCTCTGTATTACTTTTTTTAAATTCTTTCTTTTTAATTCTTTTTCAAAAGTTTTTATGCACGTAACTTGGTCTCAGAGGTAATTGAGAGCAAAAACGCAAAACTGTTTTTTTTTTTTTTTTTTTTTTTTTTTTTTTAATTGAGAGAAATCTAAAAAGTGTGTTATACATTTTTCTGACATTTAATGATCCATTATCGTTTCGAACATGGAGCAAAGACATAACTGCAATTAAAATCCTGTCCAATGTATAAATACTCAAAATCAAAGCGTCTGTGTCGCAGGAAATGACCACACTTTTAGCCTAAGATGTCTCGAAAATGTCACCGATGCCTTTTTTCAAAACAAATGTCCAGCTTTCTCTTAACTAATGCATGTGATGTGTGCTTTCATAGTTTTAAATAAAATATTCGCCGTTTAATTGAATTACTTTGAGTAGAATTTTATTCAACAAAGCCGCGGATTCCGAATAAGCCAGAACAATTTAACATTAACTTTGATTTTGTTTCATAAAAGCAGCTAATTTGCTTAACTAGCGATTCCTATAAGAGGCAATTGTACTAATTATTTTAACCTTGAGAGGGATTTTAACCCTGTCCCCTCCCTTCGCTGCGCTAATGGGAAATTTATGGACAGTTTTTGTAAATTTGCATTATTTGTCTAATATTTGTTTATAAAAATAAAGTAACTTATGTAGAATAAACTTTAGCTTGATAATTCAGTAATATTTAATGCAAAGAATTTTAAATATACAGACTGTTTACTTATACACTATATTGCCATTGATTATGGGACACTTGCGATTTTAGACATTTTACTAAATATCTAGAAAAATACATGAGGAATCATCTCGAAACTCTTAGTGTATAAATATAATAGTATAAGTCATACATCTCTGTGAAGATTTTTTCCCGAAACTCCAAAGGGGGCCGTCAACAAATTAAAAAAGAATGAATATCTTTTGAATAACCCTGTCAAAACTAATGTAGCAAAAGCGCTCAAACTCTAGATTATGATTGAATGCCTTATTGTAATACGTCGTGTTCATTTTTATGCAAATAGCATGCATACTCGCAGAGTAATTAAGGTTTTTATAAAAATGGTCCCAAATTTTTTCAAGTTTTTTCCTTATAATTTTCAGAGTTCTTAATATAAAATAATATTTTTTTCAGAAAATATGACAAACAACATTGCACACAGTACCTTGTAATCAGAATTAAAAAATAATGAAAATTGTGTACAAAATGAGTAGGTTTACTAAATAATTTTTTACTGCGCATGCGTCAACGATATCAAAATTTCATTTGCATATTATGTTAGTTAAATGTATAGAGCAACTTTTGTGAAAGTCACAAAATCATAACTTGAAAATTCTGAAAATAATCGTCAATTGAATTAGTTGAAAATCCGTTATTCACAAAATGAAGCAAAAACAAGAGGGGTTGTATCCATATATTCATTGATTAGTGTCAATATAGAATACACAATACGGGATGTACTACTACATTTGGATAAAATCCCTCAATTTTTTGCTTCATTTTGGAAACAACGGATTTTGTCCTTTTTCTATAGACGATTACTTTCAGAATTTTCAAGCTATGATTTTGAGACTTTTACAAAAGTTGCTCTATGCATTTAGCTAACATAATATGCAAATGAAATTTTGATATCTTTGACGCATGCGCAGTAAAAAATTATTTAGTAAACCTACTCATTTTTCATACAATTTTTATTATTTTTTAATTCTGATTACAGGGTACTGTGTGCAATGTTGTTTGTCCTATTTTCTGAAAAAAATATTAATTTATATTAAGAACTCTGAAAATTATAAAGAAAAAACTTGAAAAAATTTGGGACCATTTTTATAAAAACCTTAATTACTCTGCGAGTATGCATGCTATTTGCATAAAAATGAACACAGTGTATTAAAATAAGGCATTCAATCATAATATAGAGTTTGAGCACTTTTGCTACATTAGTTTTGACAGGGTTATTCAAAAGATATTCATTCTTTTTTAATTTGTTGACGGTCCCCTATGGAGTTTCGGTAAAAAATCCTCACGGCGATGTATGGCGTATACTATTATATTTATACACTAAGAGTTTCGAGATGATTCCTCATGAATTTTTCTAGATATTTAGTAAAATGTCTAAAATCGCAAGTGTCCCATAATCAATGGCAATATAGTGTATAAATGTTAAAAATATGCTAATTTATATTTATAATACAATGTCTAGGATTACATTACCAAGTTTATCAATATAAAATGAAATACATAAAAAAAAACTACATAAAGATGATAAAAAAAAAAAATCCCCCCGCCCTTTCTTTTACACTTAGCAATAGAAAACTTTGATACATTCAAGAACCCATTTTTGAAAGTAAAACTATGAAAATAACAGGCGTGACTATTAAAAAGATTTAAGAACTTTAAAACACATTTCATTTATCGATAAATAAGCATTAAGTTATACAAGCGATTTTTCTGAAGACATTTCTTGGGCTGTAGCATTGCAAATATTAACCATTGTTTGAAGCATCATTTGCCCTTATCCAAAAAAGAAAAATATTTCATTTCACAGTTTCTTAATAAGTTTGGAAAAAATAAAGTTTCTAAGAATAGAAATGATTTCGTGAATGTGCCAGAAAATAGCCATTTTGGATTTGAGAATAACCATAAATACTTTCTAAAGTGAGCTAATATTGAAAGAATCTCCTTTCTTTAGATGCATAAAGGCGTTGTAATATCACGAGACTAAATTCATAGTGGTGGTACTCCTGCTCTCGCAGTAGTAGTACGTCTTTTCACACCTCAGAAAGATAACTTGTCGAAAACTGTTTTTTTCTTCACATTTTATGGTGTATTTTAATGTCTTTTCACAGTATTATTTCAGCGCATATATTTTAAACAACTGCTTGTAATTTAAATTAATTTTTAAAAGCTGCAGATTCTCAATGTTTGAAAAAAAAATCTCTCGTGAAAAAATAAGCCGTGAAAAAATAAATGAATTTCCTTAAAATTTTCTGTGTCTACAATTAACTATAGTGTAGTATAATTAATCATATTGAATGAACTATAATTAATACGTGAACGAAGAAGTGAGTATTGGTGCTTGGTACTTACTTGGCAAATTAAAATTGTTAGAGCATTTTTTCTTTCAATCTTCAAAAATCAGCTCCATTATGGGTAGCCATATGTTTTCATCGTTTTGACTTGCAACTTTATTAATTACTTTTATACACATCTCGATTACGCAAATAAAGAAAAAGAAAAAAATTAATGCACTGTTAATAAATTAACTACTTCGGTCGCATTCTTTCGACTTATAAGACTATTTTAGAGAGTAAAATGTCTCAAGATACTTGATTTTGTTTCTTTCTGAACTTGGAAGCAAATTTTGTATTTTGTGCAGCAATATTTTTTATATTTTAGGGATTAGGATTTAATTTTTAAACCAATAACTCACGCACTCAGGAGGGAAAAAAATGGATGAAGCCACTTTAATATAATTTATCGTAAAATCTTTTGTAAATATTAACCATTAAAAAAATATGAAAAACCGACCAAAAATAAATAAAACAATTATTATACTAAAAAATTTTATGTTCTAAATGCTATACTTCGAAAACTATATGCAGATAAATAATTAAAAACATAACTTATCGCATGTCTGATGTCAGAAAAGGGGGCAATTCACTGATCCTCCTTTCGAATCGCGAAATCCCACGTTAACCTATTGAAAAAAAAAAATGATTACTCATTACCTAATATATTTAACAAAATATTGTTTCACCAGCTGAAGTAATGTTTTAAAAAATTATTTCCTTATATTCTAGGTGGTTTTAAAGAAGAAAGCAGAATTTGAAATTTTCTCCCTAGTAAAAACTACGAAGTTTATATAGGTAATTTAAAATTAATTAAAATTTAAGAAGGCCTTAAAAAAAAGCACTATACCAATGTGAGAAGTCTATCTGATACTGAAAACCGTTTCAAATTTTACGTGTACCCAATCAAATTTTACGTGCAAATCAAATTTTTATGCGGAAATGCCTGATTTTGTGATCAAAGAGTGGAAAATCTGTTTCAGAGAAACGTTTTTTGATGTTTCTGAGTTCCGAGTTAAAGTTTTGATGTTTTTAAAATTAATAATTTGGTGTATAAAGAGGTAAACAAAATCCTTCATAAATAAGAAATTTTAAACAATTTCAAAAATATGTATAGGACAAAACTGCAATGCTTTTGTTTCTTTTAAATATAAAGGTATTTCTTTTAAACTTGCTTTCTCATTTTTCTATAGTTAATCGTATTGTGCATTTACTAAAATCAATATTGCATGCAAATGTTTCTTCTAAATAGAATTTCCGTTTAAACAGACTTTTAAAAATCTAACTCTTTTAGTATGGAGAAGTAGGGAACATAGCATGGCTGTACGTTATGCATCCGTGATAAATTTATTTTCTATTTAAAAATATTTTTAACTTCAAGTTTTTTTTTTTAACATTTAGATTCAACTGCATTTGAGGAGTTGAGAACCAGAGTCTAATATCTCACATTTTTGTGAAAAATGAGTGTAGAGTGTCAAAGCATTGTATGTCGTGCCCATCTGTTGGCTATATAATGAATTTTATTAATTTCGAAAACTATTCAAGTGATAGTCTAACAGATGACCCAGCGTAATTTTGATATCAAATTGCTAGCTTAATAGTGGATCATTTAGTTTGATCCACTCTGGCACTGCCGACTCAAACATTGTATGCTTGCTGAAGAGGCTTTGTTTCCTCTGTTACGGGCAGAATTGTCCTAAGAGTTTACAAAAAATGTCTAAATATTGGAAAGCATTTTCGTCGAAATCGCAGCTAGCGATGTTGGTATAAGGAGAGTAGGAGCAGAAAAGGATTAACTACCACCCGGGCCCCTAGGCTTGACTTTCTGAGGGCCCCCTTTAACTCCTTCAAAGAGGTATTTACTGGAAAAATTAAAACACATGCTTGCTTCATTAACTCATAATTCATTGATGATTAAAATATAAAAGATTACGACAAAGAATTTCGCACATCTTTTGTCTTTTGTATTAATGTCCGACCAGTGTAAAAGAATATTTTCTTGTTCTTTATATAAGGAAAATTTTAGCACCGGGCCCCCTTTTCTTCTGGGCCCCTAGGCTTCAGCCTACTCAGCCTAATGGGTGATCCGCCTCTGAGTAGGAGGAATAGGATAGTAGGTTTTTCTCTATACGTATCATTCTAATCTTCAGCAGTCTCATACTAGATGAAGCAGTGGTAGTCCAATGTTCTGTGGTAAAAATTGTTGATTTGTATAAGCTTAAAATCGGGTAAAGAAAAAGATTATTAAAAAATCAAAAGTAAATTTGCTTCATATACTTTTTGCGTATTTATAACTTGCTTTTGTGTAGGTATAATAGTTTCCTTATTTATAGAACATAATACAGTATATTATCCATAATTTAAAATAAACATCACTGTTGCGTTTAACAATTAATTTAACATAGAGGGGATTAATGGGACATGCCACCAAAGGTAAGAATGGGTCAAATCCAGTTGCTGATTTTGAATAAGATAAATTTAAATTACTAATAATATGAAAATATTTTAGTAAAAAGCACAAAATTTAAAGAGAAATAACTGAAAAGTTGGACAGAAAATATTTTAAAACTCAAGCCAGAGACATAAGATAAACAAGGAAAAAAAAGACTCTGTTAAACTTTCAAAAACTTCCTGTGATGAAGATATTCTGACACAGACATTATTAACGTTTTCGCATTTCCACTGAAAGTAAAAAAATTGTAATGTAGGAAATTAATTGGTATAATGTTAATGTTTACATTAGTGTAAATGATTTTGTTCTTGTTAAGTATTATGCCAAGAAAGCAGACATAAATTATGTAGGAATAATTGAAGCTGTAGAGGACAATTTTTATTAGAATGTACAATTTTTACGAAAAAAAGAATAAAATAAATTTTATTTTCTTTGACAACTGACATAAGTTATGTTAAAAAGTCGAACATTCTGTTAAAATTGACAGCTTAAAAAATGATCGGAAACAGTCTAACTATTTACATGTCAAATAGATTTATGAAACCTACAATCTTTATTAGATTCTATATGCAGTCAACACTAGATTATTTGTGCCCTTATTATATACATTGTTTTTTAGCTGTTTCATACCTCCCTGTTAGTAGGGTGGTATTAGACGCATTTTGAAACTTACGATTTCCTTCATTATAAAGTTATTTTCTGATGTAATGCTTCTATATTATTAAAGGGGCACTAAAAATTGTTTCATCTTGTATTCTATAGAGTGAAATGTTTGTTTTTGATGTAAAGCAAAGTTAATTTTCTATTTTTTGTAAAAAGTGTTCCATGCCGTCCCACTCTCCCCTACTCTGATTCTCAACGCTTTATATATATGAAGTGCTTAGAGCAGAGTAAACCACTTGACATTTTGGGTAAAAAGATGCTGTAATCGTACTGTTACGCACACCGAAATCTACATACAAATAATCAAATTTCCACATTGACTGCACGAAATTTATTTTTCATGAAAATTCAGTATACCACAATGGATTCAATTTCGGTAATTGAAATACAACTCTAGTATTTTTTCGTTTCATATCAGGAAGAGCTGGTAGAAAGCTTTTTGTATTTTGAGGTGAAGAAAATAGCGATTTCTTTTCTTACAAAACAGACACAAGTCTCACTAAATCACGTTTTTTTTAACATAATAAATAATCGGCGTTTCCTATTTGTCTTTCGTCGTGATAACAGAATTACTTTTCTACATCTCACACGCGCACCCTGACCGCAGTCGTGATAAATCATACCCCTTTTCTTTTTTGTAACTGAAGAATTTTGGTTTAAAAATTTCTACTGGGATACTTCTAACAACTTAATTGACACCTCGTAGGATGAGATTAGATTGATGTGATTGAAATACGTCTGAACGATTCATCCCCCAACACTGGAATACAGTTATTTTAAAAAATGAGAAAATGATTGATTTGGCGTAACTAATTTACTTTAAACTTTAGATGATTGCAAATAGAGAACTATGTTTTCCGGGGTTTTTATGGAAGTTTCAAAACTAGGCCGAAATATATATATATATATATATATATATATATATATATATATATATATATATATAAAAAGCATTGCAAGCCGTCGTAATCTTTTTGATCATTATGTTGAGTGCGCTAAAAGTTCGTTACAACTTTAAAAATTCACAAAATATTTTCCCATCGAAGTGCAGTTTACATCGTAAGATTTACCAAAAAACTAGATATTTTGTGCCAACAGTAAAAAAAAAAAAAAAAAGTTATCCAACGAGAGAGGGGTTGTATCGAAATATAGTAGTACGTGCCTTATTGTGTGCTCTATAATGACACTAATCAAATGGATAAATGGATAACAGCCCCTCATCTTTTTGCTTCATTTTGGGAATAACGGATTTTGAGCTTATTCTATCGACGAACACTTTCAGAATTTTCAAGCTATGTTTTTGAGACTTTCCCAAAAGTTGCTGTTTACATTTAGCTAACATAATACGTAAATGAAACTTCGATAGCGTCCACGCATGCGCAATGAAAAATTATTTAGTAATCTTGCACATTTTTCATACAAACTATTCATATTTCATAAAATGGTTAATATATATATATATATATATATATATATATATATATTACAATTGCACTTTATTATTTGTATTGTATTTTGCCAATATTTCTTAAACTGGCGTAAAATTTGGTTGAAAATCCTGCATGATATAAGCCAAAAACATGCCAAAAAAAAAAAAAAAAATCGCTATATTTCCATAAATATACATATACATGCTATTCTTACAAAAATCGATGGACATGTTGTAACAGTATCCACATCTTTGTAATCTGCAGCGGTAGATCATTTCGTGCATTTTAATGTACATGGTACCCAATATTATTTTTCTTTGCTTTTTTGTCGGCTCCCTAAATGTCCTTATTAAATGGATGTTGATAAATATGAGGTCAAGCATAATCTTTATAATCCTGAAGTTCCAGAAGAATCCGACAAATATATTTTTAAATATTCGACAAAATGTCTAAAATTGAAAGTGTCCAGTCATTAATGGCCACTTTAAATCTCCGAGATAAACTTAAGTTCATATTCCCTTCATGAATGCTGTAAGAAATCTTTAAGATAATACTGTAAAATAGGTGTTTATCTTATGAATTTCTCCCTGAAACATATTTATAAAAATATGTGGACGAAAGATGGATTCATAAATTTCATAAAAGTTGTTAAGAGCTATAATGATCTCGAAGCTGCCATGGTCATTTGCTGGTCAATATTTTAAATTCATTAAATTTGGTACACAGGGGTGCCCAGAGAGGGGTTTGGTGACGCAAGATGCGTCATAAAATTTAGTTTTGGAGAAGAATTTGAGAAAAAGTTCACTTTTTTTGGGGGGGGGGGATTTTTAAATTCTTAATATTTCCCTTTTTTTACTGTTAAAAAAAATCTTGATTTTTTTTAATATCACTTTTAAATTTTTTCAACATTTAATTTCCAGGAAAGTTTTTGTGTTTCTTTCTTTAAATTCTAGATAAGGGCAATAAGAACTCATTCTGCTATACTCAACTCGCTATCTTTAGTAAATTTTGATTCTTTTAATAACACTTTTAAATTTTTTCAACATTGAATTTTCAGAAATGTTCCTGTGTTTTTTTTTTTTTTTTTCTCTAAATTCTAGATAAGAGCAATGCGAACTCATTCTGCTATGCTCAACTCGCTATCTTTTGAATTGCAGTAGATTATAAGTAGAATATATTTTACAATTGATATTCTGTTTAGGGGGGGGGGTCAATGTTAAAGTATGAAGATTTGGGGGGGGGGGATTTGCGTCATTGGGTTTGGAGGGATGGTCACCACTGTTGGTACAGTAGAAGCTCTGAAATCACGCGGTTTTTGGGAGACCTGTTTCATACCTGCGTTATAACTCAACCGCGGTATATCGGAATGATGTCAAAGAAATGGTATAAAATGATGAAAACACTTACCTGCTTTGTGAAATATAATTAACATTATCATTCATTGAATAGAGACTTAATCTTACGCTATCTTCTAAGGCATTTTGTTTCCTTTCGGCATATTGTTACACTCTTGCAAATATAGAATACATGAACACAATCTGAATCACCTTATCTCTCTATCCACGAAAATACCTTCATTAACTATGAAATGACTTCGCTAACATGTGGAACGTCGTCTTTCATTACTTCGTCATTTTCAATTTCATAATCATCATCTTGCTCACTGCAATTTTTAAGTGTGTTTCAGCATCAATGATTAACCTGATCTGTTATGACCTCTGAAATCGGTTTGCTGTTGTCAATTTTTATCTAGTCATTTAAATCGTCAACAGAGATATCCAAATGCATACCACTAACCTGACTGCAAGCTCCTCATGGTGTTTTACTGAAATTTTAAACGCCAAATTTATTCTAAAATTGATCATTTTTTTTCGGTGGACATACTTTTTCTCGCGTTAAATCCGAATTCGTGGTTTATAAGACCGCGTTAATTCAGGCTTCTACTGTATTTAACTTCCTACGGTGGGATCTTCCGTGGTCTGGTCTACTACCATTTGGGTTAGTAACTAAAAGAAGGGACCTCTAATTCCACGCACGCAACATTTTTTCGTAAAGTAGCGGTGGTTGAATTAGGAATGCCCAATATATGTAGTTGATTCTTTTCTTTTTATTTCATGATTGTAACTAACAAGGAAAGACGGAAAGTTTCCTCATTTTCGAGTTCATATGTGAAAAACTATATTTTTTCTGCTTGATATTTTTTTATATAATTATTTTAATAGTGGAGTTTCCCCCATTCCAAAAATTCAAATGACTTCATTCCTTTATAAACAGAAAAAAAGATCCAAATTTCTTTAATAGGTTTTAAGAAATAATTTATGAAGTAGAAAAATACGACTTTTCACTAGATTGCTTAAAATTTTTTTGCGACGTAACATACCCAAATCGGCATATGAAATGAAAAATACGTCGATAATATTTCTTCTATAATAGACACAATTAAAACACACGTTTTAAATGAAGGAAAATTAGACTATTAGAAGATTATAAAACAATGATAGTTTGCCTCTTTTTAAATGTCCTTGTTAGATTTATGGTAGGAATCTCCCAAACATAAAATATTGGAAAAGTGTGTCCGTATAAAAAATATATAAACAATGCTGCCCTTTGTAAAACAAATAAAAAGAATATGCCGATTTAGAATTTCTATCACCTCTGTTTTGTATCATGCATTAAAGCCAAACAAGAAAATTTCAGTAATTTTAAATACAAGATATTTTAGTATTCACAAGAAAAATCTGCTTAATCAAAGCATGGTACATAAAATATAAATTTTTGTTACAAATTAATCACTGAATTTATATAATATACATACATGCACGCACACACACATATATACCAATTATATGTATATGTATATATCTCAATTTACCCGTTGATTATCCATCCAATCTAGAAATTAGAAAAAACCTGATTTTTAATAATACCATTCACTTTTTAGATCTTAAAATTATATTAAAAGAAAACAAATTAATAACTGATATATATGTCAAACGGAAAGAGTTTAATTTTAAAGTTAATACATTTACTAATTTTAAATCTTGTCTTCATAATTCTGTATATCGTAATATAAACCTTAATCATTTACATGGAATAAAATTATGTTCTTCTCATTTAATTAATACAAATATTAAAAAGCTTGTTTATGAGGCTATAATTAATGGTTTTCCTAAAAAAATTCATATACTCTTTAATATACAATTAGTAAGTATATGATCTCATAATTAACACTTTGCATAAAAAAAAGTACAAAAAAATTATTAAAACATTAAAAATAAGAACAAAAAATTAAAAATGTAAAAAAAGTATATAATAGGTTAGTTGGGTGGGTAGATGCTTTAATACGGAAGTGGGCGGTGTTGTCTGGATAATACGCAAAGGTTAATTTAATATATTTAGAAAAAATGAGAGGGGGAAATTCATTTGTTAATTTGGTACAAAATTTCTATGGAGTTTAAATAACACCAATGTATGGATTATTGTTTAGTTATATCTATTATATTAATAAGTTTAATCATTTACATTATTAAATTGCACTTTACTTTTTAATAAATGAGTGTACTATATCACTACTAAATGTATAGGGTACATTTCTTAATAGGCTATTTTTTAATCTATAATCTTCCTTAAGATATTGAGTTCAGCTCATTGAGCACAGTCAAAATAACGTACATCAATTTCCGAAGCGCGAAAATTTTATCTAGAGTTTTGTAAATCCTCGACCCAGGTTCATAACGTGTAAATGTTGTCGAACGATAATTTTAATTGAACGAAAAGTGAATTTATTGATAGAAAATCGATTTAAACATTCAATATCATTATAATAGACATTTTAATAAAAGAATTATTTTAAATAAGTAGGTTTTTTAGAACGGAATAATTTATGAATTAAGATTTGTAGTACTTAAATAAAGGATTTTAAAAGGGTTTGATAAACACAAGAAATCAGGTATTTTATTTGGGATTTAAATAATAAAATATTTTATTTAAAGAATATATTTAATGTGTGCCATGTTTTAGATTTAAGAAAACTAATAAATATTTTTAAGTGGACAAAGATTTTATACCATTCATATAAAGATTGATAGATTAGTTTAAAAATAGGGTTTTAATTTAATAAGCCGGAATAATGTATGAATAATTATTAAAAGGAAATTAGTGTAAAATGTTAACTTCGGTGAAAATTTTTTATATATACAGGGTGTCCCAGAAATGGGACAAAATTTAAGGGGAGGAAGTCATCAAAAGGATTCAGATTTACATAGCATCCCGTGGTCGGAAACACTTTCCTGGCGCTGTAGTGACGACACAAAACACAAGAAAGGACAGGGAGAGAAAACATGTTTATTATTTTTTGTGCTGCAAAAATACCAGGATAACGCTGAGAAGTTCTGAGGAACTAGTTGTACGCATCGTTGCAGCTGCTAGGGAAGTTCAGGACATTCCTGGTGTTTTCTAGAGAACATTAGATCTTCCACACACCGAAGATGCGCCTGCATGCATAAAGGTCCGGGGTCGTAATTTCGAACACCTACTTTGATGACGATCATTGTTTCTTTCATGTTTTTTTTCTTACTTTTCTGCTGTACTAAGGATAATAAAGATATTTTCTCTTATTCGTGTTCTGTCCTTCTTGCGTTTTGTGTCATCACTACCGCCCCAAGAAAACGTTTCCGACCATGGGTTGCTATAAAAATCTGAATCCTTGTGATCTTCCCTACCTCCCCTTAGTTTGTCTCATTACTTCTGAGATACCCTGTATATACACTATATTGCCATTGATTATGGGACACTTGCGATTTTAGACATTTTACTAAATATCTAGAAAAATGCATGAGGAATCATCTCTAAACTCTTAGTGCATAAATATAATAGTATACGTCATACATCTCCGTAAAGATTTTTTACCGAAACGCCATAGGGGACCGTCAACAAATTAAAAAAGAATGAATATCTTTTGAATAACCCTGTCAAAACTAATGTAGCAAAAGCGCTCAAACTCTAGATTATGATTTAATGCCTTATTGTAATACACTGTGTTCATTTTTATGCAAATAGCATGCACACTCGCAGAGTAATTAAGGTTTTTATAAAAATGGTCCCAAATTTTTCCAAGTTTTTCCATTATAATTTTCAGAGTTCTTAGTATAAAATAATATTTTTTTTTCAGAAAATATGACAAACAACATTGCACACAGTACCCTGTAATCAGAATTAAAAAATAATAAAAATTGTATGAAAAATGAGTAGGTTTACTATATAATTTTTTACTGCGCATGCGTCAAAGATATCAAAATTTCATTTGCATATTATGTTAGCTAAATGTATAGAGCAACTTTTGTAAAAGTCTCAAAATCATAGCTTGAAAATTCTGAAAGTAATCGTCTATAGAAAAAGGACAAAATCCGTTGTTTCCAAAATGAAGCAAAAAAATGAGGGATTTTATCTAAATGCAGTAGTACATTCCGTATTGTGTATTTTATATTGACACTAATCAATGAATATATGGATACAACCCCTCTTGTTTTTGCTTCATTTTGAGAATAACGGATTTTCAACTAATTCAATTGACGATTATTTTCAGAATTTTCAAGTTATGATTTTGTGACTTTCACAAAAGTTGCTCTATACATTTAGCTAACATAATATGCAAATGAAATTTTAATATCGTTGACGCATGCGCAGTAAAAAATTATTTAGTAAACCAACTCATTTTTTATACAATTTTCATTATTTTTTAATTCTGATTACAGGGTACTGTGTGCAATGTTGTTTGTCATATTTTCTGAAAAAAATAACATTTTATATTAAGAACTCTAAAAATTATAAGGAAAAAACTTGGAAAATTTTGGGATCATTTTTATAAAAACCTTAATTACTCTACGAGTATGCATGCTATTTGCATAAAAATGAACAAGGCTTATTACAATAAGGCATTCAATCACAATCTAGAGTTTGAGCGCTTTTGCTACATTAGTTTTGACAAGGTTATTCAAAAGATATTTATTCTTTTTTAATTTGTTGACGGTCCCCTATGGAGTTTCGGGAAAAAATCTTCACGGAGATGTATGACTTATACCATTATATTTATACACTAAGAGTTTCGAGATGATTCCTCATGTATTTTTCTACATATTTAGTAAAATGTCTAAAATCGCAAGTGTCCCATAATCAATGGCAATATAGTGTATAATATAGATGAAAAATTAAGGAAATGACATTTGAGCATTTTAAATATACTGGCCTCCAAAAGTTAAGGTACAACCGGTTTTTTGTGTCTAATTTGCAAATGAATGAATAAAGAAACAACAAATTTGGAGGAAATGTGTATTAAACTGTTATTTTTTAAATGCGGCCTACAGATTTACTTAATTTAAACGTATAAATGAAATTACAACAAAAAAGCACTCATGGGGGAAAATTCAATTCTTAGAGAAATCAGTTCATCGCACTATTATGTAGTAAAATGTAACAGAAACATAAAAAAACTGGTTCTAATGCGGAATATGTCCACCCCGGACTTGAATGCATTGGCGACATCACTTTCCATGCTCTCATTTAAATTGTCGGACAGCGAAATAGGTAGCGCTGACCAGACATGGAGTAAGCCTTGTTTCAGCTCATTTAATGACCTTGAAAGAGGACTTAAAGCCGTAACATGTCTTCCAAGATAGTCCCAAAGATGTTCTATCGGATTCAAATCTGGAGAGTGAGCTGGCAATTCCATTCTCTCCAAACCGTGATCCTCAAGATAATCCTCAACAACCACAGCTCGGCGTGGTCTTGCATTATCATCCATTAGAATGAAACCATTGTCAATAGCACCGGCATATGAGTGCACATATGAATCAAGGATCTCATCCCGATATCTCGCACCAGTCAGTTCCTCCATGGAACACAAGCAGGTCAATGTGGCCTCCGAGTGAGATCCCTACCCAAACCATGATTCCAAAGTTTCTGTACTTGTGTGTTTCGACAGTTTTTGATTGGTGGTATCAAGTGCATTGTTCTCTCCAGATCAGAAGACGTCCTGAATCACTCTCCAGTGTGAATCTGGACTCGTCTGTGAAGGGTACAGAAGCTCACCGTTGTCTGGTCCAGGAAACCTGTTCTCTTCCCCGACATAAGCGGGCCCTTCTCTGTCATCTATTGAGAGGGACACACACAACTGGTCGCCTTGCATAGAGACCTGCATTGTGAAGATGTCTTCACACCATAGTACCGGAGATTCTTCTCCCTGATGCTGCAAATTGGTCACCAATGAGTTGCGGCACAGTAGTGCGTCTTCTCCTTCGGGCCGAAAGAGCTATTAAACCGGTCTTGTGCAGGTGTTGTAACAAGTGGGCGGCCTGGAACATGCCTTCTGGAAGCAGAATCTTCGGATTCATACCGATCCCAGAGTCGTTGGACTACACTGCGAGACACATTGAGCCGTCTAGCAGTATCGGCCTGTGACAACCCCATTTCCATCTATCATACCGCTCGCCACCTTAATGAATGGGGCAAATCACTTCTTCTAGAATTTCTAGACTCTACTGGTTGTTGTGAACAAAACTGACAACAATAGCTCAAACACAACAAAACTTGCATGCTAAATTACGAAAGCTTCGTAATTGCATATTTTTCTCTTCTTCACAAATACCTATTCTTTTCAGTAAAATAAAAGTGGTAGCTGTAATTTTTGCATAAGTTTTTTTTAAAGCTTATTATTGTCATTCATATAAACTGTGAAGTTTAATCTGACTGCCATTTTTTTTTCTGGTGAGCTTCGAAAAACATGTTGTACCTTAAATTTTGGAGGGCAGAGTAGTTATTGATGCTAGTTTTTCTTTTGATTAGAAAGTAAAATTGTAGCAATTTGACATAAATATGAAAAATAATTATGTATTATCAACATGGATTAGGATCAGTATTCCGCAAATGCCTTTTTATAATCGCTAGAGTCTTTAAAGTTTTGAAAATTTAAGGGCAAAATAAATTAAATCCTCATTTAGAAGAAATGCTAAATTCTTTGCTTTGAAAGATAAAACATAATTCGTCAAGACAAAAACCATATGCGGACTTTCCTCCTGTACCTCCGTGCATTTCTTCGGGGATTTTTGTTTTAACCTATTTAGAAAAACAAAATATAACTTTTGTTGATAGTTTCGTTGATAAAAAAAGAACTTTTGTATATTCAAAATATAGCTTGCTGGATATAAGTTTTTATATAGAAAAAAGATGGAAAAAATATATACTTTGAAATATTGAGACAGAAAATCTGATTAATTACTTGATATACTGAAAATGTGATAAATTGCAAGAACGTAAGGGGTGAAGAACTTGAAGAAATATTTTGAAAATCTTATTATTTTAAGTTTCTGATTGTGTACAGTTGTCCAAAAGTAATGATAATGAAAAACTTCGCATGTTGTCGCAGGGAAATTTAATTTTGAAGTCATATTTGAATTCTTTGGTCAGTTTTACTTTCGGATAATGTACGGGAAGTCACTTGGTGAAGTAAATGTTAGAAATTATTTAGATGTAAAATTTGAAGCTGTTAATGTTAAAATTTTTTAATAGTTGCAAACTGGCATGTAGGTAGTTAAAAAAAAAATGAGCGGAATGAGCTGTTAAGGGTCGATCGAAGTTTTATTCTTTGAGGCCTATTTTTGTGAAAAAAAAGCAATTTTGTGAAAAGAAATATATATACGTATCAAGTAAAACTTTGTTTTTAGTCATTATATTTTTTAATTTGATAACAAGAATGCTCCATAAATTTGTTATAACACTATACAATAATTCCTATTATAGTTTTATGGAATTGAATGTCTCTTTCAGAAAATTAAAATAATTATTTAGTTGCAATAAGCAATTACTTGACGCAGTACATAACGTATATTAAAAACAATATTAATAAAATCAAAACACTTTTATTTGTTGTAAATTTAGTTTTGCTAACTACAGCGTACCAATCTTTAGTGCGAAATGTAATTTTACATTAGGCTATATGAGTCAATGGACACCTTTAAAGAATTTCGGTACACCTGATTATCCAGTCAACAAATTTCGCCAAATTTATGCAAATCGCCGATCTATCCACCAAATTATACAAATTGACTTACTTTTTATTATGAAGAACAAATAAATTAGTAAAAGATTAATAAAATGACAAACAAAACATCAAATTTAAAATCACTTTATGATGTAATAAACATGTGTGACATGTTTAATGTCAAGTAAATGCGACATTTTATGATAAAACGTTATTGGCATTTAATCTTCATAATAATTCTGGATCCCCGGAACCAACTACTTCTAAATTTCTGGGTCCCCGTCTTTTACAAAAGCGGGTCTCCATTAATAATAAGTCATGTGTTAGACGTAAAAATTGAGCTTGTTTATTTGGAAAAGAAAAATGAAATGCATGAATTATTGTTTAATAATAATTAATGACTAATTAAACCAATGTAATTTTTTAAAGCTATTAAGAGAAATTTTCTTTACTTTTTAAAAAATAAATGTGCAAGATAAGACATAAATTTGATGATAAAATGATACTTATTTGACTGTTGAAGATAACAAGTATCACTATTGTTTCCATTTCTTTAAAAAAAGAGCAAGACACATTTATTAAAAAAGACTTTGTATGAGAAAAAAAAACTTTCGTTGAGTAAAGGGTTACTTTTAGTTTAATGAATGGGATCTTTCAGGAGTCATCACGTCAGGAGTCTCAGGAAGATTTGGAGCAGTCAAAAACAGATTTTGGAAGGGGGAAAAAAAGTGTTTTTGGAACAGAAAATTCCAGTTCCAGCAGTAACTTTTTTTTCCTTGCGCCCCTTTGATGAAATATGCGTTTTTTAGGGATTTTTTTTTTTAACGAAATCTAAAACTTTCGCTGGATTTTTGACGATAAAACGAAAGATTTCGACAATTTTTTAACAAAATGTGTCTGTTTTTTTGGCGAAAATTTCCGTTTTTTCGCGATCTTTTGAAGAAATTTGTCGTTTTTTTGTGGATTTTTAGACGAAATTTGTCGTTTTTGGGGATTGTTTGACGAAATTTGCTGTTTTATTGCAAATCGTTTGGCAAATTTTGCCATTTTATCGAGATTTTTGACGAAATTTGCTGCTTTTTCGAAAATTTTGACAATTTTCCGTTTTCGCGATTTTTTGACGAAATTTGTAGTTTTATCTAAATTTTTTGATAAAATTTGTCGTTTTTTGACGAAATTAGTTGGTTTTTATTAACCATCTTTTAACAAAAATTTGCGATTTTTTGATGAAATTTACGTTTTTCTTGCGATCCTTTCATGAAATTCGGGCTTTTGCCATGATATTTTGCTGTTTTTAAGAATTAGAATTTTGTGAAGGAGCCGTTTTTAAAGATTGCAATTTTGTGAAGGGGCCGTTTTTAAGGATTTGAATTATGTGAAGCTGCCGTTAAACGGCCCCAATTTTTAGCTGGATTGATCCTTGGCTGTAATTTATATATTCGTATATTTGGAGCTCTAGAAATCTATTTCTGTTAAAAATCATAGATCCCAATATTCACATTCATTATGATAAATCCATTGAATATTCAATAATACTTTTTTTTCGAATACTAATTTCAAAACATTTCCTTTTCAAACAACGGCTCGCACTAAATGAATCTTTTCCAGGCTCGCCAAATGCATAGAAAAGGTGTCTTCAGACTTATATTGACTTTTGCACAGGTTGAAGATGCTTCTGTGGTTTTATACCACGATTTTTTAAGCTTAATAATATTAAACACAATACATTTCCCTCACTTGTATACATTTGTTTTTTAAAAGGATTGACAAAATAGAGAATCAGAAACAAAAACTAGATTTATCGTTCTTTTCTCCTTTAATTCATATGGCATCCATTCTTAGCCTTACTAATCATTCAAACTCTATGTAATCGCATTGGTACTGCTGAATGGGTTGACTCCAATTTTTTTTAATCTATGACTTGTTTTATGCTAATAAATCTTAATTAGTGCTGCAACTTCTTTGCCATTCTAGTCAGTAGAATTTGGTACATCATTAAGATAAAACTTGTTTGCACGAAACTTTCTGAATCATTTACGGTACCTGGAATCAACAGTATCCACATCATGCGTAGCGCATATCATCTTTCGAGTTTTTCAAACATTTTTCTTTTCCGGGAATACAAATAATAAAACATTTGCCATTTTTTGCTATTTTCTGATAGTTATTAAGCGCAATAAGGTTTTAAAGGCAAAACAAGATTTTTTTTCTCATATTGTTTGCAGCAGTAAAATGGTCAGTGCAGAAAAAAAAGTAAATTGAAATGATAGTAGTTACTGTTTCATTTAAAATTACATTTTTGTTACAGGAGTTTTTTTAGAAATAAAAAGTGAGTGGATGCAGTATTAAATTTATAAATTTATTTTATTCCAATTTATTGGAAAAGATCCGTTATTTATTAGTTGTAAAACTTTTTTACTAGAAGGTGCTTTTAGAAATAATGGATGACTTCTTTAAACTCTCTTATAGAAAGGCGATGTAGAAACAAACTCCTATAAGCAGCTAAGGAATTAATGAAAAAGTTATTTAAAGTGTAAAGCGTTCATAATGTTAGGCATATGAATGGCATCATTTGTTTCCGTCGGAAAAAAAAATTAATAGGGGAGAGTGGGATGGAATGGGACAATAGGTTTCTCTCTTTTTATATATCATTTTAAAATTTCATCAATCGCACTTAATGATGAAGCAATGCTAGCCTAATCTTCAGTTAAAAAAAGTTGCTGATCTGTATAAGTTTGCAATTGTACAAAGGAAAAGATTATTTCAAGAATCAAAAGTAAATTTGCTTCATGTACTTTTTATGCTTTCTGTATATTAATGACTTGTTTATGCGTAGATGTAATAGTTTCCCTATTTATGGACATTATACTGTATATTATCGATAATTTAAACTATCCCTAAAATCAGAATTTTTCTTTATAAAAAGTTTAACATAAAAGAACGTAGAGGGAGGAATGGGATATGCCAGTAAAGGGAGAAATGGAACAAGTCTTATTCCTTCTTTTTAATAAGATAAGTGTAAATTGCTAATATGCAAATACTTTTAAAAAGTAGTAAATTAATTGGAACACTGAAAATATATCCATTTACTTCAAAACATAAATTGAACTGATAATTTTTTGTCATCTCTGACTGACAATCCTTAATTATCCTTTATTTTTCTTCCAGTAAATGAAGATATTGAAATTTGGTATTGTGGCACAGACATTATCTACAATTATCCTACAATCTTTGTTAAACTGTATACTTAGCCGACTCTAGACTATTTGTGCCTTACAGTTTTGTTTTATTACTGTCCCATACCTATCTGTTTGTGGGGAGGTATGGGATGCATTTTGAGACTTAAAATTTTTTTTATTACAAAATAGTTTTTGCATGTTATGTTTCAATAGTGTTCAGGGAAATTAAAAATTGTTTCATCTTGCACTCTATAAATTGAAAATTTTGTTTTTGTGTTAAACAAAGTTGACTTTCTTACTTTTGTTAAAATGTCCTACACATCTCCACTCTTCCCTATTTGTTTCGTAACTTGACAAAGGTGGATTACTTTGAGCTTACTGTAACAATTATTTTTAGAGATAAAATTGAATGTAATAAAATGTTAGGTTTAGAAAATGCACGTGATTGAAGGGCAAAATTAATTAGTTTGTATTTTTCAGACATCAATTAAATGTTCACATGCTGTCCATTTAAAATACTTAAAATTTTAGATATTCTTTATTTTTTTTTCTATAAATTTTGTGTTGATCGCTTTCGTTTTATTTAAAATACCAAGGATATAAAACTCTCAAATTATTAGCATTTCGAATGCCAGTTTTTTCGAAGAAAAAATTTCATCGTAGGTTTCTAAATTTCATGGAAAATCTGAACATTTTGGTTTGAAAAAAATGTGGTATTTTAAAAGCGGTTCATTTGGAAGTCCTAGAAATATATGTAACAGTTGCAATTTCTCTATTTAACCCTGTATTTATTTCTGGGATTCTTTAAAAAATGATATAAAACTGAGTGGGTATGATAACTTATAAAATATGATTCAGTAAATTCTTAATTTCTTAAATTTGTGAAATAGTTTCATTCTATTGTTGAATTTTTCTGATTGTTAATGCATTTTCGTCATCGTAATATACTCCTCATTTCTACTATGTTTTCTCAAAATTGAATTAAAGATACCAAAAAGATTAGAATAAAGCAAATGAGGTTTTGATAGAAGAAACAGTAGCACAACAATTGTTAGCCGAAGAAGAAAAACATAAATTTTTTATTCTCAACATTATTTTTATTCGAAATCAAATGAGAGCGAAAATATTAAAACTGGGATAAGTTCATGAACAAGATGTCAAATCAGGTATTTAGGATTGACAAATCAGGGCAGTATTCAGAACGTGTGAAGCATGTAACAGTAGCTTTAGTCTTATTTATCTGCGATCAAATAATGCAAAAATTACTATTTAGTGCATATTGAGGGAATTTTTTTTTTTTTCAAAGATAATGTTCAAAGTGAAATTTGTCACGAAAATAGAGTAAAAGTACGTATTTTCATATTCTGACAATATTGTAGTTACCATTAACACTTATCGGACGATAGCATTTTATAGATGATTCTATTTTTATATTTTATTCGAATCACTGTATTTTAAAAATAAATTTTGTAGTACATTTGTCTAGCACATCTTGTCAAATTACAAGTTAAAGCGTTTCTTAAAAAGTTGCTAACCGAATAAAAATGGTTTAAGAAATACTGGGCCCAATGTCACGTGCGAAGAGACATAGGATAAATAAGGATTAATAGAGCTTTTAAAATGTTAGAGGAACCAAATTAAGATAATAGAAGACCCTGTTTTGTGGATAATTTAAATCTTAGTGGAGATCGGATTTCTTTAATATTTACCTGAATGTAATATAAGCTACATGCATAATCACTTTAACCAATGGACACTCTGTCCCATCCATGCTATTAAGTGTGTATTTAGAGTGCCTAATTGGACACTAATTAAAAAAATAAGAAAATATTAGAGACGAGCTATTTTTTCAGCTCTTCTAGAAGACTAAAACATATGTCAGGAAACGAAGCAGTACTAAATTTAGTTTAGTTCTAAATTAAGTTAAAAATTACAAAATGCTTTAATTTATGACAATTTTAACTACATTGACCTTACTCGCTCAAGTTCCTTCTTTTTAAGCATAAAATATTACAAATGTGAAGTAGAGAATGATGGGTTTTACGATGTATTGGCACTGAGCGCTATTTACAGGACAAAATTTTGCAACATTTACCAGAGAAACAGTTTTGCTGAATTTTAAGAGATTATTTTGCAGAAAAGTGCACTACTTTACTTGGTTGTATTTGAAACAAAAATGGAAAGAAGTTTTACAACACCTGAAATTACTTTTGCCAATAAAAAATTTGTATAAACTCTTATTGCAAAAGAGCCCTAAGCACAACTAGTTGATGTGACATGACAAAGTCACAGTCACAATGGTGACTAAAGTATCTTTTATTTGTCACATTATGATCATACGGTGATCGTCACTTTGTGGCTTCAGTAGAAAGTTAGGACACCGTGTCCCATCTTCCAGTCACGCGTCAGAGTTCGACTTTAAAACAGCAAAATTTGCAACTCGTCAGAAAATGGGGTATGTCGATGTGATAGCAGCTCCTATTATACGTCACGTGACAGCAACGGGATTCGCGATCCAACCGAGAGTTGCATATGTCAGTGCTTTCAAATTTTAGTCACGTACTGGTCACGGTGCTATTAGGTAGGTGAATTCAAATAATAAATAAATGTTTTAAGTATCTTAATATTTTTACAAATTTATTTAAAAAAAACTTCCACAGAAAATCTATTAGACAAGATATATTAAAACTTTCATCTAACACAGTATCTACACACATTACTAATTTGAGGTGTTCCTTACATGGTTTATCAAATTTTCCATTTTACTTTCAAAACTAATGAAATAAATTATCCAAAAGTGATGAATGCAGATCTACATTAGTCATTTTTTTGAGAATTTATGTAATTTCTTCGAATAATTATCATGTACATGGGTAGGTGAAATGGGGCTTTAGCCTCTCTTATTGGACATGGGCGAACATTTGTAAATCTCCCCCCCCCAAAAAAAATGCAATAAAATATACATGAGTCCCATTCAGTCACCTTTTTTTAATCAAGTAATTAATGACTCTACCTACGTTTATTTAGTCGTGAATAGATAAATATGATTTTGACTCATCATAAATAAAATCTTGTTTACTACCACAGTCTTCTGACTTTAGATAAACTTTTATATACTACTATAAAATCCGTAACAAAAATATTTTAAATTCATAGTTTAGGAATCGAATAGTTACAAAACAATACTTACAAAGTAACGCTGTTTTAGGTTTTGTTATTTCGGGTTAAATCTTACCGAAACATTAACTCAATTAATTACTGATATATTATATATATTTAATACTAATCAATTTCTCAATTAATTTTCAGCAGTGAAATTAAGCTTGAAAATCTAGAATATTTAGTACGTGGATTTTCACAATAACTAAGCATAGAACCAACTTAGTGAAAAATGTCTAAGCCAGGGATAGAACCCGGAACCCTTGGAATAGCGCTCCGAGTGCTCCACCATTTAAGCTACGAAAACGATGCCCAGCTTAGCATTTCTCACTTCATATGTTAGTTAGGCTGCTATTCGCAACACGAGATGAAACCGTCTTCATGAGCACACAATCTTGCGTCTCATGTTAAGACTCTCGTGTTGTGTCTCATGCTACGCCACAAGATTCTGTGCTCATGAAATCGGTTCCATCTCGTGCTGCGAATTGCAGCCTAACCAACATAGGAAGTGAGAAATGCTAAGCTGGACATCGTCCTCGTAGCTTAAATGGTAGAGCACTTGGAGCTCTATTCCAAGGGTTCCGGGTTCTATCCCCGGCTTGGACATTTTTCACTAAGTTGGTTCTACGCTTAGTTAGCAATGTTAAAATTCACATAGTAAATATTCTGCTGTTTTATTTTTTAATATTTGTAAAACTGATGGAATCGTGCTTTTAGCTAGATCCTTACCAATCTCTGTGTTAAGAAATGAATTTTCTTGTAAAAATTATATAACAGTGATAATATTTGCATTCAATATGAAAAAGAACTCTGTAAATTCTTATATTTAATATAAATAAAGAAAATTTATTTTATTGATGTTGCAGTTGAGATTTTAAATTTTTGGTTGCAAAAATATTTAAATACTTGTAAAGCAAACATGGGTGCGCTGCTGATCATGACCACTGTTATTTTTAAGAAATGTGGATGGATAGGATTAGATGTGCAATAAGTCTACATTATATCTAAGACGAAATTTACAAAATGTGACATCTACTTATTATAAAAGAAGTAAAGTAAAACCAAAGTTATCAATTTCAAAGAACCCCCTTCCCCTCGTCAGAAATATTTGTCAATAGTTCTGCGAGAAAATTAAAATATGTGAAGAAAATTTTATAAATATTTTGAGAGCGTTAGGTCAAGTTGAGGTGGCATTATCTATACTATATATATAAGAAAAGTTTAATGCACATCTTTTTATGAAACTTTTCTTCGTATTTGTTTTTCCCTGTGATAAATTGCGCAGACTCATACAATTATAAACCACCCAAAAAAAACGGCCTTTTTGTGAAAAATGTCCTAATTTAGAAGATAAATGCTTCAATTTCTCTAACGGATGTCATTTACCATAAAACTAAAACTTCGTATTGCTATCATTACAGTGTAAGCCATTAGTTTTGAAAGTGAGGCAAATCCATTTTTAGAAAAAAAAATAGTTAAAGCAAAATCTTATTAACATAACAAATATGTTTCAATTCACAATAAATATTTTTAGATTTCAGGATAATTTTGTTACTGTAATTTATTAAGTCCACAATATTTCGAATGAATTGCTTTTAAAGAGGTAAATCCATTTCCGAAAAGAATTACATTTCATGTTGCATAATATTAAGAAGCACAATTAGAATTTTATCATGAATATTTCAAAAATCTTCTCTATCTAAATTAAGAAATATAGTTACACGAATACAACTTATTACTGAATATTTTCCCTTTTTTCATTCTTTGCTATAATTGTTTTTGTTTTTCTTGTAACTGTTCTGATGAAGAATGAAATATTTAAGTAAATCTTTTGTTATTATAACTATATTCCTTTCAAAGAAAATCAGCATTGCCAAATTATTGTTTTCGAAAGTGAGGCAAGTCCGTTGGCACATAGAAAAACCTTGATTATTTTCACTTAATATGGATAAGCATTATTGCATATTAAATTTGCATGAAATAAACGGCAAAAATATAAAGTAAGTCTATTCATGCTTATGATTATTTTTAAACTCGTTAAAATGCAAACCATTAAATAGCTAGAAATAACAAATTAGACTTGCTCCACTTTCAAAATTAGCAGCTGATTTTTAGGATTTTTAAGTGGAGAAGATACCGTTGGCAGGTCCTGAAGTATTTTTATAACTGCAAATGCATATTTTAAGGGGGAAAACCCCTGAATTTTTGGCTTTGGAAATCTTCTTAGAGATGGGGGGGGGGGGGGGCTTGCAATAATCAGACGTTATGATTATTTATGCTCCCATGTTTCGACGTAGGAAGATGCAAGCCATTAAAAAAACCTTTTTACATCGCCAAATAATCCGTTATATACTACATAAAAATAAATTAGTAAAACCGCATCTGTTTTACATGGTTTTAGCTTGGTTTAATATTTTCTTTTAACGGTTCAAAGTAGTTTCCATTCACAGAAGTTTTGGCCTTGGGTCTCTGGGGTCTGTATCTGGTTTGGCATCTGACCGGCCCTAACGTGAGGTCAGTCGCCCAATTGAGTCTAACAAGGAACTGCCGCAGGTCCGACTTCATAACTACAAACTCTTCGATATACATTTTGATTATATGCATTTTGATTATTTTATAAGTAGTCGCAATAGAAGTTTCATACGTGATTCTTCTCCATTATTAGGTTCTTTAAGATAATTCGTATTCAACTGTTTATGCAGAAGTGGAATCGTGGATGCATAGGTGTTACACCCATTTGTCTAATTATGTGAAATGCTGTGACTGATGAAGGGATAATGTACTCTGTAATACTACATTATGAAGTATAATAGACTGTTTAAGAACTCTTTTATAACATGATTTGGATGCAATTTACTTCTATATTCAGGTGTTAAAGTTCCACCAACCTCGTCAAATGCTAAACTAAATTTAAGCATTTTTTTGTTCATAACTAATTATTTTTCAAAACTGTTTGGGAAATTTTCGAAATACAGATAAATAATTCTGCAAAGTATTTTATAAAATGCATATTTTGAAAAACTTTTTTTTTTTTTATTAAAAATGAATAAATGTATTATTTTCCAGGCCAGCTTCTCGATACGGAAAGAAGAGGCGATATTGAATGCAAAAAGGTATGTAATGAATTATTTTGTGTCCTAAAAGGAAAAAAATAATTTTTACTTCTACATTAAAGTTTGAGGAATATTAGATGCTCATTTTATTCTCGATCTTGTTTTGATTATTCAGTATTTCGGAATTATATTTTTAACTATGTTTGATTTGAAAATATTCCACATCTAATGTTCAAGACTACCAGAATTAAAGTTTTACTTTGAAACCCTTATAAATGATACTACTAGACAATTTTTTTTTTACACTGTGATTAAAGAAAGTCGTGGCAATTTATATCTCCTTTAAAAAGTTTCAATTAACATCAAATGGGAATGGTGTTGTATTGAGGATCGTGGATTTTGGATTCATGAACACCAAAATATTAAAATCCATACTATGTCAATAATTTATCGCAGGGAAATCATCTTTGGAAATTTATAAAATCACCATACGTGCCTATCTTATTGTTTATTTTAGGTCAAACTTATTTTGACCAAAAAATTTTACTGAATAAAATTAAATCAAATACATACCGCATAGAGAAAGATTTCACTAAGTAAATTTTCTAGGACTATTTGATTTGCAAAAAATCACAGGCAACTATGGAACAAACATAGGCACGTCATATGTTTTTTGGGCATAAAAGCAACTCATTTTCATGACAACTTGAGCTATTGCAACTGAACGGTAACTTTGTTTTAGAAAGACGGTTCTTATAAAATATCATTAAACAACGTAACATAATTGAATTGCATGCAATTTAAACTATCGATTTATGAGAGGTTTATTAAAAAGAAGTAACTTATCCGCGTTTGAAGAACGATACGCAGAAATTTGAAGTCAGAAGTAGTTGTCTTATTCAGTATTACTGGACAAATGTGCAGGAAACGGGAAAGGAAGACTGTTTTGTAGAAATTCAGGAATCAACTGCCTTAAAAATGGTAGGAATCACGGAAAGCATACATGGTAGATATAGCATACGTTTATGTCTAATGGATTTACCATTTTTAGTGGTAAATAATGGATTTATCATTATTTACCAATACATAAAATCTTTCGTAAAATCTCGTATTTACTGTGCTTAAAAAAAGTTAGATAAATTAGATTAACTTCAACGTACTGATATCTTTACAAAGAGAGGCTTTTATTTTAGTTTCTTTAACTATCAGAGATTAAAAATTGACTGCTTGTCCCTGGAGTATCGTGATACATGAAGTCTTATTTTTCTCTACTAAGAGATAATAATTGTGGTAATGGGATTTTGGAAGAAAAGTTTTTTTAAAGTTTTTATTAGAAAAAATATAGGATTAATCACTGATTAATCAATTAAACTATTAGCAAAATTTACTATCTAACCTCATTTCCAGCTTCATATTATTAGGCATCACGAACTCCACCATATACTGGTATACGTGTAAAAACTGGTTTCTTATAAATTAATTTACGGATTATAGGCATTTTGTTCGACAAGACCCTATTTCAAAGTTACTTCTTTCGCCATATCCGAATCCATATAATCTTCGGCTATAAATTTCTCAAAAGCATTGCTTATTATGGTAAAAAGAAAAAAAACTGAAATATGCTATTTGCCGGCATAGTAGTAACATTCTTGCTGAAAGGTTATCCGGCTTCGAGCCACTGATAGCCTGTATGCAGAAAATGATGAACAGCACAACGAACATGAACTGCTAACATTAAAAATCTGGTGAGTTAGGAGGTCAAAACTAAGAATAAACATTGTTTTCTCCATGTTGAAATTTTAATGTCTTTTTGCAGAATATGAAATCGCTTAACTTCCTTTATAATACAGGGTCATAAAATAGGTTGGACATATTTCATATAATCATATTTAATGAAATACTTTAAAAAAAGTTTTTTTCGTTGTAATATGCATAATTTCATAGAATTTTACTTTAGTAAGTTTTAATATGAACACTGTTAGTCGCTTTGACAGATGAAGTCTATAATCAATCTCTAACTGGGTGTTATAGAGCATGACTGGCGTCACTCTGGTAGTTGCATCGACAATTGGCTCCAGTAGTTGTGTCAAGTCTCATACCTTTACGTTGTTAAAAAAAGGGCAATGTTATTAACATAACCCTTGAAAAAGTCCGGAGGTGTTTAAATAGAGATTATTGATTGAAAAATGTACGAGGACCTTTTCCATCTCACATCGCTGCTATTCAACGTTCACCGTCATAGTTGCATACCAGTTACATTTCGAAATCTTGGAACCTTACAAAGTTGTTTGAAATTAATATATTGTTTACTGCATTTATTTTAGAATTATAAGCTTTCGAAATGTGTCCAATCTCTTTCGATGACCCTGTATTTAGTTTAGAAAATTTTGTTTTTGTGGTGTTGATTTTATAGGGGTTTTAAAATGAAACTTAATGATTTTTCTATGCAACGTTTTAATACACAAAATATATTGATAAATGAACCCTCATGAAGTTTCATTCTTAAAAGTTGCTGCCGTAATGATTTCGATATCTTCTGTTTATCTTTCCTTCACACATACTCTCTAATTGTGGTCTGTTTGGCAGTGAAGACTGCTTACAGTTGTACGTTTCTTTAATCCTATACACACAGTTTTAAAAATATTTGAAAGAAATTAATGTAGTTATGTTCAGGAGAAAATTGAAAATGGAAATCTTGGATAATGAGAGCGAATCAACAAAATATTTTTAGCCATGTTCTGTGTATTGATGTTCTGAAATCATCAGCTGATTGTAAGCATCAGTGCATAATGTGTTCATATGAAAACTTAGAACTGGCAATTGAATCATGAAATCTATTTCTTAATAGGTATTTTTTTTAAAGATTTGGCTTTTCAAGTGGTGGTTATTTCTGATCCTAATATTTAAAATATTTTTCAATGTCGTATTATGCCCCCAAAATAGCTCTTTTGTTTGCGCCGTATTTATCGCAATCGAGCTGTAATTTATGAATCGTGGTGTGGAAAAAATTAGTTCTTTTTGTGTTTTTGCTTTTTAGAACTAAAATAATTTATGTATTTGTAAAAAAAATTTTAAGCACAGTTCAGTATATATCGCGGTAGACTAATTTTTATGCTTAGTTAGAATTTAAATCCGCCAAAATATTCCCTAACAAGTTTTGGCAGCTGTTTTCTTTTATATCAGACATCAGTTTATTCATAATCTGATCCTAGTGAAACTGCCTTTTCACCCAGACGCTTTGATTCTACGTTACGAAATCGTTAGAACTTATTTTAAAGCTTGTTTAGAAAGAGAAAAACCTTTTAGAATGAATGAAAGGATGACGAAAGAAAGTTCTACTTAAAGGATACAAATTTTGTAAAATACGACTTTTGTTGTTTTTGAATTGATGGAGAAAGAAAAGATGCCATAGTTTTAGGTTTTGTTTGTGTGAAAAGTTTAGTTGCATCAAAATTTAAAGTATCACAGGATACGCAAAACAACAACAACAAAAAATCTTTTGATGTGGAAAAAAGATTTCGTAGCATTTTTGTTTTATCCAAAGTAATTTTTAGCACTTTCGAATAAAGTTGAAAAGTGTTTATGCATTCACTTTCTCTGTCCGTCGGTCCACGCTCTAACTCCCGTAAATATACTCGGATTTTCATGCAATTGATAAGGCTTATTTATGGTTATCAAAGCATGTTTGATACTGCATATGAAGTATGTACAATTAATGGTTCCTTTACAGGGACACTCAAAAGAATTCGATTACATTATGGTATATGGAGAAAAATCATTTGAAGAATATTTTAATGAGTTTGCGATATTTCAAATTTATTGAAACTGATAAAAATCGTTGAATTTCACAACGATCACGTTAAAACAGAGCATTCATAGCATTTGTTTTTATTAATTTACATGGGCACCGAAAAGAAATTGACTACAGTAATGTCTTTGCGTAATAATTGCTGGATAGTACGTTTTTAAAATTTGGTATGTACTTTTAAATTAGTTTTTTTAAATATTACTCTTTGTATATTAATTCTATACATCATATACAGGGCTGCACTAAAGTATTCGCATATCATTCTTATTATTACAGGAAATTGCTGAAGGAGAATTTTTAACTGAAATATATGTATCGCATAAATGGAATGCATTTGGAATTGGAAAATTTTGGAATGCATTTTATTAAGACATTTTTATATCATATACAGGGTTGCTAAAAAATTCATATAATTTTACGATTATAGATGGGAACAGCTGAAATTCGGTTTTGAAATGCATTATACATTTCTATAGGGTGAAATGAGATGTAATATTTTAATTTTTAAACAATATAGTTTTTGTTACATTAATCTGAATGTGTTAAAATGTGCTTCATAATCTATGCTTGACGCTCGATTTTTTTCTTTTTAATTTAAATTGCTCTTCGTCTTTCTTAAATCAAAGATAATCTTTCAAAACGAAATAAAGTTTTATTCACTCGAAAATATTTATACCAACTTACATTTTAATAACTTTTTAAAATAACAAATGTTGTTTTAATTTGAGCATTAAGTAAAAGAAACTTTATTTTAGTGATTCTAATGGATAAATAGACGGACTAACTTATTTTATTATAGTCAATTGTAGCTTAATCCTGTCCGGTATAGGGCACTTCCATTGCAAACATTGTTGAAATGACTGAATGACACCGGCATTTACATATAAATTTATTTGAAAATAAGAAAACGCTATTTTTCCCATTTGCAATAAACCGAAAATAATTATAATGGAAATCTGGCGTCATTGTGGCATTTCGCAATAATTTTGGCTGTTCCATGTATTGGAATACTTAAAGGGTTAAGTCAACATCACTGAACAGGACTGTTTGTAACAATTATTTTTTAATTAATCGTTTTAAATCCAAATACTTTATACTCTAGCTTGTTAGTTTAAAATAATTTTTTAAGGAATAAAAAAAAAGTAATTTGATATTTACTACTTTTAAAATGCAAGAACTTAAAGAAATTTTAAGGAAAAAAAATATTTAAAGTATTTAATTAGGTAAATTTATAGTCCAAATGTCTACAAAATCCATAATACATGCAAACAATGATTCTTTGTGCCATTGCGGATAGATAGGGCTGTTTTTATTTTAATTATGTTTTCACAATGCAAAGACTACAAATACGACGAAAAGATTTTAAAAGTAGATTTAACGAGTCTTCCTTTCTCATTTAGAAATATTATTGCTCTTGCGCTACAATGGTTTATTGTTTTGCAAACTAAAGATGAAGATTCATTACGAACGAGCTAGAATAATAAATTTTGAGAACTATTTCAGCATGGATTTATAAAAGTAGGTTCAAATGATTTGTAATTTTGTTATGTTATCTTAAAAAGTAATATTTTCTAATGTCTACATGCATTTATTCATTATTTAAAGCTAAAATCGTCAGCAGGTGAAAGGCATTTAATCTCTTTTTAAATGTTTTGACTTCAAGATATTATTTTAAATGCTTTCCCAATTGGTGTAGTCTTTATTTTCTACAAAAACCGAATTTGAGTAAAACGCAAACATTTAGGGCTAATTCTTACCAGTGTGTTATTTACCGTTAATTTCTCACTATTATAAGCTATAAAATAATGTACATAAAGGGTAGATATAGATCACTTCAATAGACTGTCTGAGGGACAAAACAGATGAAATGGTGCAACTTGAAAAGTTTAGATTTTTAAGTGAATTTTAAGGTTTACTTTCAAATATGCTAACTGTTTTATTAGTGTTCTAGCCCCAATTTTTAGACAGATAATTGGAACATTTCAAAGTTTTTAGTGGGGGGGAAAAGACTTTGAAAACTTTAAATTTTAATGAAAGAATTTAACTCTTTCCGGCCTAGTGTATCCAGTTCGGGCCCACCCAATTTTAATTTCAAACTTGCAAATGGCACGAATAATATTTTAATAAAATTTTTCTTTTACAAGGAAAGCTTAAATTAAGGAATTCTTAATTTCTAAAAAAAATCGTATGTGAATTCCGGTGTCAGTCGATAATTTCTCATTTTACTAGCAGACTTTGACCGTGCCGGAAATAGTTAAAGAGTGGTGTGAAAAATTCACGATTTGTAAAATGTTCATTTTTTGTTGAAAAAAAAAAAGATATAATTTGGTTTAGGCAATAGCACCAAAGAAAAAATAAAGCTTAAACAAGTCTTTTATCTCTTTTTAAAGAAATACTTAGAATTTCTAAAACTATAGGCAAGATGTGCAGCTCAGGACTGACCCGTCTTATTTCTAGACTCTAAGGTTCTGTGCAACAAAGATTTTGCTATGAAATAGGTATAATAAAAGATGTCAACATAAATTAGAATTTTATGAACATGATTTAGAAAAAACTTCGAGAATAACAATTTATCAGAACTATCCAGCGAGAGTTAATGGAATTAAGAGCTCTAAAAGACATATAAAAAAGAAAAGCATGCAAAATGATTTTAAATAAATTTTAAAGATTTTGCAACTAATGATTAACTACCCTTAAGGCATGGTGATATCACGGCGACGTCGTTGTGAAATCACACTTTGAATTTGTGACCATCGATGTGAAGTCATAGTGACTAGAATGTAAAGTCTTACGGCCGTTTTAGAGCTCGTTTGTGACGTACTATTAAGCTCACTTTGTGAAGTCACGGTGGCACAAATTTGTGAAAAATGTCTCATTTTTTACTATTTTGCCATCAACATTGCGACGAAACTGTAACGAAAGCGACAATGCTTTCAAGTCACACTGTGACCAATTTGTGAAATACAAAATGAGTCTAAAATGATGGGATAAACTTTGAGGATAAACTTATAGTGGTAGAGCTCACTATAAAAAAACAATTATTGTATAGGAATATATGAACGGAAGTGATGCGCTGAGAAACTAATAGCAGGGGACGGTTTATTTCAAAATTTCGCATTCATACCAGAAAATGTCTATAATTTCTTTTTTACTTAAGACATACCTTAAATATTGGCTCTGGCACGTCTTGTTCTGTATTCTATAACTTATTTTGCTGAATAAGACTTTGATAGTTTGATCTGCCTTTTTCGAAATGTTATCAAACTTGATAATTTCTACATGTACCATATTTGTTCCTTTAAATTTAAGTTAGTCTTGGGTATTCTATGTTGAAAAAATATATCTATTGTTTACCAATATCTATAATTAAATAGAATTTTAGCTTACTCTTTTGGACTTCTCTATGATAATAGTCTCTTTTGATATAATTATCTGTGTAAAAAAATAAAATTTTGAAAAAAATTTCTTCAAGCAACGAGAAAAGATGCGGAACCGCCACTGCCCCTCTTAAGCTAGATAAATGACTAATGGAATGCACATCGATCGCCCCCCCCCCCCCACATACAAATGGAAACGTTTTTCTGGAAACGAATCTGGCAAATGTTAGCTGAAGCCAAATGTCAATGAAGTTCGATCGCCTATTTTTAGAATCTCTCTCTCGACTTTCGGATCAGAGTAAAAATAGTGAGAAAAAAATATAAAAAAATGTGAGCTGAATCACGAAGTCCCAGTTACTTCACCACATTCAAAATTTAAATCTAATGCTTCTTGGGTGTGGTTGGCCTACAAAGGAGACTTGCGCCGCTGTCTACCCTTCTTTCCCTATACTTGCGGCCGCTTTTTTACTTAACTGCAGAGAAGAGAATGCAAAATTTCTATCGTACCACACTATCTAGGAACAATACCATAGATTCTAATCTCAGCAAGCATAAATAAAATATTTCTAAAGCGAAGCTGTTTTCTGGGTGATAAAACCAGTTTTTGTGAAGAACAACAAATTTGTTTAAACGGTATAATATATAAAGGGTGTATCCTAATCTAAAAACCTTTGGATGCTTATGAAAAAATTCTTTATGGTACTAAATCTCTAACTCTGCACGTATTTTAAAGTAATCTTGGTTTAGTTTTTTAGTTTTATTGGAAATTTAAAAGTTAATTAGAATTTAATACGAAAGATAGATCGTGACATGTATAAAGAATATATTTTGATAAATGTGATGAATCTTTTATTATGCTATTATAGCTACAATAAATATACAATAAATCAAAATTAATTGGAATTCTATATTTGTTTAAAACATTATTGGAAAACAAATACCTTGGATAAGAAAGCGATATGAAATAGTTACTAGAAACATTAAAGAAGCTATACAGTTTACGTTGCAACTTCCTAAAATACAGTAATTTATTGAAAAGTTATTGAATCTTATTTATGTCTTGTTAAACTGTACATTGCGTGAGAAAAGTGTTATACTTAGATACTGTGCTCAACTTAGATAAAACAGTGCTTAAGATAATCCTAGATACGAAGTGATAGTAAATACGTTATTGAATAAAATTTTGATAGAATATTTTTCATCATATAAATTTTGTGCCACCTTAGTAAGTGGAAAAATATTGAATTAATAAATATTTAACATTTTTTATATGGCACATGATTGCCAAGTTACAGTACTTTATATAACAAGTTACTTTTAGGAGTGATATTTTTTGCTGCAGTTGTGGGAGGGAGGGGGGAAGAGAGAGGCGGGGGATAAGAAACTTTTAGAGTAAATTGACAAGCCTCTCTTATTTATACTTTTAGCTAAATGTACTTTCTAACATTTCACATGATTATTTTAAGACAAAGAAATCCAAATCAGTCAATTAAAGCATTCACTTAGTTTTGAGAGAAAATGTTGAATATAACATTCTCATAGTCAAAAGTATTAATAAAAACAATATTTAACTTTTTGTAAATTCCGAAGAAAATATTTAATTTTCTGTGCTCAAAAATAAAGCTTGTAAATAGTTATTTTTTCAAACAATATCAAATTATCAGCATTGATAAAATGTATATTAAAAATTATTTTTTGTAAAAGAATTTATAGATTAAAATGCATAAATATACATTTTAGAAAAAATAAAGTATGGTGTGTGTTCTGGATTATTAATCATATTTGAATAATAGTTGAGATATATGTGTGGCATAAATTGTAACTCTTCTAAAAAAGCCATCACAAAGGATACGACAAAAATCTCAGTTACCAGATTATGTCGCTTTCATAGATAAAGAGTACTTATCGGCAATATAGACGCATATTCGTTTGTCAATCACTTTTCGATGAGAAAACTTGTAAAATAACCTCTAAAGGTGATAAATATAAAACTTACTCAGAATTACAAGATTGACTCCGAAGAATTGCATGCGATTAAAAAATAAATAATATATGGAATCCCCAATGATTGAATGATGCGTTTATGTATTGAAACAGATGTTTGGCCTATGTATTTTAAATTGCATATTATACTTTATACAATATATTGCATTAAAGGCTTTATAAAAAATAGAAAAATTATTATCTGAAACAATTTGTAACTGAGAAGCAAATGGATAATCTAGCATTGAAACATTCCCGAAAAAAAAAATGCAGGAGGGAAGTATAAATTGTGACTTGATGACGATCCAGGAACAACCCTATTATTGTTCCCGTACAGGGCACCACACTGCATTGATGCATAGTATATCTTGCCAGGATCGAGATTTTGAAGATAACTGCCATTATTTATATTCTTGATGCATAAAAAAAAAGCAATGATTTCAAATAATTAAAGAAAAAGTAAAATAAAAAAATAAATACATAATTATCTAGTAATCTCGATGAATGTAATTAAATGAATAATATTAATTCTTGGATATTAAATATAATTGTAAATAGGGAAGAGAATGGCATATGTGAACAATTTTACATTTTTGACTATTTCTCACAATTGTTATTAGCTATTGAAACAAAAGTTTATTTGTATGAAAATTTACATTTTGTTCTTTTGGTAAAACTTTTGAATGTATTTATCAAGATTTTTTACTTATCATCATTCTAAAAATTTTCTAAATTTTTTTACATGTGCCCATTTGGAGGCGTAGTTGTGAACATACCTGGGGCGTATGCGAACACGTACATAGATAAAAAAAAAATTTTTTTGTGAATAAAAACAGTGATTAAAACTAATTAGATGTCCTCTTTCCAGTTGTTGTTTGAATAAATCAATTGTTTTAAGATAGATACAAGAAATTATCCGTAAAATTATACACTAATATACCTACTCTACTTTTATATAAGTTGTTGAATAATTTTGTTATTTTTTTTTTACTTTTTTAAAAAATATTATGCGATGTGTATCACAAAGTTGTGCATCGTATTTTTAAAAATTGGCAAAATTGCGATCTCGAAATTTGGTGATAATCACTGTACTACTTATCACTTTTTTAGGATAACTAAATTTTACTTTCATAAAATATCTTAAAAATAATTTAATATAATTAATATTGCAAATAAAATAATTAATATTGTTAAAAATTATTCAATCATTATGTGATACAATGAAGTGATACGATTTCAACTTTTTAATGGAATTTTTTATAAAAAGGTATCAGAAAACTAAAAAATAGAAATCTCACTGAAAATACATTAAGGTAATGAGCAATTGCAGAAATGATCTAATTGTATAACATTTATAAGATTGCTAGAAACATTCAGCTACAATTACTATATATTTTAAAATTTAAAATATGATACCAGTAATAAGAAAAAGTTCAAAATAAATTTTGTGATAAAAATGAAGAGATATCAAAATATAAAATCTGAAAATGGACATACATTCATAAATAATTGCGCTTATGCAGTATGATAATTTGAATGCCAATACATTGGTGGACATAAGACACCTACCTAATTTGACATACAGTGAAAAAAATATTCAGAGCTTAAAAATGCTTTATAAAATACGTCAAAAACACAAATTTATTCTAATATTACATGCAGTTGTTTTACAGAAATGATATTTTTATAGAGTTTAATAAAAAGAAAATACCATGGACAAAATTATAAGACACCCTAACATTTTAATTAAAAACGCCTGCTTTTTTTCGAAAATAATGTGCAATATGCAAATTAATTTTCTGCACATTGTTATAATGTCAGCAGTTAACTAAAGCAGACGATACACTCTCAAAAAAACTTCCGTCTTTTTACAGAAAAAGTACTGGCAGCACTGCTGCCAGTAATTGTCTGTAATTGACGATTATCCGTTTTTTTTCTCCGTCAAAAGAGGTAAAATATCCGTCATTTGAAAAAAATTCTTGAAAATATCAATCCGGCACGGCTGAGGATCGAACTCACGATCCCAGCATTGGCAGACGAACACGCTACCTCGAAGCTACCGTTGTACATTAACGAAGTGCTTTAAAGTAGAACCATTCATTTCATATGGGTGTTATTGGTCTATTTCGTTACAAAGCTTTTAATTTTGAAGTTAGTTTCGGAAAGATTTCATCTTTCATGAAACTGTGGCTGGGATTTTTTTTTTTACGTTTAGTATTAATATACTATAAAAATGTAAATTTTAAATATATTACGTAGATTGCTAAAGAAAAAGTTTGGGTATTATATTTTTATTCGATAAGATTTTTTTTTGAATAATATAATTTTTTTTCATTTTATTTTTTAATTAAAATATTTTTTAAATGTGTTCACTTAAAGTATATTTTAAATGCGAATATTTATTATATAAATAACTTAATATATTCAACTTTATTCAACTTATCCAACTTTGGATAACAAATTGTGAGAACTTTTGAATGAATAAAGAAAGTAATTGTTATTTATTTTTAAATTCGAAAACATTTTTGTCTTTTTAAAACTAAATTAGACATTATAATTTGTTTATTTTGTTTTTCATTTTAAAAATAAATTCGAATTTATTACTAACAGACCCAATACGCATGCGTGCTAGAAATAAACAGAATCTCTCCCTCATTTTTTGACGCTCGGAATGAATTCACAGATCAAATACGTTTTCTGGGAGTACGGAAATTATTTGTGAAAAAATGAGGATAACTTAATGTATATTGACGAATTTTTTTGACAGTATAAGACTTCACGCATTTACCCGTAAGGCATGGTGACGTCACTACGACGTCATTGTGAAGTCACATTGTGACTTTGTGACCATCGATTGTCGATGTGAAGTCACGGTGACTAATTTGTGAAAAATGTGTCATTTGTGACTACTTTGACATTAACATTGTGACGAAACTGTGACAAAAGAGACGATATTTAAATTGCTAAAAACATGTTTTTTAAAGTAAATAACATGTTTTGAAGATTTTTTGTAATTTTATAAAGGTTTTTAAGAAAGTCTCATCTCGGACACAGTGTGACGGCACTGAGTGATGGCATTTTGGTCACAGATGTGATGTGACCACAGTGACGTCATTGTGACGTCACTGTGACCATGCATGCTATGTGGGTACAAATATGCCGCGAGGTACAGAATTAAAAGAAACTGAAATTTGAAGATTAAATGGAACTGGCGCTTAATTTAATTACATTTTAAAAGTTATTAACGCTCTAGATGGGCAATTTCACGTGTTTCGAAAAGTGAAATTAATGGATCAATGATTAAATATCTGGACATACTCCTTGCTTGTCCTCGAGAGACAGACGCCATGTGCTTTCGCTCGCTACGCGGAATAAGATGATCAGCACAGGCATTAAAAATGTTTTAAACTGAATTGTACAAGGAGACACATTCGCAGGGTGCTGCATAATGTTTCCTATGAGAAATTTAAAAATATTGACAATAAAATTACTGCTTATGAGGCGGCACAAAATGGACCGTTTAAACTTCGCTTAACAAACTATAGCCTGGACCTCCAAATGATACTCTGTTATTTTAAGATGAAAAAAAGTTTAACCTAGATGGTTTTGACGGTTTTCACTATTATATGCAAGATTTACGGAAGTCTCCCGATGTACAAACGAGCCGTCAAATGGGTGGAAGCTCAGTAATGGTTTGGGTTCATTTTTCGACTCAATGGGAAAACCAATCTCTTTTTTGTGCATTCAAGAATGAATTCCGAAAAGTACAAGGAACTTTTATAAAGATAAACTAGCTATACGTGGTGAACTTCTTGTGGCGAAAATTACACTTTCCAGCACGATCACGCGTCGATTCATACATCACACGTAAGAAGAAAGTGGCTCTCATAGCAAAGTATCAGTGTTCTTCCGTGGCCTTTTTATTACCCAGACTTAAATCCCATCGAAAACTTGTAGAGGATCTTAACTCGTGAGGTTTAACCAAAATGGGAGGCAGTTTACATGTGTCGAAGACCTAAAGAATGCTATAAAATGTGCATGGAAATTTGCTATATATTTTTAGAATTGATAGATTCGATGCCGAATCGCATATTTCATGTTATGAAAAACAATGATGGCTCTACCAAATTTTGAATAACCAAGTTAGAGCATTTTCTTTTAAACCATTAGTGAATGTTAATTATGTTGACCCCTGTGTATTTGGAAAAAAAGGTTGGTGTCAATTTTGTCATTACATTTTTAAGTTTTTTCATGAAATTGTATGAAAATATTATTATAAAATATTTATGAATGATAACAGAGTAAATTTATTTTTTGTCATATTTGATGCAATGTATTATTAAGCTATACATCGTTTCTTTAATTCTATGTGAAATTCGGTAGGTATCTTATATCCGTCGCTGTATAATGCCATTAACAAAAATGCAATTACCACGTACAAACATAGAAAAATAAAGGAAATATGAAAATTTGTAGAACCAAAGTAGAATGTGTGTGTGTGTGTGTGTTTTGAAAAGATATTTCCTATTCGGAAAAAGAACTGAGTTTTTTACGATTTTTATTGATAAATGAAACTAGCGAAATGTTTGTTAAAATTCCTATTAGATCGAAAACTATTGTTTGCATTGCATTCTTTTACTAAGAAATTATTATGATCTTTAGGTCATTTCACTCAAATTTTAAAGAGCCAGTAACAAATTACTTATTAAAATAGATGTTTTCGTATTTCGCTTTTTTTGTAGAATTAAATTTGGTGTGTATGACTCTACGAAAATACCGCATTCAAATATCTTCGCCTATTTGAAATGCATTTTTTTTCGCAAAAAAAGTTTTAAGGATGTTAATTGTTTATATTTATAATCGTTATGATTGTTTAATAGTTTCATCCCCAATCGCGTATCTAAGGTATATTTTCAAAATATGCCGCAACGAATGTCGATAAATTGATTAATTTTCTGTGTCTAATTTACTTAAAATCTTGACTTTATCATATTTTCTGTTTTTAAACAATTTATGCTCTAAAGATATCTCTATTTACGGTTTCTAGCAGCGCTAAATTTTCTTAAAAAACATATATCATTATCAGAATGAATGTCCTGCCAAAGCATCGGTACAACGCTGAGATACAATCAACAAACATATCTGCACGCTTTTAATTTGAAATAAATAAGCCATCCATTATAGTGAAGTTTTGGAGAATGTAGAATGGCATCTGCCATTATTTGCCGAAATCCTGCTACATTATAGGTAGTCTATTTTTCAGATGTAATAACAGTTCCCTACCACCCTTGTTTATTTTAATTGTAAATTCGAGTTTTATCTTGTAATATTCATCTTGATTATCTGTTCTATGCTGCCACTGGTGACTATTTTTTAACTGTATCTTGGATTACTTTCTGAACACGAAAAGATTTCAAATACATTGTAGCAACGTGTGCAAGAGAAATATATTACAAAATTTATTTTAAAAAATAGTGGTGCGGGTAGAATTTAAAAATAATCGCCTGTCTGGGCTACACAAGCAGCTCAGAAGTTCTGCTCCCACAGCTATGCACAAGAGGTGCTGTGATGGAAAACAATCGCGTAACCGTTCGTATTTTCCGGTGTTTCTTCGAACCTTGTGTAGCGTGCGTAAATACAGGTTAGATTCCCTTAGAAAAACCCTTCTGCCTATAACCCTCTAGTAGATAATCGGTAGTCATAAACAACACCAACTGCAGCTCTGCTTAACTCCTTCGCGACTAGCATTACGTATATGTAGGATGCTCGGAATCATTGATCATTTCTACCAGTAATTTTGAATAGAAAATTTGCCTTTTAGAATCGTACAATTTCTCCAATTAAATCGGGCAGAAATTTCTATTCGGATTTCTGGGTGATAAATGGCTAAAAATTTCGCCTAGGGCGATCGTCAGGAACTCACCTATTCATAAATGTACACGAAATAGTTGTGATTGGCCCACAATGTTTTGTTTATGTTCCTTGAATTTAAAGCTAATTTTTTTCTACTTTGGAATTCATTTGTTATCAAAGGAGTGTCATCACCGTTTTGATGATTTGCATGGTAGTGTTTCATATGTCATTTTCATGGTGCTCTTTTTTTCTCGGGATTCATTCTCAAGTCATTCCTTGGGTGTGGTCCTCGTGATCTTTTGCCGCTGTTTCTATGGTGACTAGGTATGCCACCCTCTTCTGGAGCCTCCTACATTAGGTCTGAACTTTGTTTCCGCAAGTACCTCTGAAGAGAGAAGTTAAAGGAAAAACTCGTTCTGTGGGCTAACCACAACTTTTTCGCATGATTCGATTTATTTGAAATAGGTGAGTATCTTTGAAACTGTTAAGTGTTTCATTTAATAATATATTTTGTATTTATATTTAAGAACTTCTGGTTCTAAATATTGACTATAGCATTGGTTATAGATTACAGCAGATTTGAAATAGATTGCATTAGAAGTCAGTCTTTTCAAAGATCAAATAAAGCCATTATGTTGTTTGTTTCCAGTTTTGATTCCAAAATATTCTTTCAAAAATTTCAAGCAATTTTTTTTATAATTTATCAGCATAAGTGAAAGTTTAGGGGATGGTATTATGCAACAAAAATTAACTTTCGAAAAAAATTGAAGGGACAGCTTTTTGTTGTAAAGATTTTTTCTATTTCCTTTTTTATAGCACATGTAATATAAACCTTATGTTTAATATATTTACATCTGGCACTAAATTCTCTCTGAAAAATTTACATTTAATTTTCAAATATGAACAACTATTATTAAAATAGTAAATCAATAAACAATGTCTTCAAGTTTAAATACAATTTCATTCATAAAAAAATGAGAAAAGCGTGAAGTTTGTATCAAGTTTGAATTTCTTATTAAAAACGTTTAAACTTTTTAAGGCCGAATTCAGATCCGATCTAGGTATATTATATTATTTTTTTGCACATTATGCCTTCTAATGCTTTTGTTAAGGGATATTAGTTATTAATATGGTGAAATTTTTTTGTCATAGAATGTTTCCAATTGGAAGCACTGGTGTTATCCGGTGGTCATTGGTCATTTTTCTGATTTTCTGTACATTTCTCCATTAATGATAGGAATGTAAATTCTATTTCAAAAAATAAAGTTATCTATTTCAAATATTATGATTGGTCATTTTCCGGTGCATTGGTCATACTTATGATTTTCTGTGCATTTTTACATCAATGATAGAAATGTAACATCTATTAAAAAAAGTAGTCATCTTTTTACTATTTCTACTAATTTTTGTACGTCAATTTTGATGAACTTTAATTTTTACTAAATTGTACATTTTATGTTCCCAATTGGGAGCATAGGCCTGTAAAAGTTTACACCAGTTGTATCGCTTTCCTTCCTCAAATGATACATATAAAAAATATGATCTTTATAGCATTTGTAGTATCCTAATTTTATTCTCATTACTAAGTTGTAATTTGTTGTGCATAAACATTAGTTTGTTGTTTATATTTTAAAAATTTGAAGTCAATTTTCTCGCATGTTCTAAAAGGAAAAAACCAAATGTTAGATGTACAGAAAATAGAGGGGTAGACTTTTTAATACGGTAAAACCTCTAAATAATGGAAACCTCGGGAGCGCGGAAATTATCCGCTATTCGGAGGTGTCCGCTATTGGGAAAACATGAGATATTAAAAAAATTTAAAAATTTTTTTAATGTTTCATTAAAGGACTTTTATGTCCTAAAACCACTGCTTTATATTAATCAACATTTAAAATTATTTTTTCAAACAATAAAACTGAAATAAAACGATGCATACTTTTATCCACAGTTTATATGAAAAACATATATTGTAAAAGTTTGCTTGCGTTTACATGTAATTTGTTTTTCAATGTGAAGTTTAACTCTGTCAGTAATTTTAATCCTTCTAAACTATCTTTTATTTACACACACACACACAAAAACTGTTAAACTGTTTATTGTATTTTCCGCTTCTTGGAAATTCTCGAATATTGCAGGAAATACCTCCAGTTTCAGTATCTCTTTCATCATCACTAAAAGTACTTTTTATCGAAAATTCTTAAGCAGTATAATTGTACGTAGCAACTGATTTTTCTTCAGTAACTCATCATCAATATTAATAAAAACTTTCATTTTCTTCACTCCTGATATATTTTATCAATTCACATATTTCGCTTAATTCTTCATTTGTGTCGGAAATGTATGTTTCATTTTCTTTTAATGTAAAGCCTGCTTTTATGGAACATTGTCATGCGCTTTCTGGTTTTATGTTTTTTACAGCCGAGGAAATCCAATGTCAAATCAAAGCATTCTTTGCAATCAGAACACAATATTTTCAAAATATTCACTGTTTGAAATTTCTGTATAAGAGTTTTACAGCTTACTTAAGGGGGGAGATCACGTTGAGCAACCGGAAAATGACAATAATTTGACAATTACGAAAAACTCTGTAATTTCAAAACCAATTAATGGAATACAACAATTTTTTTTTAATACTTTCATAAATACTTATGGTTTAAAAAAAAGCATTCAATTATATATATTTAACAATATTAATTAGTTAAATTTTAATGACAAAATTGACATTTTAAAAATCTGAATTTTTAAATATGCATCTTGCGCGCAAGATTTTAAAAATTCTATTGCAGATATATATTTAATATTGCAGCAACATTTACTTATACTAGTATATTTTACTCTGAACCTCAATTTAAAAGTATATTTAAATTCATTTGGATAATTAATGGCTTCAATAATCATAGTTATAAAATTTAGCAAAAAAATTACACTTATTTATTCAATAAAAATTTTTCTATGACAAAAATCTGGCTAAATTGAGGTTCGGAGTAAAATATACTAGTATAAGTAAATGTTGCTGCAATATTAAATATATATCTGCAATAGAATTTTTAAAATCTTGCGCGCAAGATGCATATTTAAAAATTCAGATTTTTAAAATGTCAATTTTGTCATTAAAATTTAACTAATTAATATTGTTAAATATATATAATTGAATGCTTTTTTTTAAACCATAAGTATTTATGAAAGTATAAAAAAAAAATTGTTGTATTCCATTAATTGGTTTTGAAATTACAGAGTTTTTCGTAATTGTCAAATTATTGTCATTTTCCGGTTGCTCAACGTGATCTCCCCCCTTAATGGAAAAACCGTTTACAGCATATTACTATCGATCTTTGTTTTTGAGAAATTTAATTTTGAAATCAGGGTGTTATTTGCTGGACACCCTGTATTTTGTATTAATCATATGTAAAGTTGTATGTTAGCTAGTAAGAATAACAAAGTAATTGTGTATTTCAAACGATCTATTGTGTGGCTCAAAAAGCAATTTTATTTTTTTTAATTTGACAAGTTATATTGTCTTTATACTCTTCTTAAATCTACGAAGAGTACATATTTTATAATTTTCTAGGAGACAAAAGTGGCCTTCAGTTTCTAACAATTTTTTGTGTAACATGTATAAGTGTTTCAAGACTTATGATCAGCCAAAGCAGGCGCACTTCAAATCCTTAGAATGTCTGTCACCCTTTAAATTGTTTCATTTTATTGATATTTTTGGTTTACTGTGACCTTTACAAAATATCTGATTAAAATTATCAGAAAATTTTAGTTTGGCACTGTATGAAGTGATGATTTGTAAAATACTTCAGAAATAAGCCTATGAAATGACACTGTTAGGAATTATAAAAAAAAACCCTTTTTCTGAAAATAATCAAAACTTGTTAAATACATTGAAATAAATTAATACACATTACAAAAGTTAATAGTACATGTTACAGACATTCTATTAAATATATCTTTAAGGAGGCAGTTTACCTTTTCAGCAATTTTTGTTTATTTTTGAAAATATAGTTCAAATGGTACTGCATTTATATGTTCAACTTATAGGGAATTTAAAAAAAATAACTGCATATTTGATTAAAATTCATAAAAAGGTTTAAATTGCATATTTCAAAATCCCTATTGGTGTAGTCCATGTCAACTCAGGGAGCCAAAGAAAAAAAATCTTATCTTCATAGTCTCATAAGTTCTTTAATTGAACATATGTTGAAATTTAGAAAAAAAAAAAAAATAAAACTCCTGTATTTTATGGTTTTGCCCAAAAAAATTTCTGGACCGAGATACAGAGTGCCAAAGATGACATCCCGGGCACCATTTCCTATTCGCGCTTTTTGAAAAGAATTTTAAAGTGCTCTATTTCTGCAACGGTGCAAGATATTTTGTAGTTTTTTTTTATTTCAAAGATTATTTTTTTTTATTTCAAAAAATATTTTTTTTAAAAAAAAGATATACTCTATTTTGAAACATGCATTTAATTTTTTTTTTCTGCAGCCATCTAAAAAAAAAAAAAAAAAAAAAAAAAAAAAAACGGTTTAATAAAAAAAGTTTTTTTCAAATGCGAATCCCCAAAATTTTGATTTTTTACTGATAATCAATATTATTGAGTACTACCTTCACTGTAAAAGAGAACTTCCACATTTGAGTTTAACAAGTTTTAGAAACATTTCAAGAATTTAGAGAATTTTAGAGGAACTGTATATTAACAGCTCCAGTAAAAGTCTCTGAATTTTTTTTATTTGTATCATATATATCCTACTACATATATTAAACAAGTTAGAAATTACACATCAAACATGGGAAATGAGGTATATTCATACAATGACATAGTTTTATAAATATTTAAATTTTAACAGGTGCAATTAAGTGTTACAATCTTGGGCAAAGAGGCATGAATACAAAATTTATTACATTTTATATATTAAATTTGGTAAATCGTAAGTAATATGAATCCATATTAAAAAGAACGTAATCACCAGGGCAACCTAGAATCATTACCTATCATGGAATATCATTTAATTGTGTATGATAAAATTGTATTTAATGAAGAAATCATTTATTAATATCATAGTGATGGGCGTTCCTATATTGCACGAACTTTGAACAGCAAAAAAGAAGAAATTTCATTTGTCAACCAAGATCTCGGAAACAAGATCAAAATATTTAGATTCACAATTTATAAAAAGAAATGTTTGTGGCCTATGTTTATGACAATGACTGGTGGATTACAGAGCTCATAGATATCAGTTGTGAGGTAAATGAAATTGTAGTGAACTTTATGCTCCCACATGGATCGGCTGTTGGATATAGATTTCCATCTGCAAGACAGTAACAGAACCACCAATATTCACTTCCCGTTCACAATGTTTTAACCCCTTGGGGACGATAGATACTTATACCTGCCGTAAAAAGGTTTATTCCCACCAGTAAAATTATACTGTAAAATTTGCCTTATTTAATCGGAGCATTTTGTCGATTAAAAAAAAAAAAAAAAAAAAAAACACAAATTTCTGCTTTTAAAATTCGATGACAGAACATTAAAAATTTCGTAAAAGGCTCCCGTCCCGAAGGGGGTTAAAGATTATGGAAGCCCCAGTCCCTATAAGTTAAACAGGAAGGCATCACTCGCTATCGAAAGAAGATGGTACTGATGCAGTTCAACAAATTATTAGATCATTGATTTTCTAATCTTAGTTCCAAGCAGAGTACACTTTAAGTAATAGGTTTTGAAACTTACACATACAGTTTGTAAGCTTTAGTATGTTTTTTTAAAGCTATTTTTAAAGCTGTCTGTTTCTTAAATTTATTAAGAAATAAAATGCTATGTCAAACAAGACTAGATTTTGATTTCATTAGATCAATATGTGACTGTCATACAGGAAACTGGTAAATGGCAAAATTTTACATTTGTTTCTGTAACTTGTCAAAATTAAAAGTGGAGGTTCTCCTATATCAAGAAGGAGTATGTACTCAATGGTATTAATCAACATCAAAATTTTTTTTTTTTTTTTTTTTTTTTACGATTGGTATTTTTGATTTAATTAAAAAAAATATAAAGGCTGCAAAAAAAAAAAAAAAAAAAAAAAAAAAAAAAAAAAAAAAGTACATTTTTTCAAAATTCAGTGTATTATTTCGATCAGAAAAATGTTACCTTAAAATGCAACAAGTGTTGCGAAAATATTGTCAAATGTTACCAAAATAAAATTAAAACTTAAAAAGCTATTAATAAATATTTTATTCATCCTATTTAATCCTATCATGCATAATTAATTCGATGATATCCCATGATAGGTAATGATTTTAGGTTGCCCTGGTGATTACGTTCTTTAAGATGGTTTCAGTATACTTCCGCATTACTAAATTTAATATGTAGAAATATAATAAATTTTATATCCATGCCTGTTTGCTAAAGAGTGTAACACTTATTTCACAAAGATCTAAATATTTATAAAACTAGTCGTAGTATGAATGCATCTGATTTGCCATGTTTGACGTGCAATTGTTCACTTGTGTAGGATATGTAGTAAGTTGCATGTGATACAGATAAACAAAAATTCAAGGATTTTTGCTGGAACTGTTAATTTACAGTTCTTGTAAAATTCTCTAGATTTTTGAAATGTTTCTAAAACTTGTTAAACTCAAAAGTGGAAGTTCTCCTTTACAGTGAAGGTAGTTACTCAATGGTATTGATTAACAATAAAAAAATCGAAATTTTTGGGAAAAAATTCTTAGATTTAGATTATTAAAAAATCCTTATATTAATCCTCATATTATCCTTAGATTATTTAAAAAATTTTAGAAGACTGCTGTAAAAAAATTAAATACATATTTCAAAATGGAGTTTGTATTTTTAAGCTTAAAAATATTATCCTTAAAAAAAAAAAAAAAACTGCAATAAAATATCTTGCACGTCCCAGAGATAGAGTACTTTTTTTTTTCGAAAATCGCGAATGGGAAATGGTGCTTGGGATGCCCTCTTTGGTGCACTGTATATCGGTCTAGAAATTTTTTTACAAAAAATAAAAAAATACAGGAGTTTTATTTTTCCTGAATTTCAACATATGTTCAATTAAAGAACTGAGACTATGAAGGTACCCCCCCCCCCCCCTGCCTGAATAGACATGTATTCTACCTAATTTTGGATTATACCTACTTTAATTTTGATATATTTGCCAAATTGATATTTATTGATATTTTTGATTTATCGTGAGCTTTACAAATATCCAATTTAAAATTTTAGAATATTTCAGGGATGGGAACTGCAAAAAAGCAAAAAGACTGAAAATACATGTGAACGAAAAATTGCACCACATTGTATTCACACGTGCGAATAAAAAATTGCACCACATTTCGATCAAACACACGAATGAAAAATTGCACCACATTTCGATCAAACGCATGAATGAAAAATTGCACCATATTTCGATCAAAAGTGCGAATGAAAAATTGCACCACATTTTGTCTGTGAAAGACAATTCAAAGAACAAAAGCAGGTCTTGATTTCCAAGCAAATGAAGACAAGCACACCAGCCTGTATAGTACATTACAGGAGTGGCAATATCTAAATTACAAATTCTCATTTTCTCCTTCCCCCCCCTTATCACAAAAATTTTATACCTATTCCCAATACCATAAATGCTGCCCTCTCCAACCCTCCCCTCCCACCCCTTCAATAAAGCTAAGGCAGCTTTTCTATTCTTAAAATAACTAGTTTTGGACCTTGGAGGGAAAAAATCATAAGATATACCCTGGAATAAAGATTAATTACTCATGAAATAACAAAGAAAATTGGTTAAAAAAATGCTAAAATTACTATTTTAATTTATATTCCACTTACAACGTTTGCTTTTGGTTAGCAAACAAATTTTTGATTGACACACATTTATACTTTTTCGCACTTTTTATTTTCAGAACAGACTTTTCATAGCCACAATTCCTTTTGTCACATTTTGTTTTCAGAATTGATTTTTCATTCCTACAAATTTCCTTATTTTGGAATTTTGACTCTTTTGTTTCTTGGGAACTTGCTTCTTCATTCACAGATCTTTTTAAAGAAGTTCCTGGCCCTTAAATTGAATGAACAGTATTTTCTGCTTTAGATTCAGTAGATTTTAGAGTTGACATGCAGTTATCTTCAGTTCTGACTCCCTTTGGAAGTTGTTTCTTTATTCACAGATCTTTTTAAAGCAATTTCTGGCACTTGAATTGGGTGAACAGTATTTTCTTCTTCAGATTTTACAGTTGACATGCAATTTTGTTCACTGGTTTCTACATTTTTAGTTGATTCTGAACTTTTGTTTGATACACAATTTATTTTGAAATTTTTAATTTTGAAATTAGATTTTTTATTGTTGTAGCAATCTTTCTCTGTTACATTAACTTTCTTTTCTTGCCCCTTTGACAAAAATTGCGTTTTAAAGCGATTTTTTCACGAAATTTGCCGTTTTTTCGCGATCTTTTGATGAAATGTGTCGGTTTTTCGCTATCTTTTGACGAAAGTTACCGTTTTATCACGATTTTTGGACGATAATTGCCGTTTTTCGCGAATTTTTTGACAAAATTTGTCGTTTTATCGCGATTTTTGGTCGAAATTGGTCGTTTTTTCGCGGTTTTTTGAGGAAATCTGCCTTTTTTTCGGGATTTTGTAACAAAATTAGCCATTTTTTCACGAACTTTTAGACGGAATTTGCCGGAAATTATTCGGTATTTCACGATTTTTTAATGAAATTCGCCTTTTTGCGATTCGTGGACGAAATGTGCCGTTTTTTTTCGCGGTCTTTTGACGAATTCTGGTTTTTCGCGATCTTTAGAAGAAAGTTACTGTTTTATCACGTTTTTTCAATAAAATTTACCGTTTTTCGTGAATATTTCGACAAAATTTGCCGTTTTAACACGATTTTTGGACGAAATTGTCATTTTTTCGCGATTATTTGAGGAAATCAGACTTTTTTAGGAATATTGTAACAAAATTAGCCATTTTTTCACGAACTTTTTGACGGAATTTGCCGGAAATTATTTCGCGATTTTTTAACGAAAGTTGACATTTTTGGACGAAATTGTCATTTTTTCGCGATTATTTGAGGAAATCCGACTTTTTTAGGGATATTGTAACAAAATTAGCCATTTTTTCACGAACTTTTTGACGGAATTTGCCGGAAATTATTTCGCGATTTTTTAACGAAAGTTGACATTTTTTTCGGATTCTTTGACGAAAATTACGCGTTCCGCGGGACGCGTAAGCTCAATTTTTTTGCGTCCCGTCGCCAATTTTTTGCGTATTTTACGCGCTATAACGCGTCCACGGCATCCCTGTTACATATGTCTGAAATTAGCGGAAAAAGCGGAATTTTTTGGGGGGAAAATCTGAAACTTATGAAAATAACAAAACAGCGGAAATCCGCGGAATTTCATAAAATAACAAAAAAGCGGAAATCCGCCAAAAAGCGGAAAATTCCCATCCCTGATATTTAAGTTTCGCACAGTATGAAGTACGGTTTGTAAAAATACTTCTGAAATAAGCCTATAAAATGACACTATTAGGGATTATTAAAAAAAAAAAATTCTTCTGAAAATTATCAAAAAGTGTTAAATACATTTAAATAAATTAATACACATTACAAAAGCTCTGTCACGTGATGTGTCTGTACACGTTACAGATATTCTATTAAAGGATTTCATTCATCTTTAAGCGGAAAATTTACTTTTTCAGCAATTTTGTTTATTTTTAAAAATATGGTTCAAATTACATTGCATTTCGATGTCCAACAAACAATGAATTTCGAAAAAAAAAATTAACTGCATATTTGATTAAAATTTAAAGTTTTAAATTGCATATTTTAAAATCCCTATTACTTTTTTTAATTTTAATATTTTTCTCAAATGTTTTTAGGATTTTCAAATGTGTATTACACAAGACTGCATATGGATTTTTAGATAATCTAATATTACATTGAACTTTTTTTGTTGATACATACAGTAAAAAATAATGAAACTTAACACATCTTCAATTTAAAATTATTTTCAATGTTAGAACACCAGAATATTCGTATTCCAAGCATACCTGTTTCGGTAGCATATAGCATACCTTCCTCAGTGCTGAGGAAGGCAGCACTGAGGAAGGTATGCTATACGCTACCGAAACCGGTATGCTTGGAATACGAATATTCTGGTGTTCTAACATTGAAAATAATTTTAACTTTATCATATTGCACCAGGCAACAAGCTATTACATCTTCAATTATTTTTGTTTTTTAAAATATCGGAAAACAAGAAGGCTAATTCCATGAGCAGATTTATCCCACATATAATAATAATAAAAAAATGCACAAAAAAGTTTAAATATCTATAAAAAAAAAGCATTTTTAAAACAGGAAAGTGGCTAAAATATATGAACACGAAAAAAAAAAGCTACTTAAATATGTAATTTGTATGGGTAACTGAGTTGGATGTGTTATTAAAATTTATAATATCTCGAGATGTAATTGCCGTATTGTGATATAAATGAGGTGTCAAAATATTCATAATTAAACAGGCGCTTATTTGATATAGAAAAAAGAAAATTGACATTTTGACCAATTTTTAGTTAAACTATTTATATAATAATTCCCTTAATCGATTTAGATAAGCAATGTTAGAAATCTATCGTTTTATAATTTCAATAAAGAAATTAATCTTTGACGTTTTAGAATTCCGGGTTGGTCATTATAAAAAGTTGACGATATTAAACTACAAAACTTATTAAGAGGGATCACCGAAGATTAATTTTCGTACATACAAGAAAACCACTTGAAGCGCTGCTCGCACCTAGCATCGAGGCATGGTGCATTTTATAGTCCTATACATAAAAGTTAGAAAACCAATAAAATTTCTCTGTTAAAATAATATTATATACATATTTATTTATACTTAATTTTTAATTACTGGATTTTTATTTATTTCATGCCAAAAGTGAGTTAAGTCACCAAGTGAGGCGCTTAATATTTCTTTCCGGGTTTATCCCCTGTAGTGTCTAGTATATGTACTAGAATTAAATCAGACTGCGATTTGCTTGATAATAGCTTAAGAAACAAAACACAGGGTTTTTTTCCCTATGCAGACGATAAATGAAACTTAAATATATCTGTTTAAAGCTTTTAAGGTCATTGAAAACTATCTTTTTATGAAAAAAAAAAAAAGCAAACTATTTACTTTTGAAGTCTTATAGAATAAAGTTTCGAATGTTTTTAAAATGAAATGTTGTTGTATGAAATGTTGTCTTTTTGGTAAAAGTAATCATAAATTAATATTTTTATAGAATTTAGAAAATTTACTGCGCTTAATTAGGTAGGGCATTACAATTTATCGAGAATTCCAAATTAATGCCCGCTCACACACACGCAGTTATGCCATTTGGATAAGATTGTCGGAAAGCTCTAATTAAAAGATGATTCTTTTCTAGCCCCAAATATGAATGCAATATTTTTCAAAATTAATTTTTTAGGTTTTTGAAATATTTTTAAAAACTTTTTTCATTACTTTATACTTAATATTGACTAATTTGTATTTTTAAATATTTTTCTTGAAAATCTTCTGTCAATAGTTCGAAGTGGTTTCAAAAGTTGCATTTTCAGGAAGTTATGCTATTGTAAAATAAAAGAAATATGACTTTAATAGAAAAATTTTATTGACTCTCAAACTTCCTAACATAGGGCTTTAAAATATACCAGGTCTCAATGATAGTTTCAAGCAGCAGCAAAAGTGGTTCCCTTGTTTGATTCTTGAACACATTTCGTTCCAATAAATAGTTTGAAAACCGAATCAATTTTCCCCTTAAGAAATGAGGAGAGTACGATAAATTCCAGCTTTCCAAGTTATCTCCCTGTATTTACCTCTTTACAAACATTAAAGTAAAATATAAAAACACATTGCAGCGCTATAAATAGACATCGGACAATGAAAAAAGTTATAGCATTTTAATAAATGTGTAACAAACCGTACACATATCTTTATTGGCGAAATTTTGGATTATTTGACATTAAGGAGAGGAAGCGAGGTTTTAAACCCGCGAGAACTCGCGCATGAGATTTTCTTTCACCATCGTACCCTTTTTAAGACTATTTTTAAAACTATTTTTCATTTTAATAAAAATTCAAAATGCGATTTCGATTACTTTACCTCTTTTTTGAATAAAATTACTAAGCCAAACAAAAAATTTGATATTAAGTGACTGTAAAGTAAAAGAAAAGAATTGGGCACCGTGAGAGAAATTCTCATAGCGAGTTCTCCCGGGTTAAAGCATTGTTTGTCACTGTTTTTAAAGCATTAAGATCAGCAAATTAATTCAATGTTCTTGAATCACAAAACGTATAAAATTGTTCAGCACTGCGTCGATCATCACATGCATTGCTTTGCACCCATGAAAATAAAGTAAAAGAAGAAAGGAAGGTAAAAAAAGAACAAGGAAAAAATAAGTCTCTTCAGCAACCTCGCTTTACAAGTATATAGAAATTCCCTAATTATGTTGACGGATTACATAATTTATGCAACTTTGTATAAAAAGTAAACAACCAATTTGGTCGATTAGATGGCGACGCTCTCATTGTTCGAGAACCAAAGTGCTACGGTTTTTCGGCTTTGATCATCGTTTCTATATTCTCTTATTTCAGTAACTGCCGGCAATTAAAATGCTTATAGTTATCATAATCAAGCATACAAACGGATGTAAGAAAATAGGTTACCTTGATTTTTAGGTGCGTTCGTATTTATGTAAATACGTAGCACCTATAGTGGTCGTTCAGTCCGTCCGTCTGTCTGTCTGTCCGCATATAACAACGCAAAAACTACCCAACCAAATCGTTCGAAATTTAAAATACATAATTATTACATAATTTTGTCGAGTCATTTCAAATTTTATGAAAAACGGATGCATAGATTAATTACAGGGCCAATGAAAAGTATTCCATTACATTACGGTCAACGGGGAAAAAAAAATCCAAATGCATTTTAATCGTTTGAAATTTAAAATACGTAATTATTACGTAATTCTGTCGAGTTATTTCAAATTTTTTGATAATCGGGTGCATAGATCAATTACAAAGGCAATCAAAATTATTCAATTACATTATGGTCAATGGGGAAAAAGTTTCGAATATATTTTATACGTTTGAAATTTAAAATACATAATTATTACATAATTTTGTCGAGTTATTTCCGATTTTATGAAAATCGGATGCATACATCAATTACAGGGACAATCAAAAGTATTCCGTTACATTACGGTCAATGGGGAAAAATGTTTCAAATGCATTTTAATAGTGTTACACTCATGTGAACTTAATTAAATTTATATGCAACTATAAAGTACATATTATAATAAACATCTTACATAATTTGTGGTGCAAAGAACATTTGTTATTGATTTACAAGGCCTCACAAAAGTATTCCATTACATAATGGTATAGGGAGAACATTGTTTGATGAGCGTTTTAATTGTAATTCACTATTTACTATTTTACGAGATTGATATATGAAAGTAATATTTTTAAAACTTCGTTATCGTACGAACGCACCTCATTTGCTACGCTTCACGTGCAATTTCCAACTTGTTTTTTTTAACCACAAGTTTCTCTTGTATTCATTGAAGCTGATAATGTATATATATTTTTTTCAAGTAACTGAATCAATTGCATTAAAATCGGACAATCTGTATGCATTTAATAATGTCTAAAATATGGAACGTTGGGCGATGGAATTAACACCAGGGTATTTCCATGAGCATTTGTCGTGTAAGTCACATTTCTAGTAACTGCTAAATTGTTTTCCACCGTTATTTTTGAAAGGTTTGCATGGCCTTATTCAATTAGTTAAATATGTCTGATAAAATAAGTCACATTTTTCCGTTCTAAAATACTGGTATCGAAAATCGTACTATGTGACTTACACGACATGTGCTCATGGAATTACCCTCCAGTTAATCACTTGGATCCAAAGATGTTATAACTCCCAGAATTTTAAAATCCGAATTAGTTCGAGGCATTAATTTTTTTGCAATTTTTAATAACATGTCTGTTACTAAATTTCTTCATTTTTGTGGATAAAAGAATGAAAATAAGAAATGATAGCGATTGTTAGATTTTTACTGACATGCTCAAAAAAATTTAACCACAAATCCTATTTTAATCCTATTTATAAAATTTTAATAAATGGTTAAAAAAAAAAAAAAAAACACGAAGTTTTACTTTTTAAGAAAGTTCTAAGGTAGAAACAATACACAAATCAGTCTTCATGAATGAATGAATCAATCTCTTCTAAATAGAAAAAAAAATGTTTGTCGTGAAATTGCCATAAATAATTATATCCTTGTTGTGTTTCTTAAATGTGCATGAATGTCTTAATTTAAGTTCTTTCCAATTGACTTTAGAATAATTCTCCCCTATCAATTTACTAAAAACAACATAAAAAACGTGAAAAAAAAATTCGTAACTAATTATTTTTTAAAGATGGAGATTAAAACTATTCACGAGGCTGCTAAAAGCGAATAGATTACCTAGAAAAAATACGCTTTTGTTTATTTTATTTCATAAAGCTAAAATATTTTAAGATAAATTTGGCAACGATATAATTTTGAACAAAATACTTCATTTTTATTTCACCAGCTTCGAAATTAGAAGTCGAATTTTGATAGAACGACAAACTTATAACAAATGAAGCGTTGTCAATAAGCATGTTTGTTGAATAAACATTTAATGCACTTTCTAAACGTGCTTTATTGCTTGAAATGTATAATACTATAAATATTATAGCTTTTCTAAACTTATAAGATTAGATATAAATTTTCCCTAAAAAATCGAAAGATTCCATGAGATTTAAATGCAACACATCAGGTTGCTATGCCAGATGGTATCAATATAATTTAAAAAATAACTTTAAAGCCACACTTCTGTTGAAATTTTCGGACATACTTGAAAAATCATAGGAAGAAATCGAGAAATGCAGAATTTTAGAGCCATTTTAGAAATAGTATAAAAACCAAAGAATAGTGCTTCCTGATTAGAAGTCTAAAACTTTGAAGAACATATTTAAAAAGTACCTAGTGAATGTATACATATTTAATCGCTTTTAAAGCAGGCCAATAGAAATGAATTTATTCCCTAGAAAAAGATATCTTGAGATTTAAATCACCCTGAATCGTATTACTTACGAATTGTAACTTTTATCTAGTCAGGAAAACCCTTTCATTTTCAAAGCAGATTGATGGAAAAGAATTCATTCATTAGGGTACTCATTCTGTTTCTCAACTTGTAAATTTACGTTAAATTTACCAATAAGAGGAAGTATGTTATTTTCAGAATTTATATTCTATTTCCATATATTATACAGAATTTGTATTCTGTTCTTGGTGGAGAAAAGAAAATAAACCGCAGTCTAAGATCAATGTTTCTTATCAAGTTGTAAATTAAATAAAAGCCCTTAAGAGGTTTCGGATTGCTATTTCTTACTATGAAGCTCGAAAATACTTTTGAACTTTTATTGCGCTGTACGTTTCAGAAGGCCTTTGAAAATACGAAATTAGTGGATGGAAAACTTGCATGATAGCATTTTTTGTTGTAATTTACGAATGGCCGATGGATATAAATATTTGCCACATCTCAATGAGAAGAAACTTTCAAGTAAATAAAAGAAGACTCCAATTTGCTGAGCAATGGTTCTGACAAGTACACCACATAAAGTAAAACTTAGGTGCAATATTAGGAAAACATTTTTGCAAACGTTCCTAAATTACCTTTTGTGATTTTACTTTATTTTTTTGAGTTATTGAAGTGGTTGTATATGTCTTGAAGAATCACAATAATTAAAATCAACTTTTAACACACAATACATAAACACACACCACATACGTATACGTTTCACGAGCACTAGGGCTCGCTTCCTCGGTGTATAAAAGTTAAAATGTTTAAAAACTGACCCCCCCCCCCCCCAACTGACAGCAAGTCAGAGACCCAAATGATCGCAAACATAATACCAAAATACCCACAAGCTTCAGCAACCAATAAGATTAAACCGGAAATGAGGAAATGAAATTTTCGAAGCACTCCATATACATAAAACTCCTTGGTTAATGATCTTTCAAGTGTACCGTACATCTCAACTTTCTGGTTAGATTTATTATATCAAAACACCTCATTTCCGGTTTAATCTTATTGGTTGCTGAAGCTTGTGGGTATTTTGGTATTATGTTTGCGATCATTTGGGTCTCTGACTTGCTGTCAGTTGGGGTTTTTCAGTTTTTAAACATTTTAACTTTTATACACTGAGGAAGCGAGCCCTGGTGCTCATGAAACGTATATGTATGTAGTGTGTGTTTATGTATTGTGTGTTAAACGTTGATTTTAATTATTGTAATCTTCCACACAAGGTTTTAGCTATTGTCTTGAAGAATCATTAACTCACCTATAAAAATAACGTGAAAGTATTAAGTTGACTGAAAAATAACAAAAATGTATAAAATTTAAAAAAGGATTGCGATATTAGGGCCGTTATCCTTACTGTTCTTGAAAGATGTTTTTTTTAGTAGTAGTAAAAATATTTCTAAAACTAGTCAGATGTGGCAATCCCAAACTTCCTTCCATCTTATGCATGTTAATACTTTCTGAAAAATGCAGCATAGCAGCGCCTTCGTTTAGGTTGTTTACACCAAAATCTAGTCAGCAACAACTTATGTCAAATTATAACTATATGTGAAGTTTGATGAAAATTCGTGCATTAGGTTTAGACAGAGTTATTTCGAAATCTTAAAATAAAATCGGCATAACAGCGACAAATGTTGGCTGATGTACACCAAAAACCAATCAGGATCAGTTTTTCATCAGGTACTAATTGAATCTGAAGTTTGATGAAAATTCATGTATTAGTTCTTGAGATACATTTACTGTGAAATACTGAAAAATGCAACACAGCAGCGTCACCTACAGGGCAATGTACACCAAAAACTAAACAACACTAATTTATGTCAGAGACTACCTGAATCTGAAGTTTTAGTAAATTTCTTGCATTAGTTCTTGAGATGGAGCTATTATGATAATCACGAATATTGCACCTTGGCAGCGCACCAGCTGTTTAACGATTTGCACCAAAACGTAATTATCACCATGTTATTCCAAGTACTAACTAAATATAAAGTTTTAAAATCCATGCCGTAGTTCTTGAGATATGGCTATTGTGGAAATTGTGAATAATGCAGAATAGCAGCGCCACCTGTTGAGCGATATACACCAAAAACTAAGATCTAATTTATACCAAAGTGTAACATAATCTACAGTTTTGTGAAATTCCATGCATTAATTCTGGAGATAGTGCCCACAAAATTTTTGTCACATACAGCCTGACAGACTCGGACAGACATTTTGTAAAAACATGTTTTTTGAGTTATCCGACTCCTAAAACGTGTGAATCCGTCGACAACTGGATTTAGAACATTTTCACGAATCCAATACATTCTTCTTGTAAGATAGAAGAAAGTAATAAATTTTTAAATTTGTATGAAGTTTTAAACTATTACTCAGTTTCGCTAAGATTTTAATAATAAAAAAAAAAAAGGGGGGGCGGGCGGAGGGATATATTTTGACAATTTGGAAAAATAAACATCCTTTAAGAACAGTCCATAAAAGAAGGCTTACGAATATGAATTTTCGAAGAAGTCATTAAAAAAAATACGATTGCATTTCACGCTCATAGGTTTAACATGAGCTAGGCGAATTTTAGATCTGACTTGTCCAACTTTTATCTCACTGAGCAACAAAATAATAGTAGGGACATACAACCAACAAGATAACATAATGCAACGAAAACGAGCAGACTAGTAGCAAACAACGGCAGAAGGATTTAAAGTATGTATTAACGCGTAATTACTTATTTTCCCGTGGAAATTTAAAATATAAATCTAACAAAAAATACTCAAGTAATGTTTCAGAGATAATCATTTGTTTTCAATAAGTAGTTATTAGCAGTTATTTCTTGCAAATAATTACGTCCTCATAACTAATGACAAAAGCGTGATTAAAAAAAATACATATAACTTTCTAAGAATTGACATTTTCTTGCTTTGGATAATTGATACAGCACGATGCAATCAACTAAAAAATAGCCCTAAGAAGCTCTTACCAAATTACGGCCCCGTTGGACCCCAGCATAACAGAAGGATGAGCGAATCACGACAGTTTTTCTTGGGTGTGTCCTCGATTTAATAATGAATCTATTTAATCGACTAACTTCTCTCAAGATTTCTTTGCCAAATGAATTTTTACTATTTCAAAAGACACGAAATTCGATAACACCGAGAACAATGGGCAAATCAATATTTCATTTAAATTATTTTACGGAATAAAATAATTTAACGAAATTCCAAGTACAAAATTCCATTCGGGACTCGTATCTCTTTTTCGAACCTTCTGGTATGCATATTATTCATATTTCTATTAAACTTAGTTTTTTAAATAAGAAAAGCAAAAATCCATTCCTTTATTTAAAAAGCGATAATGATTTTTGTGCGAAAAAATTATTTTGAGACTTTTTATAATCTGAGTATTAGAAAGGATTTTTACGGTGCATTTTATATAAGCTAGATCTCTCACGACAGGGAAAATGTCTCCTTTTTTTAAATTTAATGTTTTCGAATGTTAACTAGATGTTTTTGAAAAATTGATTCATCAGGAACATGTCCATTGTTTTCAAAGCTATTTTTATCGGCCATGATCAAAGTATAAAGACAATCTTAATTTTATGGAATGAACTTTTAAGATTAAATTAACAAAAAATGTATCAATCTTTAGCTATTTCAGAAGTAGATATTTTACAAAACTGCCTTGTTTAATGATTAAAAATGTTTTGTATACATGGTGCAATATGTTATCTATCGCCAAACTTCAATTTCTCAACCGTTGGTCGTAGACTTATAGTTCCAATTGCAAAAATGTTTCAAACGAGTTAATGTTCATGTTGCGTTGTTTAAAGTAAAAAAATCAATTTTATAAAAACTACAAAATCTAACTTTTTATACTGTTCCCGGTCCCTATAGTCCCAAATTTAATTGCTGATAACTTGCTCTGTTTTGATTTTCATATTTGTTAATATTGTGGGGAAGAAAATAAGTATATTCACTCGTCTGTGTGTCTCAATGAAACTATTTGAGAAAATTATAATTGGTATGTCTGTCTTTTAAAAACTGTAGCTTAAAAAAGTTGTCTTTTTTTAATTAAAATAATATCTTAAAATATTGAAAAATCGTATAACTCGGCAGCTGGGCATTAGGGTTATCATTATTTTTTTGAACTTTTCTTTTCAAGATATATGGGAACAGTATAAATTTTTTATATGATCTATTTTCCTTTCAGATATGATGTATTGTCAAAACAGGTCACGTCCTGGTATTTGACCTTCAATAAATTTGTTTAATTTTACTGTTATATAAAGATTACTTTATAAATGAACGAGCTTTTTAAATTACTTTAAAAGTAGGCAAATGTTTTAAAAAATTTACGGAGAAACTTACTTCCAGTGTATATTCAGAAAAAGGTTTTAAATTTTTTATAAATTTGTAGAATGAACAAATGACAGTTTCTTTGGAGAAAAGGTCGTATTTTGTTAAAAAAGAGATTCTTCGAATACGACTTGATTTTTAAGATAAAAGCAAAGTTGTATGAATGCACCCGCGGGAAAAGAGGGGTTAAATATTTATGAAAGCATTTCCATAACACTTAAAACAATTCTCAATATTTTCATATGTTTTACTCAAAATCTTTCTGATTTAGATTTCCTCTTTTACAAATATTTTTTTAACTTCATGTAAAATTTTTAAACAAATATTGTTAATGTTTGAAAAAAAAAATATTTACAAGTGATCCTCAAACGTACGCTGATAACATGTTAAAAGCAAATTAAAACAATAAAATTTCAATGATCTTCGAAAGAAGACTCATTAAAAAAATACGGAAAGTTAGAGCGTTATTAGCAAACAATATGCAAGGTCAATTAAGATATACAATAATAGACCGGGAGGTGGCAGCACAGACAATCACCTCATCGAGTTCACGGCTGAAATTCCGGAAATAGTAAAATCTCGATTCACATATTAAAACTCAATCGGTCTACCAAGGCATATCTGAAAACACGATTTTAGCGGTTGACTTATAGGTTTTAGCGGTTATTGTGTTTTCCTGTTCCCAATCCTCCATGTTTTCATACCTTTGGGTGCAGGAAAATACAACGGTAAACCTGCGAGTAAACTACTAAAATTGAGTTTTCAAATGTTTTCCACCATGACGTGACTTAGCAGACCGATTGCGTTTTAATTTGCGAATGGAGTTTTAATAATCTCCGAAATTTCAGTTGTGAACTTGATAAGGTGATTCTGATCTGAGATGCCGTTTGCTGCGGTCTATTATATACACACATAAATATACCATAATATACATCAATATTTACGGAGACATCTTTTAATAGAATTTTTCCTAAAGTTATTTTAAAATAGAAGTGTGAAACCAGTAGCCCACGGGACACCAAGCTATCACTGTTTTAGAATGAGTTATTTGATTAAAAAAAAAAAAAAGCTTTGCGATAAAATTTAGCGAAAATTACTTGTCTGAAAGTATTTTGCAAACGACTTTCTGAAAGGAAAGTTCTACCCCCTAATTTTAATGGTGTTTTAAACACTTTGTTCGGCGATTCGAACAGAATTAATCACAACAAAGCGCTTAATAACAAGAGTAGTTCTTGTAATAATAAATATTAAAGTAAATACATAAGACTTATACATTAAAATGGTCTCTTACGCTGGTTCTCAATACAAAATATTACATAAGCATTTGTTAGTACTTTTAATTTAATTCTTTTGAATCTTATATTTTTTTTTTTCGAGGGAAATACATATGAGACTACATTATAACATTTTGAATATCTATCATTCATTATGTAAAAATGTATTTAAATATATATACATTTTAAAAAATAGGCCATTTTTTGTTCTTCTTTCAGCCGAAAATTGAGATAACAAAATTAACATGATTATGGGCCCAGACAATCGCACAGTAAGATATTTGGCGAATCTGCGAGCGCAAAATTATTTTTTGTGTTATGAATTTAAATGAGTTAATCAATATGTATCTTTTTGTGAAAAAAATATTGATTTTTAATTAAAGGTGATTCGAACGTTGTATTTTCATGCTTAAATTTGTTAAATGAAAGTAAATCATATTTAAATAAAGCAAAGTTGATACATGTTGCGATTCATTAAAGACTTATTTGCGTCCAAGAATTAAAACACGTTTTTCTTCTTAATATAGATTTTCTAACCATTTTTCGAAATATATTATTTGCACTCTTGGTACTCCATTGGAAAGAAATGTTGTTTTTTTGTGTGTGTTATATTATTTTTTTTTTGTGTGTTATAAAAATACTGAAAATAGTTCAAAATGTAACGTAAGTTACCATGGAATGACCCAGTTACCTCATTTTTAACAATTCTTCTTCATAAATATGTCAAAACCCTATGCTTTTCTTGTTCATATTTTAGTAACTATGATTTAAATGTTTTAAATGAATGTTTGAAAATATTTATTTCATTTACATAAAGAATATTAAGTATTTTTCAATAAAAGTGTAGTATTTGTGTCTGTTTTAGAGGTCTGCATGGGCCGGAATTTCCATGCCCGCCCCAGCCCGAACGAAAGTTTTTGACCCGCCCCGATGTAATAATCAAAAGTTCGACCGGGCCGGATACAATATCTACTATTTCGAAAAAATTCCGATTTTTAACATAAAATTAAGATTTTTTTAAAAAGAATACTACATACATATTTCTGGGATGAATTTACAGTATATTTTACAGAAAATGGACAATAGCAAAATTAATGATTACTTAGATTCTTAGACGTTCAACATTAAAATAAGGCTTCATTAAAAAAAGTAACAAACTTTAGAGTGAAAGAAATAAAAAGGAAGTTTAAAACATCATAACTTTTGATGCTGGATAATAAAAAGCAGATTTATGAAAGTTTTTCTAGATCATTTGTTAGATTTTCTCAAATTAAAAGGAACTACTTTCTGATACATTTCTGAATTCATTTCTTAGTAGAAACGCTTAAGGTTAGCAGGTGTTCTTATTTAGAAACTACGTAATCGAATGGCGTTATCCATGTTTTGATACAAGCAATATATCTTTAAGAAAATGTTGTCAAAGTTAGCATTTTTCGGAAGTGACAGCATGAGAAGGAAGAAAAATCTGCAGCCACGTGACAAGGATCTCTTATATCTCGGGAAGTAATGTCTTTGCGAAAAATGTAAAATAATAGTCAATTCCAAATCCCTTCCAAAGCCAGACTTGTGAATTTTATAACTTTACACTTAAAAATTAGTCGGAAAATGTCTCACTTTCGCGTTGTTTAATCGGGAATTTAAGTACTATCTTAAGGTATATTTCTAAATATTACGTTAACAGAAGTTCATTATCTCTATTAATACTTTTACAAAACATATTGCCTGCCCTACACATCTTGAGAACAATTAAGTCCACTTCCGGCTCAGCTCGTTTATGTAGAAAAACAATGCAAGCCTGATCTCGGCTTGGGACGAGTCTGCTAAAAAAATATTAAGTCCGGGTGAGAAAAAAATGTAACTGTCCGATGCAGACCTCTACAATGAAAAAGTTATATTTCTGTATTAATTTTGTCTAACTAGCATCGGCTCGTGACGTACATTTATACATATTCTTCTTATAGTCGTATTCATTGAAAATAGCTCACATTTTATAGTCTTTATTTAAAGCTTTATATCGGGTCGACAGCTCTGCTAATTTTTTTTATTGGCCCAGCCCGGCCCGAATAGCCCGTTCAGGTTTTTTTTGGCGGACCGTTTAGTTTGTTGGACGGGCCTAGTTCGTTGAAAAAAAATTTCTAATTCTGCTGGCCCGGCCCTTTTGAAAATTTTGTTTACATTCCACCGGCCCGGGCCCGTGCAGACCTCTAATCTGTTTAATTTTTGCTACTGTATTATGTTAAATAGCAGTCTTCGAATCATTATTTTGATATTTAAAATCCCTAGAATATAGAATTTGAATTCATTTTTATACATATTTTCAATTGATGAGTGTATATTGGATTGGTAATATATCTGAAGCACTTAAAAATTTCTTTAATTTTGCAGATATTTAAAAAAAACTTCTTGAGTAAATTTAATTCTACTGAATAGTAGAGCAATAAAATGCCTTAAAATATATTTAATTGCTTCAATTTTTTAAAAAATAAAATAAATTTTGTCGTTTTTACACAGTTGTTACAACAATCTAATAACTTAGAATTTTTTTATGACCCCAAATATCTGTAGAATATGCACAGGGGGCTGCTTTGTTACTGTACACATAACAAGTTACTTCCAATTTCTGCTCGTAGTATAAGTATTAATTAAAAAAGTAAGATCTAATAATGTGCCATTGATACACAGTTTGAAACAAAAATGTTTTCACACATGCCAACCTCCGGCTTTTTTTAAAATCGGTAAACTATACTTCGAACCAGAAATTTACTTAATGAGGGGGAATATGTAGTTTTCAATTCCCTACCATATTTAATGTTAGGCACATTTAACTAGGCAATTTTTCTGGTTCAAAATAAAATTTTCTCATTTTAAAAAAGCCGGAGGTTGGCATGTATGTGTTTTGTATTGCCTTAATTTTGAGAAGTTGGTAATTGCACGTGAAGCGTAGCAAAAGTGGTGCGTTCGTACGATAACGAAGTTCTAAAAATATTCAGATCTTACTGCTATAGTAGAGTACTTCGGATACAGTATAGTAGCCAAAATCTTTTGTGTAAATACTATCTGCTTTCTTTTATACAGGAAATAACTTGTAGTATTCCTCCGCAACGTATATCAATCTCATAAAATGTTAAATAGTTAATTACAATTAAAACGCACACCAAACATTGTTCTCCTTATACCATTATGTAATGGAATACTTTTCTGTGGCCTTGTAAAGCAATAACAAATGTTCTTCGCACCACAGATTAAGCAGAATGTATATTATAATATCTACTTCATAGATGCATATACATTTTATTATGTTCGAATGAGTGCAACAGCATTAAAATGCATTTAAAACTTTTTCCCCATTGACCGTAATATAACGGAATACTTTTGATTGTCCCTGTAATTGATCTACGCATCCGATTTTCATAAAATTTGAAATAACAAAACTATGTAATAGTTATATATTTTAAATTTGAAACGATTAAAATTCATTTGAAACTTCCCCCCATTGATCGTAATGTAACGGAATTCTTTAGATTGTCCCTGTAATTGATCCATACATCCAATTTTCATAAAATTTGGAATGATTCGACAAAATAATGCAATAATTATATATTTTAAATTTCAAACGATTCGGTTGAGTAGCTTTTGCGCTGTTATATGCGGACAGACGGACTGAACGACAATTATAGGTGCTACGTATTTACATAATTACGAACGCACCTGAAAAGCAGACATATGTGGAGCCATTTTAACCAAAATCATAAGTCTAGATTTATTATTGCAAAAAGAATTTTGCATAGAAACATTTGGAAATATAACCGATAACTTTGAGTTTTGAAATATGAAAAAATACAAAGGAAATAAAATGACTTTTTTTAAATTAATTTTACAATTACTAAAATTGGTTGTTTCAATCAGGGTATTAAAAAAAACTATACTCACATCTCTTCTTTTTCACTATTTATAACAAATATATATTCTGTATATCCTTTAATAGAGGCCGTTCGCGTATTTTTTTTTTAAAGCTAGTTTATCTTTGTGAAAAAAAATCGTCTGTGTACAGAAATTACTTTTCACAGCTAATATGTTTTTGAATGTATAAATTCTCGTATAGCAACTGAAATTTTTGCTCACAATGCAAAATGGCTCGTTTAAAGAATCGATGGATGTAATGCTAAATTTCCGCACTTTCCGAAGAGAATTATTCGGTTATTAAAAAGGCATGTTTTTGCTCTCCAAAAGCCACGGTAGGTAATATTGTCAAAATGACAGGGGGAAAACGCGAATGTCTGGCTTCAAGTGGAAACATTATTCTAAATATGTACCCAAGAACATTGTCGGACGCTCCTCTCAGTCCACCAAACTTCGAAGAATGTCCTAGGTAGTTTTAGCTGCCACCACCGATATTAATGGGTGATATCGGTCACCTGCTGTGAGGATTGTGTAAAATAACACGGACGCTGTTAATGAACTGAACTAACAGTTTATTTAAGATGTAGATATGTACACAAGAAACAATATTTACAACTATTTACAATTACAACTCGGATATAGATGATCCGGTTCAACATTAAATTAACTACAATAAACGTTGGTTGTGTACCGTTCAATTTACACTTTCTTCCTCACACTCAACGCACGTTAGATACGCTTTATCAGAGATTACTGCAGAATCTCAATACACAAGGGTACTAGGCCTCACTTCTCGGCCTATAACACTATCCACTGGGACGCCTTGTCCCACGCTCAAAATATACACTATCCAACAGGACCACAAATCCTGAGCGACCTATCGGTCTCCACGCCAAGCGAGAACTGTCTCCAACCTCTCAATCCAGAGTTGACCTTGTCAGCGATCTTCCTTCCCCCAGCAGGGCCTCTTAGAGTTCCTCCATTGGTTCAATTCCGCATACCAACCTTGAGTCATGACATCTACTGTTTACACATCACTTAAATACTAAATGACAGCTGAGGCACGCCCCGCGGCCATCACTTTCATTCATCAACGAGTGCGTCATCTGCACACCTGTGTCAACATCTGTCATTCGTTATTATAGAAAAGAAAGAAAGGTATTTCGAGCTTCACGGATACACAACTAACAATACATAAAAATATTCAGATGAGGAAATGTCATTCCTTTCTAATTCAGGGCAGATGTCTTCTAGGAACCTGACACCCCCCACCTTAGCGGAAAATATGCCTCTTAGGGGCTAATTTTCCCCAAACATATAATAATATTACGGAAGAGTTCAATAGTCTCTTTGCAGATTTCTTCATTCTAAATATTACACAGGCATTTTCAGGTATCTGAACATTCTCTACTGACATCTCTACTGAACCTTATACTAATACTACTATTGCATAAACAATACACATGCTCATTTACTATTATAAACACAAAACTTAAAAAAAAATATTTATACACACACAAAAAAAAATTAGACATGTGATGACATCCTTTAAGGTTGTCTACTATTTTGACATTGATACTGATGGGCTAGTAACTGGTTGTTCTTCCCAGCTCTTTCTCTGTAGCCTCGAAATTGCATCAGCATTCAAATGTTTAACTCCGGGACGATGAGAAATGCTCAGGTTCCAGCGTTGCAAGGCTAGAGCCCACCTAGTGAGTTTGGGCGACCTTGGGGTTGTTTCCGTGAGAAATTTTAATGGATTATGATCGGTAATGACCTCAATTTGAGATCCATAAGTCCACTTTTCAAACTTCCGCAACCCGAAGAGAACACTCCAAGCCTCTTTCTCTATACTCGGCCAAGCACGCTGAGCCCCTGACAATTTCTGACTGGCAAAAGCTATAGGTTTAAACTGACCTTTTTCATCTTTTTGAGTAAGACAACATCTTACTGCAAGGTCGGAAGCATCGGCGTGAAGCTGATATTCCCGGCCTACGATAGGTGTAGCCAAACTCGTCACTTTACACAACTCATCTTTAAGAGTATTAAATGCTTTTTCTGCCCTTTCATCCCATGGTACAGTATTTTTGACATTTCCTTTGGTTAAGTCGGTTAAAGGTATAACTATCTCAGCATAATTTGGAATATAAGATCGGTAGAATCCCATTAATCCCAAAACTGATCTAACTTCCTTTTTAGTCTTTGGTCTCTTTAAGTCCCTTATTGCTCCGATTTTCTCCTCATCAGGTGCATGAGTTCCACCCCCAATAACATGACCTAAAAACTTAGTCAATTTCTCTCCAAATTTACATTTGTCTAGTCTAATCGTAAAATTTCTATTTTTCAACTCTTCAATGACAGCCCTGACATGCTCACAATGCTCTTCCCAGGTATCGGAGAAAATGATTACATCATCAATATATGCTTCTGCATACCTCCGATGACCTTGGAGAACCTCATTCATGTCTTTTTGAAACGTAGCAGCAGCCCCTGATAATCCAAAAGGCATTGTACGCCACTGATAAGTTCCGTTATGCGTCGTAAAAGCTGTCAAAGGCTTACAATCCTCAGCCATTTTAATTTGCCAATAACCCCTCAATAAATCTATTGAAGATAAATATTTAGCCGCCCCTGCGGTATACATAATTTCTTGGGAATCTTTCATCGGGAAGGTGGGAACCTGCGTTACAGAATTTAAAGCTCTGTAATCAATACACATTCTGACAGTTGCATCTTTTTTCGCAACGCAAACAATTGGATGGCTAATTTCAGCATTCGACGGTTCGATTAGATTTAATTCTAATAACTCCTGAATCTGCCTATCCACTTCCTCTTTATAAGCTACCGGCACGCTATATAACTTTGGTTTTTTCCTTTCTACACCCGGTTTCAGATCAATACGATGTTCCCCTACTTCCGCTGGTCGTACAGGACCCATAAACACTTCTTTATTTTCCCTCAAAATGGACTTTAAATCTTTGACTTGACTATTAGATAGCCCTTTTATTTCAAACCTCTCAATATCCCGTTCTATCTCTTGATCCCGGTTCAAAATAGGAATTTCCCCAACTTCTCCAAATTCCTCATCACCTTCGAAAACAATATTAACTATACTACATTTAGCGATAAATTCTCTTATCTTATTTTGGTGCACATGCTTCCTACTCCCGTCGGCTAACTCAACAATAAACGAATGCTGGTTTCGTTTTTCTACAATAGTTGCCGGCCCTTGCCACCTAGAATATAACTTATTAGTCGAATCGGGGATTAACAGTATAACTTTATCGCCTACCTCAAACGTTTTTTTCTTTTGACCTTAAATTATAATGATACGCCATTCTATTTTGTTGAACCTCAGACGACAATTTTGCCTCATTTGCGGCTCTTTCTAAGCGGTTCTTAAGTTTATCCAAATACTCATGAATCGGCGTAGTATCTAACTGCGCTCCCTTATTTTCTCCTGCCCATGACGACTTAAGAATCGATAACGGACCCTCCGGCGCTCTACCATATAATAACTGGAAAGGTGCGATTCCCGTCGTAGAATTTGGGACTTCCCTATACGCCCATAATGTAAATGGTATTTGTTCATGCCATTTTTTTCCTTCTTCCCTAATCGTATGATGTAGCATACGTTTAAGAGTCTGATTAAATCGTTCCACAAGTCCGTTGGACTGTGGATACTGTGGAGTCGAAAATCTTGGACTAGCACCTAACCTTTTCTCAAATTCTTTCGTTAAGTCGGCAGTAAAATTGGTTCCATTGTCGCAGGCAATTACATTAGAAATTCCTGTTCTAATAAATATTTGAAGTAACGCCTCACACGCGGTTTTAGCAGTTAAACTTTTTAGAGGGATCGCATCCGCCCATCTGGTATGCTGATCAATTAAAGTCAGTATATACCGATGCCCTTGTGAACTTTTAGGATCAATAGGCCCAATTAAATCAACATTAACAACCTGAAATGGAAGTTCCGGCCGCGACACTGGGGAAATAGGAGCTCTATCATTTACTTTAACCCCTCTAGTCAACTGGCACTCTAAACATGATTCACAAAACTGTTTAGCTTCTTTTGCCATTCCCTCCCAATAAAAAGAATACCTTACTCTCTGCAACGTTTTCTTGGCTGCATGATGCCCTCCAAATACCGATGAATGCGCTAATTTTAAGATTTTTTCCCTTCTTACCTTGGGTACTACTAATTGCGCTATAGTTTCGCCTAACAATTTCTCTTTATGATACAATAATCCGTTTACAATATAATAATCCCCTTTTTCCTTTTTAGCTAATTCCCAAGCTTTCTCTAATTCTTTACATTCCAACTGGGATTTCTTAAACATATCTGAGTTACTAACAATAGATTCATTATTTTCCTCCGTTTCAGTTTTTTCTGGATCCTGACTTTGTACATTTTGCGATCTCGCGTCTATTACGTAAACATTACAGCTATCGTTACTTACATCTTCCTTTTCATTCGAGTTATCAATAATAATTTCGGAACTTTTTAATTCTTCGGACTCTATCAATGGCTCCTCAAGATTGACACCTGAGAACTCATTAATCACCTCGGGATGTAAAATTACTTGCTCATTAATATTATCAGTTACTGCGCAAAGTACTTCCTGATGAATAATGTTAGTTTGCCCGAATTGCGGAATAGCTAGCGGTAGTTTAACTAACGGTGATTTAACAGCTTCACCAAATAACCCTTGTAAATAAATACTACCCGCTCCCTTTAATTTCTCTTCCGGTACTAAATCTTTATGAACAACACTAATCTCACATCCAGAATCAACCAATCCCTTTGCTTTTTGCCCATTAACACTAACTTCAATTTTCTCAAGTTTATTTAATTTCTCACCAATAACATTAGTTTTCTGCTCGGCCTTTGCCGATATTCTAGCCACAATAGCCCCATTAGGTAACTCTTGATTTTCTTTCACCATAATCTTATGAACACCTGCTTTCTGGTCTCGCCCTTTATTGCCATTATTAGTTCCCTCATTACCCACTTTATTACAAAAACGTTGGTAATGACCTCTCAAACCACACTTAAAACATTTAGGCCCTGAAGCATCATTCGTCTTCTTAAACTCTGTTTTCCTATCCGGAAAAGAATTACACTCATTACTACCATTTTGCCTCCAACTACTCCTAAATTTATTATCCTCCCTCGGTCTCATTTTTTCATTATTTACGTACTTATCTTTACCTTTAAAGCTTTTATGCGAAACCGCATAAGACTTATGTTTAGCATCAAAATAATTATCACACTCTTTCGCAATTTTAGGAGCTTCTAACCATTTACCCTGGTGAGTTAAACTAATATATGCTGCAGTATCCTCATCTAGCGTACTCATTAGCTTATCAGTAACTATTAACTGGTTGACCTTTTCATAAGTGTCCGCACCTCTAATTTTACAATAATTTTCCCACGTAGCTATTAAACGCGATACAAATAATACATGGGTTTCGTTCGGATTTCTCCTAGCTTTCCGGAAATTTTCTAAACATGCCTTCGGGGTTGGCTCATGTTCCCTTAGGACTAACTCCTTTAATTCCTCATAATTCTCCATTTGTTCCTTAGTGGTATAAATTAACAAATTATCCGCCTTATCTCCTAACATATTTAGTAGAATTTCGGCCTGCTGGTTTTCCGGTACATCTTTAGTTTGGAATGCCCTTTCTAAACTGTTGAAAAATAAATTCCATCCCTCAGTCCCTTCTGGTACTTTGATAGATAGAGTTTTAACACTTTTGATCAATTTTTCGATGTTACTTTCATTACTAGATTCCCTAGATCCATTAGAGTTATTTGCTGAACCTTGAACTCTGAGCCTTTCCATTTCTAATTCATGTCCCATCCTCAATTTCTCCATTTCTAACTTTTCCTGTTATTCTAACTTTTCGAGTTCTAACTTTTCGCGTTCTAATTTTTCGCGTTCTAATCGTTCTGCAACAATAGTGTCTGATAATTCCTTAATAACCCCCTCGTCATACTCATCACTGTCCATTATCTTTTTCTTAAGCTGAATTCTGGTATCATCTTCCGTGAATTCATCACCCAATTCTTCGGCTATCTCCTGAAGATCAACCTTTTTTAGTTTTAATAAGAAAGCCATACCTTCACCGATTGTTATTACCACCCCACAAGAATAGTTAAACCTACCAAATTAATATTTCCGAAATTTCTAACTTAGTACAGATATTTCTCCACTTATTAAACTAATTAATACCCTTCAGATAATCAATACATTTCATTTCTAATTAACCTACTGAATACTCTAATTTTTCTCAACCATTGATATCACACAATTTACTTCCAATAAAACAAAAAAAGTAAAACAATAATTCGATTTGACTGCTATGCAATATAGATTCCAATATATACACTTAGATAACAACATACAACTTGTATAATAACACTGATACGTTGAAATTGAATAGAAGTATTGATGTCAATCAAAAAATCCACATAAAGAAAAATTGTACAACATGCATATATAAATTTCTACAATTATCCTCGTAAAATATTTCCGAACTCAATACTGGTTCTTACACTTAAAACAAATATACTGAAAATCTTTACTTTTATTTTTACTCACTATGGCTCTCTTTTGAGCTTTTTTTTTTTTTTTTCCTATGGCTCTCTTTTGGGCCTTTTTTTTTTTTTCCCACTATGGCTCTCTTTTGAGTCTTTTTCTTTTTTTTCCTCACTAGTATTGGCCAATTAAAATCTTCATTTGCTTAGAATTTTGATAATGTAACTCTTAAAATTTAAACAGTATTGCTTCATTTAACAATTACTTTAACAATAATTTAGATTTAATGCATTAATTTAGTTCACTAATATCATTATAAATAGCATATCATTATCATCTCAAATTATTATGACCTTTCTTTAAAACAATAGCAATGTGGTTACTAATTCTTTACACCTATCTGAACACAATTATTTCATTGCACATAAATTACCTAGACAATTTACTTAAATTACTATTAATTATACAACAATACAATTTGGTTCGAGATGTCAGAAGAAATGAATGATCAAAACACCTTACCTTATACTTTCTTTGCTGGATTACTTTTCTAATCACAGGTAGCTCCACGATGTAGCGGTAATATGGCACAACAGTTCAGTTTAGTTCTTTCTAATAAAGATACGCACAACACTTTAGTCCACACTAGACGATATGGCACGATACTTTATCACACACTCGACGATCCGGCACGATACTTTAGCACATACTCGACGATACGGCACAACACTTTACACACATTCGACGCTACGCACGACACTTTACACACATTCGACGATACGGCACGACACTTTAGCATACAATCGACGATCCGGCACGATGCTTTAGCACATACTCGACGATATGGCACGACCACACAAGAATTCCACTGGATACTCTGGCATTAACAGACTGCAACACGGCTCGCTGGTCACTGGTTTCAGGCGATTCTATCCCGACGCTGCCAACAATTTGTCGGACGCTCCTCTCAGTCCACCAAACTTCGAAGAATGTCCTAGGTAGTTTTAGCTGCCACCACCGATATTAATGGGTGATATCGGTCACCTGCTGTGAGGATTGTGTAAAATAACACGGACGCTGTTAATGAACTGAACTAACAGCTTATTTAAGATGTAGATATGTACACAAGAAACAATATTTACAACTATTTACAATTACAACTCGGATATAGATGATCCGGTTCAACATTAAATTAACTACAATAAACGTTGGTTGTGTACCGTTCAATTTACACTTTCTTCCTCACACTCAACGCACGTTAGATACGCTTTATCAGAGATTACTGCAGAATCTCAATACACAAGGGTACTAGGCCTCACTTCTCGGCCTATAACACTATCCACTGGGACGCCTTGTCCCACGCTCAAAATATACACTATCCAACAGGACCACAAATCCTGAGCGACCTATCGGTCTCCACGCCAAGCGAGAACTGTCTCCAACCTCTCAATCCAGAGTTGACCTTGTCAGCGATCTTCCTTCCCCCAGCAGGGCCTCTTAGAGTTCCTCCATTGGTTCAATTCCGCATACCAACCTTGAGTCATGACATCTACTGTTTACACATCACTTAAATACTAAATGACAGCTGAGGCACGCCCCGCGGCCATCACTTTCATTCATCAACGAGTGCGTCATCTGCACACCTGTGTCAACATCTGTCATTCGTTATTATAGAAAAGAAAGAAAGGTATTTCGAGCTTCACGGATACACAACTAACAATACATAAAAATATTCAGATGAGGAAATGTCATTCCTTTCTAATTCAGGGCAGATGTCTTCTAGGAACCTGACAAACATAAAGGAATTCTTCGAGTATTACAAAGGTAAGATTTTTGTAGTAACATAAAATAACACTAGTCAAAAGACTGGTACTAACTCCTTAAAATGTTCAGTGTCAATTGTTAATTATTTTGTTCTCAGATTTAAATTTTTAAAAGGTATAAAAAAAGACGGTTTTCATAGTATTTCTAATGACATACCGCTGAACGCAAAACACGATGCATAATTCTTTTGAGAAGCCGGAGAATATGGAGAAATATATCCGAAGAAAAATGGAAAAATGGTACAATAGATTAAGCTTAAATCTATTTAGATGATTCTAGGGTAAAAATACATTTTTTATCATTAAATGAGAGAAAAAAATCTAGAAACATGGGTTCAATATAGCTAAAGAAAGATTAAGCAAAAGATTTATTATTGTTACTGCTGGTTTTTGCATATAGCGAAAAATTAAAGAGCGTAGAGAAAAATGTTAAGATCAATCCACATTCTATCACAAACATATTTTAATACCAATGTTGAAACATAAAAATATCATCTTTTTATTTCCTTTTTTCCACATACACACGCATTGTAGAACAAAGTGATCACTTTTTTAATGACTGTACATATTTAACAATGAATAAATGTCTGCGATTATTTGTTAAAATATAATGTTAAAAAATGTATTTCTTTATTTAATAGGAAATACATTCACATCACGAAAATGAGTACACAAATATCTATATACATAAAAGTGTTTGTAAATAATTAATATTTTTGTATGTATATACATTTTATTGACATAGCGAAACTTTCTTAGAAGGAAGTTTTAATATCTGCTAAAATGTTTCACTTTAAAAAAGTTGATCTGTAGAAACGCTACATTGAACCGTATGCAAAATAAGATTATTTTTAGGTAAAGAAAAATTGCACATCGTCGACGAATGCTCAGAGAAGAAAGGAACATGTCAAATATTTCGAATCAGTAAACTTAAAAAATAAAATTAAACGAGTGTCCCTCTGATGAAATAAGTACTTTTTAATAAATAAGTATCTACTTCAAAGTATGTTTGACATTGGGGGAGGGAGGGGGTTAGATAGTGCTGCATCGGGTAGGGTAACCCGGGTTTACCCGTACACGACCTGACCCTAGGGTTCAGTAAGCTAATATTTTTCGTTGTGAATCTGGTTAGGGTAGGTTTCGGTTTTAAACCTTTTGAGTCAGGTCTGGTTGGCACGATTTAAAAATAATCCTGTATTTTTTTTTCTCCAAATTAAAAGTCCGTATATCCGAATTTAATTGTAAACTACTTTTCATGCATTATATGGATTAATTTTCTGTTATTTCGGGTTCACGAAATTGTTTGTTTGCTTCAGATTGACTTTAAAGATATTTACGTTTTTAGCATTTGGGATACAATCCAAGTCTTGCAGGAGTATAGTTGACAGCAACATGTATAAGTAAATAAATATCTGTTTCAATGCCATCGTGAAGCAGTATTTCATCCTATATTCGAAGTATTCGGCCTTTAAAAAAATAATAATTATTGGGTACTAAGCAAGCTGCCATATTCTTTTTTCCAATTAAAAAATTAAAGCAAAATATATTTTAAATAAATTCAAATGGGTTTTTGAACTTAATCAGTGGTAAATTCGTCAAGCAATTTTTCAGTATTAGTTAAAATAATTATTTGAATGTGAATATATTTACCGATTAAAATAAATATTTAAAACATTTAAAGGATTTTAAATATTGTTAAAAAGTATGGAAATGGGATCCCGTTCAATGCAATATGTCAATTAGAATATTTTTTTAGAAAATGGCTATTCTTATAAGTACATCTGTTTGTTAAAATAACATCTGTTTTAAAAAGTGCTGGAAGTAATGTATGCAATATTGTTATATGGATTTTGGATGCTTTTTTAGTTCAACATGGAATATATTACAAAATTAAAGAAAATTTTCCTACAAATGAAATATTGAAAGTGAACTTATATTTTTTTTCATGTTTTACATTCAAGGAACTATTAAAATACCAAATAAAGTCTTTGTTTTTCTATCTTTATACATTTTTGCATAATGTTTAGAAATGCACAAATAATGCATTAAAAGGTAGCAAACAGCCATTTTTAATCTACAATAGAAATTCCTCATCAGTTCAAGACTCAGCGTGCTAGAAAAAGTAAAGCTGAGCATTATTATTTTTTTCATGTATTATTTGTGCATTTCTAAGTGTTAGTTTCCTATCTTTATTAAAAAATTCGTTTTATTACGAAATCCGCGAAATACTTTTGTAATAAATTTTGTCTCTTCTTCTTATAACATGTTTTATGCATAAAAAATTGCGTAATAGCTTTGGATTATCTCTTCTTTAAAATCGTTTTGTTGTTAAATTTTATACTTTATTATATTTTATGCTAGTCTTTAAACACAAAAAATAAAGCTCGCATAAACTATATCTTTTGAAATTCCATTTAAATTGGATTTGTCCAGCGCTTGCATTTTCGCCAAGTTATAAATATGCAAATGAGGTTGTGTTTTAAATAATGAATCTTTTGCGAACATCTTTTTCCTTCGTGGTTAAAGATTTTTTTTGTAAAATGTTATGTGTGTCTGTGTGTTGTGGCAGGGGAGAGGGGAGTTAGGATTCAAACATGCGGATTCTAAATGGAATGACAAAAATGTTTTGACTAATGAATTTTTAACAATAGCATTATTAACAATTTAAAAAATAAAAAATAAACAAGCACGTTTTGTTTTTCGGCATTTTCAGAGTATAATTTAAGTTAAAGTAATAAAATATTAAAATCATTGTTCAAGTTATATCTAACTAACGAACGTTTCTTTTTAATTTCGATTGCCTCATTATATAAATAAAATCCCTCCGTGTATAACGATTCCGGCGTCAACCCATCCACGAGAAAACACTTATTGTGACCAATGACAAATTCCACTGTGAAAAGTTATCTCCGATTTTAAAGGCTATCAATTTTTTTATCCAATGGAAACGTTCCAGAGTTGTAATGGAGCGTTCTCATTTGTCAGATTTACAGTTTGAGATCTAAATGACGTCACTTCATTTTACTGTGCTTTGAAATCTTATCCCTATTTCAAATACAATATTCACACTGTTAAAAATTGACTAATTTGCTGCAGCATCACTCCACCGCTTTTACAGAAAACGATTACTTTGCTGTGTTATGGAGAATTCTCATTGGTCATAAGAGACATTCTATAAAAGTTGTGGAGTGAAGCTGCAGTAAATGGGTCAAATTTTCAGCAGTATGCTATTAAAAATTTGACCCTTTTGCTGTATCATCACTCCCCAGCTTTTATAGACTACACTGTAAGTAACACAAAGTAACCGTTTTCTATAAAAGCGTTGGAGTGATGCTGCAGAAACAATTAAAAATTTGATCCATTTGCTGCAGCATCATTCCACTGCTTTTATATAAAGCGGTAACTTTACTGTAATAGGGAGCATTCTCATTGTTCATAAGAGATTCTATAAAAGCTGTGGAGTGACGCTGTAACAGATGGGTTAAATTTTTAACAGTGGAATACTGTAAAGTAATCATTTTCTATAAAAGCTGTGTAATGACGATGCAGCAAAACAGTCACATTTTTAACAGTGTTTAATGAAAATTTTTAATTAAGAAATGCAAAGGTGCATTTTAAATACAATATTGTTAGAATTTATATATTCGTATTGCTTTATTTATTTATTTATTACAGCCGTGAATGACTTCATTATCACATAACGAAACACGATTGTTTACACTTTATTGTTGACATTTGTTTTCGATCTTATAAAGTATTTTCTTTTAAGTATTAGCTAATGGTATAAAATAGTTAATTCACAAATGTTTTAAAATAGCATTATTAGTGCCTGTTTTGCATTATTAATGCATGTTAATTTGCATGTTTTTTGTGAAATAATTACTGTAATTTTGTGAGTGAAATTCATTAGCTGCATATTCTGTGCTATTATTTTACCCATTCAATTAATAATTTGACTACCCTTTCATATTCGTCTGGAAATGGCCAAAATGGGAAAAAATTTTATACATTTTGGATATTTTTATTACTTTCGCTCAGTATTTTAAAATATTTTTTGGCTGTAGTTTCACAATGTATTCTTTTATAATTGATATTTTACCTTACTTTATTCTTTTAAAATTTATGCATTTACCATTTGTTTGTTACAACCCCCCCCCCCCCCCAATCCACCAGATAGTTTTGTTATGATTTTAAATGCAGATTTTTATTGATTTTTTTTTTTTTTAATTTTTCCCTTATGTTCAATCTTTGTATTTTTCAAAATTGTTTAAGACTAACGTGGCTATGATTGACCAAAGTTGTTGTAATGTTTTATCATCCTTTTAAAAATGGAAACACGTCATTTTGACGGGCTATCTTCTAGTTTTTTAATATGTTACTTGTTAATGTAGATGCGTCATCACTTTTTGAATATTTTAATTTTCGGAAAGAAATTTTCACTGTATTTAGCACTAAAAGCTTTTGTGACAAAGATTTACTTATTTTTGTGATAGTTAACCATATAATTTGCAATAAAATAGCATAGTAAAATTTTTTATAAAATAAAAAGCAAATAAATTAATGAGTATTATTTTTTAAGTGACGTAATTTAAAATCGTTATAACTTTTTTTTTCATTTAATTGACGGGAAAAGTTAAATTTTGTTTCAAGATGTTTTTAAATATTAATGTTAAATATAAATTTCAAAAAATGTGTAATTTATTTCTAAAAAAAAAAATCAAAGTTCCAAGTTTACGCGTTTTCTTTTTTGTTTAATGATTCTTCACTTATAATAATTTAAAGATGACAAATGGCGAAAGAAATCTATCATGTGAAAAAACGCATTTAAAGTTTTAAATAAAAAGTAATTCCTAATAAAATACTAAAATGCTTTTTAAAAAATTGCAAATGAGTAACTTCTTCCTGTAGCTTAATCTTCCCATTCTGAGTAACTTTCGCCGTTTCACCTTTTTTCTGTACTGTTTAAAGGTGCATATGTTGATTTAAAACAAAGCTTTTTTTTTAACATGCCTATTTCATAATTAAAGCCCTCACAACTTCAGGTTTTATATCATCCCGGCTAGGCCGTTAAGTCTCTTCTGGTGTGGGGTATTTCTTTATTTTCTTTAATAGACCCTCTGGGAGTAATTGCAACTTATTTCATTAAATTTTGCGCCTTTTTTTGATGAAACTTTGAATTAGGAAGTATATGTCTAAAGGTAATATTTAAGAAAATAGATTATTGTTTCGATCTTTATGTTATACCTTATATATGTATATGAACATTCTAATATATGAGTGAATTAAAATAAAAATGTATAATTTGAAATAATTACTTCAAGGAATGAAAAGCGATGAATGTAATTCATGCAAAAAAAGCTTTTAAATTGAATGCAGCGAAAATTTGCTTCCTATAATTTTAATTTGCAATAAAATAATATTACTATTCACAAATACAATTTCTAAAATATCAGAAATGTTTTTAGTCGATTTGTAATAAAATGTTTAAATGCTTCCAATTTATGTTGGTACCATTAAAATATTTCTTTCTAAAGAACTTTTTTATTTATGAGAAGACTGCTGTTACATTGGATAGCTAAATTCTAATTTCTAAAATATTGTAACTCAACTAATTAATCTTAAATTCACAATTTTTTTTTATTGTATTGAAAAAAAAAATATTGTCCTGAAATGTTAAAAATTTATTTTAAAATTGCATTTTTTCAATTAACGCTGAAAACTGATAATGAATGATAGCTATACACATACTTTTATCATTTTAGTTATTCAAACAAAAGTATATAAAAGTTTTACGATTTAAATAATTTTTACACGCCTTTTTAACATAGAAAATATTTTTGACTAAAACAAACCTTGTAGAAACATATTCTCTATACTTGTGTTTTGTTAAAATATGCATAACGTATCATTAATGTAGTTACCTTTTCTGAAAATCGATCATTAAAAACTTATATTGCAATCTGTGACCATGTTTGTGTACTAAGAGATGCTTACAAAAGGATGCAAAAGGCCATTTTCGGAAGAAAAAAAAAAAAACTTCATGTGCTATATATGCTGAAAACTACTAGGCAGCTAATTAGCTACATTATGCATTACATTGTTAACTAATAAATAATAACGTTAAAGTTAATTACGTTACTGCCATACGCCTTTTGCCAGCAGAATCTACTTTGACTGCGAAAGGGGGACTGCTTGGATGAAGAAACCTAGAGAGCACAGACTTCCATCTCCGTCCCTTTATTCAGGTCTTATAAGTGCAATACAAAATCAACATGAGCTGAATCCGCCGGATAACGCGACAGGGGTTTAAGTGAAAAAATAAATAATATTGACAAACCTCTTAATTTTTTTATGCATTGTTCGAGTTCACTGCCAGAGATATACCTCCTACGCGATATTGTGCAGCGAAGATGTTTGGTGGATGATCGGTTTGCTCGTATTTTTTCGTTTACCCAAAAAACTTTAATCTTCTGCAAAGTAAAATATTTTAAACAGAATTTTATTTAAAATCTATATCAGATAAATATGAATATGAAGTGTATTTTATAGAAACAAACAAGGGAAAAAAATTCAAATTAAGACTAATTTTATAAGCATTTTTATGAAAATGCAGGAAAGCCCTCAAGGCCCTTGCAGGTCTGTAATGCTTGACGTCAGGCGTGTCATCGATAGCTCATGAGTGGGAGAGGTTAAAGAGAGATCCGTTAGAAACATATACATTTAAGTTTGTTAGGAAGTGCTAGGCAGGAGAGGATTTTATCCTGCTAATCACTAGAGGTAGGATGACTGATAAGCTAGCAAGCTATTAGAGAGCCCAACACACACGTTCGTATGACAGAAGAAAATATCGAAGACATGTTTCTAATTTCAATTAGTTATTTCTAAATAAGTTTCTACTCGTAGTTATCGAGAGTAAACTTTTGTTATCTATTACGATCTTTTAAAGAGCCTAATTTCCCCCTTTTTAACCATCTTAGCAAATTCTGTTTGGTTGCATTACATACTTGCTTTCTCTTAATTTCTTAAGCAGTACATGTATTATCTAAAGAAGATTTCAATCTTCCCCAGAAGCGAACCAATTCTAAATCTTAATATGTTTTACATTGTGCCCAGTATTGCGCCAACCTTTCCTTCACTTCCATCGAAATATACCATTCTTTAAACATAGGATTTATATTGAAAATATTCGAAATGAAATGACAAAATACTTCAAGCTGATACTGGTACAATATTAGGGAAATATGATCATCTCTATAATGAGTCCAATATTCCTTAACATTTTGACAGCTAAGTATAGCTTTCTTTTCTTTTTAAGTTTTCTTCTTAAAATTTGATGCAAAAAACTATTTTAAATTGAAATGTTTGACCTAACGATGCGATGAAATTTCGGAAAATGTATTTATTAACTACATTTTTCAAGACAAATATATATCTTTTAGCAAATCTGGCCTCGTAAATAAACATTCCTTTAATCTCAGTGGTCTTATAGCTGGGACAATTTCGCAATAAATGATATGAAAATAAACCTCAAAGAATTCCATTAATGTCTCTTAGAACATAGCGACATTTTGGCTTTGGATGAGTTCCAGACTAGGTGAAGGATTAATTATCTAAGTTCAGAAGATTCTTATGTTTTTGTAATTTTCAGGCTGCATTTTCCTCTTAATGAGCAATTTAAATATTAATACTTCTAACATTAATTTTATAGCTTTAATCTGTCCAAATCGATAACGAAATTGGAAAATTTAATTTTCTGAAACGGAGTTGATTATAACTGATGCCCTTTGGCCTTAGAAGGTAACGCCCATTCGTTCAAAGTTAAATGTTAATGATCCATGTTTAATGAAACATTAATATTGGTTACCTGGTTTATTACGCATGTTTATTTTGTGATTAAAAAAATTAACAATTTTAAACATTCAATACGAAAGCTTTTTTATATCGCATTTAACATAGCTTTCTTAAAACAGGACATGAATAAAATACGCTTGATGCGAGAGAGCTATAGGGGATTGTAAATAATATAAAAATCAGAACAACATTTGTTGGTTTTAATTTACACGAATATTACTTGCTTCAATAATAAATTATAATGTTGACGATGCATTTTAAACTTGGAGTATTAATTCTAAAAATACACACACACATATATATATTGTAGCAGAAAGTATTTGGTACCAAACAATTGAAAATAAAGTATATTTTTAAACATGTATAAAATTTGCTTAGGGCGGCATCCTACATGTAAAATTGAACCCTAACTTAGCTGTCTTTTATGGCAACAGAGCTGCCAACTATTACGCCTAATTAAATTATATAAACATGTTTGGAACCACAAATTATTTTTTAGTAAAATGTATGCCAAATATGTTCAATGTTATGTATTGCAATACATATTGTCAATTTAGATACTAAATTTCTTCTTCTGATATTTTTATTTGACGTTAAATAGGCGTAGAAGTTGGCAGTCATGTAGCAGTACCCAATTATGATAGCATAAATGAACTCAACATTTTTCAATTAGTCTAAAAAGAAATTTTCATGCAATTTGTACAATAAGTTTTTGAGAAATTCTTTTAAAAAGAGCATATTTTAGGGGCTGTATCCAAATTGAAATTCTGTACTAGCTTGTGTGACCGAGTGAGCAACCATCTTAATCAAGACAACTTAAGTGCAACTCAAGAAGTCATTGAAGACTGCTAGATTATAGGTTAACATAAGGAAATAAGTTTCAAAAGAGTTTCTAAATATCTAGTCACTTTTATCGTAGACGACCCCTTAAACCAACATTTTGCCATTTTTCATGCATAATTTGAAAACTACTTGGCGGGAAAAAATGAAATTTTTGATTTCTTCGGCCAAGAACAGGAGCCTTAAGATCAACTTTGAGCGTAATTCTGTCTTGCAAAATAACGTATCAAGGCGTAAAACATATTTCAATATCTCATAATCTTACGTTTACCTTAATATTTTTTTACGTTCATGTGTTATGCAAATTATCATAAGAGATCCTACTATTGCTAACCTTCTCATACAATAAATGACATAGAGATTAAAAGAAACTCTTGATAAAAATGGTTTCTATATATCATATTGAGATCCTTTCTTTCAAAATTAAGCAAAACATGTGACTTTTTAGAGGAGTGGGATATTCGCCCACTCATTTTTATATAATAATCTAATTTTCTGCTCCTCTTTTGCAAAAGTTGTATCATATAAAATAATTTTTCGCATTTCGTGTAATCGTATTTTTTTTATTTAGATAAATTTCAGTATTTCAAATTTTTGGGAGCAAGTTGCTCCAACTATTCCTTTTCAACTGTCATTATACGAACCAGTTTGTCCACTATACTACATGTTTACGTTTGGTTCATGATTAATTTTATTAAAAGAAACTGTGATGATCATATTAACATGAAATTTTACCGAGCAAAGCTTAATTGATAGTGTAAACATGAAATTATTAATTTCAACGCTTCCCACAAAATGAAAGAACACTTAAAATATTTTTTTTTCATTTTAAGTAGATGCCGATGTGTTTTCAGCAAATGATTATTCTAATTGTAGTCTATACCTATATTAAAAAAAGGTAAAGTTTGTTTGTTGGGGCTAATCTTCGGAACTACCGAACCGATTTCAAAAGTAATGGTACCAAAATGATGGTGTTCGCCCGAAATCAAACATAGGCTATATCTTATGTCGATGCCTCAAACCCAAAGGGGGTGCAAGAGCAAAAAATGTTCCAAAAATGAGATTTTTGTGTTACTGAAGGGACTAGAAGCATGAAATTTAGCTTGGTAATTACTTATAAGATATAAACTATCTCTAGCATTTCCTTAAAAATTTAAAAGGTGGGAGATGCGCGAAAATGCGTCCTACACTGTTAAAAATATGCAGGATTTCCTTTATCATCACTCCACCGCTTTGATAAAAATCTGTTACTTGACTATATAGTAAAGCGTTCTCATTTGTCAGAATAAAGTCTATAAAAGAGGTAGAGTTTTGACGCAGCAAATGCAACAGATTTTTTAATAAAGTAAAAACTTTCTAAATGGCAAAACTTTCTAAAGTAAAAACTTTCTGCAAGCAATCTGAGCACGTATCAAACCGATTTCAAAAGTAAATTGGTGGTGATAGAAGCTGTTAAAACGTTAAAACATAACAAACATAAGCTTCATTTTATCTGTGTCGCTATCAACAGAGGGTGCCATTATTATATCCATAATGTAGAATGAGATATTTTTACTTATTAATTTACTCAAATCGTGTTAAATTGTTCCCCATATCACATTAAATGTTCATTATATAAAGATTTTCTCACGAAAGTATTTTATTGTTTAAAACTGACAATTTAGTCTTTTGTCAATTTTTGTATATCAATAAAAATTATATTTACAAATAAACTTTTAACCTATTAAAAAAGAGCTTTAAGTAATTAATTTTTTTCCATAGCTTGTAATTTATGCGAATACACAGGCTAATTAAAAAAAAATTAATGTTATGACTTTTCAGATAGGTAAGTTTTTTTTACTGTCGGAAGTAGTGTGCAAAAAAATCTAAAATATGAAGAAAAAAAATTCAAATGGCTATCCCTGCTGCCACAATTCATTAATGCGTAAACTGCAAAATTTCAAATGTAATAGCAGAATAAGTTTATTATGGAATTCTTAACCCTATTTCAAATGAGAATAACGTAAGTATAATTGTTCTGGAGTTATTTTAAAGTAAATTTAATTTTGATTCTTCAAATAAATCTGAATATAAACCATGTGACATATCTGAAAAGATCTACCAAGTATAAATTCTTCCCACCCACTCTTCAAATTTTTCTTTTCAAAAATTGATATTTATCTCTTGGCATTTATTTTGAGGTAAAAAGGCAATTTGCGGTTTTTTCGACTTTTTTTTCTTATACTGCTTCATACTATTTTTTTATTCTAAATTTTGCATTGACCGATATTCTTTACATTTATACCAGTAAATAAATAAATAAATAAATAAATAAAAATGTTAGTTAAATAAATTCAAAATCTGAGAAAAAAATATATAAAAACACTTAGTTTCAATCGCATCCACATATTTAAAAACTATTATAATTTCAGATATCTTACCTGTTTAAATCTCATAATTCAGCTCTTTTAAGCACAGTTCCTAAGTATCATGATGTTTTTCGAAAATATAAAAAAATATAAGATATTTTCGAAATGAATAACTTTATTGATAATTAGGAATATTTTCATAAATTAGAAACTAAACCATATTGCATTTAGCAGGAAAACTTAATAAACAATATTCTAAATATATTGTTTTTCACTTACGTAACAAAATTGAAGATAAACTGTTCGGAAAGACACAATTTGATTTTTACAGTCTCAAAAAATTATGGGATTATTTTCGGAAAGCTAAAAAATGGCCAGTCGAAGCAAAAAAATTTATCTACACAACGACACAATCAATATCATTTAAAAAATTCCTTTACCATGTTTCGATTGAAAATATCAAAATATCATACGCAATAATTTGAAAATTGATTGAAATTATATGAAACAATCCACAATATCAAACTTCATGATACTTTGGAAATAAATATCAGATAAATATAAGTGATATATATAGATCACGATAAACTATATCCGTTGATATGCATAATTAAACCCTGCTTGTAAGCATTATAAAATGAATATTGAAGAGGGTTTTGCGGTATATAACAATAGCTGAAGTTTATTAAGTGAGTGAAATGATCATACTTACAAGAAATAATATATTAATAGAAGTGACTTACTTAGTCCGTAGTTTTTCAATAACCTTCGACTAACCAACCTCAGTACGGATACAACCCATAAAATAATTCCGTTTTAAAATAACGAATTTCTCGTAAACTAATGGTACAAATTCCTTTAAACTTATAATTAAGGAAGCGACGGGTGTAAAATTTATGTATGAGTCTGTCAAAATTGCGTTATGCTATTGAAAAGAAACAGTTTGGTGTGTATATATATATATATATATATATATATATATATATATATATATATATATATATATATATATATATATATATATATATATATATATATAGTCACCTCGAAATAAATTTTATATGCATAATTTAAAAGTAGATATTATTTCCAATCGTTTGGTATCAGTAACTTTATTGTACGATAATTTGTTGCAGAGTTAATAGAGGTGATTACTTTTTTCCTTACGACTGTGCGTATGTATGTGCGTAACGCGGTAGCTCTTGATATAAATATCCGATCTGCTTCAATTTTTTTTCTTGATTCATTCTGATAAGGCGGTTCACTGATTAGTTTTGGGGGGGTTCATTGAATATGCATAAAGGGGGGGGGAGACGGGAGCTAATCCTTCTTAATTCAGATAAATGGTTTTTTCCAGCAGAACTCTTCGATTTGCTTCAAATTTGATATTCCGGTTTATTCTGATAAAGAGCTTCTTTGATTAGATTTGGATGTTCATTGGTCGTACATATACAGTGGCTGTCAAAAGTTTCCGGCCAGTTAGTTTCTTCGATTTATTTACCAAAAGGTTTCAGCAAAGAAGAAGCACAATTGCTTCAAAAGTTAGGAATATGCGAATGACCTCTGGCCACTTGATAATTTTGATTGGATATTGAAGATGCTTCATGCAAAGGGATAAAATTCGAAATTCGCGTGTGCAAAAGTTTCCGGCCACTTATCATTCTTTAGTTTTTTCTATCGATAAACTGTTTTTTGGTTGTGTTTATGAATGAATCAACCTGTATAGCATAGTCTGAATTCAAAATTGAAAAGTTCAACAATTATTTTTCATAAATGAGTGATTAGTTTGTCGCTAAAAAGGCCAATCTTCTCGAGATATTGCGGCAAAGTTATCGATCGGTTAAATCAGCCGTAAAGGATATTTAACAATTATACAAAGATGGCCATAGCCTTCAGGACTTTCAGAGGTCCACAGGAAAATTAGTATTCCTGTGGACAGAATTATCAGGAGAAAAACAATTGATAATCCGCATAAAAATTCCGCTGGAATATACTGCGATTTACGGAATGAAAATATTGCTGAAATAAGTACGTTTACCGTATCAACATGCTGACGTGATGCATAACTTTATGGAATAATCGGTGTTAAAAATTTTTCAGAGTTAAAAAAAAATACAAACGTACCCGACTGGCGTTTTCCAAAAAAACACAAAGTCTGGTCAAGTAAAAACTGGAAAAAAGTTCTATTTTTCCATCAATCGAATTCGAAACAGTTTTGGAAGTGATGGCAGACACAACGTCCGAAGACCTAACAACAAAAGATATGATTAGACCTATGTTATTCCTACAATGAAGCATGGCGGAGGACAACGTTGTGCCGTGGGGGGCATTTTGTCCGAAAAGTGTCGGTCCGTTATTTGTAATCCACAGCCAGGTGAATGATACAATGTGTAAGGATATTTTGCAAGACTATTTTCTGCCTTATTAGAGAGAAAAATTTGGTCGCAACTATTTTTCTTAACATGATAACGACATAAATAATATTTGCAAAACTCGATAAGCAATGGTTTTCGCACAAAGAATTTTGTTTTTGAAATGATCAGCCCAAGCGCCCAACATGAATCGAATAGAAAATCTTTGAAAATAAGTTGACAAAAGTCTGCGGAACTATAAATATTCCAACTCAGCCGAAATTTCGCCAAAATTACAAGAAATGTGGGAAAAACGTACCATAGACGATCTTTAACCGTTGATTGTACGAATGTCACGTTGCTGCGCCGCATTACTTATTACTAAACCTAATAAAATAGTAATACGGTAAAATGCTAATTGTAAATGTTGTTGATCATTGTAATTTTCTATTACAATACCACTTTTTTACAAACTTGTGAAGATGGCCGGAAACTTTTGAGAACATGCGTTTTCCTTTATACTTAATTTTGTTGGTTAAATTTATTGATATTTACATGTTCTTCTACCAGTAAGTTCCTAACTATTATGTCAATAAAATGTATAAATATCACTTCGAGATTCCTCTTTCATATGGGTATATTTACAAATTAACTGAATTTTTTTCTGGCCGGAAACTTTTGACTACCACTGTAGGTCTAGCCCTCCCGTTAATTTTGATAAGTGGGTTTTTCCATGGAGAATTATTCGATTTGCTTCAAATGTGGTATACCGGTTTATTCTGGTAAGGAGCTTCCCCGATTAGTTTCAGAGATACATTAGTTAAGTATAAAGGGGGAAAGTGGGCTATTCTCCCTCTTAACTTGGATAAATAGATTTTTCATGCAGGATTTTTCGATTTGTTGAAAATTTTGTATACAAGCTTATTCTATTGAGGAGCTTCCTTAATTAGATTTGGAGTTTCATTGGTTAAGTATAAAGAGGGAAGCGAGAGTTAGTCTCCCTACCTTAATTTGAGTTTTTAATGCAGAATTATTCGATTTATTTCAAATTTGATATACCGGTTTATTCCGATAATACGTTTCATTGATTAGATATGGAGGCTTCTTGGTAAAATATATAAAAGCGGGAATGGGGCACAAGTCCCCCTGTTAATTTAGATAAATGATTTTTTATTCCAAATTATCCGCATTTGTTTCACTTTTGTTTTCTATGTTCATTCTGATAAAGTGCGTCCTTGATTAGATTTGGATGTTCATTGGTTAAGTATAAAGGGGAATATGTGGAAGCTTATATCCCCTTAATTTAGTGAAATGGATTTTTCTAGCAGAATTATCTAATTTGTTTCAAATTCGATATACAGGTTTTTTCTGATGACGCACTTCCCTGATTAGAATTGTAGGTTCATTGGTTAAGTATAAAGGGGGAAACTGGGGGAGGGGAGCTAGTACCCCTTTATTTTCTGAAGGGCATTAGTCTTTGAAATAAGCGTATAATATACAATTGGTGTTAATAGTCTGCGAGCTCAATACCATCAGTTAAGCCGGCATTTATCTTTTTATTTAAATATTGGTAAAAATGAATTGACTCTATGCGTTTTTGAAGCTCCGTCAGAAGTTTGGAACATTTTTTATGGCTGAAAGAATTGCAAAGTTTTCATATTTTTCTGTTTAATTTTTAAATTGCTATAGATGACATAAATCAATGTGATTTAAGATTATCATGCCAAATATATATTAAATACATATTGTACGTTTAAAAGAAGAAATTACAAGGGTAAATTATGAATTCTGTACTAGAAAAAAAAGTAGGAATAATTTATAAAAAATTATTTGATGGGAATTTTCTATTCGCAATTTTCTCCTTTTCAATTGTAAACTTTTATAATAAATGTCAACGTTTTCTCTTTCGGTACAGTTGAGTCATGATCAAGAATTCGTTGAATGTCTTTTGCAACATGATATCATAGATAAGGTTTGCCTTGAACAAAGGTTTACTGTTAAATATGCATATAACTAGACGATGTTCTGTTTTGAAGATAAGTTTACTATCCACAAATACTCGTTAAAAGTGTTTCTGTTGGATTTATTTTCTTCCTGATATTGATGCGCTACTTCAATGACAAACATCAATAAATCTTTAACAACTAACAAATCGCTAGCATAGCAATAAATTTCTGTTTTCAAAATGCCTTAAATAACCATTGGAAACATCAGAAATATTATTAGCACACATTTAGTGAGTAGTATTTTAAGCAACAACAAAAATGGTGTATATCATGTATTAAGTGATTTATATCAATCTAATGTAGGCTATAATTTATTCTTTGCATTTAAAAATATTTATAAGAAAATATTGCAGTTCAGTGAAATAGAAATTATGTAAAATAAATAAATAAATAAATAAATAAATAAATAAATAAATAAATAAACAGTCATTTTGTATTCCAAATGAAATTATAGATGTTTTAATGTATTTTTCACTGAAATCTCCAAATAATACCCGGTTTCTTCCATTATCGTGAGTTTGTTTTGTTTTTAACCTTTATGAAATGGATTTTTTAAAATTTTCAATATATGAGCTTATATTAAACGATGAGCTTATATTATCCCAAAATTATCCGATCTTTATTTGTATAACCGATTTCAACACTATACCATTCCTAAAGTGGAGAAGTACATGGTTCAAAAAGTTTATGGTTAAAAAAAAAGGCGATTGAAATTCGCTGTGTACCTAAAAGGTACTGTTTAAAACGGAATATTTTTCGGCTGTTCAGATTCCGTATTAGCAAGAATTTTACTGCTCATGAAAAGTGGAAAAGTGTAGCATTATTTGATACAAATTATGTTTACTTTATCCGTTTTTCAGAAATAAGTTTCCGAATAATGCATATAGTTTCAAATTTTAGTATATCATTTTATAAAAGCTATGGATGATATAGAAATAATTGTGCTTACATATTTGAATTCGACATATCAAATCTTTATTATAAAGCAAAAACATGCACGTGGATAATGACGTCATTTTGACGGTAAAAGCACCTAGCCAGTAAATTTCGCTTTAATCGAAATTTATTTTAACTACTCGACATCGAAAAAAATAATCTCTCCTTCCCCTCCCTTGTTGAATAGAGAAAAAGTATTCTTTCAAATGCAGTTAGTTTGACAACTATATCAATTTGTTGATTAAAAAAAAAATAGTTTTGGAAATAATTTTTGAGCATAATTAAAAAAAAAAATCTATCGCGTGCACTTTGATAACCAAAAACATTAACCCGTTTGCACTTCAAACATTAGAAATAATTCAACATTTGTTTCTTCATAAAATTCCATAAGAAAATTAATTTCATCAATAAATAAAAGAAAAAATTACACATTTAACATGAATGTAAACGAAGCAGGCGCTTAAGCAACTAAAATAACCAGAATAAAAAAGGTTGCTGTGAGCAGTGAATTTTTTTGACGATTTCTTTAGCTATTATGCTAATATGACGCTGATACGAAAGTTTCCCTTGCTTGTGTTGTTAATGAGCAACTAATATAATATATAATACAAAAAATATTTTAGTTTATCAATAGAAAGGATTTTTACATTGCTTGGATCTTCAATTTTAAAATCATCCGGAATTTATTTAAGGGTATTCGATATCCTTCATTTATCGAAAATTATTTTCCTTATTTTTTATTGAAAATTAATTTAGATACCGGGAGCAAGTTCTAATGAAGTTTTATAAAAGATCCAACAACTAAAAATGTGCAAAAAAGGCAATTTTTATCGTATCCATTTCCCCTTGAATCCTTGCTAGTAGCAGTAATCGATATTTCTTTTCAATATATCAGTATGATCGAAATACGAAAATTTAAATAGATATTTTTCAATCATCTCTTTGTTTTAAGTAAAATTTTTTACTTTTTTTGCAAATAAATAATCCACAAGATGATGTAAACGGACATATAAACCACCTTCTATGTTATACTGTCTATGTTCAACACTTTATTCTATTATAGACAAAATAATATAAAAATATTTAAAAAATTTTAAAATTGTAAAAAAAAATTGTAGTTAAAAAGTTCTTCCTTAAGAAATGCATTTTTCTTGGTTAAATCTCTTTCCTTTATAAAACCACTTAACCCTTTTAGGGGCAAATGTGTTTTTGTAACGTTCAATTCACACCGGAAATTAGAAAAAAAATAAATAATACTGCCCAGTTAAACTGATGGCATTGAGCTCACAGGCTACAAATACTAATTGTACATTAAAGCCTTATATTTTCAAGGGTTAATTCCGTTCGAAAAAAAATTAAGAAGGGGAAACAGCTCTCCCCTTTCCTCTTTTTTTATACTTAATCATTGAACCTCCTATACTATCAAAGACATGCTTTATCATATAAAAAATCTATATCCAAAATTCAGAGCAAATGAGATAATTCTTAATAAAAACCCATTTAGCATTTATATAATTTAAAAGGAGTTATCCCCCTCTTTTATACTTAACCATTAAACTTCCAAAACTATTCAGAGATTTGAACGAAATCTGACAATTCTGCTTGAAAAACCCATTTATATAAATTAAGGGGGGGGGCATTAGAACCCCTGTTCCCCTTATTTATACTTATTCAATGAACACCTAATAACAGTCACGGAATCGCCTCATCAGAATGATCCTAATCTAAATTTTGAACGAAAATTAATTCTGCATGAAAATTCCATTTATATCAACTAACGGGGGGGGGCATTAGAGCCCCTGTTCCCCCTATTTATACTTATTCAATGAACACCTAATAACAGTCACGGAATCGCCTCATCAGAATGATCCTAATCTAAATTTTGAACGAAAACTTAATTCTGCATGAAAATCCCATTTATATCAACTAACGGGGGGGGGGGCATTAGAACCCCTGTTCCCCCTATTTATACTTATTCAATGAACACCTAATAACAGTCACGGAATCGCCTCATCAGAATGATCCTAATCTAAATTTTGAACGAAAACTTAATTCTGCATGAAAATCCCATTTATATCAACTAACGGGGGGGGGGGCATTAGAACCCCTGTTCTCCCTATTTATACTTATTCAATGAACACCTAATAACAGTCACGGAATCGCCTCATCAGAATGATCCTAATCTAAATTTTGAAAACTTAATTCTGCATGAAAATCCCATTTATATCAACTAACGGGGGGGGGGCATTAGAACCCCTGTTCCCCCTATTTATACTTAATCAATGAACACCTAATAACAGTCACGGAATCGCCTCATCAGAATGATCCTAATCTAAATTTTGAAAACTTAATTCTGCATGAAAATCCCATTTATATCAACTAACGGGGGGGGGCATTAGAACCCCTGTTCCCCCTATTTATACTTAATCAATGAACACCTAATAACAGTCACGGAATCGCCTCATCAGAATGATCCTAATCTAAATTTTGAAAACTTAATTCTGCATGAAAATCCCATCTATATCAACTAACGGGGGGCATGAGCCCCCCGTTCCCCCTCTTATACATATCGAATGAACTCCAAAAACTAATCAGGGAAGCGCCTTATCAGGATATACCTATATACAAAATTTCAAGTGGATGGGATATTTTTATCATGAGTTATCGCGTTACGTACGAACATACATACAGAACGGGCGGGCACATAAGCTCTCAGGCTATGATAGCCTGTGAGCTAAAAACCCTTCAAAATAAAGAAAAGCAATTTTAACACTTTTTTCACACAATTTATCAGTGTAAATGTTATTTAAAAAATGTGGTAGTAATCTTGGTAAAAATTAGACGGAATATAATATTCCACCGACCCTCAAGGGGTTAATATGACAAAAATGTATAAAATTGTCAAATAATAATAGTAAAAAAAAAAAAAAACGAAGTCCAAAAAAATGGCAAATATTTATAACTTATTTTGAAGCATTTTCCGACTCTAATTTTGTAATAGATAAAAAAAAAGTGTCATTAATTAAAAATACATTAATTATTTTGTCACTAACTTTATGAAGATTGAATCTCCTAATAGCCGATTAATTGCGCTAAATCATGTTTGCAACGCCTAATTCTACACACATTATGAATTATTAAACAACTAGAAAATGGGTTATTGCTTCTCCCGGTTGTATTCGGAATGGAATTCTCACGGAAATGATAGAACAGAAAAACATTAGTGCACTTTAATGAATCTTAAATACATATTATTATCAAACTCATGTTTGTATGTACAGTATGTGCAATTTTTCGACAGCCTTTTGACCCAAAGTGAAATATAAAATTAATTTTTTAGGTTAATAACTTTAAAATTATAAAGAAGAAAGGAGAAGGAATTGACATATTTCAAGAATAGTATTATTCCTCACAAAGAAATGAACGACGACATAATTTTCTGCTTACGAGTAATATAGTGCAAATTCGAATGGCTTAGGACCAGAGATTTTGCAGTTTTAGAATTTTGTGGGTTTTGGATCACCTTTTTTAAAAATCTATTTTTAATCCATTTGTTTTATTATTTTTTAAAAATCTGTTAAACTTTGATAACTTTATTTTTTTGGTTATGTTAAAGAAAAATGTTTCAACTTAATAAAAAAAAATGCAGGAATTAATTATATGCAGAAAAAAATACTTTTATCAACTTTTTTTCAGACACACAGATTCTTCTTACATACAGATAATGAAGACTTTGCATAGATGCCAAGTTCTCAGTAATCTTTCATAATATGTAGGTTAATTTAAATCAAATTTATTACGTTTCGAAGCAGAATTTTTTTAAAGAAAGGAAATTAGATTCAATATAAAACTCTGAAATTAAACAAACAATAACCAAATAAATTTTCTGGTTTAAAACGCAGTTAACATGGATCAAATTAATCCACATATTACGGAGGATTAGCGGAGGGATTGGCAGCTATGACTTTGCTCACAAATACTTAAAATTTTACATGCTTAATTGGGGGTACGGGATGCAAAACTCTATTTTTTTAAGTTTTATAAAGTCTTCGTTATGAATTTTTTACTGAAATGTTTTAATATAATAAGAATATTGCATGTAAATATCAGAAAATTTTTAAATATTAAAAAAAAAAAAAAATTTAAACATATTTACTGTTTGATATAACTTTGGATGTACTTACTCGAATTTTGCAGTACTACTCGATTACTGTAACTTACAATTTTCACACTTTTGTGTACAGAAAATATCATTTTAATTTTCAGGATTTCTTAAAATATTGATTATGAATTTTAGAAAACATTTTTAAGTTAAAAAAATTAAGTTTTTGTAAGAGTGAGTTTTGCATTAATTAGCATATTCAAATTATCACTCAAAATTAAAAATCCTGAAAACAATTTGTTGGAAATGTAGTTATAAAATTTCTGTTGAAAATTAAAATTCTCATCAGAGGGCAGATGATGCATCGCTTCTCAAGGCAAAAGGTGCAATATCTATGGATCTAAAAAAGCATGCGGTTGTTGTATTTAGCATTGAAAACTCGGTATTGTTTTTAAGTCAATAATAAAAAAAAAAATTGCATTTTTTTGACAATTTTTACCTCCGGACCCCCTAAAGAATTGTCTTTTGGTTATATGTTTCATTTATTAATTTTAAAATTGTTTTTGATAAATATTTTTAAATATAAATCTAGTATTTGTATGTTTTGTGGAAAAATATTCTTTACACCAACAAGATGATGAGCGGATTTCAGAGAAATGCAGATTTTAGGGTTCTAAATTATTAAGAATCTGCTGTATTAGTTTGCTTTGCTAGAAATTTTACCGTACTCAATATCAAGATAAATAAATAAATAAAACAAATAATATATTTTTTTTCGATAAAAAATTTAATTTATCAAAAGACATAGACCACATCTAAAAACTATATTTAGGTCAAAAGGTATAACGTTATGTTGCACTGTTTGTTTTGCCTCACCTTCTTTGCGGAATTAAATGTGTTTCTCAATTTTTTTTCCTTTTTAAAGATTTGCTATATTCAAATAGATGTATTTAAATTATATGAATAATTGTACAGTGATTTTCAGTCATTCTTTAAATTGCTATCGGTTTTTTTTTTTTTAAAGCAAAATTTTTGCAGCATAATTTTAGTAGTAAACAGTACACATTAAAACATTTTTTCCTTAAAAAAATAAAATGTTCTAAAACAAGTATTTTTGTTAATCTCTAAGCCAAATTTTGTTTTCTGTACTCAAAAATGGTCATCTATAAAAGATATCGATAAAAAATGTATTTAGCAACATCAAATTTTAAACATGGCTAAATTTTAAAAATTTTTCAAATAATTATTTTTAACACATTTACGTTTAAAGAAAAATAGGGTGCCCCCCCCCCCCCCGCAATAGTTGATGACCTTCCAATAGTTGACCAAACTTTTGAAATATTGTGAAATATGTGACAGTAGACATATTTTTGTTTGAATGTTGTTGTGACACTGCTATCTGCTGTAAAAGAAGTCTTTAAAAAATTATTCGAAAGTGTAACCACTTAGTTTTTGTTTAGCTGGAGACAATTACGGTATGTTAAAATAATCCATTTCAATCTTTCTTATTTCAACTGATTTTATAAGAATTATTGTTAATCACAGACTGAGGATGATAGTTTAATGGTTAATTTTTAGATTTTATATTGACGTCTTTCGCCTGATCAACCATTGAGAAAATAGCGATTAAAACTATTTATTTATAATTTTGTTGCCGTTTAATTTCAGCGACTTTAATTTTTGTTCATTTTAAGGTCATTTATTAAAGGATGTGGCAATCACGCTAGTTTACTTCTCAAACTTAAAAGGAAGGACAAATAATAAAATCCCCGTAGCACTGACTATATTTGATCAACTTTACTGCAGTGCCACCTTTTATACATAAAAATATATTTCAAACAAACAAAAAGCCCATTTAGTTGTCTATTCCGCTGGCTGCTGGACACGTTTGAAAAGGTATTTGTAGCCCCCGCAATCAATCAACCAAGAAAATAAAATGATTAAAAAACTGTTTTATTTAAAACAATTTTTAAATTGTGTCCATTACACTATCTTAAACAAACCCAATGTATACAGTTTTTTGGATCAAATTTTGCCAAATAGATTCGTACTGCTCGCTAGTAGATATTTAAAGATTTTCAATGAGCGATATTTTTCAGATATTAAAAGATAAATTTGACAATTTTATCATAGTTAATATAACTTTTTAGGAAGGTGTTATTAGAACTGAAATGTGGTGAAAATAGGGAAAAAATGACGCTGGAGGATAATCGGAAACTGTAGAAAAATAATTCCTATGTTCTATTAAAATTTGTGTAAAAAATAGCTATTGTATAATTTTATTGCATCGTAATTTGTCGAATTTGTTTTAGTGACTTTACTAAGCTATAAGCAAACAACAACAACAAAAGACACTAAAATGTAACTCTGATATTATTTCCGACAAAAAATGAATCAATGTCAGTTATTCCGCTTAATAACATCAACCTTTAGATACCATTAATATTAATATGCTTTAGTCATAAATCAATTCATTTTTATTTTTATCACTCATTTTATTATTTCATATTGATTTAATTATTTTATCTATGCGAATTCGAACCATGCTCGTGTTTACTTTTCAGAATGAAAAAATTTCTCTATTAAAAATAGATTATGCTTTAAAATTTTAAATAACCAAAAAAAAAAGAAAATCTGGTCTATAGACATAAATATATTTTTTAACTTTTCATTGCATATTTAAAAATGTAAAATTTAGTAGTTAAAAAAGCACTTATTTGCGACAGAACGTGCATTTTAATTTATATTTTTTGTTCATTTTTTTGTTTTAATTATCATACATATTTTTTTCGATTGCGGTACGAAAATGGTTAAGGAAAATTTTCATTAAAAAAAGTCCGACTCGCATTACATATATCTTTCGCTTTGTTTAGATTTTCGAGCAGACGACAAACCAAAGTGTGCATGCGCCAACTTTATGACTTTCAATTGCTTTAACTCCCAAGTTGCACAGGATATTAAACTGTTCTTTATAAAAGAGTATTTTGACATTAATGAATGTTCTTAAATAAAACTGCCTTTTTATAGTTGTAACATTGCTAAAATATATGCGTATATGCTGCAAATTAATCACTCTTTTTGGACAACGTAAAATTCGCTTTTGTGAGCACCTATATACATTCACAGTTGTACATTCTTGTACTTTATGCAGTCTATTGTACAGTTTTTTAATTTTCCTAATCGTCTAAGAATAAGTCAAGTGTAAAAATTTCCATTTGTATGGTATAGATAAGTTTTTTGAAAAGTGACTTTATTTTGAACGTTTTTTTTATCCTTGTCATTCGAGTAATATTTTTACAGCTGCACATTTTTAACTACTTTTTGATGTCAAAAAATACTTGCTTAATGAGGGCCACCATGAAGTTCCGCCGAAAATTTAACAGTTAATTAACGACAATGGTCATGAAGACAATGCTGTAACATAACATAAATGTCTTAGTAACGATTAAGTCATTTCGAATTATTGATTCCATTGTGTTTCTTAGAGATAATTTCTTATTGACCTGTATTTTGAGCGTCACGCATCGCTAAGCTCTGTCTAGGATTAGTCATTAAAGTATCATTTGAACTCGCTCTAAGTTAGGGCTCTTAAACTGAGAAGTAACACATTTAGAAAGAGTATTTTATATCGCATAAGGTATATTGTTTTGATAATAACTAGTAAGAATTGAGTCTTGTGGGTGTTTCACCAAACAAGTTTTTTGCTCAATTTTCAAATTATAATTTGTATAGATTGCAATGTTTCCTGATCAATAGTTAAAGTTTCTAACGAACAGTTATGGTATTATGATGAGTAATTACTAAAAATAACAAAAAAATAAATAAATGAAAAAAAAATACTGTAAACTCTATCACCCGCATGGCATTGTGACATCACTGCGTTTATTAATAAAAATGTTTTTTCGAGTCCATCGTAACTTTGTATTCTGAGTAAAGGTTCAAGAGTCATAGAAATTTCTTTGATGGAGTATTCCTGTGTTATGATACTTAATGCATCATGAACTGACCACAGTTATCTACTATATATTTATACCATGAGTACATGAAATCTCTGTCTGAGCACTTTTTTTCAAGCGAAATTTACTAAAGAAAATACATAAGAAAATTATATTTAACGGACTTTTATGGTATGAACATAGGGATATAACTCTGTTAACTTTGTGTATCCAGTTTTCCAAAACATAAATCGAACCTTTTTGCGCGAAATATATATAACTTCTAAAGATGTGATTACAACAAAAAGTACAGTTGATTTTTGAAATATTTTTCTCAATGAGAACAGAAAAAATTATTCAATAAATTGTTTTTTTTTTTCTAAAGGTCCTTTTTACTTGTGATGGATGGCTGTTATTTCTCTAATTTCAAGATTCCATAAAATGGACTAGCTGGTATAATATATAAGATTTAAACAGCAAAGGAAGTAAAATAGAGAATTTCTTTTCCAAATCTCATGGGAATACCATTTTCCCTTTTAAGTTGCAAAAATACTTCTTTTAGGGGAGGGGGCGAGGGGGTTTAAAATTTATATCGTTAAATTCAGGAGAGAAAAGAAATAGCCCGCTTTTGTTTTTCCTCAATAAATTTGGAAGTAGTAATAGCACTAGCACACACGCACGCAAACAAAATGTGCATGATCTTTCCCTCTTTGGGGGACATATTATTACCATTTTCGAAAATTGGCATTTTCAGAAATATTTCAACAGACATTATAGTATTCAGTTAATAAGTATATGTACATAATCTGGAATAATTATCTGGTACGGAGGGAGAAAGAGCTTATTAACAATTCGAAAAGCATTTTTATATGTGACAAAGGAAGTTTTAAATTTATTAAGCCATACTTTTGCTTTAACCTCATGCCAAGGACTAGTAGTCGAAGAAATTTTCAGATTCCTATTCATAGTAGCATTTTTTGTTCATATTACTTTTGTGTTTTAGGATTGTCTGTTAAATTAGAAGCAATAGCTTTAGAAGCAATATTGTTTCCACACAAGCCGTTCAATGCTTCTTTCGTATGCAGAGCCCAATTCTTTTTCTTGGAGTGTTTTTTTTAAGCTTATAAAGGGGTATGAGAAATGTCTTAACTCACTTAGAACTTATGTAGAAAAATAAAGTTACGTCTAATTTTTAATGTTTCATACACACGTCTGTCCACAGTCGACTGTCCACAGAAACTTATTTTCGGACTCCCCCTCGTGACGCGTTTAAACTACTATAATAAATCTTTATAGTTTAATAACGCGCAAAACGATGTCCAAGTAATAATTTGTAAAACTAATAACGTGTTTGAAAACGTTTCAACGAAAGTATAAAAAAATTTTCATAACCCCTGAATGTGAATTTTAGATTTATCATATAATGCATAATATGCTAAAATTTTTGACAGTTAAACGCATAGCACAGTTGAAAATGCCTCTACAGCAATTTCCGTCAATAAACTGAAATGTACTTTAGATGTTTTGTGCAGCCCTGTATTTTATTTATAGAATTTGTACACACTAAATAGTATACATTTTTTTTTTCAAATAAAAAAAAGCGTTCCACAACTGAAAACACAATTATTGTTCATAGCGAGAAATATAATTGATTTATTTTGTGTGCCCCTGCATATAAAAGATAAATGGGCATGATATTTAATAGTAGGCATCTTATGGAGCACCTCGGAGATATAAATCAATTTGAAAACGTTTGAAATAGTGTAACATGAACAAAATGCACCAGAAACGATTTTTCTCGATAGACTGTAATGTCATTCTTTTGTGTCGTTCTAAATGATCGATAAATGCTATCCAAACCGTATTCTATAGCAGTCTTCCTGTAATGCACTTTATATATACATAAATTTCAGTGTGTTTGAAATTATGAAACATCATTAAAAGCCACCGCAAATGATTATTTCCTTAGGCCATATAGTAATGAATTTTTTTAATGTCCCTGTAAAGAAATTGACTGCTACACGTTACATTTTTCAGTACCGAGCATTCCATCATGAATATCAATAACATTTTTCAATTTTATGGCGATGTGACTATATTGGGGCTAAAGGAAATTTTGACTAGCTAAAATCAATAAATCAACCACCATGAGCTTTATGGGGATTTTATTAATTTATTTTTTACCATGACATTATTTTATTTCTAAATGTAAAAAAAAGTTTTTTGTAAGTTGTAATTGGAAAAATAACATCAATAAAGGTAGAGTAATTTTAATATTTCAATATTCTTTATATTAATGGATGTAAATCGACTGCCACCATTTTTGAAGCAATTTAATTTGAAACCTTTAAAATAAAAAATAATGGAACTATTTTTTAAAAAAGCTAGTGAGGACCCGTATATATGAACTTTGAATTAAAAAATTAATAAAAAAAATTAAGTAGAAAGACCAAGCCCGATTATGAAAAATTTTCGGTTTGTGCTTTAAATAGATTATATAGAGTGGCAATGTATATAAATGCAGATAAGCGTGTCCGTAAAACAATTTATACAGTGCGTCCCAAAAGTTTCTAGACAAACATTTATTTATTTATTTATTTAAGAGATAATTAAACGAGTAAGAAAGACTGAATATTATGCAAATATATGATAAAATAAAATACCCAAACATCTGTTAAGTCAGATATAATATATACGAAAAAAAAAATGCTGTCTTAAAAGTAAAATAGACAACTGGTGTTAAAAGCTGATTTAAGTACTGATATCCAAAATTTGTAAATTGAAAGAACATATACATGTGACGCAAAAGTTTCCTGATATAAAAGTGAAACAGTCTTTCTGTTTGTGACTGATTCCAAAGATGTCTCGCAATGTGCGGTTTTTCAAAAAAGAAATTCTGCAAATTTCTCATTTAAAGGCTCGTGGATGAAAATATATGGACACTGGAAAAAAAATTTCACGCAGACGCACTGATATTTGCCGAATTCTACTAAAAGAGGGCAATTTTGAAACAAAATCCCGTCCCGACGATCAAAGAAAACAACTAAACGACAAGACAGAGACTTTGGGAATAGTTTCAACCCAAAACTTTCCTCTACGGACATTTACTAAATAAGTAATTATTGAGTACCAATTCACCCTCTATAGACGCAGTGTGCGATTTTGCAAATCTACTGAGAAAAAAGTCCAAAAATCTACTTGCAGTAATTTAACTTTTAAACATTTCAAATAACACCTAACACATTGGAAGGGGAAAAGGCAAAGTGATAGCAGCCTAACACTGCAATAACACTATCAAAAATTGGCTCAAAATCAAATTTTCTTTTTAACGTTGTAGATCGTTGATCGATGTAGTTGTAATTGCCATCGATATTTTTTGCTGGAAATACTCTTATTTTGTAAACATTTTTCATGATAGCATGGAATCTTTACAACAATGTAGATACTTTGGTTTTTATAGTTACAATAGTTATTTTATAATTTTTAAGTCAATATAAAAATTATTAGAAAATTTAAAAGCATATGACAAATTTTAAAAATCTGCCAAAATTTTTGTCCAAGCCGGTCCATTGTAATAAATACATACATGTATATATATATTTTGAAATTATATAGGCATATAGATATTTAAAAAAATCAATTTCAACTGCAACTATTTGCAACTCCTGAATATAAGTATATTTTCCCAGGTACGGATTTTATGTAATTTTGCATTACATGTGGCTATAAGATAAATATATCTGGTTCTAAGCATTATAAATCATGACATTAAAATCTGTGTAAAACTATAGAGTGGCTGAAATTCACCCTGAAGTTTTAAGTCATATTATCTTGCAAATAATAAAAGAATAACAAACGATAATGACAGTGATTCACTTTATGATAATACTGGTATCCGTAGCAGTATGTAATTTATTATAATTTCTTCATGCAAAAAAAAAAAAACTGATTGTTGAAAATATATACAATATTCTTTAAAAATATTCACTAAATACAATAACACTACGTAAAAGTCAATGTATGAAAATGACTAAAAATCTTTTGATGGAATGACAATGACGTAAATTGTACAATAAAATATGAAACGATATATTTTTTCATAATACATAACCATTTTATCTCTAGTAAGATCAAATTTATTACTTTAATATTGGTAATTTTCATAAATTGAATTTTGAATCGCTAGATTCGCAAAATCTTTTACAGTTCTTGATTATCGCAAAATGAGTCATTCGCTAAAATTTAAAAAACGGCACAAAGACACCGGTGGACCCAAAATTGTATAAATTGGGCAGATGAATGTTTGAGTTTTCTTTTTAATGATAAAAATAAATGTAATTTAGATGGTCCCGATGGTTGGCATATTACGGGCAAGGACGCACAAACTTTTTCAGCAATTAACAAAGAGGGAATTCACTCATTTTATTGGGAGCATTTTCTTATAATGAAGCAAACAATATTTCTTTTTTGAAAGGTCATTAATGTTACGAAGATTACCGTAATTTCTGGCGTATAACCCGTGTATCAAACAAGTCTTTTTGGACCCAGAAATCTTATTTAGTGATTGAAGACATATATTAAAGGCGATCTAAAATGTTATATTTCTTTTTAAAAAAATTCTGGGTCGAAAAATGATTGTTTGATCCGCTTATTATACGCCGAAAATCACGGTACTAGAAAACATTTGAAATGAATTTGCTTTCATTTAGAAAATTGATAGATGAAGACATACGGATATACCTGCAAGACAATTACTCCATTTACGTGACCAATTCTACAATACAGAGATTTAGACAAAGCCAAATAATTGTTAAGGACTGGCCATCCTTAAGTCCTGACCTGAACCCAATAGAGAACCACCGTGGAAAATTAGCTAGAGATGTATATGCTAATAGTCTTCAGTTTGCAATCGTTAAAGATCTTAATCTGCAGACTAAACGAAGTTTTGGTTTTCTTTATAGACAGAATTTTTTAACTCATATTTTTGGAAATGCCCGATCGACTTTTGGAGCGATTAGAAAAAAGGCTTAAAAGTATGAATGTTAAAGGGGGAAAAAAGAGTTGTCTATAAACTTTTGAGACAGTAAAATTTAAATTAAAATTTTTCTCACATTGTTTGTGATTGTGTAATTTTATTTTTGTATAGTATTATTACTGTCTTGATATTATTCATAATTATAAATTGTTTTGAAATTGTTACTCTTTTTCATTTGTAAAGGGGCGAAAATGCTGTCTATAAACTTTCGGTATGCAAAAGAAGAATCTCATTAACCCTTTATAGCACGTACAACTTCTATTAGCAAAATGAAAAATTATCGACCATCACCTCAATTTACAAACGAATTTTTTAGAAATTAAGAATTCCTTAATTCAACATTTTCACTGTACGAGCAAACTTCTGACTTTTAAATAAATTTTGATTTCCATCTTGTTACGTCCAAAATAGCGGCCGCAAGCGAGTCTAAATTTTATGTATACTTTACCATACATCTCAGATAAATTATTAAAACAATATTTATAAACATATTTCCTTTTTTTAGTTGCTCAGATTCTTTTGTTTTGATCGCATTATAGTTTTTATTTAAAAATCTTCCTTTTTTAAAATTTGGTTAATAGAGAAACCGCAGAAATCAATTTAATTTTTTATTAAATATTAACCTATAAAACATATCAAATGATTTTTTTAATCATGATTTATATAATGAAATAATGTTTCATACAAATTGAACTACATCTTTTAATGGGCTTCGTTATTCACGAGTAGTGTTAAAGTGATTTTGAATCAAAAATACTAGCCCACACGTAAATATTATCGACGAACATTCTTGTCAATCTTTCCTGGAACACGTTAAACATAAGTACCAAAAAAAGTGAAAAAACTTGTCCAAAATGGGCAGACAACTGCAAATTGCACTAATGCTGCCGCTGTTTCATTGATTTTGCCTAATGGTTTATGTTACTACAAATGTTACTTTGCAAGTACAACAACAAAAATCCATATACAGTTGGCAAAAAAAGTATTTGTACACTCTAAAATTTTTAATTTTTTACTAAATAAAAACAGATATTTTGTCAAAAATAGTTTTAATACAGTCTGTTTACCGTGCGTTTTAAATTACACAACAGAAAATTTCGATAAAGATGTAAAATAATTTTATAATGGGAAAAGTTTAAAAATTTCTTGCAAAAAAAGTATTTGTACATTTCTCCATCCTGATATGTACTGTGTTTTATAGTGTTTATGGTTCAAAGGACTACTTTTACAGAAGCTGTTAATAATTTTTAAGTTCATATTATATTTGTCTGACATTTAATTTAATTTGCTCTTGAAGTAATTGAATATAGAACCTAATACTAGAGAGGCACCTCTAGATATATGAAATCCTATGATTGAGCATAATAAAAATTTAAATACGCAACAAGAATTTGTAAAAGCTATTAAATTACCATTTACAACTATTGGATGTATAGTGAGAAACTATGAATAAATTAAAAGAATCGAAATTCAATGAAAACCAGGACTTCTTAGCAAACTAACAATGAGGGAAAAAGAGAGTGTTGTTAAAAAAGCTTTAAAAATTCCTGTGCGTTCGGTTCAAAAATTTGCTGGAGACCTTGCGACATCTTCTCGCATCAGAGTAATACCTCAAACAATAAAAAATATTCTTCTCAATGCAGATTTAAAAGGAAGAACCTCAAGGGAAAATCCATTCATCAACGAAACAAATAGGCGAAAACGCATAGTATTCGCTTTCGCATACAGAAGTAAATTATTGGATTTTTGGAAAACAGTAATTTTTTCTGATGAGGAAAAATTCGGAATTTTCTTACCATCAAGCATTCGAAAAAATTGGCGTAAAAATAAAACTGTTCTAGATCCAAAACGTATACCTCAAACTATCAAGCATGTTGGGGGGAATATTATACTTTTGGGGTGTATAGCTTCTAATGGAGCAGGACATTTAAAATTTTTTGACAATGGAAGGACAGGTTTAACATACAGTGATGTGTCGCGCCATAATTTATTAAACTGTGCCAAGAAATTATGCATAGAGGAAGCTTTTCACTTTCTGCAGGATAATGACCAAAGCATACTGCTGTGATCACCAGCACATGCTTACGACAATACTCGAAGACGACTGGTAATTCCTCTAAAATCTCTAGACTTTAATCCAGTAGAAAATTTGCAGATGCTATTGGATGCAAAAATCCGAAAAAAAAATATGTATTAGTAAAAAACAGTTTTAAAGAAGCTCTTATTGTGTCATGGAATAACATTAACCAGACCACTACAAAAAAGTTGGTGGAATCTATGTCATACCATCTAGAAGTAGTCATAAACGCTAAATGAATTCGCACAAAATATTAATTTGTATCATTTTACTAAATTTTCCTTAATTATATTACATTAAGATAGTGTACAAATACTTTTTTTGCATTATAATTTTGTATATTTGTTTATTATAATGTAAAAAATCGATTCGTTTAATTCTGTTTCTGCTTCTATAATATTATAATGCATTAAATTAATGTATTACAGTATTTTTTGCTTAAATCTTTTGTTTAATTTCATTATAATTAAAAAAAATGAAGTGTACAAATACTTTTTTTGCCAACTGTAAATCCATCGGTTGTTTGAACATTTTTTAATCGATTTTGATTATCTGTAAAAGTATATTCTACGAAGGATTTTTTTCATTGTGTTAAAATTTCGAGATTCTAATTTTTTCCCCTTCTTTTAGTTCATTTTAAAACTACGTTCTCTGTAGTTAGAGCTAATGTACTGTGTCCTAATGAATCTGTGTTCTAACTGAATTACAAACAAGTAATTTTGCAATGGTTATTAGCTTCGGATAATAAACAAATATTCGTTGTTGCGGTAGATAAAAAAAAGTATAAAAATGACTTAACATTTCGTAAAAAGACAATAAATTGAGTTAGTTTTCCGACAAATTGCATTAATTTTTAAAAATAATGCAATGTGTGTGTGTGCGCACACACACACACTAACTAATTAACTAACTATTTTATTTATTAAGCTGCAATTTTTTTATGGGATGTCAGCCGGAAACGCTGAATTATTTGTATTGTATTATATGCAGACGGGTAGATTTTCCATAACTGAGCTGCATGCGATATTAGAAAAAAGTGAATAAGTATAATCGCAGATCGCACAGAGGATTTCGTTTAATATTTCTTTCAAAACAATTTATCCTTTAACTAATAAATCCAAATTGTTAATAATTATTAAATTCGTACATAGATGTAGGACCAATAAATTTAATTTTAAAATAAATATAAAAGGAAGTTTTATTTTAATCAAAATAAAAATACTCAAATCATTTAAATTAAATCCAAAATTCTAATTTTTTTGAAAATACGAAATTAAAATTTAGCGGAGATATATATTTTTTAACTTCTAAAACTGAAAAAAATTGCTTAAAATTACATTTAAAAAGCTGAATCACTAATAAATCGCAAAAGTTTTTTAAATAGAAAGAAAATTAAATTGAAAAAGAAATATGGATGTCAGATGTACGAAACCCAATAATACAAACCCTTAAATTGGCCAAACATAAGAAATTTCTTCTTATTAAATCAATCTTTGGATGAAAATTTCAATCTCCCGCATCGAGGATCGAACAAAGAACCTTCTGTTTACTTGCGAGATGTTTTTCTTCCAAGCTACTTTTTGTCTATACGCAAAACGTCCAAATTAAGCTTCCATTTTTAGATCGCAAAAATGTACGATTGACATTGAAAAATTATGAATATCATTGAAATCAAATTGAAAATTCATATCAATGAGAAAATTAATTTAATTAAAATAATAGACTTTTTCAAAATTTTATGATTTGTCGTGTGAAAAGGTATTCAGCTATAAGTACACAAAATTTGTAGTCTTATATAGTTTTTGTGTATGAACTCTGTGACGGATAGACACGAATAGGGTTTCGTCAGATGAGCAAAAATAAATTAAAAGAAATATTACTTACAAATTGTTTAAATTCCTTAAAAATTGGTTAATAGAGACACAGCTTTCAAACAAATTGCATCTAAAAGTAAATTTTATTTTCCTATTCAACAGTGGAAAAATTGAAGTCGTACAATGTCCAGTACATAAAAAAATTTTAGTTCTAGTAAAATTTATTGGTCGATTCGTTGCATTGTCAAAATTACGTCAGCGTTGTTATGGCTTTATAGTATAGATTATTCGGAAACAAATTCTGGGATATTTATATTGTTTTAAATGCAAACAGATTAATATTTTGCTGCTCCTTCGTGGAAATTATTTTTAAAACCGTACAAAAAATCAGCAAATTCAGACACACTACATTTGAAAACCTATTTTCCCCCCTTGTAAAAATTTAAAATATGAGTAGTTAGAAGTTAATACATTTGCGAAAAATGTGAACGAGATTGTTCCGGGTGGTTCGTGGTCTATTTATATGGTTTCAGTTTTAGTCACGGGCATATGTTCGGTTTATAACGTAGATGTAACAATGATAGTATGTGCCTATGCATTTATTATTATGACAACATTTACGTTTAAACATTTATTCATAATAAACTAGTCAGGTGTGCAATCCCGAAACTTTTTTCTATCTAATACATGGTATTACTTCTTAAAAAAAATTGCAGCATAGCAGCGACAGCAGTTAGGCGATTCACATCAAAATCTAGTTAGTAAAAACTTGTATCAGCTTCTAACTGAATCTGCAGTTTGGTGAAAATCCGTGTATTAGTTCCTGAGATAGAGCTATTGTGGAGATCTTAAAATTCTACATAACAGTGCATCCTGTTAAATGATGTACTCAAGAAAATAAGCAGGATCAATTTTTATCAGGTACTAACTAAACCTGAAGTTTGAGGAAATCAATCAATGAATTAGTTTTTGTACAGCTATTGCAAAATTGTGAAAATGCATCATAGCAGTGCCCTGTAAGGCTAGCTAGATCTGAAATTTGATGAAAATTCCTGCATTAGTTGTTGAGATAGAGCTGTTGGGATAATCATGCAATCATGAGAATAATACAACATAGAAGCGCCATTTCTTAAGCGATTTGCTCCAAAAACCATCCAACTCCTGATTATATGAAAATCTAACTGAATGCTTTTGTGAAATTCCGTGTATTAGTTCTTGAGAGAAAGTGCTTAGTTTTTTTGTCACATACAGACTGACTCACAGACAGATGTATTCTAAAAACCATCAAATCGTGTTCAGGGCTTCCAAAAACGTATAAATCTATCAAAAAACGGAAGTCTAAAATTTTCACGAATCCAATACTTTCTTCTTGTAAATATAGATGGTAAAAATTATTTTGAATCTCTTTGTACTGTTAGCGTTTTTTTTATTACCAACATATGTTTCTTTCTTTAACTTTAAAATATGGGCTGTATTTCCGAACAAATTTGTGTTAAAATAAGGAAATATTTAAAAAAAAATGCTCGTTTAATTCTACGGTAAAACATTTTCCAAACGTGTTGGTACAGTTCACCAAAGGAGGTGGGTTAATAAGGGCCATTTTTCGCCCATCAGCGCCTAGACGTGACACATATTTTTTTCATTAGTATACCTCATAACAAGTAAGAAAATAACAATATCTTGAATGAAAGTTAAATAAATGATGGAAAAATAAAATATAGATTTAAGTAAATATTGTGTACTAGAAGATAGCCCGTCAAAATGACGTGTTTCCATTTTTAAAAGGATGATAAAACATTACAACAATTTTGGACAATCATAGCCATTTTAGGCTTAAACAATTTTGAAAAATACAAAGATTGAACATGAGGGAAAAATCTAAAAAAAAAATCTATAGAAATCTGCATTTAAAATTATAACAAAACTATCTGGTGGATGGGGAGGGATTGTAATGAACAAATGATAAATGCATAAATTTTAAAAGAATAAAGTAAGGTAAAATATAAATTATAAAAGAATACATTGTGAAACTACAGCCAAAAAATATTTTAAAATATTGAGAGAAAATAATAAAAATATCCAAAATGTATAAAAAAAATTTCCCATTTTGGCCATTTCCAGACGAATATGAGAGGGTAACCAGATTATTAATTGAATGGGTAAAATAATGGCATAGAATATGCAGCTGATGAATTTCACTGACAAAATTACAGTAATTGTTTCACAAAAAACATGCAATTTAACATGCATTAATATGCAAAACATGCACTAATAATGCTACTTTAAAACATTTGTGAATTAACTATTTTATACCATTAGCTAATACTTAAAAGAAAATACTTCATAAGATCGAAAACAAATGTCAACAATAAAGAGTAAACAATCGCGATTCGTAATTTGACAATGAAGTCATTCACGGCTGTAATAAATAAATAAATAAATAAAAATAAATAAATAAATAAATAAATAAAAATAAATAAATAAATAAATAAATAAAAATAAAGCAACACTAATATAAAAATTCTAACAATATTGTATTTAAAACGCACCTTCGCTTTTCTTTAAAAAAAGTTTTAATTAAACACTGTTAAAAATTTGACTCTTTTGCTGCATCGTCATTACACAGCTTTTATAGAAAATGATTACCTTACCTTATTACACTGTTAAAAACTTGACCCATTTGTTGCAGCGTCACTCCGCAGCTTTTATAGAATTTCTTTTATGACCAATGAGAATGCTCCATATCACAGTAAAGTAACCGCTTTATGTAAAAGCAGTGGAGTGATGCTGCAGCAAATGAGTCAAATTTTTAACAGTGTGAATATTGTGTTTGAAATAGGGAAAAGATTTCAAAGCACAGTAAAATGTAGTGACGTCATTTACAGCTCAAACTGTAAATCTGACATATGAGAACGCTCCATTACGACTGTGGAACGTTTGCATTGGACAAAAATTTGATAGCCTTTAAAATCGGAGATAACTTTCCACAATGGAATTTGTCATTAGTCACAATAAGTGTTTTTTCTCGTGGAAGGGTTGACCCCGGAATCGTTATACACGGAGGGATTTTATATATGAGGACACCAGAAGCCAAGGAATATAAGTGACAAAATTGAAAAAAAAATAAACTAAATACACAGACGACCTAAAAATATGCTTTTTTCATTTCAGGTAAAGAAATATAAGTGATTTTCTTATTATTTGCTGAGTTATAGAGGCAAACCGCTTTTTTCGAAAAACAAACAATATTGATTAAATATACATGTAAAGAAAATTGTACTTTATTTTTTAACAGTTATTGAAATAAGAGTTTAAAGACCAGAATGCAACAAGCAGAAATTTCCTATTTCAATTCACTCAACTGTTATTTATGTTCCAATTTAACATCAATTATCTTTAAACTCAATTTACTCCAAATCGAAATTTTGTCACTTGTACCCCTTGGCTTCTGAGGTCGTCATATATAATTAATGAGCATAAACACAATTGTCATTAGTTTTATCCATATAATTAATAGTAAATACATCAAAATGCGTAAAATTAAGATAAATGGAGCTTACCAAGATTATTATTTCAATACATAAAATATCGGAAATAATAAATAACAATAATAATACAGTTTGACTCTTTGGACAGTGTGTTTTAGATTATTTTCGTTATTCATTGCTTCACCAGAATCACTAATGGACCATCCAGTGGCCGCGTCTTGTACAGTATGTATGAACATATTCGATATTTGGTTTTTTAATTTTGATTGAGCGATGGTACATTACAGTAGTATTGTAAGACAGAAACCATAATATGAAAACAACAAGCACCCAGAAGTATACGACACTTTTTGCGTACTTTACACTGACAGTACAATTATGTTATGATGTTTAGCTGTGTTTTTATCCAAATATATAGGTTTTAGAAATTGTGAGCTAAAAAATCAAATTTTGGTTACGAGAGCTGTCCCTTAGCATCACCTGTTGAAAACTGTTGCTGCTTAGTTAAGAATCTTGGCATTTCATGTTCAATATCAATTTCGTGCAGAAGTTTCAAGCAGTCCCGGTAAAATCTATCAATACTCTCAATATCATTTGGCTTCAGGCACTTTCTGATATTATATGAATATTTTTTTAATGTGTTTGTAAGTATGTTAGCGTAATTGTCCTTTGTTTCCGCGAAGTAAGGAACGAAGACATCCAAAATGCAATTCGAAGTAATGACGAATACCATATGCTTAACAAAAGGTCTTCCTTTGTATAGCCATAAGGAATGTCTCTGAAAGGAATAGTTCACACATTTCTAGACATAAACGTACGTGCTATCGAAAGCAATCATCACAGTATCATTGTTGTCATTCGGAATAAACAATCTTCCTGCTGAAGGCCTCGTATATTTTTCAGTAACTTGTGTTCTGGTGATGTGTTCCTTCTACGGTGTTTTAGAACAACGTTCTCAATCAAAGCCTGGTTTTCATATTTTACAGAAGATATTATTTTTCTTATATTGAATAAAGTAGACAGAATACCACTATAGAGACCAGTTCTAAGTTTTACAAGTGATATTGCAAATAAGTACGAGATGACCTCTTTATTGAGGAACGTATTTTGCACTTTACAAGTTTAAAGATATAGTTAAAATCAAACATAAATACACCCATGAGAATATAATAATAGATTTCGGAAAAGTCGGAAAATTTTCGTCCCAGTGTATCAAAATCGAGGCCTTTTTTGCTACTTTTCTGATATTGGTTTAAATATTTTCATGCATCGCACCGATTCTTACACCGATCTATTCTCACTTACAGGACTTAAATCTTGCAGAGTCAATTTACCTATCAAGTAATATGAGTTTTACAGCATCGTTTTCTCGACAAAATATAGATATTAGTTTCTATAAAGGCTTGAGTTTCAATAGCTTTTGCTACAATAACGAGGCAGTTCTTACCTTTACATATTATACAGCAAGTGTTAGAATTCTGAAAATGAGATACTGATTTTTAAATGTATATTAGGTTTCTTATTTGTGGTCTCATCGACAGTAATCGTTGACGCATAATCTCTTATTTTTACATCAGAAGAAGAAATAGGAGTAATTAGATCCTGGAGAGCACGAAATACATATTATTTGCATTTAGAACACTATCTAGAACCACTCTGTAAATCTCAGTTTTTCGAACATCTAAGTATAAATATAACTTTACTGTTAGAACAGATACGAAAAGTTTTTTGCGAGACTTTACAACAATGACATTGGTATCCAAGCATTATTTATTAGTAATTTCTTTAATAAATATTTACGAAAACAATTTTGGAAAACAACTTTGACGGCTAAACAACGTTAATACTTTTTAAGTATGGCGAAAGAAGTCTGAACGCGAACCGATAGTAGTGAATTTGATTCTCTCACATGATATATATATTTTTTCTTTTACAGGTAGAAGCGCACACTGAACCCAAATAAAATAATGCTTGTATAAAAGCTTATAAAGAGTAGAATCAGTGCAGTGTCAAAATTAATTGGGTTCATCGAGCGCCTCTTGGTAAAAAATCAATTCAAAGACGGAAAAAACGTCAAAAATGCAGAAAAAAGCCAAAACACTCTACTTTCGGGCTATAATTTCCATGACTTACTATTTTATTTATCACGTAAAATTTATATTCAATAAAAATACATGTCTTTAACTATACAAAGCCATAGAACAATCATCTGAATTCGAAACTTTTTTTTTCCGGGTATATGATGGGCGAAAAATAGCCCTTATTGACCTACCTCCTTTGTACTACACAATGCAACTATATTCGTTAGATTTCTGTAAATAACATATTCCTTAATTTTCGCAATGTTTCTCATTTGAATAGCCAAATTTATTATCAATAATGTTTTTCTCTAAATTGAAAAGAAGTTCGGACACGAAACAGTTAATTTTTAATATGAAGAAAAGAGAATATTCTGTTGAATTTCGCTAGTTTACTTTCATTAAGAAATATTTTAAGTATTAGGTTTTAAAACGGAATGAAAAAATTATAACAATGCGTAACTTCTTTATTATATTGAAAAAATGTTTGTTCATTTCACTTTTTATTAAGCATGAAAAGAAAAAGTGTGAATCAATGCAAATTAACTCCCACTATTTACCACCCACTGGATGGAAACAATTTATAGCCTAGCAGAGAAACGGCGATCAATAATCGCATTGTTCTAGTCGAGGGGTGTCGGGTTAAAACCCCTCTGAGAACATCTGAAAATATGTTCTCGAGTATTTAAACTGAAGAGTTTTATTTTTGTGCTTAACAAAGTAATTTTAATTAGCTGTTTCAGACCATGTCTTATTCAATGAGTAATTATATACTGTTTTATTTTTTTTTTTACTTTTTGTAAATTTTTCAGGCGTAAACTTATTTTAAATAGAATAACGAATGAGATGACAAGGATATGCATATATGTATGCGTAATATTCATTTGATAAAGATTTCATTGTGATAGTTTTGTGAATTTTGCTTCTAGATTAATGATTTGTTCATCTGTACTCATAGCTAGCAACTTTCTGTTTTTTTTAAGGCAAACATACTTGAAAAATGTATTTAATAAAATGTGCTTTCTTTCGGAATGGTACTTAATTGATTTCATGTAACAAAGGAAATTTTTGGTTAAAAGGTTGACTCGGGAAAGAAAAAAGTCGGTATTTTTTAGACATTTTGTATACTCTTCTACGATATTTCAAATAAGGAAAATTAATATATGTATATATATATTAGTGATATTATGTTACTGTTGGATTATCAGAGGAGTTTGTGAATGAATTATCAGAAGATATTGTGAATGAAATCGAATGAATTGTAACATCTGTTGCAATTGATATTTTCAAATTCAGTTTTGCGCAATATTATTAGATAAACAAATTTTAGTTTATTAAATATGAGTATTTCGTCTAAGGTTGTATATTTACTTTTAACTCTTTCCTTGATGTATCGCACTTGCCTTCTAATCATTATTTTAATGAAAGCGATGTGCAGTTACTGGAAGGCGTTACTGTAATAAAACTTCTCTGTACTAGTTATTATTTTCCTTATAAATATTAAGAAACTTTTATAGCTCAGCGTCTTCAAATAAAGAGATAGCAAAAAAGTATCATAACTGTACCATCGGTGGAAAAAATAAATCAATCGTACATTTTAATCGCCAAATAACCCCGAAGAAAATAAAAATTAAGAAAAGCCATTTGACTAGGAACTGTCTTTTTTAATATTTATATCGAATAATAAGCTGAAGGTGCACTCGTCTCTATTTTAATATTGAAACAAGCTTTTAAATTTTCCATACAACTCTCAATTTTGACAACATATATGGATTTTTTTGTATGTATTTCATTCGGAATTATTTCCTAAGGAAATGCATATTTCGACATAAATACATTATCCTTTCTAATTTTTGTATTTATTTCCAAACGGAAAGTCGTTTAGAAATCTACCCTTTTCGGTCCGATTTTTTTTTCAATTTCGATAAAAAAAATTACAATAATGTTAACAGTAGCTATCCAAATAAATTTGCCGAAGTGTAACGAATATGTCAATGTCGAAAGTTTAACGAATGTAATTATTTCGCTCGCTGTTTCATTTATACTCATATGAGAATAGGCTAAAGAAGAGTTTTTGGAGATTTATTAAAATATCGTATTATAAAAAAAATTAAATGATATTGCAATTTTTAAATATTTTTTACATTTTATCATACATTATTCGTCCAAAAAAGTAACCTATATTTAAATTTAAAGATTAAAATATATGTTTAAAATAAAAGAATCATCAACGGTGCAAAAAGAATTAAGCAAACTTTTATCATTATTATTACCACTAAATGCAAAAACAAAAAGGGAGTTATAATATGTGTAAAAATGTATACTACTATTACTACATGTAGATAGTTACAAAAGTGATTATTAAGACAAAATAACATTCAATGAAAAGACATCCACAATTAATATCGCACCAGACCCCGAGCGTGTTAAGCGGCTGTAAAGTTTTAAATTTCAAATGTTATACTTAATTATTTTAACACAATCATGCTGATTGGTAAAGAAATAATAAGAATCGTGATTTTTCCTGATTGAGTGAAAAAGTGTGCAGGAAAAGATTCGAATCCATGGATAAGCTGCAAAATCTCTTCCAAATAAGCCATACTGGACAAACCCCATTTAAAACAACCTCTTGGTAATGAAATTGGGTCTGTTATTTGAAACATATGAACAGAATAAGCCGCATATCGGCGAACTCAATTAAACGCTGGCCATTAATAATAATTAAGTGAAATTATCCGTCATCCATTGGAGTTCCTTTAACTGTTGTGTATTCTGTGAAACTGTCTATGAATTGTCATTTTAATATGCACCAATTTAAATAATAAAATTTAATACAGTCTGATATCTCCAAAGAAAATTTATAAACCCGGGATCTGAAATAATATGAAATCTCTAATTATTATTAATGTTTGTTTTAAGAGGAAAAAACAAGAGACGGTATAGCTGAAAGGACATAATGAAATTGAAGACAGCACAGTGCACTCGGAATTCGGAAACACGCAGGGTTGCATTGTTTCTTCCACCAGAAGTGATTTTAGTACAGCATTTACACACACATATACACAATCACACACCCTTCCGAAAGTTTTGAGAAGAGGCTAACTGTCTACTCTAGTACATATTTTAACCATTTTCCAGCATAATTAAAAGGTGCCTATATGCATTAGTTTCGTCTGAATTTCTTAAAACCTTTTTACAAGTTCCTTTGTTGTGGGCAATTCATAGTATATTTTATAGAACCAAAGCATGTCTGAGAGTAACTTAAACGTTATTTTGACGGTAGCAATGAATTGATGCAATAAATTTCGCTTTTATTGTATTTATTTTATTTCCTAGACATTACAAAATTTCTACTTTTAGCTTCTCGAATAGGGAAAAAGTACTTTCCAATTCATTTTGTTTGAAAATCGTCTCCATTCGCTAGTTTTTTAATTTTAAGTACTTTTCAAGCACGAATCTTTTATATTAAAATTGGTCTCTTTGAATTTCATACCTCCTCCCACACACTTTCTGCAGCACATTGAAATTAATTCAGTCACCCGCATGGATCAAGGGATGTTATATAAGCTCTCAAAATATTAAAATTTGAATTTCTGAGATATTATTTATTTCTAACTTTTAATGATGCTTGTCTATAAGGGTCGCCCAAATGATAGTGGCATTGCTGTAATAACTCCGCCATTCGAAGAGAAAAATGATTGCGCATGCTTCTATATGGGACGCAGTTTTGGGAATGCATGAGATACAATGCGTGTGTGATAGCGTGAGAGCACGTTAAAAGGCATCATTTGCATCATGGATACCTCCGAACGGTGTCAACGCGCGGTTATGCAATTTTTAACAGCGGAAAATGTGAGTGCTAGAGAAATCTATCGTCAAATGCAAAATGTGTAAGTCCCGGAATGCATGTCACCACATCTTTGGTACACTCAAGAAAGCTCTTAAGGAAAGACAATTTGCCGATGATAATGAGAACCAAGCTGCCGCTGAAAATTGGTTGGCAAGTGTCCGTCCCTTCAGAGCTTTCTTGAGTGAACCGAAGATATAATATACATTCCATGACATATGCATTTGCATTCGATGATGGATATCACTAGCACTTACATTTTTTGCTCTTAAAATTTGCACGACCACACGTTGACTCCGTTCGGAAGTATCCCTGTTGCAAACAAACTTTAACGTACTTCCATGCTATCGCACACACATTTGGCGGACTGACGATATCCCTTGCAGTCTCAGCACTATGACCCCTCTGTAAGAGCATGTGCAGTGATCTTTCTTGCAAATGGCGAAGTTATTACAGTAATGCCACTTTCATTTGAGCTACTCTTATAAATATGGAAACTAATAAATTCCATTTTTATGATAAATAGGAAAGAAAAGGATACATAAAGGGATGCTGTTTGCTATCCAAAACTGTGATAAAAAATCTTTTCAGTTTTGTTTAAAAAAATCGACTAATTTTTTTTTTTTTTTTTTTTTTTTTTTTTTTTTTTTTTTTAAAAATAGAGTATATTTACCTCACTTACTTCTATATTTATTAAAACTTATCAAAATTCTGAAACATTAATATTTTTATATGTATGAATCAATATTTTCGGAGTTCGTTTAAAATATAAAGGAATGGGCTATGATAGAACATATTTTTGAACAAAGAATCTAAATATCATGCATTAGGCATATGGTCGGATTTTTTTTTTTTTTTTTTTTTTAACCGTAGCAACCGTTAAAAATCTTGACAATATTCTCCCGGATGGATTCGGGAATAAGACAAAAATAAATAAATAAATAAATAAATAAAACAATTAACTTGCAAACTCTCTAATTTTTTTTAAAAAATTATCTCTAACTTTTAAACTTTTGCCTGTATGTCGTCTTTTTCTTATAACGGTATTCTATTATAATGCCACCAAAAATAATGTAATTTGCTAAATGTAATTTTCAGTTTATTTAAATTATAAAGGGGATTTCTTCCTTTTATAACAAGAAATTTAACAAAATTATATTTTATAATTGTTGAATTAAATTATATTTTTCTCTAAAATTTAAATATCGTTTGTAATGCAAATGTAGCATTTTTACGCCAGCTTGTTTCATTAATCTCAAAATCAGAATGACATGATTGTGCTTTCAACTAAAAATAAAATAAATACTACTTTAATGTTAATGACAAGTCTCATTTTTTGGAGAAAATAACTTAAGGAATTTTGCACTGATTCAAATAATTTAGATTTTCAAATTAATTACTAGAGCTTACTATAGCGATGTCAACATCTTTAACACTTTCCGGCGCAGACAAATTCTGTTCGTAAAATGTGAAATTGTTGACTGACACCGGAATTTACAAAAGACCTTTTTTAGAAATTAAGAATTCCTTGATTTAAGCTGTCATTGTAAAAGTAAAATTTTACTAAATAATTATTGGTGCCATTTTTAAGTTTGGAATTAAAATTAAGTGTTGCCGGAGTGGTAACACTGCGCCGGAAAGGGTTAAATTGATAAAAATTTTGTGACAAAAAACCTTTTCTTTATATATATATATGCAGTTTTATAATGATCTTGTTGGAGCGAAATAAATTTTTCAAATAAATTTTGTGTAGTACCTATAAAAACTAAAGTTTTTAATTTTTGGAAATTAGTTTTAGGATTATTTCATTAACAATTTTTTTAGTACACTGAAAAATAAATCTGTAAAGTTATTAAAATTTTTCTAGACAACTAGAGTATTCTAGTTGTCTTGGAACTTTTTATGTAAAGGCAACAGCAAAAATCCATGTAACGGATGCAGATTTGCATTGCCCCCCCCCCCCAAAAAAAAAAAAATCTAAGGTTACTACAAATTGTTTAGGAAACTGGGATTCCTAGAATTTTTTTATGCAATTGCAATCTAGGTTACAGATATTTTACAGAAATTTTAGCAAGATAACTCTAATTTTAGTAGATTTTTTAGTAAAGTTACAGATTTCTGTAGATTTACAAAAATTAGTTTTGTAGATTTACATTTTTCTTGTATAGTATACAGATAAAATATTAGGAAGCATAAGGGAGAGTGGGGATGAATGGGACAATTTTTACATTTTTACTAATAAATTAAGTTGTATACAGTTGTTAATTTAAAAAATATTACTTAAAGAATATTTCAGCATTTAGCAACTTATTGACATACTAATTTAAATAAACAATTGTTTTTTAAATTTTTAATAATTTTTTTAAACATGCATGCATACTCTCCCATTTATTCCCATGGTGGGGATGAATGCGACAGGCAAAAAAATTTATTGCAAACATATTTTATTTGAAAACTGAGTAATACATTTTATTTTACTACACATTGACTGAAGCTAATATCAAATGACAACAGTCCTTTGGCTCTGGTAATTCTAGAGGGCTAGGGTTTGGTAGTTTCATAACAATATCCTCCAGATTAACAAAATGAATTTCTGGTAAATCGGTATATTAAAATAAGGAATTATCCTTTTTTTCAATTGTACTTGAAGGTTATCATTATTGTTCTTTAAAACCCTAGCAACGTAAGGATAAATATTTTTTTCCACATATCTTTGTTAGGAGAAAGTCGTCTTCTATTGTATTATCCAAGCTGCAAACTTGGTGGTTTATGTCACTTGAAATCTTGTTCAAATCACTTTTATCATGAAGTGATAAATTTTCAGATTCATCACTACTGTCCATACCTTTTTAATAAAATTTTTTCTTGAAGGCAGGCAATTCATTTTTCTGATTAGTTTCTGTTTTTAATTTCCTTTTCCAAATATTGTTTTTCTGGTGTATCGGTTAGAAAACGACAGCGATCTCGTTGTCTCCTCTTAACATCTGGTTTCTAGGTAATGACAAAATGTAATTTTATCTATTATGGAATAGCCCTGTGGATGAACGAGACAGCCCCATTAATCCCTATTGCCACATGGTTATATAAAACTGCGATTAGGCTTAGCAAGCACTGTCAAAATTGTTAATTTGCATCATAAGTATAACAAGAGATTATATCATTTTAACATTAAAAAAATTTATAAGGTTTTGAGAAAGCTACCAATTAAATATTAAAAAGATTAAACAGATAAATTTACTTTGGTTCTTGAAAAATACACTTTGTACAACAGTTAATCTTCTGTTATGGATATTGCTTTGAAACTATGTCTGTTGAATGACCTCAGTACTACCATCTATTACAGGGTGGCGATTGGTTAGATATAAACATAGTCAATATATATGATAAATACTAGTATTTTGTTAAAGATAAATTCAGTTTATATAATCTCTTTATATTATTTGAAGTATTTTTTGTAAGAAAATACTGGTAGTTTTCTCTTTTCTTGACTGTGTTTTTCCCGGTTTTCCCTGACCACTCGCCACACAGTATTAGGTAAATTATCAAATTATTTATGTTTGTGGAACATATATAAATTTATGTTGTCTCATTCATCCCCACTCTCCTCTACATATTTCGGCAACTTTACATGTGTAGGATTACAGATTTTTTACTCTTTACCTTATGTTAAGCATTTTTCAATTTAAATAGCTCATTATGTTAAACAGGTATAAATTTAAAGCACGTTTAATTCTTTTTTGAAATCTTGCATTTGGAATGTGTCTAAATTTAAGACACCTCTATTTGCAGTGCAGATTTAATATTGACGAGCGGGTGTGCGTCTCAAGTAGCCTCTTAATACATCTTTATGCTTTTAACCCCTTGAGATGCGGTGGAAAATATTATATCCCACCTAATTTTAATTACAATTTGAACCAGAAATTTTTAAGTTTCACTTTTATGACGTTTTTGAAAAAGAGTTGAAGAAGAGCTGAAAAATTTATTTTTCTTATTTTGAAATAATCTTTTTTTATTTACACAAAAGATTTCTGAAAATTAAGGCAACATTTTCAGAATCGTGGGTTACAATGAGTTTATATTTTCTAAGCGTTGCTTCTTAAATTGGTACATTTATCTGCATTTTCTCGCAGCTTACTAATAACATTACTATTTAGTGGAGTTTCCGCAGAATAATCTAACATTTTAGTTGACAGATGCAATGATAGATAAGGTTACACTAGACAAAGATATACATTTTCACAGTAACGATATTTAATGTTAATACTGTAAGTTGTGTAACGGTTGTTATGTTTATATTGAAAAGAGAATTGAAGTACGGAAAAGTTGAAAAATAATACTTTCTTAAACCTTTCAACGCTGAAATTTTCCCCCCATTTTTGGGGAAAATTACTTTTATGCTAACAAAATTAAAAGAAGCTTTTGAAATTACAGAAGTTAGTTTCTTGAAATTTAACGGATGTGTTTTTTGCAGAACCTAACGAATGTGGTTATTTTGCGCGTTTTTCATATAACAATAGTCTAAGGAAAATTTTTTAAAGACATTTGGAAAATGTATTACAACCACATTTAACAAACATAAAAAATTTAGTAGTATTTATCTTTTATCGCAAATTACTAATTCGGAAAACGAGTCCTTAATTTAAAAAGTGAAACATATGTTACAATTAAAGCAAACGCCGAAGATTTGCTAATAATTAATAAAAGTTTTATTAATTAATTTTATTAAAGTTTTATTAGTATGTTTTTTTTATTTTATTAAAGTTTTATTAAGTATTTTATTATTAATTATTAAATGCGGAAACATAAGTAAAGTCATAATAGTAAATGTATCGACATATGCTATCACTACTAGGTGCTGGAATTAACAAAAATGATTTTTAAAACATTTTTAAAATAAGGAATATATATGTGACCTCCAGGGACGAAAGGGTTTATAATATTTACAACTACACTAATGAAATTAATTCATGTGGTAAAAACTTTTAATTTATAAAATTTATCATAGGACTTCAAAATATTTTATTGTGCTTCTGGATTTTACGGAAGAAGATTAAAAGTCTCAAAGTCTCTAGTTCAATCGTTCACCCACGAAAAAGAAGAGATATTAACAACAAAATGGAGAGTTTCTTTTCTAGTTTTCTGATGGGTATGTTCTTGGGAAAAAAAAAAAGAAATCATAACGAATTGGGAAGAACTAGTCTATTCCCATTTTGCCTTCTAGTCTAAAAAAGTTAAATTCGTAAAGAAAGTAAAATCTTTAAAATGAAGGATTTTGCTCAGTTTCTAAAGATTCTGAGCATAAAAAATGGAAAAATTCTGAAATTTATTCTCTAATGTACTTTAAAAATATTTTAAAATCTATTACGCTTTTATATTTCTCTAAAAATCTTGTATTAATTTCTATAAATAATTAGTCTTCCAAACAAGCTCAAGGTTTTAAGTTAAAGATTGTTAAATATGTGGCTAAAGTTAATTAAGTCCAAAGTTTGTGTTTTTAAGGAATTGGCTCGTGAATCAGGTGAATAACAATCGAATTGTCACATTTGCGATTTCAGTGACAAAATTTCGAGAATTTCAAATGGCAATAATTTTATTTTTTTAATCTCAAAATGAACTTCACAAACCATAAAAAATCCCTGTCGGCTTGGCTTATAGGCGGAGGTAGATTTCGAAGTTAAGTGCTCATTTCAATAGCAAAAAATAAAATATGATTAGAGATAAACCCAGTTTAAAATTTACTATTTTTAAATTTACTATCTTTATTTTTATTTTACATACATTTTTTCCACTCAAGTCCTTAATTAAAAATAGAAAGCATTTTCTTCCTTATTGTTTCTCCTTTAAATATCTTGAATTTAATTTTTCTAAAAGCATTTGAATGTGAACAATTGCATATTTTATTGTAAGGAAAATCTGTTTTCTATTATTGATACAGTAAAAGATGGCACATGAAAGATGAAGTTTACGGGGTTTCTTCTTTCTTCTAAATATCTTTCGCGGTTAACAAAAATCCATGTTGAACAAAGACAAAATGTATTCCCAGCATGACTTAGAAATCGTGATGTTTTTAAATCTCTTTTTCACCCATTAATGAGGTGAGCTGAATTATTCGGCTGCTTATGATTTCGTAACAACTTTCGACCAACACGTTATGAAAGACTGTCATCGCGCTTATTGTAGGTCGTTAAAGATTATGTCAATTATTTTTTAGCACCTTTCTATCCGCAAATCCTTTGAATGCATTTTATACATGAACTAATAAAAATAACTAAAACAATAAAAAAAAAAAAAAAAAAGGAGCCAAAAATCTTCCAAATTGATGCTAAAACAATTTTCATTGTTTTCATTCTTTACTTTGTGAATGCCTGCTGTGAGAAGCGAATAACCTAGATTCTACAGAGATACTGGGTCCCCCTAAAAAACAACTGTTGTTTAGTTTCACGCTGACTTGAAGTTTCCGTTTAACTTTGCCTTTGTTGCAAATTTATTTCTCAGAATGAAATGCGAAATGCCTAAACTTTCTTTTTTCAAAATATTGAGTGTACAGGAGAAATGTTCATAAATTATCGAGTTTCTGACCTTATGGCTGTAGACAGATGATTTTCACAAAATTTGCAATTTTGTTCTTTTACACTTTACTGTATGATTAGTTCTGTTACGAAAAGGAAAAAATATTAGATAGACTAGTTTAAATAATAAACAAGAAAAATTATCATGCGACAAGAATAGATTGTGAAACACTTTCCAAAACATTCAGAATAATGTAAATAAACTACGCCGTTTAATGAGTTAAAATATGTCTAATTCAATCATATAGAAACGTATAACAAGTTTGAAAACCCAATTTTAGTTGTTCTCATCTACAATTGGAAAATTATTCGAATTCTTTGAGCAGCACTGTGTGTGATATATATACCGGGTGTCCCAAAAATGACTGATGGATTTTAAAATTCAATAACTTGCAAACGGTGACAGCTATTTAAAAATTTTTTGCAGGAGGGTTATGTATAATGTCAGGAGTTTTTTTACCGTAATTTTTTATTTTAGTTCGAATTTCAAACAATAGTTGACGCTGACGGCGATTGAAGGTCAGGTCGACGCTTCACTCAGCAGTGAGAACCTGGCCTTCAATCGCCGTCAACGCCACCTATTGTTTGAAATTCGAACTAAAATAAAAAATTACGGTAACAAAAACTCCTGACATTATACATAAACCTCCTGCAAAATTTTTTTAAATAGCTGTCACCGTTTGCAAGTTATTGAATTTTAAAATCCATCAGTCATTTTTGGGACACCCGGTATATATCTATTAACTACAGACATGCCAAAATTTAGTTTAGTTAAGAAATATACACTTCAGTTGAAAATTACCTTTCAGCCATTTCTGCTAATAATGGGAATGGTACGTGAATTCTTTTGTACAGGTGCATGCTGAAATAGAAAACGCTTTTTCAGCAATTATTACTCAAAGACAGCACTGCAACCGATTTCTTTTGTGTGTCCCTGTAAATGAACGACAAATCCTATGAAATGCCCTATTCTATCGCACTCATGTTGTACTGAAATTCTGCCGTTTATATTGGTTTCAATACACTTGAAATAGCGTAATGTCATTTAAATGCTCTGCAAATGATTTCCCTCCATATACCATGTAATGGAATTCTTTTGGGAGCCCCTTTAAATGAACTATCAATCCCACATATTTCATGTACAATACCAAACATGTCCAAAAAACCCTAATTAAGGTTTATCACTTGCATGAAAATCGGAGTATATTTACAGGATTTAGAGCATGGACAAACGGACAGACAAACCGAATGCATAAACACTTTTCTCTATAATAGTAAATGACATTTTTGTAATTTGTCTAATGAAAAACTAAAATGATCGGAATCAGCATTTTTACATTTTATTGTATTTGCAATTGAGCATAAAAAATGCATCTATTTAATGCAATTTAATTATTGAATTAATTAATTGCTTTCAAATTAAATATTTTCAAACCTCATTAAATTGCTGAGACAGTAAAGCTTTTCTAAAAAGGTAACTTTTTTCTGCATTCTAAAATCAAAATTTTCTGGAGATATTTTTATTTATATAGAATTCTCCATGATTAAAAATTAGTAAGATATTAAAGGTTTTACCAACCTTCGGCAAATTTTGACTTGCAATTAAGTGTTACTTTAAAATTTTTCCAGAAAAGTTGTTGAATGCGATAACTTTATGTACCAGAATGAAAATACCTTGAACACATCTCCACTATATAACAACTGAACGAGGAATGTGTTATTGTTGTTAGTTGCTACGGTGCGATCAGGTAAAAATCCAATGCAGAATCTGCCACTTAAGTCTGTAACCTAAGTAATTTTAAAATTTTCTTTTAAAATACAAATATTTTATACATCTAGAAAGTGAAAAATGCAAAAATATATTTAAAAAAAATTACTAATTTATTTTTTTGTTTCTCCTTTGAAAAAATATTTCATTTTTTTAAATCGCCAATTAAAATTTTATCGTTCTTGATCATAAATAGAATTGCAACTTACCTATTCAAAGAAGTTTGACAGGTAATTAGCAGGCTCAAGTTAATAAATGTTATACATTAAAAAAAACACATATATAGAGAGTTTGTTTGATTTTAGTTAATTACATTTTTGTAAAACAAAATACAAAATTCAGAATCACAGCGCCATCGTGTTGTCCTATCAATATAGGATCTTTTTTTTTGGGGGGGGGAGGGGAATACTACTTATTTATGATGTAAATAATATTAAATTATGATTAGTATGGAAATTCCAGTAGAACATTAGTACAAAATATGATAATGAATGTATGAAAATAACAATATAGCAGCTCTTTAAATTTTTGGATAGCTTCGACTACATACTAGAGCAACATTTGAAGCTTCCTTCATCAGGCAAAACATTCATAGGGTCTCAGATTGCAATTTTTTTGTAACATGACGCTAGATTTATTTTAAAAATCGGGGGAAGGACAGTGCTGTACTCAACTTGTCATACGCAACACGTTCACTCTTGATGGGTTGAACAACATATAACAATAAATTTATTAGACCAGGGCTTACTGTGCTGAATTTAAATCAAGGTTTGCTTGTATGTTTCGCACAGATGCCTCGCCTGATGAAAGTTGGTGCACTCAAACGTAACAATCTTTTTAGAAGAAAAACTTTCACCTGAAAAACTGGCGTGTTGCTGTCCGTCCCCCTTTCAGATGTGTTAAAAACACATTTAATGCGAATTCTGTTCAATCTTGGTCAAGTAAGGTATAAGTAGCTACCTTAAAGGGAAATACCTATTTGAATGTCTAAAAGATCATTTTAAGATATTGTTGTCAGTTTCAATAACAACGTAAAACTTTTCTTCTGTATATTCAGTTATGCTTACAGAAAGTTTCATAATTTTTTTTCAGAAAGTGGTGTCATACTTAATTCTTAATATTCATGTAAACAAGAGTACACCGAAAATTCAATTTTATTTGCCAGTTTGTCTATACTTATATTATAAAAAATGTAAATTTTGTTTATTTGTCGGGGGTAATCTTCGGAAATACCAATCCGATTTTAAAAGTAATGGTACCAAAATGATGGTGTTCACCCCGAATAAAACATAAGTTATATCCTATGTGGATGCTACTAACCCAAAGGGGGGTGCAAGAGCAAAAAACGTTCTAAAAATGCGATTTTTGTGTTCTGAAGGGTTTAGAAACATAAAATTTGGCATGTTAATTATTTAAAAATGTAAATGATATTTAAGAACATTTCCTAAGAAATACAAGATTTAAAAGGGTTGAAAAACGCACAAAAGCATTCTAAAAAAGATTCTAAATGATGATTTCTACGCAATCTCAAAAAGTACCAAAACATAAAAAATAAGGATTTAAAAAAAAAAAAAAAAAAAAAAAAAAAAAGGGGGGATAGTGACATTCTTTGTTCTTACATAGGGTCCATTTTATTTTGATGTCACTAACACCTCGGTGTTGCAAAAACAAGAAATGTTCTAAAATGCTTTTTTTTTTCTTTACGAAAGGATCTAAAAACATGAAATTTGCACGGTAGTTACTTGATATATATAAATTCTCTAAGAACATATCTTAAAAAAACTGAAACTTAAAATGTGGAGAAATGTGAAAAACGCATTATTTTTTAAAAAAAGCTCCAAATTGCGATTTCTACACAATCACAGGAAATATTAAATCCGTTAAAAAATAATGGTGTTAAAATGAAGGTTAAAATGATGCCTTTTCTGCAAGAAAGGCTACATTTCTTGCCAATACCACAAACGGGTTGTAGGAAGAAATAGCTTTCTAAAAATGCGATTTTTGTGTTATTGAAGGGAGATTATTCATGAAATTTGGCATAGCAGTTAGTTATTAGATATTGATATCTAATAACATTTCTTAAAAAATATCAAAATTTAAAAAGGATTAAAATGTGCAAAAAAAGTTATAAAAACCCATTTGTGAGCAATCTTAGAAAGTAATCTAAAAACTGGTATGGTAATTACTTAAAAGAAATAAATGCTCTCGAAGAACTTCGAAAAAAAAATCGTTCTAAAAAGTTCTATTGTGATTTCTACGTTCCATAAATACCAATCGATTTCAAAAGTAATGGTTGCAAATTGAAGGTGATAGACCCTTCTTCAATATAGGCTATATTTTATGTTGTTTTACCTACCACCTGGGGGCTGAAGAGTAAAAAAATGTTTTGAGTTGTAAAAAAAACACAATTTAGGTGTCTAACATTTTGAAGTTTGGCATTTAAATTATTTAAAAGGTGCAAATGCTTTCTAAGGATCGTCGAAAGAAAATTGCGAATTTAAAAGGATGAAGTGGACGAAAAGCGTTCTAAAAGCGTTCACAATTATTATTCTTAAGCACCTTCTGATTCAAATCGATTAAAAAAATAACGGTTTCAAATTAGTGGTGATACAAACTGTTCAAACATAAGCTATATTTTTATGCGTTCTACTACCATCTGAGGATTGGGAGAACAAAAAACTTTCTAAATTGCAAATGCTGTGATACTGAAGAGGCTAGAAAATTTAAGTTTGGCATGACAGTTGTTTATAAAACGTAATTGTCATCTACGTACAATCAAATATAAATTCGAAATTTAAAAGTTGTGAAGCGAAGGTAAAGAACGAAAGACGTTCTAAAAAATTGCTGTACTCTATGCAATTTCAGGTTTATAATAAACCGATTATAAAAATAATTGCAAATCAATGATGACAACCTCTCATCCTATATAGGCTATAGTTTAACTTTTTATGCACCAACGGTACTTTAAAGTACGATTGAAGAAAACTTTATATAAAATTTATTTATTCTGTCTATTAATAAAAGTTTTTTATTTTTTCCACACAAAACACTGTTTTCGATCAAATTTAGACTAAAAAAGAAACAGTCGCAGCTAAATATTTTCAAAAAGTGGTAGTTTATTATTCATTTTTATAGGTATTTCCTTTTCTTCAAATAAAATTATATCAAACATATTCAACTGCAAAAGCGTTTCCATTTATAGAGAGGATCGTAATGCATTTAAACTCATTGCTTTTTTAAGAATTGTGATATTTACAAAAGAGTAATTTTGGTCAATTAATCTGATTATTTTTGTAAATATTTCACAAAACACTTTTAACTACGGAATATTTAATCAGTTTTAATGAAAAAAATATATCTAAATTCACATTAGTATTATCTAAAAATTCCAGTATAACTTCAGATATTAAAGAAGATAATTATTGAGCTGGATCAGTTTTTTGATAAATAATTCAATAAATAAAGGGTTAAGCCGGTGCCACGAACACCTGGGGTTGGAAGAAACAACAAACTTCCTAAAAATGCCTTTTGGATTTTTTAAATTACATATCGATGGATTAATAGTAAATACCTAATCGATTTCAAAATTATTGTTGGCAAATTAATCATTGCAGTCCCTGCTTCAACATAAGCATTTTATGCTGATGTAACTAGCCCTATCGAGATTGTATACATTTAAAAATAAGCTTGGAATTCGTCACAGGATGGTTACTTTTAAGATAGAAATGATCCGTATTAAGAAGATGGCTTCTGTAAAATTCAGACCTTCAAATGAATACTGAAATGAACGAATAGATTAAGCATAAAAATTTCAAAATATATTTTTTTAATTATCATTTATTTTGAATTAGAACCGCGATGAAATAAATGAGAACTAAATCTATCTAATTCAGTGCAATTGTGCAATGACGTAGTTTTATACAAACTGTGGCTTAAATGTTAATTTTTGAATTATTCCTAAAAGTAAGATTTTTTAATAAAATTTAGACTTACAAATATCATTTGGCATATTTTAAATATCACGCGAGCAAAGCCGTGGGGTTTGCTAGTTCCAAATAAACCTGAAGCATACAAAAAAAAAAGCATTAGCTATGAAGTAGCGAAGGATTTTATTTGTGAAAATGCTGTCATAAAAAAGTAAACTTCGCCACATTAAATTGGTCTTAAAAGGGTTGTAATAAATTGAAAAAAATTCTTACTTAGCGATATAAATAATTTAGTAAAGAATGGTTCTATTAAAAAATTAAAGGAAATTGATAAAGTGGTTTTGCAACAATCCAAATAACCAAATGAAAAAGAAAAGTTTTCAGATGAACGTTTTAAAAGTTTAAAGTTGCTAAATTTTGTAAGAATTAGTTACGGTGGTATATTTGTCTCTAACTTTTATAATTCTAATTTCAAAAAATTGTCTTTGAACTTTCTAGACACTATAAGCCCCCAGAAAATGCAAAGAAAAAAAATCTTTTTTTTTAAAACTAAATTAATCCCTTAATGTTTTATATTACAAGTATCAAAACATTTATAATTTAAATAAAATTTTATAATCTCAATAAAATTATTAAAAAAATGGCTAAATCGTTTTTCAAATCTAATTGTTTTTGTCAAATTTATTAATAAGAAAAAGGATGAGGGGGGGGGGATAAACCGAATGAAACAATATAGCAAGGGAAAATGTTCGAAATAATAACTGAATCGAATTCAGGTCATATAGCAGTATTATCTCTGTGTTGAATATGGTTTTGATGCTATGCCACTTTTTGTTCATGACTATCTAAATAGACAAAACTGCATAATTGCCATGTCTTCCGAATTTAAGGGATTTCTTTCCGAATACATATATTTTCTCTATTTAATGACGATTATTTAGAAATAAAAAAAAGAAAAATTTCTATGGAAAATGGAAACAAGGGAAACATTGTTACTAAAAAATCGGAAGGTTTTGCAAATATGCATCCGCAATTTAAAGTGGGATTCAAATCCGTATAGGATTACCAATCGAGAATCGGGCACCAAAAAAAAAAAAAAAAGTTGGATATTCACAGAAAAATAACTAACAACAAGTATAGCTATATCACAACTCAGATTTTTCGCATTAATAAAAAGGAGGGCAAATAGGATTGCAAGACATTGTTTGCAAAGCTAATACATGTCCACTTGTGATTATGGGTACATAAGGAAAAAATAAATTTGCTACTAATCTGGGCTTTTAGTTTCTCCCTCCCCATTCTCCCACCAAAAAATGACCATATTTATTTTGTTTAATACATTTAAGATTTCTCCGGTTTTAAATTTTTTTTTCGAATGCAGTATCCAATTTCACTGGAAACGAATGAAATATTTTCAAAGTGATTACCTATTTTTATAATGCTATGCAATTTAAACATTTTATTGGAAGATAATATAATTTAATACCTTACTTTTTAAATCAAATTTTGAAACGCAATTATTTTCTAAAATATCTTCATCGATAAATCAATAAGTCACTTTCAGCGAATTACTTTTTTCTTTCGATGTTTAAATACAAGACATTATATATATGACCAGTGTTCTGATGTAACCCAGCCGTTGGTAGCTTATTGAAAGTCGCAACACTGAGTGAAAATATGCATTTACAAAATCCATTCATCTTCTTGACCTAGTAAGCAATGTAATGGGAAAAAGCCTACGTGATTCCCAAAAGGCATAAGCCACACGATGGCAATGTTTATCGAAATCTAAATACGTTACATAAGCATGACAATCGTGCATCTCATCTCAATTTCCGGGTTGCGGCTTGGTCAAGGTGAAGGGCAATGAAAATCATAGCTACTACTCTACTTTTCAGAGTGAATGTATTAAAGTATGGAAGTCACAGTAGATAGAGGGGGGATGTGCATCTGTAAATATACTTATGTAGATATGCCGTGTGTCCCAATAAGATTAAAACGCGCTTTAACTCTTTCAGCAGTTGGAGAACATAGGCAATTGGAAAAGTGTAAACTGAATAAAGTTCAAATAAGGTAGGAATTAAAATTATGTGGATGAACTAGTCTTTCTAATAATTTTCAAGAAGTTATTTTTTAGGATTTTACCCCGTCCCCGTATCTTAAAAATCATATTTAGAATAGTTTTTCTCCATTTTCTGGCACAGTACTAAAAATCTTCTTTCTTCTGTGTCTAAAATTCATTTAGTTATGATTTTTTTTTAATTTTTCGAAAATTCGGTGATTTTCGGCACTAACAAGGAACAGACTACTTTTTAGTTCGAATAATCCGGAAATTTCAGAAAATTCAAAATATCATAATTCGATGCAGTTTGAGCCGTAGACGAATAGGTATTTCACTGCTCAACTTGTTAGATAATGCAGAAAATGTTTCTATATTGAATTCTGTATTAAAAAAACATAAACAGCGTAAACTTTTTAAAATTAATGACAAGGCTATTTAATCGACATAATATGAATTTCTACCTCAGTTTGAGCTCTTTTATAATTTACACTGTTTACCTATCTCCAACAGGTATAAAATTAAATTGCGTTTCTAATCTTTTTTGAAACTTGCATACTTACATTTACCTAAATATCTGTGCCCACAATATAAAGGACATATGGGTGATTCTCCATAAACAGGGTAATTTGGAAGTTTCAAAATACAAATTTATAAACTATGAAATAAACAGCTTTTTTCTTCAGATATAGCTTTAAAAAGTGATTTTGTATTAGAATTATCACCCATCGTTCATAACTCATAAAATTTAATATTTTATTTATAATGAAAAAAAAACAACTTCCAGGGGAATGATGGTAGTGAGCAGGGGAATGATTCAATAATCTATAAAGCACTACAGTCAACTATTAAGGATAGAAAAATTCATATCACTGAACATTTTTAATCAAATAAAGTAATATACATAATTATTTAAATTACTGTACATAGTTTTCACAACAATAAATATATATATATAAGTTTATTTCTAACAACTGAAGAAAACTTTTCTGTTCGCTTCAGAAAATAATCTGCTTTTGACCTGGGACTCATAGCTTCTGGTTTGCTGTTAATTTTAAATTTCAATCTTTGGTTACGTTTTTTATATTTTTCTAATTTTCTACTTAGCCATTTTATTTGATTTTCCATTTTTACACATTTTCTATGAAGTGCACTCCTGTTCCTCTTTCTTCCAGATAATTTCTGTTTCTCGATTAAAGCCTTACTTGATTTTGAATTAGATAAAGGAGCGTTGAGTAAATTTGACATTGAGCTGGTGTTTAACTCTTCATAATTATCATTTGTTGACGCTTCTTCAACAGTCAAAGCTTGATGTTTAGTGAGACTTGATCGTTTTCGGTAATTTCTGAAATTATTTTTCCATTGTTTCCACTTGCTTCTTTTCTTGCGGGCAGTCATCTCTGTAGTAGGCTTTATTGCACCTTTCATCTTTTTTTTAGTATTTCTGTCGCTTCTTTTCTTATTGTATTTTATATGCAGCTGGGTCTTTTTTTTTATCTTTTGGTAGCGTTTGCGCTGTGGTTCGATTTTATTTTTTTATTTTCTCCTCTCTAGTTAGTTTTTCTTTTATTTATGGCATCTTCCTGAAAACAAAGAGAATTTTTATAAAAAAAAATCATTTTGGTATCAGTTTAATTTTGTTTATTTGTATTAAATTTTAGCATTAATCTTAATGAAAAGAATTATTTTTTCCCATATTAACCATTTATATAAAACAGGATGCTGGTAAAGCAAAAGCTAATCTTTTTTTTCTTTTATCGGTATAGACATGCTTTAATTTAAAGTGGTACGTAAAATTATTTAAATTAAAAATAAAAATGAGATACATTCAAATTTAATGAAGTGTCTAAATTTAATCATACATTTAAAATAAAAATCTTAAACACACATTAATTTCTTTTTTAATTATGAAAATCAATGTTGAATTCAGACTTTTTCTCCGGGGGGGATATTATAAATTTCTGGGGGGGGTGGGGGGGTGGAAATGCCCATTTTGACCATTGAAAACCCAAAATCTTAAATTTTCCTCGGGCCATCCCCTGGATTCAATACTGATGAAAATTGAATAATACAGATTTCAGATAAGTTACATTGAATTCTCCTTGAAAAACAACTAATAAAAAAAAGTTTCCGATTGAAATTAAGCAACAAAAGCAATAAATGATTACATAGTGTTTCAAATTAATGCAAAATATTGTCAATTTTTTTTAAATAATTGAGTAGTAATATTAACTAAATTAAACATTTTTCATTCTTTTTTAAATTTCCTAAATTGTAACAAACTAATATGTAAAAAATGTAGCGTCTATATTTAAAGATTACCTATAACTAAAGTATTTCAATTTTCATATAAAAAATCATTTATAGTTATCAATATTAAGAATTTTTGAATATTTTTAAATTTTAAAACATTTAGTTTCTTTATTAATGTATTAATAGGGTTTTTAGCCAATATCTTAATAAAATTTGTAAAATTTCATCATTCCCTTAACTAGAATCATTCCCCTGCTTTAAGAACAGGCAGGGGAATGATGATTTGTTAGTAATATCTACCTTAGAACCACATGGGGGAACAAAAAAAATTTTAAATGATTACACATATTAAAAAACATGTATTAAAAATATAAAACCAAATAAAAAAGGCTTACCTTTAATTTATCCACAAAAAATTGATCCAGGGTAATGATGGCTAATAAAAATATTCGTTTTGGAAGTCCACTTTTCAACATCTGCACTCACAAACAAAATGGCTACATACTCCAAACTTTTAAGGTTTCTCTTCCAAGCAAGTAGTTAAAATTGGATGAATGCCAAATTTGAAACCAGCGGCATCTATTGGTGTTTTGTAGAACTATTTTTGTAAGTGCAGGGGAATGATGCCTAAATTGATGGACATACTTCGTTGTGTTTTTTCACAGAGTTGCATTATAGTATACCTCTACATATGTACTCCTCATATAAAGGAACAAATTGTGATACTGTATTAATAATTACAATTTTTTAAAATCAATATTTAATAAATATTTAGTGGATTCAAAGTCTAATTCTGGGGTTGGGGACAGCCAGGGGAATGATATTTTACATACATTTATATATATATATATTGTTTAGAATTATTTTTTAAGTAAAGGATATGAGTAGTAGATGGCAAAAAAGTACAGCTTTTAGTAAAAATAAACTTTATTGGTAAAATAGTTCAAAAAAATTATATAATCAAGTGGGACTTCGTTTTTTCCTATTCAATGAGAATGATCCATATGCGATAATTATCCTGCGCTTTCAAAAACCTGTTTGATGAGAATCGAAAGCAATTTCTTTCAGTAGCAATTAACAGTAGACGTTCACACAGTTTTGTAACTATTTTGTAAAAAGAAATGATGTTATATAAACAAAGATATGAATATTTTTTCCGATAGCTCTTTTGTTGAAAGCATGTTTAATTTCCAAGATAAAAGAGCTTTTCTTAAAATAATATAAAAGTCAATTTTGTTTCATTCCTAGACCACAATTTTTCGAGCTGATCGAATGTTTTGAGATGTCGTTTATAAAGAACTTATTTTTAAGTATCTAAATGCACAGTAATCCATAACAGACATTGGGGCTCATGTAATTTTTTTAAAAAATATAGCAGTAGATTAAGGGTAAACATTTTTCAGATGTACATGAGGTGAACATAATATTTTTGTTTTGTTTTGATTAATTTTATATTAGATTTATAATTTTGATCAAAGTTCATATGAATGTTTTAAGATATTGCAATAGTTCTTTCAGGATTGGATTTCATTTAAAAAACATAAGATGCAACTTTAGATATATACAGTGTGGGTCATAAATATCGAAACATTAGGCTATCTCCTTAAATATTGCCCCTAGACCCATACTTCCAATTGCAAAAATTCATTAAAAAAAAATTTGAATTTTTTGATCAGATAAGTTAACCCTCCATGGGGGGGGGGGGGGGAGGTCTGTTTGTAAAAATAGAAAAATTAAATTTTTATACGGCTCCCGTAGGGCAAAATTCCCAGTTAGGAAATTATTCCTTATCCATTCCTAAATTAAACAAAAAAATTTCATCTCATATCTAAAAAACCTAACAGAGATATTAAAATCCAAAATTTTCCAAAATTCCTGACTTACACCACTTTTCTCTGCCTCTAAACGGCGATTTCTTGACTCAATTTCAAAGCTAGATGGGGGAGGGGGGAACATTCAAAAATTGCACTTTAATAAAAATTGATTTAAGATAGCTTTTTTTCTTTTGGACATAACATAGCAGCGTATAGATTTTACGCTAAATTTGTATGAAAATATGCTAGTGACATCTGTACTAGAGGTCTGCACGGGTTGAAATATCTAGGTCCGGTCCCGAACTGATCCATAGGGGAAAAATTTGGTCAGACCTGGAAAAATATTAAAATCATAACCCGATCCGGCTTGGAAAAAAGTTTAAATCATAGCCCGGCCAGCCGTGAATTTCTACATAGATTTTTACTTCGGTGTGGTTAAAAATTGTTCGTATGGAGGACTTCTGACCAAAAATACTTATTATAGCTTTTCGTTTTTCATATTTATATATTATTAAAGAATCGCCAAAGGCTGCGATATATTTATTTTATCAATGAATCTATATGTTAATGTTCCAAATATGGATATATTTGATGCGTTGGAGACTTTGGAAAATGTTATACAGTAAAATCCTTTAAGACGGAATCACATAGGAAAGAAAAAATGTTATACACAAATGCCCTACTTAGGAGGTATCTAAATGGAGTTTTTTTTTTCTCAGGAATTTTTATATTTATTTTGCATGGTTATCAACAAATTTTCCATTTAAAGACAGGATTTCGTCATAGACAGATTTCTTTTCACTGGATTTATTGTATTTAAATTGTCTTTGAATATGCAATTCTTAAAAAATAAATAAATTTTAAAGGATTTTTTGGTAAAATAAGAGATTTTAAAATCTGTGTTTTTCGCAAAAAGTTTGATTGAGCCAAATTTTAAATATTTTATGCACACATATTAGGTCAGTCAGGAGACAGTAATTTTAAAACTGATTGTGTCGAGACCGAGATTGAAAATTTCGTCCAGTGCATACCTAGGAATAAGGTAGCAGTCCCCTCCTGTATGAAAAATACGTTAGGCCCCGCCTGGGACCAGAATACAGATTTTTTTAACAGCATCTCCAGGACGATAAAAAGCCTGAAGTTGTGAGAGCAAAATTTATATAAAATATTTAATCCGTATCTTAGAAAAAGCATTGTTTTAAAAAACTGAGGGGCATTTAAACAGTACAGAATGGAGATGGACGATAAAGGAATTAAACTCGATCGGAAGTTTGGGCTACAAGAAGGAGTTACTTTACACTTTCAATTTTTTAAAAAGCTTTAAATATTTTATAAGGAGCCAAACTTTATTTAAACTTTAAATTCGTTTTTTTTTCTACATGAAAAGTTTTTTCCCCATTATTTCTCGTCTTTAAATCATTAAAAGTCTAGAAGTGTTGAAGAAAAAAAGTGCACAAACATGAAAGATGTCAATTTTGATTATTTTAATTAGATTTGTTTTGGCAAATTTGAAAAAATATTTACTTTTAAAAATGATTTTTTTAAATTATATAATTTTTTAAATAAATGTTTTTAATAGTTTTAAAATTAATATTTAAAAAAAACTGGAACAAAACTAAAATTAGATTTTCATTTTTAATGAAATGGAAAGAAATTAAAATCCGATAAATAGTATTTCGAGTTACAGCAACTTAAAAGATAGATTTTTTTACATGTTTCCTAGAACTGTTAAAGTAACATTGTTTCTTGAATTGCGCGCATTTCAATTCGTGTCTAATCCCTTAAAATATGACGAATTATTTAAACGGCTATGACTCTGCGAGTTTTGAAGATATGAAGATACAACTTTGTGTCTAATTCAGGACTGGATAAGGAAAGTTTTCCTAATTGGAATTTTTATCCTACGGGGGCCGTATAAAAATTTAATTTTCGTAATTTTTCAAATAGACCCCCCCATGGAGTTGCAACTTATCTTATCAGAAATTTTACATTTTTTATGAATTTTTGAAATTGGAAGTATGGGTCTAGGGGCAATATTTAAGGAGATAGTCTATTGTTTCGATATTTATGACTCACCCTATATATAATGCTGTAAACATGCCTTTTATTGTGTATGCCTTATTTTTTTTTAAACCGTTTTCCCAGTCAAATGTACATTTTGTTGTATCTTTCCTTTTTAGTAGTTACTTATTTTAAGTGTATAAATATTAAAACCATGCTTTCACATTTCTTTTTGAAGAATCGAGAGTATTTGTTTTCGGAAAGCGCAAATACATATTGTTTGATCGATTGTTAATTTTCCAGCGATTTCTAAAGCAAAAAATATTTTTAACAGATTTTTTTATGCAGACGATATTATAAAACCATTCACGCATTAATACCATATAGGTTTTCTCTTTCATTTATTTTTGTAAATCATATTAAAAATTAAAATATTTACACAAAAATGTATGAATATGCTCTATATTGCCTCTTAAATGACATTTGTTGCCCAAGTATGCAATTTTTTCCAGCAATTGAATGCAAAATGCATTCTCATAAAGCATTTAACGAGCGTGATCTTTGTTACTTGTTTAAAAAACAAAATATAACGAGCATGTAAAGTACTTTTTTTTAAAAAATAGAGTAAAATGAAAACATTAAATAAAAACAATTTAATAGGAAACAAACTCTAGAAGCTAGGAAAAGATAAGGATCTTTATCCGAGGTTTAGGAGTATCCCCATAAAACTCTAATATGGGATTTTTTTTTAAAGATTATTGCAAAAACTCATTTATTATAACAATCGATGTTCAAATTGACCTCTCCAAACTTATTCACATGCTTATGCATGCTTGATTGTGTTCATAAAGATTCGTTTCAGCTTGTTAATTTATCCGATGACAGTGGCGGATCCAGAGACTAGTTTTGGGGGAGGGGGGGCGATCTCAAGTGACATGTAATCAATACATTCATAGTTTCTATTAGTTTACGTCATTATTTGCAGTTAATTATTAGTATCGACTTGGCAACGCAGGTTAATCATATCAGATACTTGTTAATCATAGACCAATCAACTTATCGGACTCATGTACAATAGAAATCATAAAGAACGAATAAGTTTTTCTTGTTGACCCACAGTATCGTCAACTGCCCTTTCTATATATGGAAATTGAATGAACTGAAATATGACCTGTTACAAAATGCACTTTATTCGCTTGATTTGGCTAATTGTGATCCCCACTTATCCCAACGGCTAAAAAAATTTACGACTGAAAAAGTTTTGCATGAAAGTACACTGTTAAAAATATTGGGAAAAATTGACTACATTTTTAAAGATTATCTATTTTCCGATCAATGTGAATGCTCCACATCGTTTTAAGATCGTCCTAGGACTAGAAAATGGACTAGAAAATAGGTAGCCTTTAAAAATAGAGGTAATATTTTACGATATTCTAAACAGTGTAGAAGTGAAATTAGCTGACGACGACTATTTTGGAGGACTTGAAAAATCGAACTTCCGTGATGGCGAATGACTTTACAACATTGTTGGATGAAGTGAATTGAACTTCAAAGAAATTATTCAAATAAATAAAACCTATTTTTAAAAAAATCTCATTTTCCCTTTCATTTCGAGAACTTTTCAAATCAAACTAGGATTTTTTTTTGGGGGGGGGGCGATCGCCCCATCGCCCCCCCTCCCCCGCTGGATCCGCGCCTGTCGGATGATTATTGTGCTGCATTGATCGGTTAATTCTTGTTTTCGTAAGCACATAAATTTCATTAGCACAGTCGTTAGCACTTCTCACTTCTTTGAATGATTTTTTGTCGGATAAATAAAGTTTCTTAGTGCAAGAACATTCTTTTTGGAGAAACAATCTTGGTGTTCCACACGCTTGTCACTTTTCAGCATTATTTTAAATTGCGTTCGTTATTTCAATTTGGCTGTTATCACGACAGACTCCATTGCTGCACGGGGAGGTTTTCAAAAGTATCTTTTGCATGTTATCGTCTGGAGCGTTTGGATTCGCGTTAGGTTATTTTATTAAGGTAGTCTGGTGTAATAACGCCGAGTGCTAATATTATGCAAATTATGAAATAATCTGGTAAATGACACCCATGTGCTCTGCGAAGAAGGGTTTTGAGTCATATAAATCGCAAAAAACAGCTTCAAGTTAATTTGTTTCATTTTTATGTCTTATTGTTTTTATAAGCAACTAAAATTATCGCTTGATCTAAAATTTGCGAGATACGTTTTGTGATGTGAAGACATTTTTTTTTTTATCCGGAAATACTTAATTACATAAATTTGTAGTACATTTCATGGACTTTCAAAATGTTGTTGAAGATTTTGGATATCTTCTGAGATAATTTGTAATTTAAAATGTACAGCGCAATAACTATAATGGGGTAATAACACCAATCCTTGGCATTAATACCCTGGTTGATTCCCTACAGTGGCCGAGCTACATCCTAAATACTGATTCAAATAAACACAGTTAAAACTGTGCAATATTTCTAATAATTCTATTTAAGCGGTCCTTTTTAAGCAAAAAGAAGCTCACGGTCTGATATTATTTTGCCTCATGCTCCCCCCCCCCCCCCCAACACCACACATTTATTTTTCTTACTTTCACAAAAAATTTAACATTTTCAATAGCTTAGAATGCATTTTGTCAATTTCTAAGTTTGTAGAGTTTGTATTTTTAGAATTGGGCAATCTACATGCAATTATTCCATCTTATTTCATAGTTTTGTTTGCATGGCGTTATTACCTATATAGGTGGGTAATAACGCCAAATAGCATTGGTCAAGAAATCACGCCATTACATTTTACGAATACATATCTGTTAAATTATTTTTTTTATATAGATAGTCAATGAGTTGCTGTATCAAATCATATATTTGTTTGAAAAATACAATCTAAAACTGAGCCGTGAAAATTGGTAGAACCTTAACGTGGCGTTATTACCCCAGGGTACTTTATTATTTCTTTAAAAAATACCTTGTACTTTTGTAGTATAATCGTGTTTCATAATTGTCGACTGTGTATTCAAAATTAAGTAAATAATGTCTGCTTTTTAAACGGAACACTGTTCAAAATTTCTTAATAAAAATTCTCTCCTACTTTACTTTTATTTGCAAATTGTATAGAGCTCTAAAAAATGTTAACTTTTAAACTTTCAATATTTGGATTAAATAGGCATTTGTATCCACTATCTACCAATAAGTATTTGAAAACTTTCAATTTTTGATATTTTTGTCAAATATTTAAAAATATACTTGTCGGATTCTTCTGAAACTTCAGGATTATGAAGATTATGTCTGACCTCATATTTATCAACATTCATTTGATAAACAGGGCAATTAGGGGCCGACAAAAAATTAAAGAATAACAGAAATACACTGCCCAAAACAATTAAAGGATATTGCAGTTTTAGGTGGATTTTGTATCTGGGAAACTTTTTAGCTGATTGATACATGGTCGACAGACATAGTAGGTTATATGAGAATAAATTACACATGTTTGGCAGAAAAAAATGCATTTTATTGCGCATTTGTGTACAAAAGGAAAAAAAATACAATTTGTACATATGAGAAAAGGAAATCCTCCACCAGGCTTGCACGATGTGGCCTGAAGTTATCATCCATTAAAATGAAGTTATCTCCGATTGCTGCAGCGTAAGGGATTACAATAGGTCTGAGGATCTCATCCCTATATCGGCGACCAGTCAGAGCTCCATCTCGAATGATGTAGAGGTCAGTGCGCCCGCCAATTGAGATGCCACCATACACCAACACTCCTCCACTGCCAAATCTGACACTTTCGTGCACGAACGCAGGGTTATTCCTACTGCCACGGTACCTCTAGATGAAAATACGCCTATTATCCGGATGCACAGAAAAACGGGACTCGTCAGAAAACAGAATATTGCTCAATTCATTTCTCCTCCAGTTGACATGCTCGGTTGCCCACTCCCTGAGGTCGCGAAGATGCCTTGATGTTAATCTAACACATACCATCGGTCGGTGAGCATACAGACCTACAGCATGGAGCCGGTTTCGGACAGTCTGAGTTGAAATCGTGGTGCCTGTAGCCGAGCGAAGGTGTTGTTGGAGAAGAGTAGCGTTCATGTTTCGGTGTCTCAGAGCTGTTAACGCTAAATACCGATGTTCATTGGGCGTTGTTGCCCGTCTACGACCTTGCCCTGGTCTACGGCCTGCACATCCACTCTCCAAAAAACGGTTCCAGATCCTGGAAATGACACTTTCTGACACTCCAATGGCTTGCGCTACTTCGGCTTGAGTTTGGCCCCCTTCTAACCTACCAACAATTCTCCAAGCTTCTGAATCTGTCAAATGACTTCGCTGAGACATCGTACTCATCGAAACAAAGCAATCGCTGAATGCCGATCATCCTTGTCTTCATTCTCTTTTATCCGGTTGAAAGTCAAATTTCATTCGCTGCCGCTGAAGCGACGTTTTTGACGTCGAACTCAAAATTTGCATACTCCAGTTTGAAAACCAGAAAAATTTGCATTTGCGATTCTCTTCTTCTATTTTCGGCAAAAAAATTTCGTTTATATCTTTATTTTATATAAATCTTAAAATACCCTTTAATTGTTTTGAGCAGTGTATTTGGGATCACCCTGTACATGAAAATGATCGAAATGATTTATTGCTGCCGAATACAAATATGGGATACTGCACAACATGTACACTGATTTTTGTAAGAATAGAACGTATATTCACGGAGAAAGAGGGATTTTTTTTTTAAATTCAAATATTCTGGAATGTTTTTTGTTTATATCATGCAGGGTTTTTGACCAAATTTAACGCGTATTTCAGAAATATTGGCGAAATCTATTGGAAAAAATATAGCGCAATTGGAATATAAATATATTAAATATTTTATGAAACATGAGTAGTTTTATGAAATAATTTTTATCTGCGCATGCGTGAACGATAAAAACGATTCTTTTACATCATTTAATAGTCAATTCTATGGAGTAACTCATAAAAAAAATCAATCAAATATCGTGAAAATTCAAAAAGATATCATTATTATACGTAAGCTGTTTTTACATTGCTGTCCAAAAACGGCTGAATGATAAGGGATTCTCCACAAATTGACATTTAGGAAACATTTATTAACTGACTTTTAGGAAAAAAATAGTATTTAATGTATACAATATCTAATACAATATTTCTGTTAATAAGTATCTTGACATCTGTGATAGAAAAGAGTAAAAGCTCTTTTCCTTTTCTATCACAGGTGTTAAGATACTTATTAGCAGCAATATTGTATTAGGTATAGTATTCATTAAATAGTACTAATTTTTTCCTAAAAGTCAGTTAATGAAAAATGTCAATTTGTGGAGAATCCCTTATCATTCAGCCGTTTTTAGAGAGCAATGTAAAAACAGCTTACTTATAATATCTTTTTGAATTTTCACGATATTTGATTGGATTTTTTTAATAAGTTAATCCATAGAATTGACTATTAAATGATGTAAAAGAATCATTTTTATCGTTCGCGCATGCGCAGATAAAAATTATTTCATAAACATTTAATATATTTATATTCCAATTGCGCTATATTTTTTCTAATAGATTTTGCCAATATTTCTGAAATTTGCGTTAAATTTGGTCAAAAACCCTGCATGATATAAACAAAAAACATTCCAGAATATTTGAATTAAAAAAAAAAAAATCCCTCTTTCTCCGTGAATATACGTTCTATTCTTACAAAAATCAGTGTACATGTTGTGCAGTATCCACATATTTGTATTCTGCAGCGATAAATCGTTTCGTGCATTTTCATGTGCAGGGTGATCCCAAATATTTCTGTTATTCTTTAATTTTTTGACGGCCCCCCTAATTGCCCCGCTTATCAAATGAATGTTGATAAATATGAGGTCAGACATAACCTTCATAATCCTGAAGTTTCAGAAGAATCCGACAAGTATATTTTTAAATATTTGACAAAATGTCAAATTGAAAGTTTCCAAGTACTTAGGTAAATAGTGTAGCAGTTATAACAGTGCATGATTTATTCTCAATATGCATTGCGTGTTTTCAATAGATTCTAAGGCTAAAAAAATGTTAAATTTCTTTTGTCCTCCAATTTTTAAACGATTTTAGTTTAATAATGAACTATGTAGACATTTTTACAGTTGTTGTTTCATTATATTAATATTTTTTTAAATAAAATATATGTACACTATTTTGACTGATAATTCGAATAGATATTTAACAAGTAAGTAAAAAATGCTGCTAATTTTATTTAAAACCATTAATTTTCATGTAAAATTTCATTGACTTTTATGAATTTCATTATAAAGAAATTAATACTAATTTTTCTCTGTTATAATCTTACTTTACACTTATATAAATGTTCATTTTAATCATTTATTTCGTACTAAATTCAAAGGGGAAATTCGTATATTATTCAATACAAAAATGTATTAAAATTAGCAATATTATTTTTTTTCTAAATCTGTTCGTGATAGAAACTTTTCAAAGCTGTGCTTTCATTTTAGCAGCCTTTTGTAAACTTTAAAAATTATTACAAAAAATAGATTCTTTGTTGAACAGTGTTATTTGAATTTTTAGAGTATGTAATGCGAATGCTGAATATTTAAAGATTTATTTGTTGTTTTTGTTTTCATAAAACATTAAAAATTCCATATCATCAGTTCGCTTTCCCATATTGGATAGGAAAACGCTGGTTGGTATTTAGATACTAAAAAGCATAAATTATTATTTTTTTAATATTCAATATGAACTTTCAAAAAACTTGCTGGTTTACTTAAAATGAGACTAAAATAATAATATATGTTATACGTAAAAAATATACATTTTATTTAAAAGATCTTGGTACTTTCAGATTGTATTTCCCAAGACCATCATCAGGGAATATTTTAATAACTAATTACAGTTTGTTTAAACAAGTACTTCACTTCGTTTTGAAATGAAAGAGAAAGGCAATTTTTTAAATTGAAAATATAACTGGCAATCTCTTGGATTGAACTTATAAAAATATGTATTAATTGCAGTTGCATTTATTTCATTACATCACTCTGTTCTTAAACGTCACTTTCGTTTTAAACGCGTTGCTGGATAGTCGAAGTAACAGTGCAGTGTTTCAAATGAAATTTGCGTCGAAGAAAATATTTAGTTGTCGCACCGTAAACTTTAAGTCACTTTGTTGAAGTTTTCAAGATATTGCATTATATGGTGTCGTTACATAACTTGGTTTTGCACAGGATTTCTATGAATTCTTTGATATAGGATGTGTAATAATTGGATTTTGGGTACATAATTCTTGCGTGATCAAAATCTGTAGTTATATTCTGATTGAAACTTAAACGAGAGAGAGAACTGAGGATTGACTACAAAATTTTATCTGCTTTATGCTCTTAAAAAATTTTTTTTTGGTCATTCCTATGCGTTCTATTATTCTATTGCTATCAGTTCTAAGAGGAATAGCATATAAACCAGCTAATTCATCTTTCGATGTTGGATCTATTTTCATACAGATTCAGCAGCGCGGGATAACCCACCAATCGGCATATGCTTCCAGATCCCGCGTTGCAACTTTATTTAAAAAAAAAAAAAAAAAAAAAAAAAAAATACATTATTTAACAATGTTTAAAGATGGCATAATCTTTTTAACAATATGACAATAATGTTTACAGTTTTTAACGTTGTTAAAAAAAGACTATTTTCAACTCTATAGCTGAGTTATTGAATGTTCTATTTACAAGTCTATATAATAGTTGTTAAATGTTCTATTTACACGTAATTTGTTGAGAGTTGCTTTTATAAGACGAGAGAGTTGTAGAAATTTTTGTACAGATTACCGTAGCTATGGTTCGGGATCAGAGTCCTCATAATTATTGTTTGTACTTTGAAAAATATGTTCATTAATTTCTATAATCTTGACACATTCTATTATTTTGGAGTAGAGAGATGGAGTTTTTTGCACAATGTTGAACCACTGCTGTAGTTGTATGGTTCTGGATTTTCGAATATGAAATAAGGAAGTTAATGTGCATTCAGTTAGATAATGAATTGAAGTACCTAATTTGCCACATGTGCAGAATGGAGTTGGAGCTTTTTTAATTTTATGAAGATATGTTGGAAAAGGTCCATGATTGGTTGCAAATATATAAAGATTTCTATGAGGTAATATAGTGTTTAAATTTACTTTTGGCTGAAGGTCATATGTGTATCTCCCTACATTGCAATAGTCCCAGTCCATTTGCCATTGGGAAAGTGCTTTCTGCTTTAATATTTTTTTAAGAAAAGAAGCTGGGAGTGGATGATATTTCTCTTGCACACCTTCTTGTGTTATTGCGTTCTTTGCTAGTGCATCCGCATGATCGTTGCCATATGATCCCGAATGACCTTTTATCCACTGGAATTGAATATTTTTCTTTGTTTCTTGAAGCTTTTTAATTATTTGTGAGTTTATGAAATCTGTTGTGAAAATATCTTCCATTAGGTGCAGGCTTGATTGATTATCAGTGAAGATGATATATTTCTCCATTATTGAGGAATCTGCCCATTCTATGGCATCTAGTATAGCTAACTGCTCAGCTTGAAAGATTGAGTTATTATGCTGTAGTTTAACCTGATGTGTGTGAATGCATTTTTTATTTTTATATGAACAGAAGGCATAGGCAGTTCCTTGGTCAGATTTAGAACCATCTGTAAAGATGAGCGTTGAGGTGGTGTCTGGATTCCCTTCTAATATGAGTAGATAATTAAATATGGTGCAGTTAATGAGGAAGATATTTTTGGTTGAAAGAAATGCGACTGATATTCATCCTTAGGGATTCCTAAACGTAGCACTTGGCCTAATGTTGATAATGTACTGAGTTGAATTGCAAGCGGCATTATTCCACATAGCACGTTTAGCGCTGCTGTGGAAGTTTTCTTATAGGCTCTAGACACAAGAAGGAGGCATTGAGCTTGAATTGATGACAAGAGTCTTTTACCGTGTGAGGGTTGTAAATAAGGGAACCAGCAAGGTGAGGCATAACTTATTTTTTTTTCTAATATTTGAAGATACCATATTTTCAGGATTTGTTTTGATAAACCTCTGTAGGCAGACGCAAATTTTAATAGGTTTTGTGAAATTATGTTAATTTCAGACCGTTTCTTGTGCAGGTGTGGTAGAAAGGAAAAAGTATTATCTATAGTGATTCCTAGATAATCTATTGTATTGTCTTTCTTTAGTGAATATCCATCTAATTTAAAACTTGGTGCTCTTTTTAAGAATCGTGGGCGGCGGAGATTTAAGACAATGCATTTATCATAAGAAAATAGCATGGCTGTATTTTTTGCCCAGTCACTAATAATCCGTAGCATATCATTGCCCATCTGTTCTAATTCTCGTTGTGTTTGACCATAGATTATTAAAAGGAGATCGTCCGCATAGGCAATTACCTTGTATCCCAGATCCTTCAAGAGTCTCAGTAGCTTGTTCAGAAAAATCCTCCATAGAAAGGGGCCAAGACAAGAGCCTTGTGGACAGCCTCTGTAAAACCAATGTATTTTTCTTGATAACCAATGTGGCAAGGCGCCTCTGAAGGAGAGAAAGGATCGTATAATATTTATGTAGGCTTGTTCAAGATTTAAATATTGTAGCTCATTTAATGTATCTGACCATGGCAGTCGGTCAAAAGCATTTTTAAAGTCCAGAGAAATAAGCGATGTATAATTATTGTCGTCTTTGCTTAAATTTATATGAGAAAAGAGTTCTGCAATCGCCGATTCTGTGGAGCGTCCTTCCTGGAATCCATGCTGTGAATGCTGAAGTTGTTTTGAATTACGTAATGAAAAATTTATTCTTTTTAGAAGAAGTTTTTAATAAATTTTTCCGAGTATCGGTAATAAAGTTATCGGACGATATGAGGAGGCTATGTCCGGCTGTTTCGCTGGTTTTAAAAAATATACAAGTTCACCTACTTTCCACGCTTTTGGAAAGTAATTTAAGTGCAGCAAGATGTTAAACATGTCTAAAAGAATTTCTCTCTGATTTTTAAATAGTTGTCTTATTATGTTATGATCAATCTCATCAGGACCCGGAGCTTTATTTCTATTAAAAGTGTAAATTGCATTTTGTAACTCTTTGACAGTAAAATTTGGAGGTTTTCCTTCTTCTCCTGTGTAAGGATTTTGGCCTGTTGGGGATATTGATTCGCCAAAAATTTGGGTTGTTAGTGCTTCGTAAAATTGTTCTGCTGTGAAGGTTTTTTCTTCTAGAGTTGACAGTGCATATACTTCTTTCTTATGGAAATCTTTGAATGCAATTTTTTTAATTTTTCCATAGGGATTTTTCGATTGGTTGCAGAAATTTGTCCAGGGTTGCTTTTTGGCTTCTAATAATGCCTTTTTATATAATGCTCGTTGTTGTTTAAAATTTATTATGTCTTGTGCTGTGGCTGTTGCGAGTTTAGCTTTCCTTCTTAATGCACGAACAAAGTTACGTTTTGTTTTTAATTTATTTGTCCACCATGTAATTTTTGGTTGATGGGTGCTTTTACGTCTTTTGAGAGTTGAATCACATATGTTTTTTAATATTTGTTGAAATTCTTGATATTTCTCGTCAAATTCTTCTTCGTTGGATACATTTTTGAAGTGAAAATTTTGTTGTTTTATTGATTTTTCTAACTGCATGTTGAATTTTTTAAATGAGGTGTGTTTTGTCCGATATCTTCTGTATGGTTGATCTGGGATTTCTAAATTTAATTTGGATGTTATAAGCCTATGATCAGCGAAATCCATTTCAGGTTTTGCTACCCAGGATTCCACTGAAGGAAATAGCGCCATTGATGTTAATGTTATATCTGGCCAGCCTTTCCTTATAGTTTCCTCTTTTTTGTTTAATAACTCAAATGTTGGTAGACTATGTGGTTCGTTTAATATTATGAGTCTTTTGTTAGCCATGTGTGAAATTAATTTCTGGCCTTTGTCGTCGTCTTTTTTGTACCCCCATAGCACGCTATGCGCATTCAGGTCACCTGCCAAGAAGAAAAGATTGCTGAAGCCTTTTTCTTCTGACCACTCGTTAAGGTCGTGTTGGAGATCTGCGGATGGAGGAGAGTATTGCGAACCTATTGTTAAAAAGTTTGTTTCAAGTTGGATGTTAATGAATATTGAATGGATGTTCTTTTGTATTTGTATATGACGAATTAAGGGATTTAAGATTATAATGCAGCAGTTATTTTCTAGTGATGAGTAATAAGAAGCTGACAGTGGAAGTCCGAAAGGTCGATTTTCTGTTTTATAATAATCTTGAAGGCAAGCTATTGATATATTTTCTTCCAATGCGTAGCGTATGAAGTCCGCCGTCGCACATTTGCTATTTTGCAGGTTTAATTGGGCAATTGTTAACCCATTAATTGACGTTGATAGGGAAGAATATAATTTATCTGATGAAACGATGTTTTCTGTTATGTTTATGGACGCGAAAGAGAAGAATTTTTATTTATTGTAAGATTTCTCTGGTGATATATGTTTTGAAAAACTTGACAATATGTGGAGTTAGCTGCGTGATTTTTCTCATAAGGGCAGCCATTTTGATCATATGAGTTTAAGCAATTAATGCAAGTGTGTTTGGTTATTTCATCTTTTAATGGGCAATATTCCGATTCATGCTTCTTTGCACAATATGCACAAATAGTATTTTTCCTGCATGTACCTGCTGTATGCCCGTAATATTGGCAATTATTACAGCGTATGATGGGGGAGTATGGCTTTATTGGGCAAGAAATAAAGCCCACTAGCAGCCTTCCCTGTCTTAGGAGCTTTATCGCCGATGAATTTTCTAGATCTAGCATTAGCTGGTATGACTTTAGTTTATCCCTGTTGAATTCCTTATGTTGGTTATCTGTTACATCTTCGTCTAGGTTTTCACTTATTTTTTGTTTGACTTCCATTACTGTAACTGATTTTGGAATACCTAATATTATGATCTTTTTCCTTTTCTCTGCTGCATATTTTAATGTAACTAATGATGTTATTTTTTCATTTGCTTGAAGGAGGTCTGACAATCTGTCTATGTCTTCCTCTGTTTCGGATCTTATTATAATTGTATTTTTGTCTTTTGCCAATGTACTGAATATTTTTATCTTGTTTGCTTTGATATTTATGGCTTTGTTAAGTTCTTCCCTGATTCCAAACATTGTGAGCTTTGTATTTAATTTTCGGGTCAACAGAAGAGCTGATTTTGAATAAAGCGGTACAGGTGCAGAGATTTTCGAGGCATATGTGGAATTATTTCGGAGGTCTTTCGCTATTTCTAGATTTGGTTCATTTTGAGTGGTCGTTTTTAATTGTTCTTGATTACTGCATAGTATTCCTAATTTATTACTCAACTCTTCATATAGTTTTCTCATCGTGTTTAGTGTTTGGTTGTGTTGTTGGAATATTTCATTTTTAATTTCTACTTCCATTTGGAGTTTTTGGTAAGATAGTCTTAGTTGGTGGCATTGAGTCTTCATTTCTTCCATACTCATTTCTTGTAGATCCCTTTCTAGATCAGCCTTAGTATTAAATTGTAATTTGCTGTCTTTTTCCTGCATCAGATGTTTTAAGTCTTAATTTTCTGTGATTAAATTGTCCATTTCATTATTAATTGCTTTCAAAGTATCTTCATGGATTTGTTTTTGATTCTCTATTTGAGTTTGTAGATTTTCTTGTTCTAGTTGTTGATTTTCTATTTGAGTTTTTAGATTTTGAAATATTCTTTGATGATAAACTTGAGAAATACAGTCCGAAACTAGTAAGGAGTTTTAAATAAAATGTATATTTTCAACTTGCTACAGCTCATTTATTATTTTAGTCGTCTTTAAAGTAAAACAGTAAACTTTTTAAAGTTCCTATTGTATATCTTTTGTTTGAATCAAGGTGAAATATTGCGTTTATTCTTAAAATTTTATTTACAAGTTTTATCATTTGATCCTTTTCGAAATGCAATAATAAAATTTCCCAATTTTGATGCTTAAGTTCTATGATATTCTCTCAAAAATAAATAAGATTGTTAAAAAATACTTTCTTTTAATACTGATTATTTAATGTTTATAAAATATGATTTATTAATCATAGAAACATTATTTAAAAAGAAAAAAAGCTTTTTTTGATTATACTGCCTGATTATCACGTCGGCAAATGAAGCAGCTGCCCCAAGATCCTAACTCTAAAAAGGGGTCCTCGAACCCCAAAATTATTTTTTTACGAGTACAAATTGTGGTTGGAAAAGTTATTTCAGTAGTATCTTTGGGTCTTTCTGTCGATATTTAAGAACAGTAATAGAAAAACAATTTTCCGCATTTCAATTGCAATAACAAATTTAACAAACAAGTTAAACACAAGCAGGAAAATAGATATTTTTTATAAATCAGTGTGTGTGTGTATATATATATATATATATGGCTGATGACAAAGAATATAAATAACAAATTAAGAGCAGTGGCACCGATTTTGCGAATTTAAGGTAAAAAGCTTCATTGTTTCTATCGAAAACAAAGATGTTCTGTTTTCTTAATCTTAATATGAATCCTGATTACCTTCCAAATACAAAAATCTAGTTTTCTAATATTAAAAAAAAACTTGCTTTTGGATAAATTACTGACACATGCTTCCATTCATAAAAAAAAAGCAGTTAAAATTCCGATCAAACAAGTTAACTCTATCCATAATAAGAGTTTACTTGCATTTGAGTGAACGAAAACCTCCATTTAATTCCGGTTAAATAAAGATGTTTTGACCCAGAAATTTTATTTATATAGAATTTAGTTTGTACATCCGCGTGTTTCTTTAGCTCACAGGTTTTCAAAGCCTGAGAGCTTATGTGTCTGCTCGTTCTGTGTGTATGCATATATGTACGCGTGTATGTATGTAACACGATAAGTCATAAAAGTATCCTTTTTGCTTCAAATTTTGGATAAAGGTTTTTTCTGATACGGCGAATTCCTGAAGATTTTTTTTTGGGGGGGGGGGGAGGATGCAATGGTTAAGTATTAAAGGGAGAACGGGGGATAGCCCCTCATAAATTAAATAAATGGGATTTTCTGCAAAATTATCAGATTTGCTTCGAATTTGCTATAAAGGTTCATTTGATAAGGCGTATCCCTGATTAGTTTTTGGGGTTCATTTATTCAGCATAAAGTATGGAAATGAGGGAGCTAATATCCCCTTTATTTATTTATTTTTTATTTATTTATTTATTTATTTTTTTTTTTTGAGGGTCATTATTCTTTTGAAAAAGTAAGGCTGTAATGTACAATTAATATGAACAGCTTATGAGCAAAATGCCATCAGTTTAACTGGGCAGTATTCTTTTTATTATTTGATTTCATTGATTAAGCAAAATCTTTTTCAAAAAGTGTTTCACTTGGGCTTAATTGACCCTTGTAGTACCTTAATTTACTTTAAAGGCTTGTAATACCTTAAAGACATAAAGATATCAGACATCATGAAGCTCAGCAGAATACAATAAAGTAGGTTTCGGATAGAAATATCTCACTCATACGATTTCACGTGTGCGTATCTCTTGTCTCCAATTTGTTGATTCACATGAGATTTTTGTCAATATGCTGCGAGATATTTTAATTTACTGTATAAAACCTTCAACTGAATATGACTTTTAATAATTTCTTTTATAAGTGAAAATTGATGAGCATTTCGACTTTCCTGATGGAATATTTTGAAATGACAAATCAAATAGCGATTTTAGTGCATTATCTAAAGGTGAAAATACATTTACATACAGAGAGGGAGAAATTTGAAAATTGCTTTATAACCCTTTATGTTCTGATGGTACTTTAAAATACGATTAAAATAATCTGTTATAAAATTAATTATTAAATTAATTTTATAACAGATGCATTAGTATCGGTTTGGTTATAGTAATACAGTTTAGAATGAGCCAATGATATTTTACTTTATCGTCTTCCAAGCGCATTTTTGATTGTACAAAACAAAAACATTTTAAAAAAGATGATTTATTTTTCATTTGCATCTTTTCAAATTTCTTTATGTTGAAAAACTGTCGGGAGGGGGGGGGGGGGGGGATTTCCTTCAGGAAATAATTCTATATTTCTTTAAGAGCATTGCATTTTTATTTCTCCTAATTCTAGAAAATAGTAAAAATAATTTTTTAAATAAGATTTCAGTGGATTTTTAAAAATTGCAAAAAAGGTCCCTATAAATTTTAATGTAATTAATCTTCAACTCATGTTACCGATCTCGCAGGCCGCTGCTTTTTTTTTATATATACTTGAACTCGTAGCTTTTACTTAAACTACAAACACTACTAAAATTTTGTTTTAGTTGGAACTTCAAATTTCTCACCAGAGGCTTTTGAATAGATGAATTTTAATTATAAAAGTCCTGTACAAAGAAGTTAAGTACAAAAACACTATCCTACGAGTTAATCTCGCCTTTTATTCATTTTTCAATGCAGCGGTCTGACAGACCACTTCACAGTAGTTATGTAACAATTCTGCTTGAAAAACCCATTTATATAAATTAAGGGGGGGGGTGGATTAGAACCCCTGTTCCCCCTATTTATACTTATTCAATGAACACCTAATAATAGTCACGGAATCGCCTCATCAGAATGATCCTAATCTAAATTTTGAACTAAAGCTTAATTCTGCATGAAAATCCCATTTATATCAACTAAGGGGAGGGGCATGAGCCCCCCGTTCCCCCTCTTATACATATCGAATGAACTCCAAAAACTAATCAGGGAAGCGCCTTGTCAGGATATACCTACATACAAAATTTCAAGTGGATCGGATATTTTTATCACGAGTTATCGCGTTACGCACGAACGAACATACATACAGAACGGACGGGCACATAAGCTCTCAGGCTATGATAGCCTGTGAGCTAAAAAGTAAAATATTGTATGATTAGTTTCTGTTATACAGGGTGTTTCGCTACCAGACCGACAAACTTTGAGGGATGATAGTAGACACGAAGACACAAACTTTATTAAATACGAAACCATGGGGCGCAAACGTCTTCTGTAGGAGCTAGGAGCCATTAAAATTTAAGGTCCAAAATTTTAAACGATGATAAAAAACGGAAAAAAGGGTCCATTCGTTTGCGATTTTCACTAAAATCATTCTTTATATCACGATTTTTTTAGAATTTTTTTTAAAGTTACGTTCAAAAATTGTTGGTAGGGGGCGCTTTAGACTTTAGAGTAACGAAAAACTACTTTTTACCGTTATTTTGTGCATGGGGTTGAAATTATTCTTAAGTTTAGACTTTAACTTAAATTTTAAGCCCGAAATCGGATACATTGGGTTCGGGTAACTAGCGAAAATTGAACTGTGAACAGAGGGGGAGATTTTAAACGCTCATAAATATTGGATTTGTATCGATTTTGTTGCGGTTTGCGTGGAAGTCATTCCCTTGGTAATTATTTAATCAAAATGACGTCCAGCTTTGGTGTCCTCATTTTTTGATAGAGGGCGCTTCCGACACACCTGACATTTCAATGACATTACTCCTGGGTGTTTTACTACCAGACCAACATACTTCCAGGAAGTGTTAGGGATACAAAGACCACTCGGAATTACATAGGAATGTAACGTTGGAAATGTCTTTTTTGCAAGTTACGGTTAAAGGAAGCAGAGAAAGAGCGACACGTTAATGTGACAGAAAACCGTTTATTTAAAAATTTTACTAGAAAAGGTGTTCGAAATTACGACCAGAAGTAGTCCGGCTAGTATGACAGCGACGATAGATGGCGCTGCGGTTTCCTTGCGCTACATGGCGGTAAACGGTAATGCGCCTGAGCAGCGATCATTGTGAAGTGATCATTCGCGAACCGGTTCTAAAGGTGGCAGAATGTATTTGAACGATGAACAGCACGATTGGGCTCCTCCAAATTTTACCAATGACGTTTGCCGACCCTTCAAAGTAACCGATGGACAGTAGTGGATAGTTCGTGGTGGCCAGTTTCATTGGCCTGCCAAATCGCCGGACCTATCACGTATGGACTTCTTCTGCTGGGGTCAAATGAAAAATAGGGTATATGAGACTCCCGTACCATCAGTTGAAGACCTCGCAGCTGGTTTTTCTGTAGCTGCCAGGAAACTATCAGAGATGTCAGGAATCTTTCAAACCGTGAGGAATTCCACGCGACACCGCTGTCAAGCATGCCGGACTACTTCTGGTCGTAATTTCGAACACCTTTTGTAGTAAATCATTTAAATAGTCTAGTCTAATTAATTGTCTTGCTTATGTCACATTAACGTGTCGCTCTTGCTCTGCTATTTCTGTTTTCTTTTCTCTGCTTTCTTTAACCGTAACTCGCAAAAAAGGCATGTCCAACGTTACATTCCTATGTTATTCCGAGTCGTCTTTGCATCGCTAACACTTCCTGGAAGTATGTTGGTCTGGTAGTAAAACACCCAGGAGTAAAGTCATTGAAATGTCAGGTGTGTCGGAAGCGCCCTCTATCAAAAAATGAGAACACCAAAACTGTACGTCATTTTGAATAAAATAATTACCAAGGAAATTATTTACACGCAAATACCAAAAAAATCGATTTGTTTGTCTAATATTTATGAGCGTTTAAAATCTCCCCCTCTGTTCTCAGTTCAATCTTCGCTAATTACCCGACCCCAATGTTTCCGATTATCGGCTTAAAATTTAAGTTAGTCTAAACTTTAGAATAATTTCAATCCAATGCACAAAATAACGGTAAAAAGTTCGTTCCTCTAAAGTCTAAAGCGCCCTCTATCGGTAATTTTTGGACTTAATCTTTAAAAAAAATTCTGAAAAAATCGTGATATAAAGAATGATTTTAGTGAAAACCGCAAACGAATCTATCCTTTTTTCCGTTTTTTATCATCGTTTGAAATTTTGGACCTTTAAACTTTTAATGGTTCCTAGCTCCTACAGAAGACGTTTGCGCCCCATGGTTTCCTATTTAATAATGTTTGTTTTCATGTCTACTATCACTCCTCAAAGTTTGTCGGTCTGGTAGCGAAACATCCTGTATGTAAAGGGTACTGATTAAAGATGAATCTTTAAAAGGAATTCTTTAATTAGATTAATATCAAACATTTGAAAAATGTCTAAATGCGATCATGTAAAGAATGTGGTTCATAAAATGTAAGTTTTTATATTTATAGTTTAAATATATATTATTTTAAATATTTATCAGGATAATGAAATGCTAACTGAGTAGCAACTCGAAGCGTTCAGTTTGCAATTCATGAAACCTTTAGATTTCTCAGAATGTGGTTGAATAAATCTAATCTAAATTTAGAAAAGATTTACGTGAAAAATGTAACAGAAATTAATGTTACTTATAAAAAGTACAATTGTTAGTTACATTTCCTTCATTCCAATAAAAAAGGGAATTACTTAATTTATATATTAGACAAAGCAAAAATAAATAAACAAAATTGAAGAATTTTTTTTCTACCCTTAGAGACAAAGCATCGAACATGGTACTGAATTTACGAAGGGAGGAGGAAATTTAAAAAAAGTGTTTGTCAAATTATGTCATGGAAAGAAATTTTGACTCGATCAACTTTACGAATATATATTTAATCAAAATTGCAAAAATCATAAATATGAAAAGTAAGTTTTACGAAAGAAATATGTATTTAGAAGAAATACTAGAAAGTAATTTTTCTTTTTTTGTACTCAGGATAGTACAAAACAAACTCAGAAAACGTAAAGTTTAAAAAATGATGCACACTCAAACATACTCAATTAAAGTGCGTTAGGAAAATAAGATTTTAATGTATATTGCGGTGCCAAAAATTATTTCTACTAAATTTATCAAGATGTTAGTCGGATTTCGATGGCATTGGGGTCAGACGCACGAATAGCGAGGTGTTATTGGCATAGAAACAATGACTTGTATGGTATGCATAACAATGTCCAGAATTAGTACCCTAAACTTATTAGTTAAGAAAAAATGTTCTTAAAGTAAAGCCTATGAAATCTTTTCTAACTCAACCAGAAAACTTTAACATAATGTCGCCGTTTAATAAGACAAAGAGGGGATACCTGAAGAAAATTTTAGATAACGCATTTTAAAATACGATTTCAGCAATTACCGCCCCTAATTGGACGGGTTATCGAATTCTTTTGTGTTGTCTTGTATATTATATATAGTTTTGTATATGTTCTACACAGTATGCTGAAATTTTATTTAGTAAGAAAACGTGTATCGTAGTTCAAAATTCACCTTCAGAAATTTCTATACCAACAGGCGGAAAAGTAAAATTATAGAAGAGCTGTGCAAAAGGGTTCAATTAAAGTCTCCACATACTAAGTTAAAGTTGAGGCAAAAATACGCTAAAAATTACTGGAATCCATAATTACAGCAATTACTATCTACGCATGGAATTAAATCCAGCTCTTGGCGAAGCCCTGTACATTTAGTTCTATTCTATAGTACATTTATTTCTATTCTACATCTCATTTATTTACCTTCTTTCTATTGTACATTTATTTCTATCTCTTGGTATACTTCAGCTTGAAACTGTATAACTCAATTATAAACCACCGTTAAGAAATTCACATTTGCACTTAGAACTGCTTACGAATTCTTTTGTGTAGCCTGTATATGATCTACTGAATTTAGCAATCAGTCACAAAATATGCGAAAATTAAAAACTTATACCATAATTAAAAATATCTTTCAGTGATTATTGCAAATAGTCAGTACGCTATCTGAAATATTTCGTGTGTTCCTGTAAATGAACGTTGAATGCTATGCACATTATATTCTACCTCAAGCATCTTGTAGTAAACCTCAGGAACATTTATATATTTCATTATGTTTTGAACAGTGTACATAATAAAAATATACTATAAACAGTTTGTCCCCTTTAGGTCATTTTGTAACAGATTTTTTCTTTGTGTGAATGTTCAAATCCTTTACATTCTATATTTTGTAAAAAAAAAAAAAAAAAAAAAAATCTGTATTTTAATGCATTTTATGTCAATTTCATCGTGTTTGTCATAATGTAACATCATTAAAGTATACCGTAATCGATATCCCCCTTCATAATATAATGGAATTCTTTTGAGTGTCCAATGTAAACGAATAAATGCTACACACTTAATTTTTAATAGCGAACATGACATAGTGAATACAAATAACATATATCAATTATATGTCAATCGGAGTATATTTAAGAAAGTTAAATCATGAGAAGATCACAGGTTAGTTGACAGGCATAAAAATCGAAGTCATAAACACATTTCAACTATGCTGAAAGGTATTTGTATGAGGATCTGTTTATGACTACCTTACATGCTTATTTATCTTACATACTTCACAAAAATAACATTAATATAATTTTTTTTTAAATCGGTCCTTGGATTAAAAGGTTATGTGACGGGCATAACACGGTCAGGATGTTTAAAATGTTAAAACAATTATTTTAAAATTTAGCGAAAACGGCAACAATAAAGAGCTAATAATCCCCCATCGATCTCCCCCCCCTGCTCCAATACACACAAAAATTGAACAATCATATTTCTGCCATTTTAGGTCATATGTTTAATTTTTAATGAAATTTCTACAAATAGGAAAATAACATGAATTACAAAAAAAAAAAAAAAAAAAAATATTTTAATTCAGCTTATAAATAATATGAATAACAAAATTTAAATTAATAGCTTAAATTCATTTAAATCATTGAATGAATTTTGTACAATAGAAAGAATATTATTTTCAGACAGGAATTAGTCATTCTTGGAGTGTAAATGCGAAATATATAATCCGATTTTAATTCGTTGTACATAGAGTGAAATATTTATTATAGGTGTCTCTATTATGCAGATTTTATGCATCTGAAAAATATTTGTCCCTCTCTTGATAGGTACTCCTAAAATAATATAAAGGTATTATTTTTTGTCTATTTTTATGAAGACGAAGCAATACTCAGCAAAGCAATTAAATTTTAAGAAAATGTCTACTACAAAATAAGAATTTTTAATATTATTGGCGCTGCTATATTCGGTAATCGTTTTTTATCTTTTTTAAACCTTTCAGCGCGTATGCTTATTTTCACGTTCGGGGCACATAAGTTTTTTTTAACCATGTGGAAAATGGTTGTTTTCGGTCGAGAATAAATATCATTGATATATCTGAATCTTTGTTGTCTACATTTTATTGGTCCTGGAATATTAATGTTTAATTCATGGCTACTCAATATTTGATTATATAAGATTCTGTTATTACGTAAGAAACGTTTTGATCATCATAAAAATGATGTTTTTACTGATTTTTATCAACTCAATGGGAAACATTAAAGCATTTTGCTTGGGAAATGGATATCCACATTTTATTTTTTATAGATTTTTTATCCAGACTGAATGTAACCAAATAATTGAACTAATTTTAATTTATTGAGAGACGAGTTGCATGTGATTTAAAAATTGGTTTCCTTTAGTGTATAAGAATTAGTACATCGTTAAAAATGTCGTGAAAAATTGGCTCTGATTTTAAAGATTATCAATTTTTTGACAAATGAGAACGTCACATAAGTGCCTATGGAACGTTCTGATTAATCAGAAAATAGATAGGCTTAAAAAAAGTTAATTTTTCACGCTATTTTTTTTTCTCTTTTAGCAATTTAGATTATTTTTCATGGACAAAAATTTAAGCTCTTAGTTAATCTTACGATCAGTTAAAATGAACTATTTTCCAAATGGTCGTTTTTAAATTACAATTTTTTCCCTTCTTTTTAAATTTCAAATAAAATTAGCCCTTTTTTGAGATGTAGTTTCAATTCATTCATCAGAAATATTGATCGCAACGAAAAAAAGGTAACCCTTTTGAACAAAATAATGTAATTTTGCATAATAATTCTATAATCTATATAGAGCGTTGTGTTATATACTAAAAATTTCCCTGAAATACCTATTTAACGATGAAAGTTAAATGAAAATCCATTCAGTAGAACTCAAGCAGTAAGCAGCCAGAACGAAAATTCTGTTTGTATTTTATATACATCAGTAGAAAATATTAAAAGATTATTAAAAATATACAAATTTATTTTAAAAGGAATACTGAATTTACTGTAACTAAATTTAGAAATATTTTTTTTTCGAAAATTCCAACCTTCATTATATGAGTACAGAATGTATGCAATTTCATATGGGCATGTGCATTATGAATTAGCATATTTAATTATGAATGCATGTAATAAATGGATAAAAGTTTAGAAATTTCATTTCAAGAGCTACTTTTCTTCTAAAAGTATATTATACTGATCGAAGATTTTCTACTAATATAAACTATCTGCATAGAGAAAAAAAAATGAAAAAATGTATTTCATGATGTGTCAAAGTTCTAATTATTTAGCAGTATATGCCGCTAAATAAACTAAAATTCACTTATGTGGTGAAATCCAACTAAGATGGACTAATTCATCTGTGCACTAAAAAGACAGATTTATGAATTTATTACTAATGATAAAACATGTCATACATGGAAAACATGTTTTGTTTAACAATTTTTTTATTAGTGTTAGTCTAAAATGCAAGGTACCTCGTAGCAGTGACAAGAAACATTTCATATACATGACAGAGACCGTGGCAGATGTCTAACATATTTAACCAATTTAAAATATCTGATTAATTTTTACATGAACTATTTTACTTATTATTTGCGGGAAAAAGTTACACTATTCAAATGGGAAGATTTTTCATATCAGCAATATGAGACATGCACTTAATGTAAAATATGCAATATCATGACCACTGGAAAATGAATCGGAATTCAAAAAGCTAGGAAATTGTTTAAAATAGTTAAGACGCTTAAAAGTTTAAGTTCAGTGAATATTAATGAATACAATTGTCCCTTTTTTGAATTGCAATATTCGCTTCTCACTATTAAGTTGTTGTTTCATTAGATTTAGAGAATATTCTTCTAGATAAAATATATTCCATATACATTAAACATCCAATATATATGAATGCGCTTTGTTTTCATTAAGTCTCAATGTCAAAGTTAGAGATGTCTTCATATTTTTAAAGCCTCAGACTTTAGGAAACTTTACATTCAAATTCAAGAATGCAATCATGGATTTCTGTATTCACGTATAAAACTAACTTCTTTGAATGTTCTAAGGAATTTTGAGCTAGTCATATGTGCTCAATTTTTACTGGTAACATAATCAAATTAGTAACTAAACTGTGACAATCTGAGGACTAAACATTTTTATAACTCATTATCTAAATTTCAGGTATTGAATTTCAAAACTTTCTTCCATATTTAGCCAATTTAAAACGTTTAGTTATTTTAATGCTTACTTAAACAAGAAATATACAATCAGAAGCTAAATGCATTGAATAGAAATTTTGTTTTATGCATCATTGGCTGTTTTTAACCCTCTACAAAAATACATCAAGACAGAAGTTAATTAATCAAAAGTTTACGGAATCTGTCATGGAATGAGACATTCTCAAATCTTCGGGTGCCGTCCTTCTAGGAGGAGATTGAACCAATTCTTAAGAAGTCATGCAGCAAGTCAATCACCGGTCAAGCACAAAAGTACTCTCGATTTCTATGGCCTTCGATTGAACGGGTTTTCATCCCGACTGACACTGACACAATTCTCTTTCAGTCGACTATTTCAACTGGTCACTCAACTCTCTTATTTTTTTTTACATTACTTTTTGATCACGGGTATTTACTCGATTACTCATTTATGGGTGCTCCTAAATGTGTTCTAATATTGCATGAGAATTATTTCCTCCATATCAATTGCACCTTTAGTCTTTTTTTTTTTTTTTTTTGCAGATGTCTTTTTCTGTAATTGTAATCTCAGCATGAACGAGCAGTTATGGTAGATTCTAAAGAGTCTTTTCCTAAATACTGATGAGCAAAACCAATTAGTCCAAGGCCTGTAGTTTAGAGATAAAATGGAATTAGAATGAAGCAAGTGATTGTATGTAAATTTAGTTTTGCTTTAATCTTAATTTTTTTTATATCGAATCGCATTTGACTGCATTCAGAATGTAAAATAAATCTGAATGTCACTTTGATTTGTCATGACTAAGACAATTTGCGTTTATCCGACCTCGTATAGAAAAATTCCTAGCAGAGTCAGCTTAAGAAGGGGCGTGGTTGGGCGACTGATCCGGGGGCTACAAAAACAATTTGTGGAACTAACACTTAAAAACTAAAAACTTATCACTTGCGGGGGGGGGGGAGGGCACTAAAAAAGAAAACCGTCAAGGCGCTTTAGCCACTAAATTTGCTCATAGAAGGAAATCTTGGCTGTATTCAGAATATTACTGTTGAAATTCACACAGAATTCTGGGAAGAGCCACAGTGAGGATTTTGAATTCTGACATTATCCACAAAACTTAAGCATCTTAATTCTGTGGCTTTATTCAAGGCCTTCTGAAAAGCTCTTTTTAAAATACTGATCTTTTACTGTGATTTAATGTATGCATTTTCATAAATAAGCTGGGTTCGTCAGTAAATATAGCTGATAAATTTCCTTTTAAAGTGATAAATTCAACATTTACAGCTTGATTATAGAGACAGTACGCCTTCACTCATATTTGCATACTTTTACTTTTTTTGTTCCACTAAAGTTTAATAAAATATTTTGCTTTATTTGATAACACATTTCAGTGATTTTAAAAAAATAATAAATAAGGCAAAATTTAGAATTAAATTTTAATGGTCAGAGAAAAGTTATCAACAATGCTTCAATTCGTAAATTTGAAATTTTAGCTTTGAACATTTGGTTACTAAGATTTGTTTCTTTTTAAAAATAAATAAATAAATCACACAAATAATAAACTCATTTCTGTGTCCTTTACTTCAAATATCATACGTAGTTCCACATTTTTAAATTTGCATTTCTTGTTATGGTACTCCGTGCAAGATAATTACACAACCACTGAATGAAAAAGCATGACATTTTTTTTTTTTAATTATAAATATAGTCATGATATTGTTTTTCCTGCCCGTTAGCGACAATTTTTGACAAAATGAGTTTTTCATTGCAAATGGTGTTATTTTAATTTAAAACAAACTAAAATTTTTGGAACAATTTTTTTATGCGGTTACGAAAAAATAAAATGTAATTAAAAATATACTTGAGAAACATATTAAATAAGATTCTAAAATCGTTTTCCTGGGAAATTTAATATAAACGGAAATCTTAGAGAATTTTCGAAAAAATAAAAAATTTGTGCTACAAAAGCCTTGAAAAATTATAATATCTATTTTGTTTGTATTAATTTTGAAATTTTAATATGAAATACTGAAGCGGGATTTTATATAATTTATACACTAACTGATGCGTTAGTTTTCTCCTCCAGATAACTTCAATTAACTTTAAATAATGATTGAAACAGGTTAGGATTTGAGCAAAGACAATTTTTCCGAAAGAGTTGCTGAAAATTCTAAAATGTAGCTAAAGGACAAAGACCTTTTAAAGAGCGACTTTCCGACGAATTCCCAATGTGACCTATAATACCTAGAATTAGATATAAGTTTGAGGCAGATGAAACTATTCAAATTGGTCACAAACTTCGAAGAAAACCGCAGTCATCAATAAAGTAGGGCAGAAACATTGGTAGATATCTTGGTCGAAAGATACTTAAAAAAAAAAAATTAAATATGTCAGGTAAACGGCTTGCGAGGTAGGCCTTACAAAATCAATTATCCATTGCAGTAAAAAGCGCCTACATTGGAAAAATTGCATTTCAAGGTTTGCCACGCTCTCGGCGAAAATGTTGCGAACCGAAGAGTGCAGTTGTGTATATAATTTTTTAAACATTCTCAATAGATTATTTTAGGCCAGTATATACGAAGCTGCAACATTGACTAATTCTAAAAATTTCACGACATTTCATAAAGTGTTTATAAATAAATCTTCAACGTGCAGTATCGAAATTACTGTTGCGATAAAGAATAAACGTTTAAACTATTGAACTGATCATTCTAAAAATAGTCTTCTGATACACATTTTTCCATCAATAGTGATTTAAAGATTCTCGATTTTATTTATTTTCTCGCAATCCTCTAAAGATTCTGATATCTATGCTGAAATTCAAATCATTCTTAATTTTGAACTATATTTCGATGAAACTGGGCAAGATTGACGGCAACTATGTCGTCGGTATTTTTTCGTTTCTTAGCGGAATTACAAATTCACCAATTTTTCCTCAAATCGTTGAACGTTCATTCGTCAATCGAAGCTAAAAACATCCAGAAATTCTCCATTCAGAACTAAACCAGCTATTTTTCAATATAATCTCGTAAATAACCACGCAGGATTTCTGGTAACTCTTCTACCTGAATTTTTTCGTTTTATAACGAAAAGAAATTTTTAATGTCCTCTAAAACTCATTGAAATGCATTGTGACATTTTAAAAATAAAAACACATCGTAGAAACATAAGTTTAGACCGAAATGTTTAGAAAGAAGATCAATAGTATTTGATATAAAGTTTAAAAATTCGATATTTGATTCTTAAAAAGTAATTATACTTTTTTAGTAATTTCTGCTTTCAGTATTTGATTTTCACTAATAATGTCAAGTTCCATAGCCAGCAGACACTGATTTTTACTGTAGATGCAATTTGACTGATGAGGAAGAGTAGATGACTCGGTATTTTCCTCATATGTGACTAAAATTAGAATTACTTATCAGAAAGTGCCTTGCTCATATCTCATTATTCTCGCATTATTTATTGCGTAATCGATACACTATAGACTAAAATAAGAATTTTATGCTCTAAAACATATTTCACAAGGTAAGAAATAATTGTATACGATCCAATGTAATCTCTAAGAGATAAGCCAATGGATTGAAATTTTGTTTTTAGGAATTTTTGTCTCGATACTATGCTTTGTCAGAAAATTACCTTTCTCAGTGCCGAGTTAATATCATTGATTTGGTAAATCCAAGTTTTCAAGATTTTTTTTTTTTTTTCAGATAAAAAATTGGGAAATATGATTGTTTTGAAATTATAGCAAAATTGTCCGGAAATCCTGAAATTTATTTATAAAATATTAAGAAATTTTCTTATTTCGTAATATAAAACGCCAATCTGATTTAAATGTTCGTACTTTGTTCGTGCATTATCTTCCAAAATTAAGTAATCTTAATGGTCTAGCTCATTAATTTTTCAGCAATTTTGCTTCCTGTTGTAGTAGTCAAATAAGACAGCACATATAAAAATCTCATGCAGCAATAAAATCCACAAATCGTCTCTTTTTTTGTAATTTGTGAAATGTAGGAAATGAAATTCCTGGTACTCAAGACAGGAATTATGAGTTAAGATTGTGAGCTTTCATGTGAAATGCACAGCCATGGGGGAGAAAGATCTTCCACAAACACACTAATTCGGCTGCTAAATATCGAATAAAATTATTATTTGAGCCAACATATTGGTAATGATGTCTATTGATAAAGGCTGTGCACGGATTATGGTTTGGGACTGTATCGCATCAACTTCGTTTTTTCAAACAGAAACATCCATTTGTGGCATAATACTTAATTTCTTAGGTCGAAGCTGCCAGGAAAAATATAAAGTTTATGTACTTAGTTATATAATATAGTGCAGTAGCAGTAGTATATAGTAGTAATAGTTATAGTAGTTATAAAAGAAATTGTGGTAGTGTTTAGCTATTCCTTTTGAAAAATAAAATTAAGATCTTACAAAGAAAAGAACTGGGAAGAAAAAAATATGAGTATTAAACTAATTTTATGAGGAAGAAAATTCTCACGTTTTTCCGATTACTCTCCAAGGTTTTCCTTGCTGTGGATGCGCCCCACCAGTGGCCGAGAGGTACGGACCTCTCAACAGGTAGACAGCAGGTGCTGGGTTCGAACCCAATCGCGGCTGTCGGCCTAACCGTTCGGAGTTTTCGTGGTTTTCTTCGAACCTTGCGTAAATACGGGTTAGGTTCCCTTAGAAAGACCCCCACGAAGGGCATTCCCCCCTGGTCCTATATCCCTAGCGCAGATAATCGGACGACAAAAATAAACCAAACCAAACCAAACCTTGCTGTGGATGCCAAACACAACCAAAGGCAGTCTCCTTAAGACCGCCAAAAAGTAAAAATTATCTGTATCTCTGTAATTAATGATAGAAATAAGCTGTAAAAGCCCTACAGCATTTAAAAAAAAAAATAATGTAGGCTATTAATCCTACAATTTCTTTTTATGTGAATTAAGTAATTTCGGGATAGAATACTTTATTCAATCGAAACTACGCGTTTAATATTTTTAGACCTATGAAACGCATTTCGGTAAAAAAATAAACACTTCAGTAATGTGAATTTTGGAGAAGCTAGTTTGCCTCGTGAAATTAACATTAGTCTCCTCTAACTGACTTATTTTAAATCGATAAAGATTTCAGATATATGCATAAATTATTTACTTTTCCAAGCATTCAATAAATACTGATATAGGGTCGAAAGTAGGTGCTAACATTTCGAAAAACAAAATTGATTCAATATTTATTACTTAGACAATCCTCAAATGTTAATTTGAGCCCAACATTTAATTCCAGCACCCCTCGGTTAGTATCAATATCATTTATGTTGCAGTGGTTTGCGACAAAATTAGTAAATCAGTATTCTTTTTTTCATGGCTGTTTATTTACTCAATAAATTTCTTTCATATGCTAGTAAATTTTATAATAATTTTTTAGTGTTATAAAGAATCTGAAAATCTTTTTAAAAGTGAAGCATGGAACACTTACATATTAAAAAAATATATTGCAACATTTCGAAGCACATGCATTAAGTTATTTATAACATATACATAATTATATGTTTGAAAACGCATGTATGGAAATTTATACCTATAGGTATAAATTTCCGGTATTGCAGGTAGCGAATCAAAATGTAATCTGCTATAGCAGATTACATTTTGATTCGCTACCTGCAATTTCTGTTGTAAATCCTATTATTATAATACTTAAATAAATTACTTATAGAATACCTAGTAAAATTATGCAACAAATTCATTTTATAAATTATTTCATTTTTACAAATTATTTCAATGGTCAAAAAGAAAACATCTTACTATCTTTTTTATTGGTATAAATTTATTTTTTATTATGATATGAGTAAATTTAATACTCAGCAACGTATTGATAACTACAATTTATTCATGAGTTTCGCAGTTTCATTTTTTTTTCAATCAACATAACATAGCCTCGCTAGCAATTTGCGCTTTGAACAATATTTTCATAAATGTCTTATTCACTAGTAAAAAACAAAGCAAGAAATTAATGTTATGTATCATAATCACAGCGTTGATGGTACTGAAAGTTAGTGGAATGTTTTACAATAAACTAAGTATGAGGAGTGAATTGTTATGATTATAGATATGAAACCAGTTACGTAATAAATAACAGTAACGAATTTTGATCCTATAAACATATATTAATAAGCTTTGATGCAAATTGCTATTTTCTACAAGTAAATTGTTTTTAAATTTCAATATTACTTTTATGTGTGTTTGTGTATTTTAATATATGGTTTTGCTACAATTGATATTAAACCGATTCGTGAAACTATTGTGTTATTCTGATTTGACGTGAATGCATTAAACTGGTCTGTGAGAAAGAACTTTTACTTTTTCTATTTATTTTTATTGAAGCATGTTATGTATACATATTCTGAGTGACCATTATAATGACCAGTGACTCGTAAAAATATATTTATAATTTTCGATGCCTCTAAGACCAAAACAAATTCAATTAAGCTATACTATTTCTAATTATTTCATTGTACATAGGTACTTCAAATCATCTCAGTGAAATGATGATGCAGATACACTGCACACCTAAGTTTGCGTATTTCATCAATCCAGCATAACTAATTATTTGCGGTTTAGTCACCAGAATAAGGAACTCAATGTATTATATTATTGATCAATAGTTATTAGAAGAATTTGGCGCAAGCTTCATCAAATGATAGAGTATCGATGGAAAATCTAATTTTCTCATTTCACGAATGTCTGATTTCAGTGAATGGAAAAGAAATATTTAACGGATATTCATTTAATTATGAAAATCTTTCTATTTTAAACATGTTTTATTTAACGTATCCCTAATTGTTATTGAATAAAACACTTCTAAACTAATGTTAATGCTAAAAGTGTCCTACGTTTGACAACTATTTTTTTAATAAAGCAAAATGAGTATAATGTTTATTTTTTTCAAATTAATGATTAGGCATTTCAATTGTTAAATAAATTATTTTTGACGAGATTTTTTTCATTTTTTTTAGAATTTTAAGAGATATTCTAAGGGAGTGAAATATTTGATACACGTTAAAAATGTGCTCACAATTAAAAAAATGGCAATTTACTCATATGTTTACAATAAATATTCTATTGGAGGTGCGAAGTGTATAAAGAACTGAAAACTAAACCATAACCCCCCCCCCCCCCAAAAAAAAAAATATATTTTTAATCAACTTAAATTATTACTTTGATTTTTCGTGTGATTTTTCTGAATGTTAATTTATAAAATAGTTGTAAAATTTCTCGGATATTTAAGTCGTTTACACTTACAAGTGCATTTAAAATGTAGGCGTTCTGTTTTATATAAGTAAGACAATTTTTAGAGATAGAGCGTTTTTTGTAACTGATTAATCATGAAAACTGTTTTTTAGAAAACACCTTCAAAGTTTTTTTTCCTTGAAAATCTATTAAAAATCTGGAAAGTATTGATAATTTGAGGGGAATATTTTTATGTTCTACTTTTCTCAATATTAGATTTTTTTTTTTTTCTTGTAAACCTTTGAACAATAACTTAGTTATTCAAACACTCATTTCATATTCGAGAGGCGAATAAAAACAGTCGTGGATGTATTTAAAGTAATTGTACAAAAAGAATATAAACTATTTTGGATAAATAAGTGTGCAGTTTTACAAATAAGAAAATTATATTTTCACAAAACTGGCTCTTAAAAATTAGTAGAATACCGTAAATATATTTACTGCTGACAGTGAATTGAAAAGTTTTTAACTGTTTTGTGTATGAATATTTAGTAACATGTTCTTGGCGTAAAAATTGTTTCTTAAAGTTGTTGAAAAAATCATTTTTTGCGTCTTGATCTATGTATGTATTTTTTAAATTATCAGTTCAATCTTTGATTTCGATGTTTATCTGAAAAAAAGGAGTCTCCTACAAAAAAGACAAAAACCTATAAACAATTAGACAAAAGCCTATAAAAACCTCCTACAAAAAATCTATTCAAAAGTTTTTTTAACCACTTAATCGTCGCGCCCGAGACTTTCACGGGCTGCAAGCTTTTATTCAGAATTGTTTGATTCACACCAATTTTATAAAGTAGTGTAATTGATTTTATTCTAATATCATTTTACTTGTCATTAAAAAAGATGAATATTTTTTTCAAAAGGGGTGGCAATAATGAACTTTAATTTTTAAACCGTAATTTAATTCGACAATTAAAGGGTTAATTTGCTAATAATAAAAAGGGTTATCTTATAGCGGCGTATTCAGGGACACTGCAAACGCACTGAAACACTTTTGCAACACTAACTGAACATAAAATCAACACTTCTGACTAGAATCGTATTCGATTGTGCTGTTTCGATTATGCATGGTTCTGTTCATTTTTAAAATTGTGTAATTTTAAAGGCACCATCTTGAAAATATCTTGAAGATTTGTTGCATATGTTGTTTTATAGTGTACCAAATTGTAAAAGTTTACGATGTGTTGTTAATTTGGGGACAAAGTGTTGTGCTGCACAACACTATTTTAAGAAACTATTTTCATCAACACTATTTACAACACTATTTCAACGCAATTAACAACATTATTTTTAGAACACATTTCTGAATAGCAATACTTTTGCAACATATTAAGAAGTTATTTCTAGAGAGCAGCACTTTTACAATATATTAAGAACACAATCACAACACAAAACACATTTCGCAACATAATAATGTGTTGTGAATTTGAGGACAAAAGTGTTCCAAAATGTGTTTATTTTTGCGTTTTGAGCTTTTGCAGTGGAATGGGGTGATTGGGCTATAGATTCCTCCGAAATTTGTAAAAAACATAAAATATAATTATGAAAATTTATCAAAATGTAATGAAATCTGCTAAGATAGAATTTGTAGAGAGAGCAATAACATTCCGTTTTATGCAGGTTTTCATTTAAAAAAGTATTTCGCAGAGACCCTAAAATAACTATTTCAGCCAAGTCTCTGTTACACAGAGGTTATCTTTAAAAGCCATAACAATTATACTAATTAAGACGGAAACCTGCTTTAAACGAAATTTTTGCACTCCCATGCGATTTAATCTTAGCAAGTTCTGTATAATATATGCAATACCTGCTATGATAAAAATCTGTTTAAAGCGGAAAAGTTAACCTTCTTATGATTCCCTTTTGGAAACTTTTACTATATCTCAGCCACCTCTGAAATGATAAGTCTAGATACGCCACTGTTATCTTAAAGTGATTTTATAGAATATATGAGAAAACGAATAATATATTTCTATATTGCTTACATATAACCACTATGCTTATTATCTAACTACATCTAAACTTTGTTTTAAAAATAGGGGTAGGACAGCTGAAGTGTACGCATTCATATTAGTCCTCGTTATATGTTGATATTTAAAAAGAAAAATGCAAAAAGAATAACTTTATATAATTTTTTTAAATTAATATACATATTTATTAAATGCGTTAATTATATGTGAAGCAAAATCTCAATATATGACAAACAATTCATATTTAAGAAAATAAATGCAGCTTAAGATTTTGTAAAATAATGTTACATCACGTGATTATACAACAGTGGTATTTTATGTTTTTCTAAATTAGTTTGTTTATATTTAGTATTAATAAAAAATTTAAAATGTATAAAATATTCGTTTTGCTGTAGTTTTCACAATTTCACGAAGTGTTTGCAAAATTCATATTGATAATCAATATTTTATTTATAGAATCCTAAGTTTTTTTTTCAAAACTTTAACTATATATACAACAGTTACACAATGGTCTTGTCTGAATTTGTAGTGCAATGCAATTTTTTATAAATGCTTGTTTGTAGGTAAAAAATCCTTTCGATAATTTTGCGATGCAATTGAACTGATAACAGGGATCGACCGAAATTTTTCTTTCATTTTCGTTAAGTTTAGAGAATATTATCTTTTCAGCGAAATATTTTAAAACATGTAAATATTATTTTTAATTTCAACTGGATTAGTACTAAATATACGAAAACAAAACAAACCCCCCCCCCCCCCAAGATAAGATAATCCGTAATTAGTTGATTTTGAGTAGGCAATGTTTTTAAAATAAAGTTTACTTTGTAAAACTCTTCAAATTCCTTTATTCCTCAGGTTGCACTACAATGCTCTTCAAAATTTTAAAATAACTTTTCATATTAAAGAAATATATAAGGAAGAGTGGGGTGGTGGGAGTTTCTTTTTGCAAAATTAAGAAAACAACTTTGTCTAACACAAAACAAATATTTCAATTTATAGAGTGCAGGGTGAAGCACTTTTAATCTCCTTGAACAGTATGGAAATCTAGCATGCAAAATCTATCTTATAATTAAAGAAATCATAAGTTTCAAAGTGTGTCCCATACTACCCCACTTACAGGGAGGGATGGGGCAAAGAAAAAAAAAAAGCTATAAGACCCAAAATACTCTAGTGCCGGAATGATATACAATCAAACAAAGATTGTATATTGATAATGTATGTGCCACAATATAAAATTGCATTATCTTTATGACTGGAATGGAAATTCAGGATTGTCAGTCATAAATAAGATTAAAAAATCATCAATTCAATTTATTTACATTTTGAAGTAAATTACTATATTATCAATGTTATAGTTAATATGTTATCCTCTAAAAAAGTTTGCATGTTAGCAATTTACATTCATCTTATTAAAAAAAAAAAAAAGGAATTGGACATGTCTCATTCCTTTCTTTTACTAGCACGTCTTATTCCTCCCCACTTTCTTGTTTTGTGTTAAACTTCTTGTGTAAACAAAACTGCTGGGAGTTTTATGCATAAATAGGAGTTCTATTAGAAATATGAGACAATTCACAAAACAGGTTTTTTGCCTGTGTCTATCAATCACTTCAAAATAAAGTAATGCAATGTTAATATGAAAACCGGGGGTCGGCAGGTCTTTTTACTACTAGGGGCGATCAAATGAAAAGGTACGAAACGCCCTAACTACCAAACCGGTTGAAATTTGAATATGCCGCTTTGGAATAAAGTAGTGAGACATCGAGAGATGCGATTGGAGTATCCAGTGTAGTTGTGAACATGCGTAGGTGCATGTGCATGAAGAGGGAGAGAAGCAGACAGCAAGTGAGCTCCGTCCAATTGACGCGCAGTGCCTGTGAGGCCATCATGGCTTTCCCATTGCAAAATCCGATGATTAAAAAGCATCGAGGTGTTATCAGATTTCCCACTGTGTCAGATTTTGATCAGACACCTCACTGCTCTTTAATTATCGGATTTTGCAATGGGAAAGTCATGATGGCCTCACAGGCACTGCACGTCAATTGGACGGAGCTCACTTGCTGTCTGCTTCTCTCCCCCTTCATGCACAAGCGCATACGCATGTTCACAACTACGCTGGATACTCCAATCGCATCCCTCGATGTCTCGCTACTTTATTCCAAAGCGGCATATTCAAATTTCAACCGGTTTGGTAGTTAGGGCGTTTCGTACCTTTTCATTTGATCGCCCCTAGTATAAGGATGAATTTGAAATTAATAACAATTTTGGTGGGTCTATCCTTCTCCTGTATACATATTGTTTCATAACTGCGTGTGCCAGGATACGCATTGCATAAACACACGCAATGTGGTACATATTCGGAGTTGATCTATTTAAGTATGCATTTATGGAAATGTTTTTGTACAAAGGATAACAAAGCCTTATTTTTAAGACTTCCAAAAAGGAGAGGAGGTTATCAATTCAACACGTATGGATTTTTTTTATGTATGTTCACCGATTACTCCGAAACTATACAACTGATTTCTGTTATTTTTGTTTTAAATAAAAGAGGATGCTCTCGAATTGGTACCACTTTTGTTTCATCGAAATTGATTCCGTACTTTTTTAGTAATTAGGAAAAAAATAATAAAATTAGTGATTTTTCGCTAATTAAAATTGTTGAATAAGTTCGCTGAATGGAATGCAGACAGAATGGCCGAGCGGTCTAAGGCGCCTGATTTAAACGCTGGTTCTCGAAATAGATTGTGTGTTTGAACCCCCACTCCTGACATATGTGTATAATTTACAATAATCTTTACCGTATTATTAACAGACTTCAAAAAAGGTCGACGCGTATGTATATATACTACCTCTGACAATAAAGTTCGGTGAATAGTCTTGTAACATTAATATAGATAAAATATTAACGAAAGTTACCATACCATCCTTCGAAATAGTCATCTCCCATAACTATGCACCAATGAGATCTGCTGTACATATCCTGAAAAATTCGCGAGAATTGTTCTTTTGGGATGTTGTTCAAAAGCTTCGTCACGTTTCGTTGGATGTCAGCAATAAGGTCAAATCTCTTTCAAAAAGAGTTTGAGTCGTGGAAATAGGAAGAAGTCTAAAGGATTGAGATCAGGCGAGTATGGTGGATGTTTAGTTTGCACCAAACCTCATGTATTTCTTTCAGCATCTAGCAAATCTTAAAACCAAACTTTAAACTGATCTTTTGTTCTTTCATTTTCCTGTCCTTAGTCAAGAACCAACACACTGAACAAGCACTTTGTAAAATACGTCTTACGCAGAACATAAACGATGCTCAACTGAACAATGGTGGGAGATGATGATCAACACTTGCCCCTATGCATGTTCAGCGTTTTGTTCCCTCAGTGTTGCCAGATCGGCCGTTTTGAATTCATTCACCGAACTTTATTGTCAGAGGTAGTATATGTGTATATATATATATATATTTTATGTATGTTCATCGATTACTCCGAAACTATCCAACCGATTAATTTGGTTTCGGTGTTAAAATGAAAGAACTTGCTCTCGAATTGGTACCACTTCCGTTTCATCGAAATTGGTTCAGTACTTTTTTAGTAAATAGGCAAAAATTAGTGATTCCTCGCAAATTAATAGTGACATGCACATTGACGCCAAATGGAGTGCAGTCAGAATGGCAAAGTGGTCTAAAGCACCTGATTTAAGGGTGTACTCGAAAAAACGAGTATCCACCTTCAACAGCTCGAAATTTTCCTATACATTTTCAAACTGATTTTTAAAAGTAGAAATATGAAATTTGCTGAGATGATTTTTGAATGGATGTATAAGTTGCCGTGTGATGTCATTTTACGCTCCACTCATTAGAATTGGATTTATAAACAATTATTTTCTCAGTTCGATCATTTTTTCGTTCCCAGGTCTCTAGCTTCAGAGATTTCTGTTCAAATTGCCAACTTTGGCAGCATTTTTTGCCATATTTTCTAGATTTATCAAAAAAATCTCAAACTCGGCATGTTATGTAGTTTCTAAATAAGCAGTTTTGAAAGTTTGGTGCATTTGAGAGAAAAATGGATTTAAAAATAAATCTGAAAATAAGCGGTTTTGATCGGAATGCACACTTAAGCTCTGGTTCTCGAGAGAGTGGGCTCAAACCCCACTATTAAAATTTTTACATATATATTTTACAAATGAAATACTAATTATGCTATTAAGAATGTTTTGTATTTAACCGTTAGCCCAGAGTATCAGAGATCTTTTATCAACTCAATACTTTATCAGTGAAAGAGTTCTAAAATAATAGACTTGCGAAAAGTAACATAAAGTTTAATAAGTTCGCCGAATAGATTGCATTCAAGATAGTCGAGCGGTCTAAGGCACCTGTTTTAAGCTCCGGTTTTCGAAAAAGTGTGTGGGTTCGAACCCCGCTCCTGTCATACGTATATAATATACAGTATTTTTTTCCGTATTATAATTTTTTTTAACCAACTTTAAAAAAGGAGAGGAAGTTATCATCAATTCGACGCATATGTATTTTTTTATGTATGTTTACCGATTATACCGAAACTATCCAACCGATTAAATTAGTATTTCTGTTAAATGAAAGAGGTTAGTCTCGAATTGGTGCCACTTCCATTTCATCGAAATTGGTTGAGTACTTTTATAGTAATTAGGCAAAAACTAATAAAATTAGTGATTTCTCGCAAATTAAAAGTAACATGCGTGTTGAATAAGTTCATCGAACGGAATGCAGTCAGGATGGTCGAGCGGTCTAAGGCGCCAGATTTAAACTCTGGTTCTCGAAAGAAAGCGTGGGTTCGAGCCCCACTCCGAGTGCACAATAATCTTTTCCGTATTATAATTTTTAACCGACTTCAAAAAAGGAGGAGGAGGTTATCAATTCGACACGTATGCATTTTTTAATGTATTTTCACCAATTACTCCGAAACTATCCAACCGATTAATTTGTTTTTTGTCTTAAATGAAACAGGTTACTCTCTTATTGGTACCAGTTCCATTTCATCGAAATTGGTTCTGTACTTTTTTAATAATTAGGTAAAAACTAATAAAATTATTGATTTCTCGCAAATTAAAAGTAACACGAACCTTAAATAATCTGACCGAATCGAGTGCAGACAAGATGGCCGACCGCCGTAAGTCGCCAGATTTAATTTCTGGTTCTTGAAAGAAAGCGTGGGTTCGAATGCTTCTCCTTACATAAGTGTATAATTTACAATACTTTTTTCCGTATTATAGGTTTTATTAACAGACTTCAAAAAAGGAAAAAGAGGTTATCAATTCGACGCATATGTATTTTTTTTTTTTATGTATGTTCACCGATTACTCCGAAACTATCCAACCGATTAAATTAGTATTTCTGTTAAATGAAAGAGGTTAGTCTCGAATTAGTACCACTTCCATTTCATCGAAATTGGTTCAGTACTTTTTAGAAACTAAGCAAAATTTAATAAATTTAGTGATTTCTCGCAAACTAAAAGTAACATGGGCCATGAATGAGCTCGCCGACTAGAGTGCAGTCAGGGTGGCCGATCGGTGTAAGACAGCAGCTTTGATTTCTGGTTCTTGTAAGAGAACGTGTGTTCGAGCCCCACTCTAGACATACGTGCATAATTTACAATGATTTTTCCCGTATTATAATTTTTATTAACCGACTTCAAAAAATCGTTAATTTTTAACTAAAAAGAGAAAAATAAACTTTTCTACCAAAAATTGAACAGATTTCAAAAACTACTGCAAAGGGAAAAATAATTTTTTTACATAATAGTATTAAGAAATTAAATTAAGAGCGTAGTATTTATCATGCTTATTATTATATTTATGTACATTAATTTGATTTTTTGAAGTCGGTGCCAGCCAAGCCAAGTTCAAAACTAAAATTAATTATCCAATGCAAATCGTAAAAGAATAAAGTTAATTTTTTTAACTAAATATTAAATCGTAAAAAATCTCGTAGATACTTGGATGCGTGTATATTGGAAAATTACATGTAACTTGGCTTGGCTGGCACCGACTTCAAAAAATCAAATTACTGTACATAAATATAATAATACGCATGATAAATACTACGCTCTTAATTTAATTTCTTAATACTATTATGTAAAAAAAAATATTTTTCACTTTTCAGTAGTTTTTGAAGTCGGTTCAATTTTTGGTAGAAAAGTTTATATTATCAGATATACAAAAATGGAATCAATGTTCAAATTTATTATACGTTTTCAGTATGAATGATGGTATCGATATTTTCTGAACAAAATAGTTAATTTACAGAAAATTTGTAACGAAGTGAGATTTTTTTTAATTTTTAGTTAAATTGAAGTTACTTTCTATGAGTAATAAAAATATATTTATGCTAATAAATGGGTGGACGAAAGTGCCTTCGCAGGAATGGATTGGGAGAACTGGACATTGTGTTATAAGATAACCTTTAATATGCTCCGTACTTTTTTCAAAGTCGGTGTGCAACTAATCATTTCGAAGTGCTCCTAGGTATATTAGAAACATGAAAAATATCGTGTGTCAAGCATAAATTGTGAAATACCTCCCAAAACAATCGGAATAATGTAACAAAACTGTACCGTTTAATAAGTTAAAATATTATTTCCAATTCAATCATATTGAAACACACAACACATTTGGAAACCCGATTTCAGCTGTCCCGATCTGCATTCGGAAAATTATCAGAATTCTTTGAGCAGCCATGTATATGATAAATATATTTGTATCTATTTACTACATGCATGCCAAAAATTTTTGTTAAGAAATACATGTATTTGAATTGAAAATCCCTTCAGCGATTTTCGCTAATAAGAATTGTACGCAAATTCTTTTGCGCAGCCCTCTGTATGGGGATTAAATTTATATACAACGAGTAACATGCAAAAAGTTTTATAAATTTTAAAGCGGATACCGAATTTTAAAACTCCTTTCCAGCAGTTATTACTCAGAGTACCGTAACCGTTATCTTTTGTGTGTCCCTGTAAATAAATAACAAATGTGCCTTATTCTAGCGTAATCATCTTATGGTGAAATTCGCTGATTTTTATCAGTTAAAATATATTTTGAATAGCGTAATCTTATTAAAATATTCTGAAAACGATTTTTCACCATATATTGTAATGTAATGCAATGCAATTCTTTTGAGTGCCCCTGTAAACGGACTATTAATTCTACATACTTCATGCACAATATTAAACATGCCTTGGTTACCCAAAATAAGTTTTATCAATTGCATAAGAATTCTAGTATATTTACGAGAGTTAGAGCGCAGAATAATGACTAGACAGACGGAAACAAACAAACGGAATGCATACTTGTCAAATTTGTTGGAAAGTGTTAAAAAATACTAATGAACTCATTTTCAGTTCATTTTAATACGGAAAATTTTACAGTGATGTTTCATAGCAATAGACAAAAGTTATGGTAGAATAGACAAAATTGAGAGAGATCTCCAATTTTTGTTACATACAAAATAGCTCTATGTTGGCACGGGATCGAAATATACGCACATCAGGAATGCACTTTACTTAAAATACAGCTACGCAATTTTAAAATGAAACACTTTCTTTTAATTTGCTGTGTTAAAACCGATGAATTTCCACGACATAAGTGAAAATTGCATGTATTTTCAATGTTTCTCAACAATGTATAATTTATCTAGAAGCCTCCCCGCATTAGAAACCAAATGTGTTTTTACTTTTACATAGCCTAGGCCCGTATTTAAAGGAAATTTATCAGAAAAATATGAAAAACAAGAGAAAACCAAAAATTAATAACTAATGAAAACAAATCGCTATGCGAGCCCATTTTTTCAGCTTTTTTGTCTTGTGAGCTAGTCATTACTAAATCTAAAAAAAATATTTTAATCGGGATTTCAAGCTATGTATGGTTTCAAATTTTTATAGCTTTCAACATTTTCGTCTTTTAAAATAAAGACTCCTATATCATAAAAAACTGCCACATTCATCTTCTGTAGGCATTTGAGAAGAAAGAAACTTTGAGATTACCTACGTCCAAGTGCAATTTTAACAGTTAGTGACGTTTGCTTAAATCAGAATCCACGTAAAAGAACATTATTCTGCACCAACCGCATCTTAAATACTATTTTTATTTAAAAAACTACAATTTCACATTTTTGTAAAACTTAAAACTGTGCAGAATAACTTTGTATAAAGTTGATGTAAATTACCATGATTGCGAATTGTTGAAGAGTCTCTAAACACCGAAAAGTGTTTTTTCTCAATTTTTGTAAATAAAGCGACTTCGCTACAATATGCGCCATCCATATGCTTAATTTTCTGCAGAAAAATGTATATTTGAGATTTCACTTTACTTTAATCAGTTCTATTCAATATGCATTAAAGAAAATGAGCTTACAGCAAAATTTTTTTTTCTCCTGATAAGATAAATATTTTTTTTAAGATGTTTTGATTGTTTTAATATAATTTAGAATCTAATTTATTGCATCTCAAATTTATATTTTTTTAAAGATCAATTAATTGTGTACTACGAAAACAGAAACATAGATTTATTCAGCAAATTTTAATGTATTTGATATTTTTTTAAAATATGAAACATTCGTAATACCGTAGTAGTATGACTTGTTTTAAAAAGTAAAAAATAAAACATAAGTAATAAAATTAAGATGGTGTTATGAGCCCTTCATATCGCGGGGAAAAAAAAAAAAAAAAAAAAAAAAAAAAAAAAAAAACGAATTGATATAATTGAAATTTGTTAAACAAACTTGTTTGATTTTGACACATATAAATAATCTTCAAAGAAAAATCAATAACTAATGCAGTTAATATGCATCCTATATTAAAGCAACTGAAACCACTTGGAAAAAATAAATTATTCTGAAAAGGGGTATATAAAAATCAATCCATATCCATCAGAACTTTCACTGAAAAAAATTTCGGATCAATAAGAATTGAATTCGAATTTTAAATCTTTCAGAAAAAAATGTAAAATAAATAATTATATCGATGAACCATGAACTAATTACAAATAAAATTAGCTCTTAAATTAACTGCTATTGTTTATTTTAAGTTTATATTTCAAATGCTTCCCACTTTTCCCCCGCTGATATTTTGATAATTAAACATTATTATCGTATAACTTGGCAGGCAAGTTTTTACGTAAAATTTAGCTACACTGTATTTTTAGCCTATTTGAAATTCCTCACCTGATATATTTATTTAACAATATATTGTTCACAGTATATTTCTCATCGCATCTTACGCGGCATCCCCTTAAAAGTATCATGCTCACATGAATTAATCCAGTTTTCTTTTTCTGCCTTTAACGTTTAAAACGTGTGTAAGTAATTCTCTTTCAGTGTTGTACTATTATATTACAACATTAAATGCTTAACAAAGTCGGGCGAACTTTTCATTGAGGATGAGGAAACGAGGGATTCGATTTTTCTCCTCATCTTTCCTCCGTCGTCTCTTTTCAATCATCACCGGGTAAATCCCGCATCTGCAGGTATTTCATTGTGCGCCATCTATCGGTAGTCAGCCAAGGTCTCGAACTATCCCGCGTTCAGGTCCGGAAATTGCCTTCTGGTCAAACGACGGGACACTTGCAAACGGGAATTTACTCTTCTCGCCAGCTGATTCTTTACATCTAAAACAAGCGTGTTTCCCCATTACAAGGGGAATACGCATTGATTTGGTTTTTACTTGCTCTGAATTGACTTTTTTTCTTCCACCCCCTATAGGACGTGTGAAGCGGAAGCAAGGAGTTGTACTTCGGATTAGTGACTTCTTTGGTAAGTTCATTTTTAATATTTAAAAAAAAAAAAATTGCCGCTGAATAGATTTTGAAAGTTGCAGTAAATTGTTTAAGTAATTTTTGTTTGTGAAAAGACCAAACAGTATGTTTGCAATACATTTTTTTTTCTTCGTTTGGTCCTTCTAAAACACATCCCTGAATGATAATGTGCGCAAGATTGCTACCTCACTTGCGCCCTGTTTAAAGGAGCCAAGCAGCAACAACAATGACAAACATTTTGTGTTTCTGTTTGAGTGCTAAAATTTTTTCAAATATTTGAGCCCACTCATGTTACTAATAATTAACGGAGAGTTAAAAATTTTTATTGTTTAAAATTGTTCTGCATAAAATCGCCCCTCCCCCCTCCCCAAATTTCGTTTTTCTTACCCAAATTTTATGGATCGAAGACTTTTCCTCTAGGAAGAAACTTTAATTTATTATTGCGATTTCTATTTTATTTTTATATTTGGATATATCTGCCAGTGGATTATGCCAGTGGAACAGTAAGGAAGAATTTTTTTTTTTTTTATGAATATGCTTAGGAAGTGGGGTATTTTTGTTTATCTTGTATTCTTCAAACTACTTAAGACGGTTAAAAAATTAATAATCTTATAAATGCTTAGTCTGTGTTCTTGTATGCTGATATATCTTTCCTCTTTTTTAATTTGGTATAAAATATTATATTAAAACTAAGCATAATTATTTGTTATTGAATTAACTTCTTTATTTAGAAAAGAAAACCCTGCGATACAATTACTCCTTAAAAATATTTTCTACATTTTTAACTATAGTTGCAGGAAATGAATATGGAAAACATCTACGGCGAAGTATGTGTTTTTTTTTCTTTTTATGATTATGACGTTTAACATATATCCCTTCCCACTCTTTCGTATAACTTTAATATTAACTCTTTTAATATTAAGCTCTTTTTTATCATTATTACATTAATTCATTTTTCTTCTTAAATAGTTTTTCCTTTTTTTAAGAATAAAAAAAATGACTCGGGATGGGGATGAACGACCATTTTTATTCTTTTGAGGATTCGCATTAATGTGCCCCCCTTTTTTTTATTTAATCAAAAACTACAAGAATACCTAAAGCGCAAATTTTTTCACTTGAAGAAAATTCTTTTCGAATAACTAAAATATTACATTTCAACAACAATTTTTTTTTTCTTTCCAGTGTTCATTTATTTTTCTTCTTCTATAGATATTTTATTCCTTTTTTAAAAATAAAAACTGCACGAAAAAAGCCTGAAAGGTAATTTTTTTTTCTTAATTTTTTTTCACTTATAGCTAAAACATTACATATCAGTAAAAGCTTTTGTATTTCAATGTTCATTTACTTTTCTTGTATAGTTTTCCTCTTTTTCAAAATAAAAAGTAATTCAGGGAGGGAAAGAGCGTGCATTTTGTTTTAGTATGTGAATGAATCTTAAGAGCATTGCTTTCTCAAATTTGTTTCAAAAGCTCATGAATAAAACCTAAAAGTATTCTTTTCCTCTCCAAAAAGTGAAGTAACATGAATTTATAGTGATTAATGAACGCAATATAATGAGAGTAATAATTTTCAATAAGTCAGAAATGTTATTTTAAATGTTTTCTAATGTCATTGATTTAAACTTTCTTCCCTTTTCTTTCCCGCACATTTTTTGAGTAGATATTTCCCGCCAAATCTTTCAATGGCAACTTAGTAGTACTATAAGGAAGGAGAGAGGGGAAAAGATAGATTTTATTTATCTTCCTTGTAATTGATCTGAGATGTTGTTGAAATTTATAGACAGATTATAAATAGTAATTAACAGCATAATTTTTCCGAAATTCGCTTTTGAATATTCCAATAAATATTCAAATATATGTATTATGTTCATTACAATATATCGGAAGTTTTTCGCAAAGTTATTCAAATCAATAAGATGTTAGTAAGAAAATACCGGAAAACGTTTTTCAGCCTGAAAATGGCTTATTTTCTTAATAGAATAAATTGAAGTTCACTGCTTTATCAAAAGTATATTATGTTTACATGAGCTATGTTACAAGCGTTTAATCAGTTATTTCTTGACAATGTTTTACAATGCATTAAATTTAGAGAAATTACAATCTTGTGGCAAAAAATTTATTTGTATGACTATAATACTTTATGCTCAAGCGATCTTCGCGTAATTCCCATGATTATGTGCTATAATATATGAATTGTTAAATTAAAGCTTGAAAAAATTGTTAATAAACCTATAAATATTTTGTTGTTATCGATTAATAAATGCTCCCTGTAGGCATGTATAAAATTGTAACTTTTACTCAGAGTAGCTTTCAATTACCTGAAGTCCATCACGATGCCATTATAGAGAATGATGAATGGAACCACATAAGTGCGCGATTGGAGAGAACGCCTGAAATCGGTTATTTATAAAATTGTTAATAACGTTAGCTAATTGTAGAAACTCTGTACAAATATGTATTTAGTCCAATTAAATAATCCGTGAGGGTGTATTTTATGTCAAATTTAGGAGTTTCCATTGAAACTTTTTTTTTTTTTTTTGTTGTTGTTCATTTCATTCAGTACCTCACGATGAAAAATTTACAAATATGAAATACATTTAGGCCACGTTTCCAGTCAATGTAAACGTTAGTCATAGGCATATAGGTCCAATTGCAAATATGCTTTAACCCTTTCCGGCGCACTACTCTTTAAAGTTGGAATTTAAAGAAAAAAAAATTAGGCAATCTATTTAGGCCTATTAGGAGTACACAGGTATTGTTTTGTAAAGATTGCACTAACCATTTTAATTATTCAGCTGTTGCCAAAGTGGTAACCTCCCATAAGTAAAGCATTGATAAGCGCAATGAGAAGAGCATTGCTGTGAAGCGCGTATTACAGTAAAACATTTTACCTATTATTTAAAAACAGTAGAGTTTGATCTCTGTGGTGCTGCCATCTAGAACTCACAAGAAAGATTTAAATTAGCCATTAGAGTAGTTTTTGAAATATTCACGGAGTTTTTGGGTCTCTAAACAGGGGAAACTTTAGGTGTTGCCGACCCGGCAACACTGCGCGTTAAGGGGTTAAAAAAGGTAAAGAAGTATTTTTAAGTGATTTAGGTAAAAAAAAAAAAAAAAAAAAAAAAAAAAAAAATTAGGAAAATTAAATTTTTATACATGTCCCCCAGTCCTATAAGTGATATTTAGTAAATTTTTTCCACTACTCTAACAAGAAAGAAAAAATAAGTCTCATTACCCTGCAATTAAAATTGACCAAATAATAGCTGTTTAAATTTGAAGCAATTTTTTTTTTTTTTTGCTGCAAAATAGGGGTCAGTCACAAATTTATTGGAAATAAAAATATAAACGTCGGATATGAAATTTAACATTAAACATTGAGAGTAAAATGGTTTTTACGATATTATTTTAAAATTTATGTTGATGTTTACATTTAAAGAAAAATATACAACTTGTACTAAAAATATAAGACAAAAAATAACAAATTTTGTTAGATTTAATTATGAAAAGCAACAGTCGCATTTCGTTACAAAATGATGTATATTTAAAATTCTATTAGATTATTTACACTAATGGAATTTGGTGTAGTCCTATAAAATAAACAAATAGTACGCACAAAAAATAGTATTAATATTACATTGTCATTGGATATAAATAAGTAAGCGAATTGAACCTCGTTCGGATATTTCCCGTAAGACATGGTGACGTCACGGTGACGTCGTTGTGAAGTCACACTGTGACTTTGTGACCGTCGATGTGACGTCACGTGACGTCGATGTGAAGTCACAGTGACTAAAATGTGAAGTCGTTATGGCCGTTTTAGAGCTTGTTTGTGACGTCACATTGTGACCACTTTGTGACGTCACAATGTGACCAATTTGTGAAATGTGTGTCATTTGTGACGATTTTGTCATTAACATTGTGACGAAATTGTGAAGAAAGTGACAATGCTTTCAAGTCACATTGTGACCAAATTGTGAAATACAGGGTGAGTCCAAAATCATGGAACAAACTTTGAGGGAGCGGTAGGACTCACTATAAAAAATAATGATGGCACAGAAATATATGACCGGAAGTGACCCGTCAAGACGCTACACTAGTCACCAAAAAAGACCCGAATGATAATGTTAAGTCTATGGGGGGGGGGGCGTTGTTTTCAAATATCTTGCTGAAATTTCAATATTTTACATGATATTTCTTCCATAGGATAGCTGAGGATGATCCACAACCGGGCTAATTTTAACTTTTTCGATTTTGGTTATTTTTTTTTTTATATTACAATAGTTTCAGTTTTAGAACCGGTTTAAACTGGTTCTGAAAGTTAAAGTATTTTTCTTTTAATCTGTAACCAAAATCAAAAAAGTAAAAACCAACCCAGTTGCAGGTCGTCCTCAGCTATGCTATGGAAAAAAAATATGAGAAAATATTAAAATTTTAGCGAGATATTTGAAAATAGCGCTCCCATACACTTAACATTATAATCCGTGTCTTTTGCAGTGATTAGTGTGGCGTTTTAACGCGTCACTTCCAGTCATATATTTCTATGCCATAATTATTTATTATAGTGAGCTCTACCACCTCCCTTAAAGTTTGTCCCATTATTTTAGACTCACGCTGCAGATCATTTGTGACAAAACTTTCGTTAACACTGTGATGATTCTGTGACGATTTAACTTTTCTTAACGATTCTCTAACAATTTAAAAGAAACAGGATCTGCTGAAACTATAACTCCATGCCATGTTCCTGTTAAAATAGGGTTTGAGTCCTAAAATCATATATTGACAATTTATGAACAAATACTGTATAATATATAAAAATAGTTACCTGCAGTAAGGAGACTTTCTTCTAAATTAAAGTTAAAAATTCGATTTACCTCACATGCCTTACCACTCTGGTGTTGTTTTCAAAATTTGAAAAATATTATCTTTCAAAAATATTTTTTATATTTTTCCCCACATGCTGAAAATTGCATAGCTTCAATTTTATTTATAACTGACACACATTTTGTAGTATGTTGTTCAAACTGTTTAATCTTTTTGAACTTTTTTTAAAAAAACTTTTACTCGCTTTAATATCCACAAATCCCAGCACATATTTAAAACTGTTCAGCTTGCCAATATTTCTGACCAATAATCCTGATGTCTATAAATATATAGGATGGATGCTCCAGTTTTGGCCACATTAAGAGAAAAGTTGAAATGGAAATTTTATAGTTTTAGCCTAATTTTATAGCCTAAATAGAGGGTAAATCATTCCAATGTGGCCAAAACTTGTGCAGTTGCCAAAACTGGAGCATCCACCCTATATCTTTTAATTATCTTTTGTTGTAATTTTCCAACTGATTGAAAAAGTGTCCAGGTCAGGATTCGAACTAAGCAGTCTTTCGCGCAAATTGTCAATACTTTGTCGACTGAACTATCCTGGAAGAATCTGACGCACACAATTCACACAGTGAATACGAACGCATACTTATCATTATTATATATAACCCTATGTAATAATATTTAATTTTTTTTTCAAACTACCCGTATGATAAATGCATACTATTCGTATGAGTATATAATGATATTTCTCAGGCTGAATTGTGCGTGCTAAGTTGCTCTGTTGGAAGAACATTGGCAGCATACATCGAGGGTTTCTAGTTCGAATCCTAATCTAAACACTTTTTTACTCATTTTGGAAAATTAATATTCGTTTGATTAATTTACCAATTAAAATCATTCTGTTAAATATAATATAGAATTATCTTTTGATAAAACTACGTGAAGTTTATGCGCAATATTTGTAATATACAGATTTTATTTGAAAATCGAGTACAAATGAAGATGAGGCAATTAGTTCTAGTATTACGCTTAGTTATTTTCTTATTATAGTGGCCTGTATGTAGTGGCCTGTATGTAGTGGCCTGTAGTACGCATGTATGATTACACCAAGTTAAACTCATATATATATATTGTATATGTCATATAGTATAGATGTGCCGGTAAAGGACATCCTTAAGGAATTTTTTTATTAATAGTCATTTTTCAATAGTAGTTTCATTTTACAACTAATAGTCATTCATAGTCAAGTTTCCTTATTAATAGTCATTTTTTTTTTGTATTAGATGAATCTATTAATAATATTTAAGTATTCTCAGTCTCACTTCCCAATATTAGACAAAATTTTATTGAAAATAATAGAAATACATAAAACACTAAAAATTTCAGCAATGTACATCCCACAAAAGTGTACATGTAATTGTTTTTATGACTATTTAGAACCAGGATTTAATGAACACATACTAATGAAAAAAATTGTTATTTTCAACACAATTTAACAATTAAGATATCAAAAATTAATAAAATAATGCGATAATTACTCATTTTTTTAAATCAATAATTGTTATTACCACAAAATCAATATCTTAATTATTTTAGATACATGGTTTAAAATAATAAATGTCATGGAATTACAGTTATCAAATTTTTGGGATTATGAGAAATTCAGAAAGGTAATAAAGTTTTACAAAAGTATTTTTGCAATATTAGTGCATAAATTAGTATATCACTATTTTCAACAGTTAAACAACCCCAAACTCCTTTATATATTAATTATAACGTTAACTTTTGATTATGTGTACATTTTTTAATTTATTAAAATGTGATTTTAACCATGTAATTAAAAAATGTAATTAAAGTGCATTTTAAAAATAACATTATTAACTCTTTTCAAATCGTTGACATGCTGTTCCGTATTTCAACAAAATAGATGTTAAATTTATTGAATTTACTAAGGTAAGTGAATTCAAAAAAGTTAAATTAATATGATACTTATTCCTTTTATAACATGTTTTTTACGAAATTAACAGAAATCATTATAAAAAAAGCAGGAAAAATAACATTTTCTTACCTCTTTCTTATCGGCATTATCCTCTAATTGCAGTTTCATAATCCAAATAGGGAAGATAATTTCGAAGTCGGAATGTCCGAATGAAGTACAATGACATTGGCGCGCTCATTTTAACGAAACGCCACTGACATTGTATTTTTTCGGACCGACATTTTATATAAAATGTCACCTGATAGCATTTTTGCATAACTTTTTAAAATTTTTCAACTTACGTACTAAATATACACACATAACATCATAACAAAGTTACTAGAGCAGCTGCCTAATATTCTAAAGAATAAATACACTAGTGTCAACTATTCTGGTCGTTGCCAAACGATATTTTTTAAGCAGGTGATTTTTTGTTATTATTGGTTGTTTGAGCTTCGAAGACTTATAAGTTGAATGCGCATGCGCATTAGTTTTATGAGGGCATCCCTAATTAAAATTTTGAGTTAAAAATTTTTTTCACGCATTTCTATTTTACTTTTAATTAGTTTCGAAATACAGTGGAACTTTCATTTAAAGAAGCCGATATTTAATGAAATTATCTACTTTTTTAATTTTCTGTTGAACCTTCATTTAGAATGTAATTAATATTTAAATTAATATTCATATTAAAAAAAATTCTACTTAGCAAAATTTGTTGCACTTCCGTGCGTGCACAATATTCAAAAGGATAGATTGCTGTTAAGATTGATTGGTGAATATATTTCAGCGGATTGTATGAATTGAAATTATGTATTTATTTTATCTTTTAAATAAAAAGGAAAAAATGCGAAAATTTTTCGATATGCTAAGAAAGGGATTCTAGTTCCACGAAAATATTATAGGTCCATTCTCTGAATACTTAAAAAAGATGTGAAAGTTTTTATGAGTGTATCTTTCATAAAAGATCGCAGACAAAGTAATATTCCAATTTTTTTTTAATTTTTCGATTTAAAATACAAGATAAAACGAGAAACAGAACGCTGCGATTCAGTTTTTGTTTCCCTTCCTCTATTACGTGGTTTTTTAGATATTATACTAATGATTTTTTTTATGTGGCTATATTGCATAACAAAAATTACAATCCAAATTAAAACACAGTTTTATAATATTTCCATTTTTATTTGTAGCTTACTATACGAATTTCATGAATTTTCGTGGATTTCTATTCAACGATATATTTTTCATAACGAAGCATTTAAGTGTAACGAGAAATTTCCTTAAATGGAAGTTTCACTGATAGGTTCATTGCTGGGTGCTTAGTTTCATATGATGGGAGGTTTATCTCACATATGTGATATGACGTACACGTTACACGCAGTGCATGTAACGTGTGACATAACAGCGATTGCACAATATTCTTCTGAAATGCCAGAAAACACGTTTTTTGCCAGTAAATAACATGGTTTGAAGAATTTTTGTAATTTTCTAAAGTTTTCTAAGAAAGTCACATCTGAGTCAGAATGTGACGTCACTGAGTGGTGGTAATTTGGTCACAGATGTGATGTGACCACAGTGACTCGCAGTGACGTCATTGTGACCATGCATGCTATGAGGGATCTTTTGAAGAATTTTTGTATATATTTTTTAATTTTCTAAGGTCACATTTCAGTCACAATGTGACGTCACTGAGGGGTGGCATTTTGGTCACAGATGTGACGTCACTGAGGGGTGGCATTTTGGTCGCAGGTGTGACGTCACATTTCAGTTACAATGTGACGTCACTGAGCGGTGGCATTTTGGTCACAGATGTGACGTGACCACAGTGACTCACAGTGACGTCACTGTGTCCATGCATGCTATGTGGGTTGGAAGTGAATTAAAATTGAAATACAAATTCTGAACTAGAAAAACATACTTACTGATATTACAAGTAAAATAAAAGCTTATCAAAATAAAAAACCTTTATAAAATAAAATAATGAAAAGAAACAGCTTCATTTCCTTAAAAAATAAAACATTTGTAAAAATGCAAATAAAAATGTAAATTTTTAAACTCGCCTTATCGCTTTTGTTTGCTTTATCAGTCTATACCAGCCAATCTGCACTAATGTAACACTACAATCTCCAAATTTATTAGGAAAACAAATGGAGGCATTTAAATGTTTTTCGCGATTTCCTAAAATTTGATTTTCTCGATAGAGAATTTTGAAATTCAAGTCTTATATTATTTTAATATTAACACTACCGTAAAACTTATACGGTTGTAGCATCTTCAGTTAAGTTGCTTTAAAACTATTTCTTTACCTCATTTAAAACTTTTTTGTAATTGGAACTATATGTCTATGACACATGGTTTAGGATTTAGCCATTGTAAAGCGTTGGAAATGGACGTCCTTTATAATGTTTTAAGCTGTTAGTGTACGTTCCCTTAAAGCTTAGTTCAACTCATCCGTTTTTAGTTACAGAAAAGTAGTTTAAGTCATGCAATTTAAAGTTTCATATCTCGGTCAATTTTAATGTTAGATGAATGGGACCTTTTTTGTATTGCTTGTTTGAGTGATGGGAAATTTTTACTTAATATCACTTATAGGACCGGGAGACCGTATAAAAATTTAATTTTCGTAATTTTTTGATAATTTGTTTTACCTAAATCGCTTAAAAAACAATACTTTATCTTTCATTAAAGCATTTTTTCAATTTGAACTATGTCTATGATTAACGGTTTAGAAATTAGCCATTGACCACCGTTCAGAGTGGACATCCTGTATATGCATCTAGAACATTAACATGTTTCACACATATTTCGGAACATTAACTATTAGCATATAATTCTTTTAATGTGTTTTTAAATTCCAAAAGTTATTCAGAGCCGGAGTTATAGAAATCCATATTAGGCTCTTATTTTCATGCAATGTCTCATCTTCAACCCATTAAATATGCACTATTTTTTTTAGTACCGAATTAAGTTCATAAAGAGAATTTATAAAGAAAAGATTAAATAAAGTTATACACAACAGCAATACTTGATATTATTTAGGCTTCATATTTCTTTGAACTTTTCTGGTTCACTCGTTCATACTTTTCTATTATACACCACAAAGTAAACTTTAATTTGTTTATACACTACCTTACGTTGTATAGTTTTTTTTTAAAGTTTTCTGACTGATCTAAAAATTGGAAGATTGGTGTTACAAAAAAATTTTCCCTAAAGACAAATTAAAAAAAATAATTCCGGTGTCATTATTTCAAAGTGTTTCTTTTAGCAACGATTTTTTTACTAATACAATTAATAATTCATACTTATTGTACGGAACCCTCTTAGAGCGCGTAATACTCGGACTTGAGTTTATTTTTAATTCATTTTGAAAAATTCATAATCATGAACCTATTTATAACCATGTACTATCATCTCAAAAATTTGAGCACGCATTAAAATATGATAATAAAATTGGAGGGAGAAATTAATAGTGGAATAACTTCACAATCATAGCGCAATTCAAAAGAAAATGTAGATATGATTTTATAAACATTTATTTTTTAAAAATACTTTATTTTTTTGTTTAAAAAGTTTCAAATTTAGACCTTATTATGTAAACATTAACAATTGTTTGATCGGTTTCAGCCCAACATTGAAACCAACCAACCAACCAACCATTTTTATTTTTGCTGTGCAGTATACCAGCAACCATTCAATTTCCGTTGTTATTTTAGTTGCCGAAAGCTGCAGGATTCACAAAAGGGGAAATTTTAAAGACATTAAAATTAAAGAATAAATCACTTATTAAAATTTCTAGTACACTGAATTTTCAAAGCGAGGGGTATACACAGTGCTTGGTAAAAATAACAATTTCGACAGAAAAGTAAGATGTAGGGGACCACGTATAACAAAGTTTTCTGACTGCTCTAAGAATTGGAAAATTGGTGTCGCAGAAAAATATTCTCTAAAGGCAAATTAAAAAATAAATCCGGTGCATTATTTCAAAGTCAAAGTTACTCTTTTAGAAACGATTTTTTTTAATAATACAGTTAATAATTCGTTTATTGTACAGAACCTTCTGAGTGCAAGTAATACTCGTATTTGAATTTATTTTTAATTCATTTTTAAAAATTCTTAATCAGGAAACTATTTATAACCATTTACAACCTGTCTCAAAAATTTAAGCGCGCATTAAAATAAAATTTTAAAATTAAAGGGAGAAAATATGTTGAATAACTTCACAATAAATATTCATAATGTAATTCAAAAGGAAATGTAGATATGATTTCATCAGCATTATTTATTTTAAAAAATACCTGTTTATATTTTTATTTAAAAAGTCTCAAAAAATTAAACTTTATTATGTAAACTTTAACAAATGTTGGAACGGTTTCAGCCCACCATTCAAACTAAGTAACCATTTCCATTTTTGTTGAGCTGTTCTAACAGCAAATATTCTATTTCCGTTGTTATTTCAAATGCCGAAAGCTGCAGGATTCACAAAACAGGAAATTTTAAAGACATTTAAATTGTAATTAGAGAATAAATCATTTATGAAAATTTCTAGTATATTTAATTATTCGAAACGAGGGGTATGCACAAAACTTGGTAGAAATAACAATTTCGACAGAAAACTAAGATGCAGGGGACCACATATAACAATTTTTCTGTCTGATCTAAAAATTAGATTGGTGTCACAGAAAAATATTCCCTAAATACAAATAAAAAAATAATTCCGGTGTCATTATTTCAAAGTCAGTGTTATTCTTTTAGCAACGATTTTTTTAAGAATGCAGTTAATAATTCATATTTATTGTATGGAACCCTCTAATCTATGGAAAATCCTCTATGGAAGCGAGTAATACTCGTACTTGACAGTTTATTTTTAATTCATTTTTCTCTGAAAAAGAATGAAAAATGCTTATTTATATAATTTAGAAAATGCTAGTGAAACTGTAATGAAAGCACTAAAATAAACGAAAAAAAAATAATTTCAAAATGTACTTTGTCCAATTAACGTAAGTGTTCAAAATGAAGAGAGGTTTTGTTATTGAGCATTTGGCAGCTTTGGTCATATCACTTTGATAATAATGCCTTCAGGAAACAATTTTCTTAATAAAGTGGCGCATGATCTTATTTTGTATAAAGTTCTCCAAAGAGAGATATTAGTGAAGACTGTAATTTTTGAGGTAATAATTCCTGGAGTGAATCGTTCTTGAGGGTTAATGAACTCTTAAGAACAATTCCTGTAATTAGTCTTAAAACAATTTATTTTGTTATCGTATGTTTCTTTTATTATTTCAGTTAAATCTTTCATAATGACTGTATGAAAAAACTAAATCGACATTAATTCGCTAGTTATCGATAATTTAATTTTCTACACAAAATAATTAAAAATAAAATAAAATAGTCTTCTTGAATCTTAATGCTGATGTTTAAACCTTCGATTCTACTGTTAAGTAAAAGTTTTCTTCGGGGTAGCAGAATTCAACTAAATAACGTTTGTTATGAAATGTCTTTTTCATAAACATGTATAATATGTCTCAAAAGTTTAAGCACACATTGATATGATAATAAAACTATAGAGAGAAAATATGTGAAAGAACATTACAATAAATATTAATAATGTAATTCAAAAGAAAATGTAGACATGATTTCATCAGCATTATTTATTTTTAAAAAATACTTTTTTATATTTTTGTTCAAAAAGTCTCAAATTTTCACCTTTATTATGTAAACGTTAACAAAAAATTGGATCGGTTTAAGCCAACCATTCATTCAAACAAACCAACCAACCATTGTTGTTGAACAGTATAACAGCAATAATTCAAGTTCCATTGTTATTTCAAATGCCGAATGCTGCAGGATTCAGATAACAGGAAATTTTAAAGACATTTAATTTGAAATTAAAAGAATAAATCAGTTATTAAAATTTCTAGTATATTGAATCATTCAAAGCAAGGCGTATACACTGTACGGTATAATTAACAATTTCGACAGAAAACTAAGCTGCAGGGGACCACGTATAACAAGTTTTCTGCCTGATCTAAAAATTAGAAGATTGGTGTCACAGAAAAATATTCTCTAAAGGGAAATTAAAAAATAATTTCTGTGTCTCTATTTCAAAGGTTCACTATACATTGACTCATAATAAACTTCTAAAACATTGTTTAATAGCAATATCCTGCTAACCGCGCTTGAAAACACACCGTAAACAAATTGTAATAGACTGAGTTAAAAATACACATCGTACTGGGACAGGTAGTTTATAAAAATAAACTTCAGGAGAATTTTTTTTAAAGATCTATTACATTTAGAGGTTTGTCATTTTACATGCTTATATAACTGACCTGTTTCTTTACAATTATCAAGTAAACTATAATATTGCAATATATTAAATGGATTTTTTTTTTCGTGGTTTTCTTTTTAACTGTTTCAGTAATTTTTTTTCATTTTTCTTTGAAAAAGAATGAAAGATGCTTATTACTAGTGAAAAATGCTCCAAGGAGCAGTGCAAAAGCAGAATATGATTTTAATTGAGCATTAAAAGTAATGGACAAGTTTATTTTTTGGAAAAAGTACACAAACATTTAAAAGTAATGAACAAGTTTATTTTATTGAAAAAATGCCCAAGCATTTAAAAGTGATGGACAAGACTTGAAACTGAGTCAAGAACTAGTAAATAATTTCCTCAAGACTTGAAAGTGGCTGATTATGCTCTTATGTGACAAGCATATTCAACGTCCTTTTTTTATCCCTGTCTATCTTAGTATAGGCATGTTGGCAGAATCTAACACTGTGCTTTAGAAAAACTCAGTTTTCACAACAAGTATTAGATACAGTATCTATATTAAACACATCCTGGACCCTCTTTAACAAAGCCTTGATATTACTGCTTTGCGCTGTATTTACTCTTATCACAACCATTTTTTGCACGCAATCTTATCACTAAAAAACAGTTTTTCTATTCAATCTTTTTCTAAAAATTTTTAAGCGGATTTTTATTAGCAAAAGATAAAATAGTGCTAACATTTTTATATTTTCATAAGTAATCGATAAGTTTATCAAAAGCACTGTATATTTCAAGCAAATTTTGATTTTAATAAAGTTAGAATACCTGATAAGCACGTAACATGTACAACCAAACAGCAACTGCTTTTCCATTTTTTTATGTACTTGGACATAATAAAATTGCCATAAGAGTTACTACTTCACAAGTAAATTGTTAAGGAGCAGCATGTGGTAAATTTAGCTACTTCATCAAAAACTTGCTCTGAAAGTTCAGCTTTTATAGAGCTCAATGTTATATTCTGATAACGTGTCAATACTAAGATAGACAGGGATAAAAAAAGGACGTTGAATATGCTTGTCACATAAGAGCATGATCAGCCATTTTCAAGTCTTGAGGAAATTATTTACTAGTTCTTGACTCAGTTTAAAGTCTTGTCCATCACTTTTAAATGCTTGGGCATTTTTTCAATAAAATAAACTTGTTCATTACTTTTAAATGTTTGTGTACTTTTTCCAAAAAATAAACTTGTCCATTACTTTTTAATGCTCAATTAAAATCATATTCTGCTTTTGCACTGCTCCTTGGAGCATTTTTCACTAGTCCTTCTATTTTTCCATACGGTATATACTTATAGTAAATACACTTTGTTAAAGTACAGGACCCCAATATTTGACAGGTATGCCAGGCATTTTTGCCATTGATGCCATTGTGCTAAAAACAAAATATAAATAAATGAAAAATATGGATAAAATATAAATTTGGCATGGTGCAAAAAATTGCCTAATTTAAAATTAAAAATCAAATTTGACAGCCACCAGGGCTAGACACCGTGCATAATTATTCAGTAAATGATTCATTAAAAAATGACAAAAATCAGCCTGTCAAAAATTTCAAAAAAATTCATAATTCGTTAAAAAATTAAGTTAAAAATAAGAGAAAAAAAAAGCATTCTGTATTTTTTTATGCTTAATCGAATGGTGTAACTGGTTTTTCTCTCCGATGATCAGAAGTACCTTAGATTGATGACTGCTATTCTTTTATTTCATCTTGTAAAAAACTGTTTAACGTAAAGCTATGAATTTTTGCAGGATTAATTAGCATCGCAAAATCTTTAAAATAAACTTTACCGCAACATTCTATCTGCAATAGAACGTTAGATATACCCATTTATGACCAAGTTTGGAAAATACGCAATTTCAGAAAAACCGCCCAGCGAAATAACGTTTTCTCGATGACTACCCCGGGATAAAAAGTTTGTCTTTTGTTTAAAAAAAAAATTAAGTTTTTATCTTTAGTAGTTTTCGAGAAAAGTGCTGTGACACAAAATTTTTGTCCGATTTTCAGAATACTCTACAGTACACCTACAGTATGCCATAAAAAAAATAATTTTTGTGCTATGTTGTGCTTCTTGGTCAGACGAACATTTAAAAAAAAATCATCGAAATTGGATAAGTATTTAGTTAGTTATTGCAAAAAGAAAAATTGAAAAATCCGTGTTTTTGCGGTTTCCTATGCTTAAGCATTATCGCTTAATCATATTATTGTTGCGCGCTACCGCGCGCACAATGATATTATTTAGAAAATGTTAATGAAACGGAGATGGAAGTGCTAAAATGAACGATAAGTTAAGTAAAAGAATTACAAAATGTACTTCATCCAATTAACACAAGTGTTCACAATGAAGAGAGGTTTTGTTAATGAGCATTTGTCAGCTTTGGTCATAACATTTTGATAATAATGCCGTATCAGCGACGAAAAGAAATAGAATGTGAATGGCTGAAATTGCTACTGGCATGTTTTCAAGAAACAGCCTTTCTTCAGTAGACAATACGGTGGTACATAAGTTCTTGAAGGTTTGAGGAGTGATTGGCTATTTATTGTCTAAATATGCCTAGTATGTCTCATTCTAATAGAACAACATCTGCTTCCATTTGGTGACACCTTGGGAAGAGTGTTCCTGAAGGGAGATTTCAACACGACAAATGCATCACTCCACAACTTTCATAGTATAACTGATATGGTTTTCCGCCCAAAATGTTAACGTTTTAGATTGTCTTGCTTGCACGGACTTAAATGAACATTTGAGTATCGTAACGTGTAGCATACAAGAATGGAAAGCAATATAATTCTACTAAAGAACTAAAAAGTGATCATCCAAGAAAGCATGATACTCTGTGCCGCCAATATTTTAAAAACTATTTTTTTTTTAAGTTTTCAAAACCAGCGACACTATTAATAAATATCTATATAAAAGTGTTATATATATATTATATCTTGCCTAAACTTTTGTGACACTTTAATAGTTCTGATTTATAGTTTACATTTTATTTATTTATTATTCCTTTTGTGTCATTTATAAAATAGGGTAATATGCAGTAAATGTCGAAAAATAGGATCTACATAGTGTTTTATAACTTATCTAGGGCTAAGATACTGGTAACCAAAGCGTTCAAATCCCAATTCAGATATGAATATTTGTAGAAGTTCGGACTTCATTAAATAGATGTAAATGTGTGCAACAGATGAACCGTATACATCCTAGAAAATGAGTCGTAATAAGCTGGAAAAGTAATGAGTCGTAGTTAGCTGGAAAGCGAGTGCTTGTTTTATTTACCCAGTTTTTTTCTAAATTTGAAAAAGATACAATTGTTAATGATACAGAAACCATAGTAATCTTTGATATTGTAATAACCATTAATTAACCCTACATTGCATGTTTTTTTTTTCAATCGCCCTTTTTTTTCTCCCTAAAATATTATGTAATAACTGTATACTGAACAATAAAAATGTTTGAAAATTCAAATGTCAACTTTTAGCCAAGATTTAGCAGAAAGCTAAAGTGTGTTAATTGCTACATAATAATCTGAACGACATATAAAGTGAAATTTAAAGTATTTTAAAATTGCTACACTATGCATTCTAGGATTAAGAAAGTCCTCATTTCGCAAATAAATATTAAAATAAAAAAATACCAAGAAAATCTTTAAATTACCATGATTTTAGATAATGATAAAAGCTACATATAATAGAAAATGGAAATTGATTAGTAAAAAATGTACTATTGGTTATATATATATATGAAATTAAATTTTTATAAAACAATATATTTTTTTAAATAATTATGCTGAATAAATTGTCATAATACACGAATTAATAGTTAAATTACAATTAAATTTTTAAATTGTGTTTTAAATATACAGATATATATTTTCAAAGGACATTATTTTTACCTTATGTTGACTTGCTGAAAATTTTATCAGTCACACAGTTTTAATTTATTTTTTTCAGTAATTTTCAGCATTGTCTTTTTGTACGTATTTTTAAAATATCCATCTTATAAAAATAATTCAGTTCCTGTATAACATTATATAAACTATGGAATTCATAAAATGTATTTATATTTGATAATTTTAAAATGACAGTGTTTTAAGAAATCAACATTTGTTCGGTTACTTTTATACATTTTTTATTTGAAAAAAAAATTGCTTTTTTTGTATGCTAAAATGATATTTTTTAAACTTGAGATAATTATCATTTTTATGAAAAAAAAGTAAGCAAAAACGCATTTTTACTTTCTTCTATCTTTACAAGAAGAAAGTATTGGATTCATGAAAATTTTCGACTTCCGGTTTTCGACGGATTTATACGTTTTAGAAGGTCCTGAACACGTTTTGACTATTTTTAGAAAATGTCTGTCTGTGAGTCTGTCCGTCTGTCTGTCTGTGTGTCTGTATGTGACAAGAAATTTGTGGGCGCTCTATCTCAAGAACTAATGCTCGAAATTTAATAAAATTTTATATTCAGTTAGACCTTGATATGAATTAGTGCCTATTGGTTTTTGGTGAAAATTGGCCTGCAGGTGGCGCTGCTATACTACGTTTTTCATGATTTTCCAGATTGCTATATCTCAAGAACTAATGCACAGAATTTCACCAAACTTCAGATTCTGTGACCCCTTGATATACATAAATGCTGATTAAGTTTTGGTGTAAATTGGCCAGCAGGTGGCGCTGTTATGCCACGTTTTTCATGATTTTCATGATAGCTATATCTCAAGAACTAATGCACAGAATTTCACCAAACTTCAGATTCCGCGATACCTTACGATACATAGCCGCTGATAAGGTTTTGGTGTGAACTGCCCTATAGGTGGCGCTGCTATGCTACATTTTGCACGATTTTTGCGATAGTTATATCTCAAGAACTAATGCAGAGAACTTAATCAAATTTTAGATTCTGTTACACTATATTATATAACATAATTAGACGCTGATTACATTTTGGTATTAACCTTGCAACAGGTGGTGCAGCTATGCTGCATTTTGCACGATTTTTCCGATAGCTATATCTCAACAACCAACGCACAGAATTTCATCAAACTTCAGATTTTGTTACAAAATGACATAACATAATTACACGATGATTACGTTTTGTTATAAATCCTTCAACTGATGGTGCTGCTGTGCTATATTTTACACGTTTTTTTTTTAAACTAGCTATATCTCAAGAACTAATGCACAGAATTTCATCAAACTTCAGATTATTTTACACCATAACATAATTAGACGCTTTTTTACGTTTTAACATAAATTGTCCTAGATATAGTGTTGCTGTGCTACGTTTTGCAAATTTTTTTGTTATAACTATATCTCAAGAACTAATGGACGAAATTCCATTAAATTTCAGATTCTGTTATGTCTTGACATAAATAGATGCTTATTAGGTTTTAGTATAAATTATCCAACATGAGGCACTACTAAGCTCATTTTCTCAGAATATTAATTAAATTTTGCGTTTTAGGCTTTTCGGATACCAGAATCTCATTAGGCTAGGTCAAATGTTCGAGGAAATTCGATAGTGAATAACTTTGGGGTCACCACGTTTTTTTTTTCTTTTTTTTTTTTCTTTTTTTTTTTAATATTAAAATGTACTTATGAGATAGAAGAAAGTTTTGGGATTGACACATCCAACTAGTTTATTTTGCGCCTCATTATTAATTGCGCTCTGGTTAGAGATTCCCTCTTTCCTCCTTTAAACTTTCTCCAACCTAGCCAACAATATAAAAGCTTTCCTTCCTAGTAATGGGTTTCTGTAGCCCACTTCTGTGAAATAATACTGTAGCGTCATCAAGTCTACCAAGTCACGTCTTTAAATCCGAGAATCTTTAGAATATATGATATCCATGTAAAGAATTCTAAAATATCTTTGTCCAAATTGGTATACCAAATGTTTTGTAAGATATAAAATGTTAATTAAAAAAAAAATAATAATAATAATAAATCCAAAGTCAGTTATCGAACCATAAAAGTGCATTACGAATCTCAATGTATGTTTTCAAAACACATATATTAAAGGAAATTAGGGTGGAGCTTAAAAGCCACGATATTTAGGGCTTCGTTCATTTGTCCGTCATAGATTCCGTACACAAAATCTGTATAAGTCATAGACTTCAAATTTTATGCACTTATAGCTGAATACCTCGTGTCAAACGACAAATGATAACATTTTGAAAAAGTCTATAATTAATTTCTTCAATGTCATCCGTTCATTCTTGCGATTTAAATTTTAAAGGAGAATCTTAATTTCAACGATTTTCCTTTATCATAGCTTGGAGAAAAAAACATCTCGCTTGTAAACAGAAGGTTTTTAGTTAGATTCTCGATGCTGGAACTTGAAATTTTCATATAAAGTTCGATTTAGTTAGAAGAAATTTAGTATTTTTGTCGTTTAAGGATTTCTATTATTAGGGTTAATCTTACATTCATAATGTTTTTGGAACTCAGTTTTCTTTCTATTTTGAAAACTATTGCGAATTCTTAATGATTCAGCTTTCTAAATTTCATCTAAACATTTCTTTAGTTTTTAGAAATTTAAAATTTTGCCTATCTTCGCTAATTTTTTTTTTCAACTTTTCAAAAAAGTTGGAATTTTGGATTTTATTTAAATAATTTAAAATAATTTCCTTTCATAATTATTTTAAATTTAAATTTATTGGCGAAATCGTCTATGTAAGAATTTATTAATTATAAATTAACAATCTAACACTTTTGCTTTGTTTCTTTTGATGCAAAAACGCTAGATAAATGGCTTAAGGAGTAAATTTTATTATTTTAATATTTAATTTTTTTAATATTTTGATTTTTAAAATTTATGAAATTAGAAAAATAAAATAAAAATATTAGATATGAGAAAAATGAATTAAAATCAAATTACAAATATGGACTTAGTATTTTTAATATTTTAATTGTAACGATTTATTTAATTAACAGTACAAATTACTAGCTTTTAATTTCACATTAAAATTTTATTGGCTTTTGCGATAACCTTCAACTTGCAGTAGAAATTGTAGTTGCATTTCATCACGAGTTATCAATCCACTGTATTCCTGAATAAGTGCAGTTAGACGTTAGACATGGTCATTTGCTGTTTGTAGATATTTTATTATCTCTTTAGCCTATTTACAATCTTCTCTCGACTCCCACAAGTCAGAATCTACTGCAAGATATTCAACCTGAAAGTTCCAGCTATTGAAACAATATCATTGACTTGACTGTGACAAAATCTTCTAACTTTTTATTTTTTTAATGCATAAGAGAAACATTTACTCACTCGGAGTAATTTTGAGCTTGTTTTTCGGAATTAGCTTCATTTTGTAAATCAATAACCATGAGTTTTTTTGTTAATAAACCCACACAGCTGTCAAATAAAATTAAACCAACAAGTCGCTGTCAAATGCGACATGTGATTAACAAATTTATGTGATAACTTGAAAATAGCTGAATATATATATATTAATGAATATACAAGTAGTGCTTTGAACAGCAATAGGACACTGTAAGGAACAAATGAAACTTGGGGTGCATAATACGATGTCTGCAGGCAAGTGATATGTGTTCTTTTTATTAAACTTTTGCTCTATAAGAACACATGCACCAGAATTATAACAAGTGTTTGAGCTGGTAGCGTCAAAGTATATTGCACGAATATTATCAGTAATTCCCCGGTCTTGAATGGTTTCATAGATAGTTGTTACATGAACTTCTCTGTTACAGGTAAAACAGTCAGCATTTGAGAAACTCCTTTCCCAAAAATTAATATTGTCAAACGGTAAACCTTTTCTTTTTCCAGTCAAATCATGTATAATTTTTTCATCCCAATCAATGACAAAAGTAGTGTTGCTTGGAAACTAATTTTAATTTTTCGTATTTCTTAGTTCTCTTAAGCATTCTTTGTCAATGAATTGAGTTTTTTGTTAAATATATTTTATTTTTTAAGTATATTTTAAAAGGTAGAATTTTTTTTTTTTTTTTATAACATAAAATATCAGAAACTACCATTTTTATTTTATTTATATTTATCATTGTCTATACATTAGTGCTTTCCAATCATTGAGCTTCCTCTAAATATTGTTCGAATGCACTAATATTTTCCCAGAATTTTTTTTTCACGAAAAGGGACAAATTCAAAAGTAAAAAGATTGTATTTTCAAACTTTAAAAAATGCTCCACCCTGTTCTATAAAGCTAATGATTTTTGTGATTGATGATGTGATTAATGGTTTTTGATTACGGAATTTTGTCTCGCAATTACAATTTGTACCAGCTCTCTGGATATTCATTTCAACTTGGAATTCAATCGGATAACAATATTCAATCAATATAATAATACTTCAAAATTATTTGTATCCAAAAATAATTGATCAAGTAACCTATACTTGATCTATCGTATGTACAAAACAATGCTATAGAAAACTTCAATAGCCATTTTTGAGACTTAACCCCTTTGCGACGAGAGCGTTTTACGAAATTTTTAATGTTTTGTCACTGGTTTTTAAAAACAGAAATTTGTGCCTTATTAAATCGAGAGAATACTCCGATTAAATAGGACAATTTTTAGCGTAAAATTGTACTGGTGGGATAAACCAGGATTCTTAAACCTTTTTGAGGCACGTATGCTTGTCTCTCGTCCTCAAAGGACAAAATTAAATTTGCTTATTAATAACAATTGGTTTCCATCCTTTCATGGAATAAAATATGCATAGAATATAAAATTTAGCACCCAATGTATTTTGCATACTCAATAGCTCGATGAGAAATTTCGCATAATCAAGTGCCTTATGCTGTTATTTGGTTCATGTATATGCTTACGAAACATCTATTTCATGAGAACTTAACAGAGGTAATTAAAATAACATTTCGGGTAAAAATAATAAATATTATAACGCAGTATTTAATTTTTTTAACTATTAAAAATACTTTAATGAAGACTTATTTAAATATCATTGTGATTTTTCATTACTCTTTTTACGTCATTTACTTTCAGTGCCGTGAAATTAAAAACACAAAAGGAATACAAATGCAACAATTCGTAAAAGTATAGACGGTGTAATTTAATAACAATTTAATAGCACGGTGTAATTTTCACAGACATGTTTTATATTATTTACGTATTTATTGATAGAAAAAAATAGGTATTTCTCCATTATTCAGTCCACTACTGTCCGTTTAAAAAAAATCGTCAAATTATTCGACACATTCTAACGCTTAATAAACAATTGGAATTTCCATTGGAATCTTTAAAAAAAAGTAATTCGAGAAAGAAGCGTATACACTTAAGTGTCAACTATCAATGAAGTTAATCAATAAATTTTGCAATCTATTAATAAAAACAGGAAAAAAAAATAATCTTGGAAGTTATTTATTTACATCATTATTCTAAATTATCCTTCTGGAATGGTGAATGCTTTTGCCGTCATTTGAAACTTATCTACTGTGAGTAAATATACATCGCAACATTTTGTTCAATCTTGTTTCTTTTAATGTTATGTCGTCGTCATTTAAGAATGTAGTTGCTATTTTAATTGACGATATAACTAATAAATCAGTAAAACATCATTAAAGATACAGATAAACGTATTATAATTAAAAATGACTTGATTCCATTACAAACACATGTAATAAATCTAACGTCAAGTGAATGCAACGCCGTGATCATGAAATTTTGACGATAAATCCTATAGTTTAACGATACTTTTTTTTAACACTAGAACGCCCGGAAGGAGTCGATTCGACTCCAACTATGTGATTAAATTATCTGGATATGATTACCAGAAAAATTTTCTTGAAATAATTTAAATGTGATTCATGCAGATTTACGTTAAATAAATAAATTAAATAATTTGGAATAAAAATTCCGGTGAGAAATATTATTGTCAAACTTGAGTAAAATTTCCGGGCGTTCTAGTGTTAAGCAAATTATTCAACGGGATAGTTGAGAAGCATCGAATTGCCATCTTTACATTTGCACTAACAAGTGGGATTTCGATTGTATCAGCAATTTCTAAAGCAACACCTCACGGTTCAGATCGTAATGAGTATCAGAAGTGCCCAGTTTGACCGGTATCAATAGAAAGCTGAGGAATAGCTGTTAGACGAAGCAAAATCCTTTTCCGTGTATCGGAAACTAATTATTTCTGTGTAATTCCTGTCATACGATGTCTTAAATAGCAATAGACAGCAGTTTTATAGACCCCTAAATTGTTAACTGTCAGTGTTAAATATATTCTGGTTATTCTAGTTTTTTGTTTGTTTTTGCTATAAAAATGTCTTTTCATGTATTTATGTGAAAATACTATTATACTGCTCTCTAATTAAATTTCAAAATATGATTTTCTTTGTTTCCTGTGCGACTTTTAAATCGTCCTGTACATTTTAATGCTTTCGGTTTTTTATCAAATAAAAATAAACATATTTCGAACCATAAGATATATTCATAAAGTGTCTGTGTTCTAGTGATAACTATGATTAAATTTCATAAAACCAATTTCCAATCAATCAATTTTCAAAAAATGTTTGTTAGACTAAAAATAGAACTGTTAGCAGCTATATTTTTAAAAATGCTCTATGAGCGTAAATTATCATACATATCTAATCCAACATTAAGAAAATTTCAAAAATTCTATAATTTATATCTTCCCCTCAGTCTGAGACTCTTTGGACGATCATTAGGCTTCGACATTCTCTTCGGTTCCTGTGTCCCCATTCGGGGATCGCTGCCCTTTTACTTATAAAAACTAAAATGTCTGTTTTTTTACATCCCTTCTTAATAGCTAAATGTTGCTTTTTTTACGTTGAAAACAAACGAATATTACATTCGAACATTAAATGCATACATTTAATCTAAATCCCTCAAAAATAAATGTTTTTTTCAGCTAAGTTTGCAAAATGTCTAAAAATGTCCAGAAAACAGTGTAATCAAGAAATTGACAAATTTTCATAAGTATTTAACTTAAATCCTTTTTAATACTTTTTTTAGCATTTGTAGATTATTTACTTGTTTATAGCTGTTAATTTCGAAATTGCGTTAATTTAGGTTAATAGCTATCAAATTGATTTTTTAAGGGAGGTTGTAGTTTTAGATCCATATTTTTGGACCAAAATTACTAAACGCCTAAAGGATAAATTCCAGAAAAGATATTTTTTCTGTCATTTACAATGTAATTTTGTTTTGGAGAAAAACAATGAATAAGTATTTGTATTATTATTTTAGCTTCGGAACTGAAGAGGATATTTCCATTATTCACGCACATTAATCATGGGCTGAGATCATTTTACAAAAGAAAAGTAGAACATTTACGAGTGAATCTTTTATTCCATTCTTTATATGTAATTCTTGAGTCACGATCATGAAGATTTCTTATGAAAAAACTCTAAGAGAGCTTTTATTTTTTTATTTAGGGGCATTCTTTTGTAACGCCTGTTAAATTAAGATTTTCTAGGTTTTATGGAGAAAAGTTGGCAATTTATTTTCAAACGAAACCATTACATTAGACACACTTTAATAAACAAATTCTAAAAAAGCTGAATTAATTTGATAATCAAAAAGCTCAAAAACAAGATGAATCATCAACTCCACCGCAAGACACTTCTGATTAGTGGGTACTGCTGCTTGGCAACCGTGATGCTGAAACAAACCAACAAGAGTTAAACAATTTTAATTTAATAGTAAATTTGAAAAACCATTTATTTTTGCAAAAATTTCAAAGTGGACTTTTGCGGGAAAAGGACAAAGGATGAATTTGAAAAAATGTGATCGAATTCATACATTTAAAGTTTCATTAGTAAGGGAAGATTTTTCTATTTATTTCTTAAATTGGAATTTTTATTTTTTAACCTTTTTATCTTTACATTCAGTATAAAATATTTATTTTTTCTTTTAGTATTAATATGGAGTTTTTCATACACTGATTTCAAGATTAATCCACTCTTATTTTTCCAATATTTTCATATATGGTATTGGAGTTGATCAGGCAGTTTGAATATAGCAACTTCTGCTTAATCGTTAATTGCGCATTGGAAATCTATCGTAAAATAATCTTAAATAATTTAAACTTAATCTTTAATTGCATTCAATGTGAAGGACTTCTACTGTGGAATATTGCTGTTGATGAAGTATTTCATAATATGTTTTCTTTTTCTAATGTTATTACTCTCTGTTTTGATTTTTTTAATCACCGCATTTAGCGATATTGGGTTACATATTTTCTTTCGTATTCTTATTATTGGTTAATTTATATTGTGCCTTGATTATCTTCTTAATTAACAGTTGTATTAAGTACAGAAAGTTATGTATTAGTTTTGATTTTGTAACTATTTATTACCCGGTCACTGTTGTTGACGAGGAAAATCCTCATTTTGGGTAAGATGTAATTTCCATTTTACTACATAGAAGGTTGGAGAAATCACCAAAATAAATTGACAGCACAGGTATTTGAACAAAGACAGCTTATCCTTGCAGACATGTTACACACCGCCGGAGAACACACTTTCTTCCACTAACATGCTGCTCCGTAATATTTAATCAAAACTTCCACTCACTTAAAAGAAAGCCCCTTCTATTTAGTTTTAAGCTTAAACTCTATATCTATTATAGGAGTAAAAACCTCTCGTATCAGCAATTTTTTTTTCTTTTGGAAGATGAAAAACAGACACAAAGTTCTTGTCCGTTATCGTCCAAATGGTTTTAAGGTTGTTCTTAAACCAAAAAGAGCAACTTTATAATTTAAGTTTTAATTTACTTTTATTCGAAAATGCATGAAACTAGCAAGTGTTGTTGTTCAGAAACTATCGAATCAAACACAATTTTTTATAAATAGTGTCAAAGTGGGTGTTTTTATGGACTTCCCGCACGAGACAAGAAAATCCAGTCAACGAAGGGAGAAAACGCTTTGTCACGTGATCAAAAGATGTTATAAAGCAGTAATTTATTGATCAAAAATAGAAAATTCAGTTAGATTTCAAATCGCTTCCATGATCAGGCGTTGTAATTTTATAGCTACTTTGTTAAACAATGAATTTGTAAAAGTGTCGAAACCTTTTGCGTTTGATGAGCAGAGCTGTTGTCAACAACCTTAAATTAAAACTGACGACCACAAAAATACACACAACGATGAGAATATATTCAATCAAATACCTCAATATAGGTGCCCACTGTGGAAGCATAGTTTCGGAATAATGAAGTTTTCTAAAACGTGCGAAACAAAGCTCCAAGAAAAATCTGATCAGAATAAAATATTCCAAATTCTAAATACATATAAAGAGAAATATTACCATGAAGATAAAAGAATGACGCGTAGAAATTATTCTGGTTTTATGAAAAAAAAATGGAATGTAAGACGGAACATAGTAAAACTAAATAAGGAAAATTTGGAATAAATAATACAGCTATATAGTCAATATATACAGGGTGTTTCGCTACCAGACCGACAAACTTTGAAAGATGATAGTAGACACGAAGACAAACATTGTTAAATAGGAAACCATGGGGCGCAAACATCTTCTGTAGGAGTTAGGGGCCATTAAAATTTAAGTTCCAAAATTTCAAACGATGATAAAAAACGGAAAAAAGGATCGATTCGTTTGCGGTTTTCACTAAAATTATTCTTTAAATCACGATTTTTTTAGAAATTTTTTTTTAAAAGTTACGTTCAAAAATTGTCGATAGAGGGTGCTTTAGACTTTAGAGTAACGAACAACTATTTTTTACCGTTATTTTGTGCATGTGGTTGAAATTATTCTAAAGTTTAGTCTTTAACTTAAATTTTAAGCCCATAATCGGAAACATTGGGATTGGTTAACTAGCGAAAATTTAACTGTGAACAGAGGGGGGAATTTTAAATGCTCATAAATATTGGACAAACAAATCGATCTTGTTGCGGTTTGCGTGTAAGTCATTCCCTTGGTAATTATTTTATTCAAAATGACGTACAGCATTGGTGTCCCCATTTTTTGATAGAGGGCGCTTTCAACCCATCTCCTAAATTTCAATGGCATTACTCCTAGGTGTTTAACTACCAGACCACCATACTAACAGGAAGTGTTAGGGATGCAAAGCGACTCGGAATCACATAGGAATGTAACGTTGAAAATGCCTTTTTAGCGAGTTGTGGTTAAAAGAAGCAGGGAAAAAGCAACAGAAACATGTAGTGAAACAGTAACACGTTAATGTGGAAGAAAACAATTTAGTTAAGGGGTTTACTACAAAAGGTGTCCGAAATTACGACCAGAAGTAGTCGGGCATGCTTGACAGCAGCGATGCATGCAATTCCTCTCACTTTGAAAAATTCCTGGCATCTCGGACAGCTTTCTGGCAGCTACAGAAATTCGAGCTGAGAGAGAGGTCTTCCACTGACGGTACGGGAGTCCCATACATTCAACTTTTCATTTGACCCCAGCAGAAGAAATCCATACAGATTCAGATTGAGCCAGGTGGGGGTGGGCTACCTCTTGGTTTGAGCTCAACCAGCCCCACCCAGCAACGTTCATTTAAAAAAATACAAAAAAATTATACACTAATAAAATAAAGGTAGGTAAAAAAAAGTAATTGATATAATGAAGTAGGTGCGACGATCTGGCAGACCAACGAACCGGGCCACCACTACCTATCCACCGCGGTCCATAAGTTATGTTGGGGTGTCTGCGAACATCATTGGTAAAATGTGGAGGAGCTCCATCGTGCTATAGAGTGGTGCAACGAAAGAGGAACATGTGCTTTTACCAGAAGTTCCGACAGAATGTGTTGTAGAATTATCAAGTTGCTTTTTTCTCTGCTTCTTTTAACCCTAACTCTTAAAAAAGGCATTTTCGACGTTACATTATAGTATGATTCCGAGTCATTTTTGCATCTCTAACACTCCCTGGAAGTATCTTGGTCTGGTAGTAAAACATACAGGAGTAATGCCATTGAAATTTCGGAGATGTGTCGAAAGCGCCCTCTATCAAAAAATGGGGACACCAATGCTGTACGTTATTTTGAATAAAATAATTACCAAGGGAATGACTTACACGCAAACCGCAACCAAATCGATTTGTTTGTCCAATATTTATGAGCATTTAAAATTTCCCCCTCTGTTCACAGTTAAATTTTCGCTAGTTAACCGATCCCAATGTTTCCGATTATGGGCTTAAAATTTAAGTTAAAGTCTAAACTTTAGAATAATTTCAACCACATGCACAAAATAACGGTAAAAAGTAGTTGTTCGTTACTCTAAAGTCTAAAGCGCCCTCTATCGACAATTTTTGAACGTAACTTTAAAAACAAATTTCTAAAAAAAATCGTCACTTAAAGAATAATTTTAGTGAAAACCGCAAACGAATCGATCCTTTTTTCCGTTTTTTATCATCGTTTGAAATTTTGGGCCTTAAATTTTAATGATTCCTAACTCCTACAGAAGACGTTTGCGCCCCATGGTTTCCTATTTAATAATGTTTGTCTTTGTGTCTACTATTATCCATCAAAGTTTGTCGGTCTGGTAGCGAAACACCCTGTATAAGGGAGTGTAGGGAGGAATGGGGCAATTTTAACTAAGATGATTTTTAGAAATTTATGTTTCGTTGGTATAAAATGGAAAATTTCAGAATAATATCTTGAAGCATTTTAAGGTATTAAATGTGTGTTTCATAATAATTAAAATGTTATATTAGTTAACCAATTAAATTAACAAGAAAAATATCCTCATCCATCCATCCGTCCCTCATGTGAGGGACGGATGGATGCGGAAGAAAAATTACAAAAGCTGTGTGCCATTTACAGTCCTAAGGTTTATTGTAAATCGCAACATTTATTTTATGTTACATAATACTTTGTAGCATCAAAATCAACTGAAAATATGCTTGTGATTGTTTAATGTTGGTGAGTTAATTTGGGGGCAATTAATTTTCAATTATGCATTGTTCATCAATAATGGAATAACCAGTTTCTTGTGGTAAGATGAAATTTCCTTTTTCAATACTTCTTACTAATAGTATAAAGCCATGTAAAAATAAAAGTTTGCAGTTTGAATTCAATAATTATTTCAAAACAGCAATGTTTTATTTTAAAAAAAACGAACAAAACTGGTATTATAAAAATACATATAAATATTTCAATACTAATAATTGATATTGATATGTAATACATAAGTAAGAAAAGTAAAATTTGGACTGCTTTAATTTTTCTATGCAAATTTGTTTTTAAAAGTAGTTAAAATTCTTTTAACTTGCAAAATAAGTTTTATTTGTTACAACATTCAATTTAAAAAAAAGATAGCCTTTATAAATATAAAATACCAAAAGATTGTATGTAATTAAATATAATTATTATGATAGAGATATCATTTACGAGGGATAGAACATGTCGCATCTTTCTCTGAGCCATAGCGTCCCGTCCGTCCCTTAGACCAACATTTTCAGAAAATAGGTTTTTACAAAAAGCATGTGATTTTTATGCTTAACTTAACTGTCCATTCATGAAAAACATATTGAGTTTACAAAACATTAAAAGTAATTAAGTTAGCAACAAAGATTGAGAATGAAAATTTACATTAAAAATCTGCGTAGTTATTTACTTTTGATATTGCAGAATAGACTTCTTAAGTCAAAAAGTCATAATTGCTTGCAACTAAAAAGATTTATAGCAACAACTCTGATGCAATGATTTCCCCATCTAATGGAAAAGTCAGAAATTAAAAATAAAGTTTATTTTAAGCATTATTGCAGATGCCTTATCCCTCACAGTGTCCCATCTCTCTCTAATCTCCTCAAACTATATACTGATAATTCAATACTTTTTTTAAAGCATTTTAAAGGTAAAAATGTGAGTCTTGTACACCAGAAAATACGATACATGGGTTATGTCACTTCCCTCCATATTTAATGTTTACAGCTTAATGACTTAATTTTCCACGATGCACCAGAGTTCAAAAATTATTTTGCGAGAAAATTATTAAGAAGTTCTGAAGGAAATACTGACGCTAACGAAAGCCTGTATATGTGAGATTTTTTTTTAATTCAGCTCGGAGAAAAGAAACATTAGCAACGAAAAGAAACAGAATTTCTGTACATTAAAAAGAAAGATGATTTTCTGAAGGATTTACACAGACATCCTTCTTAAATAAATGTTTTTTGTAAAACATCATATACATGAAAACCTTAGAAAAAAGTAGGTTTATTTGCTATGAAAAAGTATATTTTGAAAACTTTTTTACCGTCATATGATAACTATGTAAAAATAATCAACACCAATAATAAAATGAGTAAGTTTGATATTCCCCAGTTGATATCTAGTATTTCAAGTAAAACTTTTTAAATTAGTAAATATGTGTGTTTAGTTCAAAATATGCCTTTCTTTTAAACAATTTTAAAATTTCATTTCTGTTTTAAAATTATTTTAATAAATTTCACGCACAAAAATTATATTTAAATTTTAAAAATTTCTTCAAAATTTTTTTTACAAGAATAACTAAGGGCAATTATTTCTGATGTAATATAAAAATCAAGTAATTTCTAACAGTAAAATACTGTTTATGGGTCATTTCAAATAATTTAAAAATATATTCTAAAACATTCCAGTGAGAAAATTTCTTTAGTAAACTGTAATTTTCCAACGTGAACTCTATTCGTAGTATTTTTTTTCTTTTGCGAACAATCCTTTAGAAATGCTTCCAGCCATTTTTCAACCATAATAAACCACTCTCATGTCCCATTTTAATAACATGCTTTCCAGACATGGCTAGTTTTAAAAAGAAAATATAGTTTTCTAACATCATTAGATTATTTCATTTGTGAATGGAATATGAAAGTTATAATTACGGAGAAAAAGACATTATAGAATTTAAATAACGTTTCTTCACTCCAATTTGTTTGTTTTTAAACATTATGCCTCATATTTCTCTAAGTAATATGTAAGCATTCAGCACGACTTAAAATTGTCAGTAAAAGCGTTTTCGGGTTGTTTTGGTATTCTTAATGGAAAAGTTTTGTTTTGTATTTAATTATAAAGCATTAATAATTGATTATATTTGGTCTACTTATTCTGAATATAGTTTTAAAAAGAATAGTGTGATAGTTAATGTTTCGACTTTATAACCTGTTGAAATACCGTAACTCAGGTTTATTGGACCCATTTGAAATCTACGTTCTAAATCAACCTTGGGTCTAATGTGTCACTAGCTAGCACTGGAACTTAGTACAGTAATCCTCAACACAGTAGACCCCAAACTAATAAAGATGCGTTTTTTGTTTTGAGCTAAATTATCCCCCGAGGAATCGGTAACACTGTTACATCTTATCTATACTTTTAAAAAATTCGAAATGTGTTTACGCATTACTTAACAACGATGCACGGATTTTGAAATTAATGAATGTTTCAAAGATTTTTTTTTCTTAGCACTAATAAGATATCAGGATTATTTATTATATAGCTAAAGACTCTGTGTCGGATTGTCCATCTATTCTGGTTTTAAAGAAATGTCTAAATCGTGGCTAATTTTCAATATAGTACCAGTGATCAGTATTTCAATTTCCTCTAGTTTTTTAATTCAGTTATGTGTAATTTTAAAAAGGCTGTTTCAAAATAAAAACTAGCTGAACCACTGTTGGAATACAATTTTTTCAAAGATTTGATAATAAAATTTCATTTATTTAAATGCACTTGCTCTGATAGTTGATTTAGATAGTCTTAAATTTCAACACTTATGATTAATTACAGATTAAAAATACTTTGAGAACTGAATTTACACAATTATTAATAAAATGTTATCCCAATTTAAGTTATCCTTTAATTTTTATTTATCTTACCGAAATAATGGACTTAATTTAAACTAGCTGACTCGCACGGCGTTGTCCAGAGTGTTAATTTTTCCAAACGAACCGCTAATGATCCGCTGGCTCCGGCGCAGTATACCAAATGTTCTATATAAGATCTTCAAAATCCCTTAATTCTATCTTCAACCGTCAAGGGGCGCAATATGTTTTACACGAAAATTTAATGCGGGTTGTCGCTGCCTGCAGTACCGAATTAGCAGACGTGCTCCACATTTGCTACGAAATCTGATAATTCCTCTTTCCGCTGCCAGGAAGTACATTCTGTTCTAAACAAATCTCTATTCGAAAAAAGCTGTGTTATTTAACCTCTCCGTATATACATTAGTCGAGAGGTGGGGGCTCGAATTAAACAAAAACAAGAAATGGATACAGAGGTACGAATATGAAAGAGTGGTCAAAGGCCTGTACTATGATGTATCACATGCTGGGTACGGAATATATTAAAGTCCCCCTGCGGGGGGGGGGGCAATTTAGCCTCTGATAAAGAGGAAGGTAGGAACGGATAGCCCATACGAGTTACAAAATCTCTAAGACTGCTGCAGTACTTGCAAAAAGAATAGGATCGGTAGCTGATCCAGGAAGTTGAAGTATTATCAGAAATTACTATTCAAAAATAGTGGTAACTACTACTCATGAATTCATTTTAATATTGAGGAGAGATAATTAAGATATTAATGCATTTTGGAATTAGTTTTGATGACATACGAGTAATAGAAATAGAGTTCAGGTAATTAGGGGCCAAGTTACCATGGTTTAAAATTGAAATAGGAGAGCAAATTAGGAGGAAGGAATGGCATACATAGTATTAAAGAGTAGTCGAAGGGCTGTCTAATAATATATCACATGTGGTGGTGGTCGAAAAATTTAGCAAAGCGGCCCCTAAAGCTTTAAGGGGAAAGCCGAGTGCAGAATCAGATCGGCCATACCGAATTTCGAAGTTTTAAGAAAGAGCACTATAAGACACCAAGAAACGATTTTCAGAGTTTACTATCTGGAAATAGTCATAACGCTTAATATTTTTATATTATTAAAAATATCTTAGGGTTTCCATCAAAAAAATTACGGATTAAACATAACAATATTTATGGTGTAGAAAACGCTAATATTTAAATATTTGTGGTAGGATAATATTTCTTTTTTCATATAAAAATTGGTTATTTTCATAAAAAAAAAGTTATTGGTAGATTTTCTGTATTTTTCAAATTTATGAAATCTAATGTTAATGTACATATTTATTCTAATTTTCAAATACCTACCTGAAATGAAATGCATTTTTAAATCTCAGCATACCTTGAAATTTGTGTTTTGAAATGTTGTTTTTATCGCCTAACAATTATGAAACTAGGTATCAAAGCAGACTCGGTGTACGCATAGAAATAACTCAGGAAATTCTTCACCGAATTTCTGATATAAATATTATTTTGCGTGTGTCAGATTTTTAAATACCTAACTCAAATACTTTAAAAATTCAAATATCGCTTTAAATGTCCTAAATACTTTAAAAATTCAAATATCGCTTTAAATGTCCTACTGTTTTTTTAATGTGCCAATCCGGTGCTGTAGGAAATCTTTTTCCAATTCCAAAGGAGCCGAACAGATAAGTAGTCACGATGTGTCTGTGACTTGCTGATGAAAGAAAAATAAATAATTTTCGCTAATGGAATTTTTAATTTATCTTTTAGGGTTTTCTGAATGGATTTTTTTTTTAATAATAAATTCCTAAAATAGTGTTTAGCATCTGTGTCCAAATTTTTAAATCCCTCCCTCGAACAGTTCTTAACCGTTTATGCACCGACAGTACTTTTAAGTACCGTTAAAGAAATTTTAATGTAAAACATATTTACTCAGTCTACTAATAAAACTTTTTTTCATACATTATACTCTGTGCGATCAAATTTAGATAGAATAGAGAAACAGTCGAAGCTAAATATTTTCAAAACGTGATAATTTTCTTAATGATTTTCATAGGTACGGCTTTTTTTTCTTTGAAAAAAAGTTGCATGAAGTATTTTCAACTGCAAAAGCCTTTTCATTTACAAAAGAGGATCGTAATACATTTGAATACATTGCTTTTATAAGGATTGTGATATTTCCATACAAATATTTTTGGTTAATTAATCTTATTATTTTTGTAAATATTTCCAAAAAAAGTTATAACTACCGATATATTAATCAGTTTTAATGCTAAAACATATCTAACTTTCACATAATTATCATTTAAACATTTCAGTATTAACTTCAGATATTAAAAAAATAATTATTGAAATGAAGCAATTTCTTGATAAATAATTTGGTAGATAAAGGGTTAAAGTATCAATGCTTTTAAAAACCTCTACTGTCTTATTTCTTTTGTTAACCCGCATTTTTATGTCAACTCTTCAATTTCTCGAGATTGAAACAGATATCTGATGTGTTTCTTTGCGGTTCTGCCAAAAAATCATACATTCTCTTATCGTTATAGATTTTTTTTTTTTTAATATGATCAAAATTTCCAAAGTCTGGCATCGAGGTACAAAACTTCATACGTACTTTAAAACCAAATTTTATAACTATGTGCAGCGGTCTCTTCAGAACAACGCACAGTAGGGCAAATGTCCAAAAATCTGGTCGAAAGTCGAAAAATAAAGTTTCTATTTAAGAAATTTTGACCATGCAGATGGCTAAAATAATGTTTGGAGAGTCAAGATCGATATTTATAAGAAATTTTTCGTTTTGCTTTGACAACCTGTATAATTTCAAAATTGGCACTTGAGGGATTATCATCTGCGGGGAGAACAAAATTAGAAAAATAATGGTCTCTTTAAATACGTGCTCCGTTTTTCCATATTATCCGATTTTAATGCTTTAAAATGGATTCACAGGATGATAGCATCTAAATTATTTGCACGTGTGACAAAAATTGTATTAGACCATAAAAATCAATTCTTTCATGATTTCATTCAGTAAAAAATTACACACACACACACACACATATATATACAGGGTGTCCCCTCTCAACGGTGGCCAATGGCTAATTTCTAAACCGTTGGTCATAGACATATAGTTCCAATTGCAAAAATGCTTTTAAAAAGGTAAAGAATTATTTTTTAAGCGATTTAGGTCAAAAAAATGTTTTACTAAAAAATTACGAAAATTAAATTTTTATACGGTCCCCCGGTCCTATAAGTGATATTTAGAAAATTTTTACCACTACTCTAACAAGTAAGACAAAAAAAGTCCCATTCCTCTGCGATCAAAATTGACCGAGTTATAGCTGTTCAATGTTGAAGCATATTTTTTGCTGCAAAATAGGGGTCAGTCACAAATTTACTGGAATTAAAAATAAACATCAGATAGAAAATTTAACTTTAAACATTGAGAGTAAAAAAAAAAAAAAATATTACAATGTTGCTTCTGAATTTATGTTGACGTTTACATGTTAACGTAAAATATATGTAATTTGTGTGAAAAATATAAGTAAAAAAATAACAGAAATTTTGTTAAATTAAACTATGAAAAGCAACAGTCACAAATCGTTACAAAATGATACATATTTAAAGCTCTATTAGATTACTCAACCTAATAGAATTTGATGTAGTCCTATAAAATAAATAAGTGGAACGCACCTAAAATCGTATAAATATTACATTGTCATCGGGTTTAAATAAGTATGGGAATTGAACCTCAATCAGATATTTTTAAGTGAGTTAAAATTTGAATATAAGTTTTGATCTAGGAAAATTTACATACGAAAACCATGAATAAAATAAAAGCTTATCAAAATAACATATACCTTTTTAAAATAAAATCACGAAAAGAATCAGCTTCATTTGCTTACAAAGTAAAACATACGTAAAAATACAATTCAGGATATAAATTTCAAAATTCGCCTTATCGCTTTTTGATTTCGCTGTCAGTGTATACAAACCTGCACTATTGTAACAATGCAATCTTAAAATTTATAATGAAAACCAATAGATGCATTTAAAGTTTTTTTGCTATTTCCCAAATTTTGATTTTTTAGATAAAGAGAATTTTGAAATTCATGTCTTCAGTTATTTTAATAACCAATCTAGAAGTTAATTAATTATAATTAACACTACCGTAAAACTTATACGATAACAGCGCCTTCAGTTAAATCGCTCATTTAAAACATTTTGTAATTGGAACTATATGTCTGTGACAAATAGTTTAGGAAGTAGCCTTTGAACAGCGTTGGAAATCGACTCCCTTTATAATACTTTAAGCACTTAGTGTACGTTCCCTTAAAACTCGGTCGAACTCATCCGTTTTCAGCTATAGAAAAGTGGTTTAAGTCATGAAATTTAAAGTTTCATAACTCGGTCAGTTTTAATGTTACATGAATGGGATCTTTTCTGTATTACTTGCTAGAGTGTTGAGAAAATTTTACTAAATATCACTTATAGGACCGGGGGACTGTATAAAAATTTAATTTTCGTAATTTTTAGTAAAACATTTTTTTGATCAAAATCGCCTTAAAAAACAATTCTTTGCCTTTTTTAAAGCATTTTTGCAATTGGAACTATATGTCTATGTCTAACGGTTTAGAAATTAGCCATTGGCCACCGTTGAGAGGGGACACCCTGTATATATATATATATATATATATATATATATATATATATATATATATATATATATATATATATATATATATATATATATAATATTGATTGATTGCTTTCATACATTAGAAAGTTTAAGTTTCACAATGAAATTTAAGGAAATAATAATCTGAAGTATTATCTAATTAAAAAAAAAAACAGCTGCCATAAATTGTAATACTTTTGTTTATTCTGTTGTAATTAGAAGAATTAACTTGTTGAATGCAATCTTTGATAGATTATATTGCTGAACGCATTAGGTAGATATCGTATGAAATACTACCTATTGCGGTTGCTTCTATGTTGGAATTTCTGAAAACCTTTTGCAGATCCACACCGATCATGACTCCTAGTTCCTAAAACTACCATCAGTAAAAAACTTTATCCCTTTTTTATGGATACGATAACTTCTATAATTCTGTTCAAATCTCTTCGAAACAGATACATAAAATCTAGGGGTATAAAATCTCGGTCAAGTTCGTTAATGGGCAAAACTGGACCAAGGCGGTGAATAGAGGAAGGGTTTTTGTGAAAAAAGAAAAGTACTCGTAACTCTTTAATTAAAATAAATATCTAATCAGTTTAAAGTTTATAATACTTCCAAAAAATGGGCCAAAAATTTTATGCATGACAGATTTTTCATAAATTTAAAAATGGGCTCAAGCGGCGAAAAAATAGTGTTTTTGAGAAAAAAAAAATCGCAATTTCGTCAATTCTCACGATATAAAGTCAAATTAATTTTTTTTTTATATAAATGTTTTTAATATTATCTTAAATTTCTGTATTTACAAGTTTTTAATAGGACCAACTCTAACCGCAAAACAATTAAAAACGAAAACAAAAGGGGAGAGGGGACTAGAAAAAGAAAAAAATCCATAACTTCGTCAGGCCTTAAGATATCAAATCCGATTAAATTTATTTTGCATCTTCTCAATAATATCTACTATTTTTATACTGACAAGTTTTTTATAGAACCAATCCTTATAGCAAAAATAAATTGCACAAAAATAGGAGTTGAAGAAAAAATTCTCAAATCCAAACTGTTTATATTCAGACTAATTTCTAAATTAATTTTTGATTTTAAACCCATCCAAATGGCAGGTTCTCTAAATTAAGAACTGTACAATGTGAAGTACTGGCCAGTTTTTGATAAAGGTAGAATGTATTTAAAAAAATGCTGTCAAAGTAGGCATTTGGAACAAAATTTCCGGTAGCAATCGTAATTGAAACATTGAGAATGTATTCAAATAACAAACTGCTTATTTCATGACTCATTTTTAATTTCAGTTTTGATCTCAAACGCATTCAATTGACTATTCCTCATATTTAGGAACTATATAATGTGCCTTATTGGTCGATTTTTTCATAAAGTCATAATATATTTCAAAAAATGCTGTCTAAGTGGGAATTTGGGCGGAATTTCGGTTAAGATGATTCTGATAAAACCAGTTCTTACTGAAAGAATGAAATTAAATTGTTCAAAAGCAGCCAAATAAAGTTGCTAAACTGGGTTTATTTCTAATCATATTTTATTTTTTGTAATTAAATAAGCACTTAACTTCGAAATTTACCTCCGCCTTTAGGCCAAGCCGACAATGATTTTTTTTATTAATGCTAATGGAAATTATTAAAAATCTGTCTTTTGAGAAAATTAGCAATATAATTTTTTTTCAAGTGGTGATATAATTGCATTTCTGGTCAAATTATTTTTAAACTAGAATTTAAATATGATGCAGATGACGATAGCAAATCAGGTTCACATTTCTTTCTAGTTGTATTTAATAAATTAAATGAATATTACGTTACTTAAATTGTTTAGTCATATTTTATTTTAGTCGGATCACTCTTAACGTATGTGTAAAAACGAAATGCTCAAATGTGATGGCGTTAACTCTATTCATTTAAGTTATTCAAACTCACAAGGAAGGTCTCCATACGGGCATACTCAGAAAAATCTGAAAAAATTACAGAATGTTCTTCTCATATAGTTATACATGTTTATAAAAAACATTTCGGCGGAATCTCCTTATAACGTCCGTAAAAAAATAATAAAAATTTCGTTTATTTGGCGATTTATCTCCGGTTGGCGAAAAAACGAAATTTTGAAAAAATACGCTTTTACGCTTCGAATACTTTTTAAAGAAAAAACTTTCTATGTTCAATTTATTTAAATAAGTTTAGTTTAAGTAATTTATGTTTTGCATTTTTACTTTACTTTAAGTGTAATTTTGTCACATACGTTTATACGTACTTAAACAAAATGAAATTAATATATTTTATCATTTAAAACACAATTTAAATTGATTAAAATTGTTCCAAATTGAAAAATACACTGTTAAAAATCTGCTGCATTTTGTTGCAACGCATTCCCTTGCTTGCATAGAAAACGGTTACTTGGCCGTGAAATGGAGCTTTCTCATTGGTTGGAATAGAGATATTATATACAAGCGGAGGAGTGCGTTGCAACAAAATGCAGCAGATTTTTAACAGTGTATGACACGGCCAATTCACGGTGCTATGGAGCATTCTCATTGGTCAGAAGAAAGATATTCTTTAAAAGTAGTGGAGTGACGTTGCAGTAAATGCTGCAGATTTTTAACAGTGAAGTCAATTGAAATCAATTTTCAGATTCGTTAAAATCGTCTGCTTTTGGCGAGGAAATGCTACGCCAAATCCCGCGTCGCTTTCAGCTTTTCACGCCAATTATTCCAAACTATTTTATTTTTTTACATATGTAATAATGTAATTCCGCCGCTAATTTTCACTGATCCTTTATTACCTACATGAGTAGTTTAATTCGTATTTTTTTCAAAAAATTCTGAGTATGCCCCCAATGGAGACCTTCCTTGTCAGTACATGACTTTTTTCTATCTTTTCGTTTACTCCGTTTCATTTATAAATAATATATCAATCGTAGCTTTTCAGAAAATTCATTTGAACTTTATCAAATAATTTTAATGAGTTTTCACATATTTTAAGTGAAATTTAAATAATTGCATGTATGATTTGAAATAAATGGTAAAAAAATAAGTACTTCATTTTGACTTTAGGAATTTGGCGTTCAAAACTACTAATTGCAAATTTTTAGAAAAATTGTCACGAACTGATTGCGAATGCATAAAAATGATGTATTTGGTGTTGAATTAAAAACTAAATTTTTAATCCAATATATTTAGGAATAAATTTATTTTCATACTTAAACTATTTTCACATTTTTTTAGAACTCTAATTTTCTAGAAATTTTTTACGGTTAAATTAATATAGTGTAGTTTGTTTCTATTATTCTTTTAATAATCCAATATTCCTAACAAAATATCATTACGTATTCCGTTGTTTAAATGCAATAAATATTTTACTCTGAAATGTGATTGCATCCAATTCTATTCAGCAAAGCATTCAAATGCGAACTCGTTACATGACATTTCCATTATTTCTACATTGATTTGTTTTATTTATAAGTGATATATCACTAATGGCTTTTAAACAAATTGATTTAAATTTTCGTATTAATCTATATCGAATAGTCTAATGAATTTTGTCATACATTAAGTGACATTTCAAAATCAATGCATGCATGCATGCATCGGAAGCAGTGAAACAAAATAATTGTATCGGTATTACTCCTTTTTTTATCGGTAAAAGTCTGTATTTTGGTACCTTTTTGATATTTGAAATTAAATATTTATTATTAAAAAAAATCTTTAATAGTTTTTTGGATTGGAAAATAATCATATTTCATGAAGTTATTATTTACGTTTAAATACGTGATAGAAATATGTAGGTTTTTTGCTTAAAAAGGCACATGCTTTGAACTTAGAAAATCAAAATTTTTATTAAATTTTCTATAAAAAAGTGTGTTACATTTGGGTTTTCTTTGGTACTTAATGGGTACAAAAAATTTGTCAGAAAACAATGAAATAAAAAGAACATATTAAAATATACATTGTCTAGTTTCTGGCTGACGATTTCTTGTTTAATTAACACTAGCGGGAATGACCGAGCTAAGATCAGTCAAAATTAGCCTTATGTTTAAATCGATGTTTTATATTCACTGTTTCATTCTTGCAATTTAGATACAATGCGATCAGGATAATGCAGTGCATTATCCTGAGCTATAGCAACCCATAAGACCCACTAATCGAAATTTTTCGAATATGCGACCCAACCAATGCTTTTCTCGAGCCCGAAAACGATATAATACGAAATTTAGTTAAACTCATTTTATCAACAAAAATAAGCTTGACCCACAGTAATTCAAAAATTTCCCAGTAATCGAATTTTCCCGAACATGTGACAGCCCAATGATCTTCTCATGCCCAGAGAGGTATAATACAAAATTTTATCAAAATAGCTTGAGCTGTTTTATAGATACAGTTGGATCCACAGTGACCCTAAGATGACCCACTAATAAATTTTTTTAACATGTGACTTAGCCCAATAATTTTCTCATATCCAGAAACTGTATAACACAAAATTTTATCAATGTTTGAGCCATTTTTACATACAATAGCTTGGCACACAGTGACCCAAAAATAACACACTGATCAATTTTTTTCGAGCAGACTTACTCCAATGGTCTTCTCATGCCCAAAAACGGTATAATTCAAAAATTTGTTAAAATGTTTTAAATCATTTTCTAGATTCGATTAGCTTGACTCTGACCCATTGTGACCCAAAATGATCAACTAATTGAAATTTCTTCAACATGCGACCTAGCCTAATGGTTTTCTAGAATCCAAAATCGATAAAATACAAAATTTACTCAAAATCGTTGGAATCATTTTCTCGATAAAATTAGCTTGACCGACAGTGACCCAAAATTTACCCACTAACCGAATTTTCTTGAATATATGGCATAAACCAATTCTTTTCACGCAATCAGAAACGGTAGAATGTCATGTTTAGAGAAAAATTTTTGAGCCGATTTTTAGACACAATTAGCTTGACCCAAAATGATCCAAACATGATCCTCTAATAGAAACTTTCTCGAACATGTGACGCAGCCTAATAGCTACTCGTACTTGAAAACGGTTAGATACAAAGTTTAATCATAATAGATTCAGCCTTTTTAAGATGTAATTAACTTGACTCTGACCCAAAATGACCCACTAATCGAATTTTCCCAAGTTTGTGACCCATCCTATGGATATTCTCATGTACGAAAACGGAAAGTTGCAAAATTGTTAGCCGTTTTAAAAATAAAATTTACATACTCCGGCAGACACACACACACGAGCAATATTTGCTCATATTATAAGATTTTTAACTAAATGGCAGATTGTGAATACCATTGCATCAGATTAAAAAAATAAACAATTCGAAGCGATAAAATCTTCTTAAACATGCTACAAAAAACTTTAATTTGCTAGGCCTTTCGAAAGAACTGAGTGTTTCTTCGTCAGGCGCAAATATGATGTGAGTCTACCATGAAAGCAGCGACACGACATTTTTTATGGTGGGTTTAAGATTTTCTCTTCATATTAATTCACACCAGTTTCAACTTATTTTTACTGACTTAATTCGTTTATATGTGTATACGCAGCATTTAAAGCATCTGTCATAGGCTACAGATGTATAAGAGCTTTATTGTTATTACCTTCTTTTAAAGTTCACAAAAAGTACACTGGTGTCCAAAAGTTAAGCATAATTGGTAATTAAGTAAGTAATGAAAGAAATATAGATCGAAATATGGTGAAACTCCAGGTGTGTAAACAAAATAGTACGCGTCATATACACTGCTCAAAACAATTAAAGGATATTGCAGTTTTAGGTGGATTTTGTATCTGGGAAACTTTTTAGCTGATTGATACATGGTCGACAGATATAGTAGGTTATATGAGAATAAATTACACATGTTTGGCAGAAAAAAATGCATTTTATTGCGCATTTGTGTACAAAAGGAAAAAAACACAATTTGTGCATATGAGAAAAAAAAAGAATAAGAAAAGGTGTTTTCTTCAAAGAAAATCATTTTCAGTAGGGCTTATGGTTTCCACGGGCGGCCAGCAACGTTGAACACCTTTGAGGCATGGACTCAATGAGGCTATTAATGACGAGTTTGGGTATTCTGCCCCACTCTTCCAGAAGAGCCCTTTCCAGTTCTTGGAGAGTTTGTGGGGGTTGTTGGCGGCCAGAAACTCGTCTTCCTAGAGCGTCCCAAACGTGCTCGATTGGATTCATGTCTGGAGAACACGCTGACCATTCCATTCGAACGATTCCTCCCTCGAAAAGGAAATCCTCCACCAGGTTTGCACGATGTGGCCTGCAGTTATCGTCCATTAAAATGAAGTTATCTCAGATTGCTGCAGCGTAAGGGACTACAATAGGTCTGAGGATCTCATCCCTATATCGGCGACCAGTCAGAGGTCCATCTCGAATGATGTAGAGGTCAGTGCGCCCGTCAATGGAGATGCCACCATACACCAACACTCCACCACCGCCAAATCTGACATTTTCGTGCACGAACGCAGGATTATTCCTACTGCCACGGTCCCTCCAGATGAAAATACGCCTATTATCCGGATGCACGGAAAAACGGGACTCGTCAGAAAACAAAATATTGCTCCATTCATTTCTCTTCCAGTTGACATGCTCGGTTGCCCACTCCCTGCGGTCGCGACGATACCTTGATGTTAATCTAACACATACCATCGGTCGGCGAGCATACAGACCTACATGGAACCGGTTTCGAACAGGCTGAGTTGAAACCATGGTGCTTGTAGCCGAACGAAAGTGTTGTTGGAGAAGAGTAGCGTTCATGTTTCGGCGTCTCCGAGCTGTTAACGCTAAATACTGATCTTCATTGGGCGTTGTTGCCCGTCTACAACCTTGCCCTGGTCTTCGGCCTGCACATCCACTCTACAAAAAACGGTTCCAGATCCTGGAAATGACACTTTCTGACACTCCAATGGCTTGCGCTACTTCGGCTTGAGTTTGGCCCCCTTCTAACCTACCAACAATTCTCCAAGCTTCTGAATCTGCCAAATGACTCCGCTGAGACATCGTACTCATCGAAACAAAGCAATCACTGAATGCCGATCATCCTTGTCTTCATTCTCTTTTATCCAGTTGAAAGTCAAATTTCATTCACTGCCGCTGAAGCGACGTTTTTGACGTCGAACTCAAAATTTGCATACTCCACAGTTTGAAAACCAGAAAAATTTGCATTTGTGATTCTCTTCTATTTTCGGCAAAAAAAATTTCGTTTATATCTTTATTTTATATAAATCTTAAAATACCCTTTAATTGTTTTGAGCAGTGTATTTTCGCGAAGAGTTTTTCCCGAAATCGAACAGGGGACCGTCAACAAATTGAAAAAGAACGAAGATCTTTTGGATAACCCTGTCAAAACTAATGTAGAAAAAGCGTTCAAACTGCATATTATGATTAAGTGGCTCATTGTAATGTACTGTGTTTATTTTTATAAGGATAGCATGTATATTTGTAGAGAAATTAAAGTTTTTATAAAAACAGTCCTAAATTTTCCCAAGTTTTTTTGCTTATAATTTGCAGAGTTCTTTATATAAAATAATGTTATTTTCTGAAAATATGACAAACATCATTTTACACAATACCCTGTCATCAGAATTAAAAAATAATAAAAATTGTATGACAAAAAGAGCAGGTTTGCTAAATAATTTTTTACTGCGCATGCGTGAACGCTATTAAAATTTCATTTGCATATTATGTTAGTTAAATGTATAGAGCAACTTTTGTGAAAGTCTCAAAAACATAGCTTAAAAATTCTTAAAATTATCGTTGATAGAATGAGATAAAAATCCTTTATTCCCTAAATGAAGCAAAAAGATGAGGGGCTGTATCCATATTCCATTGTTTAGTGCCTACACAATATTATACGTACAACTATATTTGGATAAAACCCCTGATTTTTTTTGCTTCCTTTTAGGAATAACGGATTTTGAGTTGATTCTATAGACTATCATTTTCAGAATTTTCAAGCTAGGTTTTTGAAACTTTTACAGAAGTTGCTCTGTACATTTAAACTAACACAATATGCAAATGAAATTTTGATATCGTTGACGTTGATGAAAAATTATTTACTAAACCTACTCATTTTTCATACAATTTTTATTATTTTTAAATTCTGATGAAAGGGTATTGTGTACAATGATGTTTGTCATATTTTCAGAAAAGAACATTATTTTATATTAAGAACTCTGCAAATTATAAGCAAAAAACTTAGGACTGTTTTTATGAAAACCTTAATTTCTGTACGAGTATACATGCTATCCTTATAAAAATAAACACAGTACATTACAATAAGCCTCTTAATCATAATGTGCAGTTTGAACGCTTTTTCTACATTAGTTTTGACAGGGTTATCCAAAAGATCTTCGTTCGTTTTCAATTTGTTGACAGTCCTCTGTTCAATTTCGGGGAAAACTCTTCGCGAAAATATATGACGCGTACTATTTTGTTTACACACCTGGAGTTTCACCACATTTCGATTAATATTTCTTTCATTACTTACTTAATTACCAATTATGCTTAACTTTTGGACAGCAGTGTATATTTCTGTCAGACTTAAAATTATTGTTTTAAGAAAATCGTGTCTACATTTTTGCAACAAATACCGCTCGCATTTGCAACAAGGACAGCCTCCTTTCTCTGCATGTGTTTAATTTTTTTTTTTTAAACAGTTGTAATGAACATCTATGAAATGTCAGGCATGTGAGAAATGCAAGAAAAATAGTCTTTTTTTCATGTCCCTTTAACTGGGAAACTTGTCTTTTAATCTCATATTACCTTATGTTTCTAATGAAAATTTCCTATATTGCTTTAAGGGTTGTGTTAAGAAAAAAAGTCTGTGAACTTCTAAAGCAGCAGGTGTCCTTCAAAAAAAAAAAAGAAAAAAAATTGACGCTGCAGTTGTTTATTTCCAATGGCCTAGAACTTGTTTCGCGTAATAATAGGCACAAATTCGTTGGGAGTCAATTTTGACCAGCCTCTTGAATTTGGAATGGACTTGCATCATTTCTTTTTCTTAGTGATTCTTAATAGAATGGAAGGGAACGACAGATTTATAAAAGAAGAAAAATAGTTCGACAAGCAAAAAGCTATTTCGAACTTTTGGGGCTGTTTCGGACAAACAAATGATTTCCGTATCTGGGTTTTTCGTGAAAAAAGAACACATGGGAAATTCAATGTTCTGAAAAAAATAGTATTGAAAAGTTTATATTATAATGTATATGATGCTATGCTAAGTTTCTTTTAAAAAAATAAAAGGTTTGCAGCGAAAAATTTGCTATCCATAACACATCGTCATTAATTGAATGTTCATCAAAATATTAAAAGTATCTTAAATAATTTTATCAATAAATTATTATAATTATATTTTTAGGAAAATTATCGAAAAAAAAGTTGATTGTGAAATGATATGATACAGATATGCAATGAATTTCAAAAACTTTAAGTACACTTGATGCATTTAAAGGATATCTTTAATATTCATGATCAGTTGTAATAGTATTAATTATAATGTAAAATTACAATCAATTTATCTACCAATAAATAATAGCGCAATCGGTAGTAAAGGTATTTTAAATTACAATGAAAAGATAATGCTTCAAATGTTTAAATACACTATAGCTACTCAGATATGTATTGATAAAGGAATTTATATTACGTTAACCAAACTTTAAAATCATTTTATTGATTTTAATGAATGAGGTGTAAAATTAAAAAGATTTAGTGTTAAATCAGTTATGTTTCTTTAATTTTGTTTTTAGAAATTTGTCTAAATCTGCATTATCTCAATAAGCCTTCATGAATAGAACTTTTTAATTTAGCCCTTAGATCTTCAATTGAACTTATGTCTAGAAAATGAGATCGAGGTGCAAGAAAGAAAGAAACATTTCCAATCATGAAGACACTGGAGTTTTATATTGTGGCACATACATTATCAACCTACAATCTTTGTTTGATTGTGTTTCTAGCCGACACTTGATTATTAGTGCCTAATAGTTTTATCTGTTCCATATCTCCCTGTTAGTGGGGACGCATTTTAAAACTTACAATTTCTTTAACTATAAAATAGCTTTTTGCATGTTACGTTTCTATATTGTTCAGGGATATTAAAAAGTATTTCACTTTGCCCTCTATAAATTGAAATTTTTGTTTTTGTATCAAACAAAGTTGATTTTCTTAAATTTGTAAAAAGTGCCCTACACCACTCCACTCTCCCCTGAATAAATAAATAAGAAAAATAAATACATATATAACAAATTTTCATATCCTGACGCTGACATTTTACTGCAGATAAAACGACATCGTCCTTCATCGTTATCTGAATATTTTTGGGAAGATATTCTTAATTTGTTCTTCAACTAAATTTCTCCTTCCAAATCTTGAATATTAAATTTGTTTTCATCGGAGAAAACAGCATTTCAACAGTTAACATTATTTAGCTACCTTGGGGAAAGTCTAGAATTCATTCTATTTGCTTCTAAAGTAATTGCCTCTTTTTAGAAAATGAATCCTTTTATCTCTATACTTCTCTTTTTATGATAGTTTTGAAATAATTATTAGATTTTGTAAAATTATGTCCTTCAGCTAACAAGCTTGGAAAATTATATACTTTATGCATTCATTTTCAAAAAGTCCATGTTTATGAACCTGACCTTACCATCTCTTGCTGTGGATTAGATTTCTTTCACTAAAGCAATAAAACAATATTTGTTTCAGAGAGGCAGCCTGGGATGAATAATGGTTACAGGAGGGGGCGAACAATACACAGAATCCTCCCTTAAAATGAGAATACACTAATCAACACTGTGAATTGTTACATATGAACTGCCAATTACAGTTTAAGAAGTTCAACTCTAACAAGGAGTGGGCCAAGTTTTGAAATCGCATATTTTGATTATTTTTATGTATGTAGTAGGGCAGAGGCGCTTTAGCCTCAGGTTCAAATGATTTTATACAACGCTCAATAGGCATAGAAACAATGTGGTCAAATATTATAACACAACTTAAACATTTATTTTGCAATGAAAATATAACAATGGTCGTAATTCACTTGTTACAGCGTTTTTTCATCGTTCTGCGAGCTTGCGTTCAAGACCGGAACGCACTACATTTGTATTTCTTATATTTTGTTTTATAAATATACTTGTAATTTTAATTTAATAATTTCACTGTCATTTAAAAATTGTGTATCGATTATAATTTTAATCTTTTTTGTAAGTAAATCTCCGAGTAAAACATTATTGGTAATATTTTTAATCACTTTTTAAAATGTATTTATTTTTAATCGATACATTGGTGATGAACAATTGTGTCAATTCCTGATTTTAATTTATCAACAAAAAAGAGAAGTTAGCAAGATAATACTACTGTTTTAATACTACTGCATAATTACATTAAAAACTAGCATAAGAGTTAAAACTTTTTTTTTTGCATAGTAAATATTTTAAAATTTATTTTCTTTCTGTATTTATTTTTATTTTATTTGAAATCGTTTTATTTTATAATAACTAGAACGCGCCATAAGATTTTGTAATGATTTTGGAATTTTTAATTGTAAATAATAGATCCATCTTTTAAACTCTTTAACCCCTTAACTGGTTTGCCCGTTTGGGCAAGACGAATTTCCTTATTTCATCATTTAAAGCTTTTTGACACCACTATTATTTTTAAGAAAATATTCATACTATTGAAAGGCGGAAATGTTTAGACTAAATTTTACGAATATTTCATTTAAATAATAGTGGTTCTGAGTCCGTTATTTTCAATTTATTGAATGGAAAAGAATTAATCAGTTAAAGGGTTAAACGATTACAGATGTTTAAAAATGTTATAACAAGCGAAAATGCAAAAGTAAAAGATAAATATGTTGTTATAATTAGTACACGATATTAAAAATTTTAATTATTAAATTATAATTAAAGTATATTTATGCAGCAAAAAATTGAGAAAAACAAATGTAGAACTTTTTTGGTCTTTAACCCGAGCCTGTGGTTCAACGATTAAACTCTGTAATAACTGAGCTACGACAAATGTAGTAACTTTGTTACAAAAGGAATTGTTACAAAGTAAGTATTTAAGCTGCTTTATAATATTAGACATCCCCCTCCTCTGTTTCGAGAGAATTAAAGAACATTGTATAAAATCCGTTGAACTTGAGATTAAAGGTCTTCTACTCAATAACATATACAAAATTAATAAAAATCTGTGATCAGCAAGTTTGGCCCCCTGCTTGTAAGACGTACCTCAAATTGAAGATTAAATTTATTAATTTATTTCTCGTTTAAAGGGAGCAAATCTCATTCTTTATTTCTGCTTTAATTTTACCAAAGCTATCTTTCTGCCACCTACCTTTCCAGAACAAGCAAAAAAGTTGAACTATTTTCCTTAAGATAATAAAAACTTTTGTTACAAATTGATTAATTTGAATGATTTATGTTTAAGTTTTACATTTTCACTACGTAATTAATTTCAGACTTTTAAAATAGAAATTTTGTTTCTTATAATTTTGATGACTTGAATTTCTAATTTTTTATAGACAAATATTTACTTGTTTTTGTTTATAAAAGGGTGAAACTATTTAAATTTTCATGAATTCAGTAATTCATATTTCAAAAGTTTAGGAGTCATAAGTGTATTCAGAATTTTGCAAGTTACTGTAAGCAAAATGTTCGTTAAAACTAAAAAAAGAAACCCGCGAAAGATATATAAGGGTCAGATTATTATTATTATTATACCGCAGACCAGGCCCCTGCCTGCCGGGCAATATGCCTAGCTTAACGAGTTTTTTTTACCTGGCTGCGGGGCAGAAGCCGCTTGATTGCACAAGCTGAGATCTACCTGAATGTAGCTGTATCGCTATTATTAAATATTAGTTACTATCCTGGCCTGTTCTAGGTTATTTTTAATTATCTGATTGGGTTCATTCTTACGATGTTGTAATTGGAAGGGAATAAAGAGAAAGGGGTAACGCTAATTCTTCCACAGAGCTCATACGAGCTGCCTATACGACAACCGATACTCGAGTTTGATCTCGTAATTTAGAGCCTTGATCGGATGACGAGATCTTCACCTGACAAGGCACCCCCAGAGGTATAATTCACAGGTAACTTGGAGGACTTTGCACCCACGACGGATTTTACATGCACCAGGTGCCGTTAGCGTACATGGTGGGTTTTTAGCTAGCGGTGAGCCTCAAACCCACGATCTTTACGTCTATAAGCATGACGCTCTGCCATCTGGGCCACCGCTGCCCATATATTCCTATTTGTCTTATATTCATTTTTCATATCTTGGTAGTTGATGTCACATGTATTGGTTGTTGTAGTCACAATCGGGTTTACCAGTTGATATTTTCTCTAATAGTTGTAATTAGTTGATATTTTCAATTTGTTCACTGGTAAGGTATCGTTTTCTTGGTGCGCTATAGGGTGGAGCCTGTTGGTCGGCCTTTAGTTCGTCTATTATTTTTAGAGATGTCTGTTTCTACATAAAGTATCACTTACATTTTTCTTTGTTGGCTTTTGCTTATTTCTGTGATATTAAGCTCGATGGCTATCAGTTCATCCATTTAATTTGTTATCATGGCTGTTATCACTTCGTTTGTATTCATGAATGGGCTCGTGAGCCACCAGTTCATCTCTAAAAGACTACCACTTTACTACAGCGCAGATAGCTCGATTTTTATGGTGCATTTGAATGCCAGTTATTTATACTTTAAATTTTTTTTGTGCACACAGTGCTTTTTTATTTGGTGCAGAAAAAATTGTTCTTTTAAAGCCCTTTTTTTTTTTTTTTGGTTCAGAAAAAGTGAAGTTCTTTTAATGCCTTTTTTTTTTTTTTTTTTTTTTTGGCTTAAAAAAAAAAAAAAAGTAAAGTTCTTTTAATGCCTTTTTTTGTTTTGTTGCAGAGATAGAAAACTTCTTTTAATGCTCTCTTATTTTATTTTTTTTTCCGTGGAAGTAATGGTCTTCTAATGTCCCCTATTTTTTGGGGGTGGCGGGATTGAGTAACGCAGGGTGCTATTTATTGCTGTTTAATTTTTTGTAATACTCTGCATTTCAACTCATACTCATGTAATGATGTGGGGATGGGGAGAGAGGCTTGGTTAGTTTTGCCACAATTTAGTGCGAAATTAGGTCTATGTTATTTATAAGCCATCTGATCACTGCTTTGCCTTTTGCTTGTAGGTGTTTATTTTAGGCTAGCTGTTTGTGCCAAAGTTGTTCGTTGTTTGGTGTTATGTTGACCAGGTGGAGTGTTTGTGTGAGTGGGCAAGCTGTGAGGTAATGTTTGCATGTACCTATTAACCCGCACTCGCATTCTGGTGTTTCTACCAAAGCAAATCTATGTAGATATGCTGGAAAGGCGCCATGACCTGTGTAGATTTGAGAAAGTAGCTTGCAGCTTACTAATCTGTGTTTATCGACTTTAGGGAAGTATTTGTATGTCAGCCTGCCCTTGTCCCCGTAGTCCCACTCGAACTGCCATTGTTTTATTGTTAGCTCTTTAAGTATCCTCTTTAGCGTTGTTATTGGTTTCTCTATATGATAAGGGATTTCATTGTAAGGGTTTAGTGCTGCTTGTTTGGCTAATGCATCAGCATTCTCGTTTCCTTCGATACCAATGTGGGCCTTGACCCAGCTGATTTTAAATTTATTATTTGATTTTTTTATTGTTTGTTGTATTGTATCTATTATTTCATTTACATTAAATGGTTTACTTAATGCTTGTATGGCTGACAAGCAGTCCGAGCGTATACTGTAATTCTGACCTGTGGTATTACCCCATTCTGCTGCTTTCAGTATGGCCAGTAGTTCGGCTTGGAAAACACTGTTGCACTTTCTTAGTGGCATTGACCATGTCTTGATTTTTTGCTCATTTTTGTATGCTACGAAAGCCGAACCCGTAGCACCTGATTCGGGCCGGGTTCGGGCCGATTTTCATTAATGGCATTCGGGCCGGACGGGCCTAGTCACTAACCTTTTCGGGCAGGGCCGGGCTCGGGCTTTAATTTTTTTTCCTGGAGTATCGGGCCGGGTCGTTTCTAACTTATTTTTTCCGCACGAAGCCGAGACTAATTTCGTTCTTCCTAGTCTTCACGGACCTAAATAATCAGTTCCTGTTGAATCTTCCCGTATGAAAATCCTTTTCTCGACGTGGAAAAGTCTTCATAAATCAGTAAAGTTTGGCTTGATCCAAAAATTTTTGCAAAATAGACATATACTTTTAAGTCGTCATTATTCTACAATTAAACATTAGAAAATTTATTCTTTTTAAAGAATCGTAGATCACTAGGTGTCTCAAAATAGAATTTAACACACATAAAAAAAATCTGATTATGACGGAATTTTCGTTTAAACTGAAAACTGCATATTTCTTTTAAACTGTTCGTTCATGCAAAATGAATACAACAATACGCGAGAAAAAAAATATTAAACATTTACATCTGCTAATAAGGAAACGTATTTTTATCTTTTCATTGTCTTAGCAGATTTTACTTTTACCATATACCATTCTTTAGATTTTTTTTTATGTATTAATAATACTAATGATAACTGAGACATTTACATGCAACAAACAAAGGTTCATTAATCCTTTGAAGGGCGGTGGTATAAAATATATACCACTTAATTTTAATTGCGAAACGCCACAATGACACCAGAAATTTGAAAAGATTTTAATTTTATCAAGTACGTACTGAAAAGTTTTTATCTATTTTGAAAAAAATTCATTTTTAAATTATGGTGTCAATCAGTCATTTCAGCATTTTAAGAATAGAAGTGCTTTGCCCCTCAAAGGGTTAAAAGGGTAAATATTGCAGCCTATGGCACTTCTGCAGAAATAGAGATTATAAACATGAAAGAAAAAAAAAAAGACTAAGTTTTTTTTTTGTCTGAACTCTTCCGTTAGAGTAAAGATCAATGTTCTGTAGAAATTCACCAGAGCCGGGCCGAGCTAGGTCGGGCCGGGCCCGGGCCAAAATTTTAACTTTCGGGCCGGGCTCGGACCTGGAAATTTCGGCCCGGCAGACCTCTAGGTCAGATATTAATTTTCATGAAGACAATGAAAACATAACTGACAACCTTCCGGTTTCCTTAAATCATAAAATTGTAAACAGAAAGTTTATTTTAAAAAAGTGTATCTTGTTTCTGTGTGGTGCTTATTTGATTTCATTTGTTAAATAAAATTTCTGGTTCAAAATATGTTTGACTAAGAAAAGGGGGGAGGGGTACGTACGGTTCGCAGTTACAAAAAAATGTTTATATTTACATTGCTGGAAAAATGATTTATGTATCCCAATTTATCCGTTTGTTTGATGCAAGACAGATTTTCCAACATAGTACATTTAAGATTATGCCCAAAATAACTTTTTAAAGAAAATCAGTTTGAACTTTATTCTGTGATTATTTACGAATTCAGAGTTAGCGTTTTTTTTTTTTTTTTTTTTTTTACAATGGAAATTGTATTAGGACAACAACAGTGCCAAAAAAATTTAGATTTTGTATTGTATTATTGATCCGGAAGGATCCTGTTTTACCTCTCGGAATTGTAAAAATGGATCTCGTAACAAAAATTCTGAATTTAACACAGGCTGCGATCGTTGAGGTCATCGAACATTTAATTTCCGAAAATGGATGCGACATACTTTACCCTATTCTTTCTTTCAACTGTCAATTTAAATCTTGATATTTTTTCTTAAAATATTTTTTTCCTATAGTTTAAATGAAATGTCTGCTTAATAAGCGCTTCGTCATCTAATTGTGAAAGTATTAAAGAAGATTGTACGCATATGATTTAAGATAAAACAATTTTCTGATACTTGTTTCCCCCCCCCCCCAGGAATGGCTAAATATATAAATTTATTTATTATTTCATTTGCATTTTAATGGGGGGGGGGGTAGCAAAGAGAATTTCATGGTTTATGCCCAAAATATAGATTTTTTTTTCAATCAATTTTTTTTTCAATTTATATTTTCTATTTTCGTGTTGCGAGTTTTCACATATCACATAATTGCATTTAATCCGTTGTACTCTAATTTATTTTGGTTTATTTTGTGTCGGCCGATTATCTACTCGAGGGATATAGGCCCAGGGGGGAGGAGTGCCTTTCGTGCGGGGTCTTTCTAAGGGAACCTAACCCGTACTTAAGCAAGGTTCGAAGAAAACCATGAAGACTCCGAACGGTTAGGCCGACGGCCGCGATTGGGATCGAACCTAGCATCTGCCCTCTACCAGTTGAGAAGTCAAAACCTCCATTATACTGTGGAACAAGTGAAAAATAAGTTGAAATCGCTTCAATTAGTCTGTGAGAAAATGATATACAAAGTTTACGAAATATGTACGATTTCATAGGAGCGCTTCGTTTGTAATAAAAAGCATATCGATTCTTTGTGTGTTTATTCATAATATATTTGTTACGGCCAAAACCCAGAGCCTGGCAAATTCTAGAACTGGCCGGCCAATACCCGAACTGGTCAAGTTTTTTGGCCAAAACCCGAAATGGATAGCGTATTTCGGGTTTTGGCCGGCCAATTCGAGAGGGCCTTGGCCAACATCCGAACTGGGGATTTAAGGCTATCCTTTAGATGCGTCTCCGTCGTGAAACTTCTCTTAAATGGCTACTTAATGTACTCTACAAAAAAATTGCTTCCCACATGAGAGAAGCATGTGAATTTCCTTATGTTTGAAATAATGTAACATCATTAAAATGCACTATAAAGACTATTTCACCATTATCTTCTTTGTAATTAAATACTTTTCAGTGTAAAAAATCTGGAATTGCTATATTTCATACACTGTAATAGATAACTGTTTGTAGTCCATCTTAATGATGCATAGGTACCAATTTTATTATAAGTAAGATAATGTAACAATATTAAAATGCACAGTAAAAACGATTCCCATTTGATTATATTGAAAGGAAATATTTTTGTGTATTCAGTGAATTAATTAAAAATCGACACAATGTCTTTTCAATGCCGAAATTATTTGATAAACCAAATAAGATAACAATTATAAGTTAACCCGAGACTTTACTCGAGTTAGGGCACGGAAAGGCAGACGACTAGACTATTTGAATTCATTAGACACTTTCAACTATGTTGGAAAGGATTAAGCCGAGCGCCTATATCTATTTCGTGAACTGCCCAATCACATCTGGCCAGTTCGCGTTCGTCTAGTCGCATCTGGCCAGTTCGCGAATTGGCCAGTCATTTTTAAACACTGCTGGCACGTTCGGGAATCAGCCGGCCAATTCTAGGATTGGCCAGATGTGATTGCTTTCATGTGATGTCATACTTTGTCCAGTATTTCTGGATTTGACCTCACTGTTTCATTGAGTCGAATAGTTTACCTAGCATGTTATAATAACTAACGTACAGTTTAATCAAATAAACTTTGCTACAGAAATTAACGGGAATACTAACAATGAGGAGTAAATTTAAATGTGTTTCAACTAGATGAGATTTTTTTATATGAAGTGCTCATAACATCATTCAGCAGTTAATTTTATTTTTCACGCTTATACATATAGCTAAACATGCATAATAAAAAGAATATTGCCTAGTTAAACTGATAGCATTAAGCTTACAGGCTACACATACTAATTATATATTACAGCCTTACATTTTCAAGGTTTATTGTCGTTCGAAAAACAAATTAAGGGAAGAGAAATAGCTCCCCCTCATTCCCCTTTTTATACTTAATCATTGAGTCTCCTAAACTTATCTGGGATGTGCTTTATCATATAAAAAATCTATATCCAAAATACAGAGCAAATCGGATAATTCTTCATATAAACCTATTTATATAATTTAACAGGAGTTATCTGCCTCCTTTATACTTAACCATTAAACTTCCAAAACTATTCAGAGATTCGACTTATCAGAAAAAACCTACCTTAAAAATTTAAAGCAAATCGGATAATTTTGCATAAAAACCTATTTATTTAAATTAAGGAAAAGGAATTAGCCCCCTCCCCCCCGTTCCCCCTCCTTATACTTATCTAATGAACTTCCAAAACTAATCATAGAGGTGCCCTCATCAGAATAATTCTATATCTAAAATTTGAATGAAATCTGATAAATCTGCATGAAAAACCCATTTATCGGAATTAAGGGTGGGGAATTAGCCCCTCGATCCCCTTCTTTAAACTTATCCAATGAATACTAATCACGGAGGCGCCTCACCAAAATATACCTATATCCAAATTTTAAACGAAAACTGATAATTCTGCATGAAAAAAAATTATATAAAGGAAAGGGAGGGGCATTAGCCCCCGTTCCCCCTCTTATACTTACCGAATGAACTTCCGAAGCTAATCAGGAAAGCGCCTTATCATAATATACCTATATCCAAAATTTCAAGTGAACCGGATATTTTTATCATGAGTTATCTTGTTACATACGCACGCACGTACATACATACAGAACGGACGGGCACATAAGCTTTCAGGTTTTGATAGCCTGTGTGCTAAAAACTAAGATTGCGATATGAGCGCTACATATAAAAAAATAAAATTGTTGTAATTGAAATATATTTAAAATTTTCGAAATAAACCTATGTTTGTTATTTTCTGTAATATATTTAAGCAATTTTAAGCAAAAATGAATAGCAGAGGTAACAAATATAAATCCTAAATTACATTGAAATAATCAAAATACTTTGGGAGGGGAGGGTAAAATATCCTATCGGAAAGGTGAGGTCAAAAATCGATGGTTTGCTACTACCTACTTTATTTGCTTTTTAATAAAATAAGTGGAAAATGTTTACAAAAAAGAAACTAATTGTTATGAAACTTAAACTCAAAAAAGAAAAATAAATAAAAATAAATAAATAAATAAAGCAAACAGTTTAAAGATAAGGAACTTTCTAAAGTCGTGATTTCGACCTGTCTGTTCATTCTAATTAGATAACCTTCGGAATCTATCAAATTTGTATTCATGCACAGCAGCTAATTTTGAAGGCTTCAGACTGGAAAAGCTAAACGGTAGATTTGCAATTACCTCAAATGCTATTCGCGGTTTTTATTCCTGTCATTCATGTTGGTTTATTTGACCTTCGGGGTTGGCAACATGCAGTTCTTTTATTGCCACAAAGTTCAAAGGATGTCGCTGCGGGTAAAAGGCAGAATTTTACCATAACGTAATTTTACGAACTATTTAAATGAATTGTTTTTACGCTGCATTCTAAAAATAACTAGTTACAATTTCATCTAGTTTAAAGTGCCATATTTTATATATTACCGAAAAAAGAGCGACCTTCGAAAGTAAACGGACCAGTCCCTTGAAGGGGGCCCTCATGTACCGAGTAGACTCATTTCCATTGGAAATTTCAGGTGACTAAGTTGGATTTCTCATGTAGCAAGGTAACACTTTCATGTTTATAGTTCTATGTTTACTGTCGAATGAAATCTCAAAAAGTCACTAAATTTTTTTAGCGTGATCATTTCTGCATTACAGAAATGCATTACTTTTAGTTATTGGAAGTTTTTAATATATACTCGTTTATATACCTTTCTGAATTTTATTTATGAGTTAAATTCTTTTTTTTTTTTTTTTTTTTTTTTTTTTTCGATATTCTAATTTTGTTTTGCCAATACACATTGTATTTGGGAGGGAGGGAGGATGCGTGCTGGGGTATGTGTACCGTTAAGCATTTTTATAGATGTTAATGAAAGAAGGTTATCATTTTGAAATTGTCACTAAATCAGTTTTAAAGGTATAGCGAATAAATATTCGTTAAGATATATATGGAAGTTAAGTTTTCTGTACAGATATTGGCAATCTGACTTTGAGCGTTGTTATTTAAAGAAAGCAACATATCATTGAAATCACTTGCATATAATCTGCGATCGCTTGAATACAGAAAAATTAGGTCTACGTCTACCCTGGACTGAAATCCCTCAAAGGTAGATAGTAAATTATGAAGATAACAAACTATTTTTAAAATAGAAAAAACTCGCTGGTTTTAGCTTATAAAGTTTCCGTGTTTTATGATATTGATTGTTTTATCGAAAAACTACTTTTTAAGTAATTGTTCCTTTCAAGCTCCAAATTTTAAAGAGCTTTCACAATGATTTAAGGGAAACGACCTCTACGGTATATTTTAGAGTTCGTTATTATAACATGACACAATTCAAGTGGAATTCAAAATTTTAGTACGTTTTAATGTTTTTAATTACTCTCAAATATTCTATAATTTTGGATTTTTAAAGTTTCTAGTTCATATTTTTGAGAATTGGGTTTATTACTTAACGAATTTAAAGCTTTTTTCAAATTATATGATAAAAACTTTCGAATTTTTGAATTTATTCTATTAAGTACATAACATCGTTGAAAAATCATTTTTTCAAGGTTGTCTAAAAAATAATTCTCTAAAAATACATTTTACTTTTCTACAACTACTATGGCGAAAAAACGTATTTGGACAAGTCATGTTTTCTTTATAATTTTATAAGGAATTGTAATTTTGAATGCAGATTCTAACAAAATAAGATGCCTTTCATTCACAGGTTAGATTGTCAAAAAAGAAATCATGCAAATATTTAATGGTATTACCTAAAATACAAATTGTGAAAGTTTGTACGGGGAGCAGAAGTATTTGAAGATCTCTTGAGTAGTTATTAGCTGTTTTACATAAGTAGGAAACAATAATTCTGATTGAAACTTACTTAAATTTGTGCGATTATTGACATGGAATTTTTTATGAATCTTCATGCAAACATTTTAAATTTATCATATCTGAAACAGAAGTATTATTTTTATATCTATGAAAAAGTTGCTGATTTGTGAATATATATTTCTTTTCAACTTGAATTTTTTTCTTTAAATCAAATGTTCCGGAGGCTAATTAGTACATTAATGAAAACTTTCCATACACGGGAAAAATTTAAAATCATTCGAGGACTGATAAACCTATACCCATTTCCTCAAGGTATAGTAGGAAAATGCGAAAGTCAGTTTAGAAATCTCCATTTATTTTTTATAGCAAGGTAGCAGATTCTTAGTTAACATACTGCTTTATATTATAGTGCACGACTTTATGCTTTTGCACACAGCGCATAGTGCCATCTCCCGGATTCCTTCATAAGAATGCATAATATTAGCACTTGATGTTAATACCCGAGCACATCTTATGTATACCTATATTGTATATGCACTCAAGAACAAACTCGGTGACTTTAACAATATACTGAAGGTAATGTAATTTTAGTGTTGCGTATGCTCTTATTTAAGCGTTTTATAAATGTTTCATAAAATGGTTACATTAGGATACTTTTTATATATAAGTTTGGTATGTTTTCCTGAATCCTTCTAACACTTCTAGAATCCTCATGTGTAAACCCTGTAATGCATGAATTTTTCGTCTATTCCAACAGAAAATCTTCCTTTAACTGGCGTTGCTAGGAAGACACAATTGCGAGAGCATCGACACCTCTATAGTCCGTTGGAGTAGATATCTCCTAAAGCGAGTTGCATTCTGTAAGGTTTGAAAAAAAAAATTCAGCTCTGAACAAGGTTTTTTAGTAAAATCCGCCTTAAGGCTGTCATGTCCATAAGAGGGTATTTCCACTGAGAAGATAGTCATTGATAGATTAAGAAATTACGGAAAAGCCATAAAAATAATTTTTTAAATACATATTTTGTATTTTATAAGCTATATTTAACCCCTCTAAAACGTTTGGCCCGTATTTTGTCCTTTCCCAAAAACAACTTAAATTGGTTGTACACAAAATGTTTTTATAACAAAACTATATTTTAAGATGTATGGTCAAATAAAAGGGCATGCAGTGTATTTTAGAAAAAAAAAAAAAAAACAGGGAAAGAAAATTTAAATTAACACTAGATTTATAAGGAGTTATTTAAAAATTCAGGAAAGCCCTCAGATGCTCAGGAGATAAAAACTTTATGTACATATCTTTTATTTAATGTTAATATTAAACAATTTAAGTAATGCGCTCGTTTTTTAACATTATTTGGTTTGCATAACTAATTTAAAAATTACAAGAAAAATATCTCGTTGAAATATTTTTTCCGGAATTGTATTTTATTTTCATAAAGATTTCAGTGGACATTTTGTTATGGAGGATTTATTTTGTAAGCGGAATGTGCGATCCATATTATGTTGTCAGCAAACAATCCCCCCCCCCTTTTTTTCCCTAAAATGATAGAAATTTTATTACATTTATTAAAAGCTTCTCAAATATGTAGCGATTTTTTCAGATTAGGTAATTAGTTTTTTAATGGGGAGGGGATTAATTAGGAAAATTTGTAACCTTAATAAAGAGAAGATGAAGTATATAAATTTCAGGTGCTTTCTTCGTAATAATAATAAAGTTTACAAAAATTAAAGGAACTAAAAGTTAAACTAATTTCATGTAGTTATTACATTATTAAGAATTGGCATCTTTCTTACCTCTTAAAAAAATATTCTTAAGAATTTATCTCGTATTTAAAAAATCAATTTCTGAAGTGTAATAAAAAGAAAATCAGATTGATTACTCAGCACTTCTGCAGTACCTCTTCAGATGGAAGTCGAAGCCAAAGAATATTTTTTAAGAGAGAAGAAATCTTCCTTCGCGTAAAAATGGTGCATTTACTTTATTGATTATAAAACAAAAAATAATTTTTATCTAAGCAATATTAAAATGATTATTGTATGTTTTAAAGTATGGTTGCAGATATTGCCAGTTGGGTGTTACTTTTTACTCAGAAATCTACCACAATTTCTGAATAATTGTTTTATTTTATCTATCTTTACACTGGGAAAATATTAAATGAATAAAATGGTAGCTGTTTGAAAAGAATGATGCTTTCTCTATTAAAATAAAATCCCACACAAATGGCAATACTGTTACTTTTAGTAAAACTACGTATCTATTATGCGATTAAATATTATTCATTTATTCTGAAAATGTGAACTTCACAACTCAAATCAAGGTTCTAATTTTATGTGCTGTCTTAAAAAATGCATAAAAAATCCCTCATGAACTCTTTTAAAAAAAAAAAATCCGAAAAGCTGCATTAAAAATTAGTAAAATTTGAAAAATAAATTTAAATTTCACCCAATGCATGTAACTTAAATCAGTAGGTAGATTAATCTTAAAAAAGTGTTCTAAGACTATGATTTGTTGAAGTATACAATACTAATGGTATTGAGTTCATTGGGTAGATGTTTGTTGGTTTCATATTATTAGGATGCATCAAAAATATTTTGTTTTTGGAGGCTTTTATATCAATCTTGTAGTTAGTACTTGCCAACTGCTTTTAAACATAAAATATCACAAAGTTATGCATTCCTTATATATTCTATAATCTCACAGATTTCTATCGTTTATTTCAGTTTTCATAGTAGGTTATAGAAATATTTTGATCTTACTGATCTGAAGTCAATGTTTTAAATAAGATTTTAAAGGTTCTAAAGCATTTCTTAAAATTTGGAAAATTGAAAGTCAGGAGAAGATTATTACTCCATTATCTTGAATCTTACTCAAATCTCTAAAGAAGAGTTCAGTCTTGAAATGTAACATAAATAACAGGTCGTGTTGTGAAATTTCAGGAATTGAAAGGGGAAAATACGGCATAATCTATCCACTAACCCGTGGAAAACTATCGTAATAACTAAGGCACTCTAATCCCACTAGTTGATGAGTTTTACATAAACTTAAAATAACTAGAGGAATTGAAGAGAAATCAATAAACCAAAATACTTTTGATACACCTTAATAAGAATTAGTCATATTCTTTATCAAAATTTAACTCGGGGTGAGAATAAGAAACGTAAAATTGCTTTCAGCTGTAGTTTAACATAAAAAATCTTGCGCTTTCTATAAGAAATTTTTTAGCTTAAGAAAAGAATTTAATAAAATTCCGATAAGCAGTGTTCAGACTGAACCCCAGAGAACTTTATGCTTAAGATCAACAGAAACTTTTCCTTTAACATCGCACAGGACACAAAATTTTACGTTTTTTTTTTTCTTTTACATGTTTTTTCAGGATTTTTCATTTTAGTACATGACTAAAAATATTATTACATGTACGTAAAACGCAATTCAGAATTTTTTTAATACCGTAAAATGGGGTGAATAGGAACGAAACCTCCCGGTCATACAAATAAATTCATTAGAAATATGTGATATTTTTAGTTGCCAATTTTTTTTAAAGAAGGTAATAACATTAAGACAGGGGTGCAAAAATCTAGGCACCAGCAGGCAGTTTCTCACCACAAAATTATTTCGTTTTTCTTCGTCTAATATTTCGTGTAAAATTCCTGCTAGTATGCTATTAAATTTTGAGCGAAAAAAACTTTAAAATTTTAGTGGTGAGAGATTACCATTTGGCGCCTAGATTTTTGCACCCCTGCATTAAGAGTTGAAAAATTCAGTTTTGATATGTTTACACCACTACTGGGGTACATAAAAAAACTTCAAGAGGATTCTCAAAAACTTCATTTTTTCAATGTCTTTAAAACTTTGTATGTAACTACAGTATATTTCGTATTCTAAACCTAAGAGGGGGGATTTTTAATTAATGATAGACCTGTAAACAATATGCTGCATTAAATTCTACTTATTTCTAAACTACATAATGAAAAAATGAAAAATGGCTTGTAACATTAGAGGTTTAAGATTTATGGGGTGAATAAGAACGTTTTTTCTCATGGTTTATTTTTCTATACAGTAATAGTTTCATGTAATATATATGAAAACATATGTATGAATATGTATTGTAACAGTATTTTGTTTGTTCTAATTATTTGAAGAGTTTAAAAGTGCCAAGAAATTACTTGGTTAAACAAAAAATAATAAACGCCTAATCCAGCAGGCTTTAAACACACAATAAAATAATTTAAAAATAGCAAATCAGCTAGAAAAACTGCACAGAATTATTCTCTGACATCCACAACATTACACAAACATCTCAAAATGATAAAACAATTAAAAAAAAGAGGGATGCAAACAGTGCTAAAGGCTGCGGATGAGGGCGTATTAGTAGATCGTATTAATACATGCAGCGATTGGAGTTATTCAATAGATTCACTTATCCAATGACTACTAGTAAAGGTAAACACAGAACAGGGCTGAATTTCTATTAAATTCTACTTCTACAATTCGAATATAATTTCTTAAAATAAATTTAAATTTTTCTTGATTTCAAAGTTCTTTTCTAATTTTCAAAAAGGCATATCCTTACTTGTTAAAAAAAAAAAAAAAAGCTTGGTTTCACAGTAACTACGTTTTCCTATTCCTCCCACATCATTATTACCTGTTTTTATTAACCATATTAAAGTTTGAATCGGAATAAATAAAGATTATAACGTTTGTTTCGATTCACCCCTATCTGCGGGGTGAATCGGAACACCATTAAAAAAATAATCTATATATAAACAGTAAAAATGTTCAGTTTTTGCTTAAAAACTTAAGAACAAAACAAGACTTAAATTTCTAGTAAAAAAATAAAAAAATTACAAAATTAGTTTTTTTTTTACGTTAAAGTGTTCAGATTCATCCCAATTTACGGTAACATAAAGTTGCGTAGACATAAAATTGTAACTGAAGGCATTATTAATCAAATAACGATAGAAATCAAATAATTACTACCAATTTTATTAAATTTATATAATAGTTATTAATAGCGTTTTAAATTGCAACTTTATCCATATGTGACTCAGTTGGTGTTATTTAAAAACTTTGTTATGTATTACGAATATGCAATATTTGTTCTTAAATCAAGTTATTGGATAAGGAACCCTTAACAATAGTTTTTAGACAGCCTATATATAAGAATAAAGATTAATTTGTCTCTTAAATTTACAAAAAGAAAATTATTGACCAAAATTTAATTATTTTTAAAGATAAACATGAGCATTAGTACTCTTTACTATAAAACTTATTTTCAAAATTATCTCTAAACAAAAAATTATGAAAACCATTTAAACAAGTTATAGCAGAAGATAACTGTAATAATTGTCTTCTAATGTTTTCTTTTATAGAAATTTAGGTATATCAATTTTAAAAATGACAAATCCGAGGGGAAATAACGAGACAAATGGATATGAAATAGAAAACTATAAAATAGCTCCACAATACTAGTTATGTATGTGACGTTATGACAGAGAAGCTCAATTAAGCACCATTTCGAACTATGTTGCCCCAATTTTATAGTCAGATGACTCAAATAATATTAATGAAAAAAAAACAGTCGATAAAAAATTCAGGAGCTTTATTATTCTTAAAAAAGGTTTTTTAGGGATGGAATGCTCCAAACTTTTGCATGACTTTAATTATATGAACGATCGTACACATAAGGCGGAACGATGATATACATTAGGGTGGAGCGAAAAAAATATTTTTTAAAAATCAAAAACGGGTAGAGGCCAAAAGTTGCCTTTATACTAGTACATCAACTGTGTGAAATTTTACCGCTGAAAAAAAATGGCTTGAGTCTGCGCTTTTGCTCCAAAAATCGAAATTTTGGGTAAAATTTGTCATTTTTTCAAAAAAATTAAAAAAATTCCTACAGTGCTTGTTATTATTTAAAAGTGTTATTTAAACCTTTATATTTAACTGCTTAACATATTTAAACTATAAAACTATCTTTATTCCATATAGCTGGAGCAAAACAGGCAACTTTTGGTAAGAAAACGACATTACCACTCTATTGGAACATACAATGAATTATTTTTTTAAATGCAGCTCTTCTGTTCAAAACTACCTTGGACATGTGTCGAGGAGGTGGCTATATTTCATATATCACCCGACCCAACTATTCGATCATCTTAGTACAGTGTTTTATTTATATATTGATTTCTGATTTTCTTTATCAAAATTTGGCATGTTTTCGATGCATCCACCTAGTTTATATGCTCTTTGAATCCACATACTGCTGTTACTATCTTAATGCATATTTTTATAGATTATACAAAAAATGACAAGCAGAGTAATGTACGGGAATATTATTAAAGGGATCTATTCGGCCGTCTATTATCTTTATCAAACTTACATCCAGTTGATGAAAGTCTGGAAGATTGGAAGTTCTGTTACCACAACATTTTTTTCAGTCAATTATATATATATATATATATATTGCGTAACGATCTGCTTCAAAGATGATTTCAGGTATTTCAACTATAAATATGCCATCATTTATTCTGCTTTTGCATTTTTATATGTTGAGAAGCAAGCTGTTTAATGTGATTTCTTGTTACCGTCAGACAGAATTGCAATGGGAATTTGTCCTGCACGTGCAGAGCAACCATTGTTGTAAATAACTTTTTTTTGCATTATTGCACGTTTTCTAAGTGTTTTCGTAACCTGGTAGTTTCCCATTAACTTTTAAATCCCCATTTTATAAATGAACAATATTTGATGGTGAACTGTCCTGGGCATAAACTTATAATACATAGTACTTTTTGAGAGAATTGTACAGACTCTAATCGACTATAAGTACTCATTTAAATTTAGGAGAATTCTATTTGTCGCTGTGAACCATTTTGCATTGGGTAAGCTTAGAATTGTGTATAATAATGGATCATATTGTACTTCAACTCAAGTGAATTTCCCCTGCATCAGTTGTTAGAGAAGTCGAAGTAAAACGTTATATGGATTCACTGGATCAATAAGAAAATTTTTGTCTACGTACCAATCACTTCCTATTGCAATTTTTTATAAAATAGATAATAATTTTGAAAAATTATTTTCTCAAATTAAGTAAAAGATATTCGGAACAGACTAGACATTTCTGTCGGAGATTGCAAAGCTAATTCATAAGGAAAGCAATTTCTCAGAAGAAATGGGGAATAGGAATTTAGAAAACATCTCGCACAGAAAAACAGCTCATAAATCGAATAAAATTTTCCGCTTTATATAAACGCAGATTAGCAATCAGTATATTGATTCACTCACAAAATATAAAATCAAAGTTTATACTGCGGTATATTTTATACCAAATGTAATACACGCGTAAAGGATAGGTCTAAAAACTTACTAGAAATTACTCGACTACGAAACAACACAAGAAGCGACATAAAACAAATACTAAAACTTCTTTCGAAATATTGTTGCTTTACACGCAAATTATGTTTGCAATCCTCTGTGACGATCGTCATAATATTAAACTGCTAGCTTCTCAAAATATATTCAATGTAATAGGTACAGTAAATGATGACATATTAGAAATTGAATTCATACAATTAATTTTTAGGCATATCATTATATATATACAGGGTGTTTCGCTACCAGACCGACAAACTTTGATGGATGATAGTACACATGAAGACAAACATTATTAAATAGGAAACCATGGGGCGCAAACGTCTTCTGTAGGAGCTAGGGGCCATTAAAGTTTAGGGTCCAAAACTTCAAACGATGATAGAAAACGGAAAAAAGGGTCGATTCGTTTGCGGTTTTCACTAAAATCATTCTTTATATTACGATTTCTTTAGAAAAAAATTTTAAAGGTTACTTTCAAAAATTATCGATAGAGAGGGCGCTTTAGACTTTAGAGTAACGAACAACTACTTTTTACCGTTATTTTATGCATGGGGTTGAAATTATTCTAAAGTTTAGACTTAAATTTTAAGCCCAAAATCGAAAACATTGGGGTCGGGTAACAAGCGAAAATTGAAATGTGAACAGAGGGGGAGATTTTAAGCGCTCATAAATATTGGACAAACTAATCGATTTTGTTGCGGTTTGCGTGAAAATCATTTCCTTGGTAATTATTTTATTCAAAATGACGTACAGCTTTGGTATCCTAATTTTTTATAGAGGGCGCTTCCGACACATCTCCGACTTTTCAATGGCATTACTCATGGGTGTTTTACTACCAGACCAACTTACTTCCAGGAAGTGTTAAAGACACAAAGATGGCTCAGAATCACAAAGCAATGTAACGTTGGAAATGCTTTTATTGCCAGTTATGGTTAAAGGAAGCAAAGAATTCAGCAACAGAAACAGCAGAAAAAGAGCAACACAGTTAATGTGACAGAGAACAGTTTATTTAAAGCTTTTACTACAAAAGATGTTTGAAATTAAGACCAGAAGTAGTCCGGCAAGTTTGACAGCGACGGTACATGGCGCTGCGGTTTCCTTGCCGTAGATGACGCTCAGCGATAATGCGTGTGAACAGCGATCACGTTGAAGTGATCATTCGCGAACCGGCTCCAAAGGTAGCAGAATGAAGTATTTGAAAGATGAGCAGTCCGATGGGACTCCTTCACATTATACCAATGACGTTTGCCGACACTACAAAATAACATCTAGGCAACGGGTCGTGGTAGCCTGCCAGATCGCCGGACCTACATTTATCGACTTCTTCTGCTGGAGTCAAATGAAATTTTGGGTATATGAGACTCCCGTACCATCAGTTAAAGATCTTGCATCTAATATTTCTGTAGCTTAACAGAAAGCTATCAGAGATGCCAGGAATCTTTTAAAGCGTGAGGAATTCCATGCGACGCCACTGTCAAGCATGCCGAACTACTTCTGGCCGTAATTTCAAACACCTTCTGTTGTAAAACATTTAAATAAACTGCTTTCTGTCACATTAACGTGTTGCTCTTTCTCGGCTGTTTCTGTTGCCTTTTTTCTCTGCTTCCTTTAACCGTAACTCGCAAAAAAGACATTTTCAACGTTACATTCCTATGTAATTCCGAATCATCTTTGCAACCCTAACAGTTCCTGGAAGTATGTTGGTCTGGTAGTAAAACACCCAGGTTTACAGCCATTGAAATGTTGGAGATGTGTCGGAAGCGCCCTCTATCAAAAAATCAGGACACCAAAGCTGTGCGTCGTTTGGAATAAAATAATTACCAAGGGAATGACCCACACGCAAACCGCAATAAAATCGATTAGTTTGTCGAATGTTTATGAGCATTTAAAATCTCCCCCTCTGTTCACAGTTCAATTTTTGCTAGTTACCCGATCCGAATGTTTCCGATTTTGAACTTAAAATTTAAGTTAAATTCTAAACTTTAGAATAATTTCAACCCCATGCAGAAAATAATGGTAAAATGTAGTTGTTCGTTACTCTAAAGTCTAAAGCGCCCTCTATCGATAATTTTTTAAAGTAACCTTTAAAATTTTTTCTAAAGAAATCGTAATATAAAGAATGATTTTAGTGAAAACCGCAAACGAATCGACCTTTTTTTCCGTTTTCTATCATCATTTGAAGTTTTGGACCCTAAACTTTAATGGCCCCTAGCTCCTACAGAAGACGTTTGCGCCCCATGGTTTCCTATTTAATGTTTGTTTTCATGTGTACTATCATCCCTCAAAGTTTGTCGATCTGGTAGCGAAACACCCTGTATAATGCAATTGATTGAAAAAATGTTGTGGTAACAGAACTACCAATCATAATGTATTAATTGCATGAAAATTTAATGAAGATAATAGACTGCTGAATAGCTTCAATTAACAACGTACCTAACACATTACTCAGCTTCCTCTTCTGTTATAGAAGGTAAAAAAATATACGTGACGCAGGTCACACCAGTAGCATCCAATGTCAGTGAAAACAAAGAAGAGGTGAACTACCTTGATACAGAGAAAACTTATGCCCTTCTTCGGGAAAAAAAAATAACAATTCAATACATAAATAAAACACTGGGCCTAGATTGTTGGGTGGCTGAGACGGGTGGGATATGAAATGCAGCCACATCTACGAGTTATATATAGAATAGTTTTGAAAGCAGATTTACAGTGTCTCACGTAAGTGATGGGACACTTGTGCTTTACAAAAGGAAACTAATCAAATAAATTAAAAAAAACTTGTACACATTTTTTTGTGGGTGTGTTTCATACTTAAATTTAGTAAAGATTATTACATAACATACATTTTGTCAAAATATTAAAATATTAATTTAATAAAAATACAAATGTTTAGAACGGAGCAAAAAATAGTTCACATAAGTGATGGGACACCATTATATATGCAACAAAAATCGTCTGAAATAAGCAATAAAAATATTTTTTTAGGTTTTATTTTTACTTAAAAGCAATTGGCAATAATTTATAAAATCGTCTGCAGTATTTCTCTCCAGTTTGTTTTGGAATTTTTGTGTTTTTAGCTCTGTGTAGCCATGAATGCTAAACGAAAAGAAACTTCGCCTGAAATTCGAAAATTAGTTATTAATTTGCATATTGAACGTGGAAAATGTATTAGAAAAACTGCTGAAACAGTTAACTTGAGTCGTTCAACAGTTTTCAATATCATTTAAACGATATAAAAAGAATCATATGATTCAGGATAAAAGAAGACCTGGCCGACCATCAAAGCTATCCAATGGAATAAAGCGAATTATCGTTCGAAATATTAAAAAAATCCAAGAAATAGTGCTTCAAAAGTTGCTGCTGATTTACAAGCATTATATGGAATAATTGTTAATCCTGAGACGGAGAAGGGTAATTCGATCTGCTGGATATCACGGTAGAGTAGCCAGGAAAAAATTCTTCGTAAGTGAAAAGAATAGAAAACTCAGACTAACTTTCGCAAAATCCAACATAAATAAGAATTCTGATTACTGGAATAAAGTTATATTTGCTGATGAGAGTAAATTTAATATATTTGGTTCTGACAGTAGAATCTTGGTGTGGAGAAAACCCAGGCAAGAATTTCGCAAACAAAACTTGGTACCAACAATAAACATGGTGGAGGAGGAGTTATGGTATAGGGGTGTATGTCGTCCGCTGGAGTTGGTAATCTTGTTTTTATTGACAGTATAATGGATCAGTACAAGTATATTGATATTTTAAAGCAAAATTTGAAATCTTCAGCACGAAAATTGAGCCTTCATAACGATTTTAAATTCTACCAGGACAATGACCCCAAGCACACTGCTCTGAACGTTAGACTCTGGCTGCTATATAACTGTCCTGAAATAATAAAAAGTCCTTCCGGCAATGCCGGGAGGAAGAGGTAGCTTTCATATACTTATTTATTTTAAATTAAGTTATATAAATCAAATATTCGCAGCTCAAAATAGTGTAACGCGATTATATAAGATTGAATACTATTTTTTGTCAATACTGAATACTAATAGGAATTTTTAGAAATTAGTCATCTTTTATTCAACCTGGTTTTATTTTAAGCAATTTATAGGCTTTCCAAATTCCACGATATCCATTTTTAAGCAGCATGATGCATAAAAAAAACCAATGAGCTTGATCGAAATCTTAATTCATGTGAACATGCACACTCACAGCGAAATCGATTAATATATACGAGTGCTGTCACGGGGAAATTGACTTAAAAAAAAAAAAAATGTCGCCCACATTAGAAATTCAAACTGCTATATCCCTGGCGTTTTTCAAGGTAAAGACGAAGCAAAAAATACTCCGGAATTCATTATTAAGGTAAATAGTTTAGAAAGAACCTTTTTTCAATTTCTAATTTTTTGTTTATACATCATTATACATTTAAAAAATTTTTGATAAATTTAAATGGTGACCATTTAGAAACAAGATGGCGGATAAAATTGGCCTGTGAACTCGGTCAAGACATTATTATGTACCATGAACACACGGGGTTATATCAAAATCAGTTTATAAATATGTGTATTAACGCGTGTCAAATTTCAGACCGTTTCAAAATGTCAATCACACTGGAAATTGAAAGTGCTAAAACTTAGTCATTTTTCAAGATATAGATAAAACAAAAAATCCTCTGGAATCTTTGTATCAAGGTCGAAACACAAAAGAAAAATATTTTTCAATTTCTTACTTTTTTGCACCTAATTTTAAAATTTAAATTAAAAAAAAATTAATATTCTGCCATTTAGAAACAAGACGGCGGTTGAAACTGGCCAACGAACTCTGTCCAGGAATCAGTATGTCCTATCTAGGCACCAAGTTTCATCCAAATCGGTGTATAAATGTATAAATCGGTGTACGCGTGTTATCACGTGCCGAAAACCAGATCATTTCAAAATGTGAGCAACACTAGAAATTAAAAGTACTATAACTCACATTTTTTAAGATACAGACGAAACAAAAAAATGCTTTGGAATCTTTGTTTCAAGGTTAAATGCATAAAAGAAAATTTTTTTTCAATTTCTCTCTGTTTTGTACCTATTTTCAAATTTTAAATTAAAAAAAAATTTAATAGCCGCCATTTTGAAACAAGATGGCGGATGGAACTGGTTAACGAACTCGGTCCAGGCTTTATTATGTACTATGTACACACCAAGTTACATCCAAATCGGTTCATAAATACGTTATTTATAGCATGACAAAAAATCAGATCGTTTAAAATGTCAGCCATAAGAAAAATTCAAAGTGCTATAACTCAATCATTTTTTAATATATAGACAAAGTAAAAAGTGTTCTGGATATGGTGTTTTAAGATCAAACACATAAAATAAAAATATTTTCAACTTTTAATTTTTTCGCATTTAATTTTAAATTTTATTTTTTTTTTAAATTTTAAATGGCCGCCATTTTGAAACAAGATGGCGGATGATACTGGCCAATGAACTCGGTTGAGATATTTTTATTTACTGTGTACATACCAAGTTTCATTCAAATCGGTTTATAAATACGTTAGTTATAGCATGACAAATATCGGATCGTTTCAAAATGTCAGCCATAAGAAAAATTCAAAGTGCTATAACTCAATCATTTTTTAAGATATAGACAAAGTAAAAAGTGTTCTGGAATTTGTGTTTTAAGATCTAACACATGAAATAAAAATATTTTTCAACTTTAAATTTTTTCGCATTTGATTTTAAATTTTAAATTTTTTTAAAAATTTTAAATGGCCGCCATTTTGAAACAAGATGGCGGATGATGCTAGCCAACGAACTCTGTCGAGATATTTGTATGTACTATGTACATACCAAGTTTCATTCAAATCGATTCATAAATACGTTAGTTATCGCATGACAAAAATCAGATATATGTCAACTTTTGAACGGAGGGTGGTTTTGGGGTCTGGGGGTCATGATCGGTGAAAATATACCAAAATTTTCCGGAAGTGCTTTCCTCCGGACGGCTGCAATAGGTAGCTTTTTACTTTTTGTAATGAAAGCTACCTAAAACACCACCACAATCTTCAGACTTAAATCCCATAGAGAATATTTGGCAAAAATTGGAATCAAGAATTCGCAAACACACCATTTCTTCAAAACAACAACTAAAATCGGTGCTTCAAGAAGAATGGGGTAAAATCACTCCAGAAATCACAAAAAAATTAGTCGAATCCATCCCAAAAAGATTAAATCATGTTTTAAAAGTAAAAGGAAATCCAACAAAATATTAAAACCTTTTAAAAAGTAAAATTTTTGGATAAATATTTCATGGAAAAGTAAGTGTCCCATCACTTATGTGAGCCATTTTTTGCTCCGTTCTGAACAATTGTATTTTTACTAAATTAATATTTTAATATTTTGACAAAATGTATGTTATGTAATAATTGTTACTAACTTTAAATATGAAACACACCCAAAAAATTTTTGCACATGTTTGTTTATTTATTTTATTGCAGTTTCTTTTTATAAAGCACAAGTGTCCCATCACTTTTGTGAGACACTGTAGGTAAGAAATGCATTCAAAGCAACATTTCGTTGTATGCTCCAATAGAGAGAGGTAACGCTGGTTTTTACCAAAAGTTGTCAGATTTGCTCCAATTATACAGACTACAGATATTGTTTTATAGTTTAAATATGTTACTAACACTTTTAAATAATAACCAGCTTTGTAGGAATTTTTAAATTTTTTGAAAAAATGTCAAAAAAAGATAAATTTTACCGGAAATTTCGATATTTGGGGCAAAAGCGCAGTCTCAAGCCATTTTTTTTCGGCGGTAAAATTTCACGCAGTTGATGTACTAGTATAAAGGCAACTTTTGGCCCCTACCCGTTTTTGATTTTTAAAAAATAATTTTTTTCGCTCCACCCTAATATACATACATACTTTCAGCAACACACGCACATCAAACCGAACGCTACGCCACAACTCTAAAATCAAATATATCTGACGGACTGTCTGTATTTTTAACATTTTCAAGCGCAAGACTACAAAAAAGAGTCAGACAAAAGGGTTGGCTTCTATTTCCCAATCAGAATCGCTTTAAGGGGATTTCTTTTTTTATTTTTATTTTCGGTGGATTAATTTAGAAATGCGTCAATTTCTGGGTGTGAAAACGTTTCCTCGAACTTTTCAAAATCTCGATCCAGGTGTTCAACATGTAAATAAAAGTAAAGTTCTGAGATCTAAAATTTTATAAAAAGTAGATTTTAAGATATCAGACGATAAATTTAACAGAAAAGAAAAATGAATTAATTGATATGGAATAAATTTTTAAACCACTGAAATATTATGTTAGACTTTTCGATATTGAATCAAAGAATGATTTTAAATAAATAGGTTTTTCTTAGAACAAGATATTTTTAATAGATTATGGTATTTTTATACACTATCTACCAAAAAGTATTTGTACACTTTCAGTTTTTGACATTTTGTCAAATATTTAAAAATATACTGGTCGGATTCTTCTGGAACTTCAGAAATATAAAGATTATGTTTCACTTTATATTTATTTACATTCATTTGTTAAGCGGGTAATTAGGGGGCCGGCAAAAAAACAAAGAATAATAGAAATATTTGGGATAGCCCTGTACATGAAAATGCACGAAACGACTTATCGCTTTAGAATACAAATATATGAATACAGTAGAATATGTACACTAATTTTTGTGAGAATAGCATGTATATTTATGGCGATAGAGCGATTTCTTTGAAAAATTCAAAAAATTCTGGTATGTTTTTTGTTTATATCATGCTGGGTTTTTGACCAAATTTAACGCATATTTTAGAAAAATTGGCAAAATGCAGTAGAAAAAATGTAGCGCAATTGGAATATAAATATATTAAATATTTTATGAAATATGAGTAGTTGTATAAAATAATTTTTATCTGCGCATGCGCGAACTAGAAAAACATTTTTTTTACATCATTTAATAGTCAATTCTATGGAGTGACTTATAAAAAAAATCCAATCAAATATCGTGAAAATTCAAAAAGATATCATTATTTTAGTGAGATGTTTTTACTCTGCTATCTAAAAACGGCTGAATCTTAAGGGATTCTCCACAAATTGACATTTTTTAATAACTGACTTTAAAAAAAAACTAGTATTGAATTAATACAATATCTAATACAATATTGCTGCTAATAAGTACTTGACAATTGTGATAGAAAAGAAAAAGAGCTTTATTCACATTCAGGGCCAAAACTAAGAGAGGGTTGGGGGGAAAGGGCATGTGCCCCGGGCGCTAGGATGAAAGTGTCCCAAATGTGCATTTTGTTTGGCGATTTTTTCCATGTCTATGTTTAGCATGATATTGTCAAAATCGTCCCATTCAAAGCATTTCTTCTATACCAAAGCATAGAAGAATCTTATGATGATGGCATAAAGATCCTGCATAAAGCAGATTTTTTTTTCTTTTTGATTCGGTTTCACGATTTTAAGGTATCATTTTTTTTAAACAAAGCAGACTACTTTAATCAATATTATTGATAATACAATTAGATATATACAACAGATATATACAATTGACAATTGTGATAGAAAAGAAAAAGAGCTTTATTCGCATTCAGGGCCAAAACTAAGAGAGGGGGGGGGGAGAAGGGCATGTGCTCCGGACGCTAGGATGAAAGTCTTCCAAATGTATCTTTCGTTTGGCGATTTTTTTCATGGCTATGTTTAGCATAATATTGTTAAAATTATTATATCTGGGCTATGCTAAAGCATAAAAAAATCTAATGATGATGGCTTAAGGTCCCTGCCCCTACCCGCGAAGATGCTCACGAGCTAATGCTATTCCTATGGGGATGCATTTTTCTAACTCTTTTGCATTTGGACATTTTTAAATAATATGTTTTGCATTGGATAGCGGAAGTCCTTTTCAAGATCGCTCCGTGATTACTTTTTCAATTTTGGCGTAGATATTTTTATAATGTTTCTTTCACTTCCAAAAGCGGTTCTGAAAGTGAAACTAACTTTATAAAAAATATCTGACTCAAATCGAAAAAGTAGTCAAGGAGCGATTTTGAGAGGGACTTCCGCTATCCAATGCAAAAAAAAAAAAAAAAAAAAAAAAAAAAAATGAAAATTTCAAAATGCGAAAGAGTTATTAGAAAAATGCCTCCCCACAGGAATAGCATTAGCTCAGCAGTGTCTTGGCGGGCAGGGACAAGGGCCTTAAAGATCCTGTTGAAAGTAGAATTTTTTTGATTCGGTTTAAAGTATCAAATTGGAGTATTTTAATAAAGCAGAATACGTTATTTTATATTACATATTTTAAGTTTTAAAATAAGTCGGCTATTAATAAATTGGAGAAATTTTCTTTGTAAATATGCTTTGCGAAGGAGGGGGAAAAGGGTACCTTCAAAATCCACGTTTGCCTCGGGAAAAAAAAAGACTGGTTTTGGCCCTGTTCACATTTAATAATTTGTAGATCCTCCTCGAGAGGCAATTACAGCTGCGACTCTCCTGGGCATGCTCTCAACTAGTCCTTGTAATACATTTAATGGTATTTTATTTCACTCTGTTTGCACAAGGCAGGTAAGCTCTTTTACTGATTTTGGGCGTGTGTCACCCGCCTTAATTCGACGATCCAACTCGTCCCAGAGGTTCTCTATTGGGTTCAGGTCTGGGCTCTGGGCAGGCCACTCGAGTCGATGCACTCCATTATCAGCATACCAATCCATGCTGGACCTCGCTACATGGCAGCTTGCGTTGTCATCCTGGAAATAACATGGGTCCAATCCATAGTATTGCCACAACGTAGGAAGTACACTGTTGTCCAGTATATTACAGTAGGCATCGGCATTGAGCTTACCATGAATTGGGACCAAGGGTCCTAGTCCGAACCAGGAAAAACAACCCCAGAACATAATTCCCCCTCCGCCAAATTTAACTGTGGGCACAATACATTCTGGTAGGAGGCGTTCTCCAGGCAGACACCAGACCCAGACCCTACCATCAGAACGGTAGAGGGTGAACCTTGATTCATCACTCCAGAGAACCTGTTTCCATTGCTGTACAGTCCATTGCTGGCGTGTTTTGCACCAACTTAACCGAGCTGCGCGGTTGGACTTGGTGATTAAAGGCTTATGGGCGGCAGCACGGCCGTAAAAATTAAGCAGATGAGCTTCCTTACGGATGGTATTCATGGAAACAACACATCCTGAAGCTTGTTGAAATTCTTGGCGTATGTGTAACATTGGTTGGTTGCGGTTCTTCCGAATTTCTCTAGACAGAACCCGTCGGTCTCTATCTCCCAGTTTCGTCGGTCTGCCTACTCTGGCCACATTCTGACAATCACCATTCAGCTTCCATTTTCTAATCACATAAGCCACAGTCGTTTTGGGGTAATTAAGCTCGCTAGATATGTCGATTAAAGATCGGCCATTTCGGTGGTACCCGATGATCACACCTTTCTCAAAATCAGACAGCTCTGTTCTTCTTGGCATCATGCATGCGATTGATGTCAGTGTTGTTTTCGACACCACATTTAACAGTGGAGAACTTGACGTATTTCAGGATCGCAGATATCGGCATTTGCATAAGAGCCATTATCAATTATGTATCAATGGGTAGATTTGACACAAATGCTTCGATTTTTTATAATTATTTTTATCCTGAAATAGGTTCGTTCTGGTAATTATCTAAGAAAAGAAGTAAATCACCAGTAAAAAACGTAAATGGAGATTTGGCAATTTGCGTAAAATCTGACGTCATTCAACTGCTTTCAGAGACCAATTGAAAATCAGTTCACTCCTATCCACAATAACTTTCTGAATTTCCACGAAATTCGATCGGATTTTTTTATGGGTAGCTCCATAGAGTTGAATATTAAATTATGTAAAATGATAAATTTTATCGTTCACGCATACGCTGATTAAAAAATATTTCATACAAATACTCATATTTTAGAAAACTTTTAATATATTTATATTTCAATAGCACCTTATTCTTTCTACTACATTTTGCGAATTTTTCTGAATGTGGCTTTATATTTGGTTGAAAATATTGCATGACATAGAACACTTTAGAAAATATTTAATATATTTATATTTCAATGAATTTTGGTGAACTCCCCCCCCCCTCCCTTTTGCAAAGCATCTGCAAAAGTATTTGCAAAGAAAAATTTTCTAATTTATTAATAGCCGACTTATTTTAAAACTTAAAATATGTAATATTGATTAAAGTAGTCTGCTTTGTTTAAAAAAAATTATACCTTAAAATCGTGAAACCGAATCAAAACGAAAAAAAAATCTGCTTTATGCAGGATCTTTATGCCATCATCATAAGATTCTTCTATGCTTTGGTATAGGAGAAATGCTTTGAATGGGACGATTTTGACAATATCATGCTAAACATAGACATGGAAAAAATCGCCAAACAAAATGCACATTTGGGACACTTTCATCCTAGCGCCCGGGGCACATGCCCTTTCCCCCCAACCCTCTCTTAGTTTTGGCCCTGAATGTGAATAAAGCTCTTTTTCTTTTCTATCACAATTGTCAAGTACTTATTAGCAGCAATATTGTATTAGATATTGTATTAATTCAATACTAGTTTTTTTTTAAAGTCGGTTATTAAAAAATGTCAATTTGTGGAGAATCCCTTAAGATTCAGCCGTTTTTAGAGAGCAGAGTAAAAACATCTCACTAAAATAATGATATCTTTTTGAATTTTCACGATATTTGATTGGATTTTTTTTATAAGTCACTCCATAGAATTGACTATTAAATGATGTAAAAAAAATGTTTTTCTAGTTCGCGCATGCGCAGATAAAAATTATTTTATACAACTACTCATATTTCATAAAATATTTAATATATTTATATTCCAATTGCGCTACATTTTTTCTACTGCATTTTGCCAATTTTTCTGAAATTTGCGTTAAATTTGGTCAAAAACCCAGCATGATATAAACAAAAAACATACCAGAATTTTTTGAATTTTTCAAAAAAATCGCTCTATCGCCATAAATATACATGCTATTCTCACAAAAATTAGTGTACATATTCTACTGTATTCATATATTTGTATTCTAAAGCGATAAGTCGTTTCGTGCATTTTCATGTACAGGGCGATCCCAAATATTTCTATTATTCTTTGTTTTTTTTGCCGGCCCCCTAATTACCCGCTTAACAAATGAATGTAAATAAATATAAAGTGAAACATAATCTTTATATTTCTGAAGTTCCAGAAGAATCCGACCAGTATATTTTTAAATATTTGACAAAATGTCAAAAACTGAAAGTGTACAAATACTTTTTGGTAGATAGTGTAGCAATTAAATACAGAATTTTAAAAAAGGGTTGATAAACAAGGGAAATCAAAGTGAATTTTACTAAGGATAAAAATAACAAAGTTTTATTTAAAGAATATAATTAATTAGTTCCATTTTTTTAGGTTTAAGCAAATTTGAATGAATATTTTTTGGTGGATTAAGATTTTATAGCTTTCATATACAAACTGATAAATTAGTTTTAAAAGTAGGGTTTAAATTTAATAAGCCGTTATAATTTATGGGATATTATTAAAAGGAAAATATACAAAATAAAAGGAAAATAGGAAATACAGAATAATGTTAACCCTGGCGAAAAAATATAAATTTTGTAATATGTATATTGTCTTGTTTCGAGTATCAGACAATACTCGATTAAATGACATATCCTCAAGATGAATTCTGGATATGAGGCTCCTCTAACGATTTTATATAACATTCATTGTTTTGTGTGTATTTCACTTTCTCATTTCAAACTTTTTTATCTTTTATTTTTACATTTATTTTCACACTTGCGATTTCATTTTAATTATATATATAATTATAAATGTTTATCGTGTTTATGTGCTATTTATGTCCATTTCTTCGAAAATACGCTAAACTATTTTTAAAGATAAGGAAAAAATAAAGAGAGAAAATGTGTTTCGATATTTTAGTGTGCCGACAAAGAAAACCGATTACCCACCATTGTATACACCATATACTTTCTGAAATTTTTAAAGAAATTCCGTATGCCATTTGTTTCTCAAGTAAATTTGTTGTGTATATTGTATACGCTTTTTTTACGACTTCAGCACTGTTACTTACAAATGGAATCGGGTTCTAACATTTCCGCCTAGGGTGGACTACTCTGGGTGGCAATGATACTGGTTTTTAACATCCATAAAGGTGTATACAGGATGCTTAAATTCTCAATTTTTCTTACCTAATTAATTGTAACAGTAAATTTTGCCTAAATTAATCGTAGAACTTCTGCTACCTCTACAAGGAAGGCCTCCATACGGGGCATACTTAGAATTTTTCGAAGAAAACACTAATTAATGTAATAAATACTACTTATGAATGTAATAAAGGATCACTCAAAATTAGCGGCTGAATTACAACAGAAAAAAGTAAAAAAAATAAAATACTTTCGAATACTTGGCGTGAAAAGACGAAAGTGACATGCGATTTGGCAAGCAGCACTTTTTCTCTCCAAAAACAAACGATTTTGATGCAACTGAAAACTGTATGATATTTAGAATGCGTGTAAATGATAGTTAATGAATTTAATATAAACAATTAGATAGTTTAATATATTATATACACATATATATTGTATTTTATATATATATATAATATATATATATATATATATGTGTGTGTGTTTGTTTGTTTAAATACTTATTTAATTTGTCACTGAAAAAAATATTTTCATATGTATTAAAAAATTCATATTGAGAAAAATTATTTGAATACATTTAAGCGTAGTCAAAAGTAAAAGCCAGATGTTTCCATAGCAAGAAAATCGAATCGACAATGTTCAATTGGACTTTAAGCTTGCAACAATTTTAATTAATTTAAATTGTGAATTTTGTTTTAAATTGCAAATTCTGATGATTAAATTTGAATATAAATACATATAAATATCGATATAACAAAATTATACTTAAAACGAACAAACTGGCAAAACTAAAGTTATTTAAATTAAATTTATTTAAACAAGTTCAACATGAAATTTTTTTTAAAGTATATTTGACATAAAATATTTTTTGAAATGGTATTCCATCGCCAAATAACGAAATTTTTATTTTTTTACGGACACTGTATGGAGGTACCGCCGATTGTTGTTTCTTTTTTTATAAACATATTTATTTTCGTAAGAATATTCTGTAATTTTTTTCAAATTTTTCGGAGTATGCCTGTATGGAGACCTTCCTTGTTAGAAGCGAGAGTTATAGTATATAATGTGTTCAGAATCTGTTATTACCACCAGTTAATTCTAAATTTTGTCGTATTTAATCGGGACACTTCTGCGTTTCAGTTAAACTTTTTCTGTTCCGAAAACTAGATGGTAAAAATTTTAATTTCTGTAAAGGATGCTCGTGTCGAAGGTGTTAATTTATAAAAAATGCTTTATTTACTGTCAGTAAAAGTTTTGTACTGCGAAAAGTTAAACAAGAAGAATTTTAAACAGAAAGCTGGAAAAAAAATTTTCTCGTGAGTTTAATATTTTTATGTGGAGTAATTTAGTCATATATAAATTCCACAAAGTTGCCTAGTAACCTTTTAAAAAGTGAACCCGTAGAAATTTCCTTGAAAAATAATGCCGCTGCAATTATCAAATTCTTTAAAGAGTTTTATATTAAAATGCCTCGTTATAAAAGTTACAAGCAATTTATAAAAATAAAGTACATTTTGTTTTATTTAATGCGTCAATTTAAGTTTAATGGAATGTTTATGTTGAGAAATTTAACAAATGCAAGCAACATCAAAGAAGATCATTTGTAAACTTTTCAAAAGGCATGTGTGACATTTGAATGATTATTGAATTTCTTAAATTCTTATGATTACTTTTTATCGTTTTTAGGTATTTGACAAGCTATTTTACTTTTACAAACAATATTATAAATGCAGTTTTTAGAAGCATAACTTTACTGTCTAAGAGTAAAAATATTTATTTTAAACTTAATTTTAAGGAATCTCTCAGCCCAAACTTAATACGGAAAAATGGCTAGCAATAAGAGCAATAAATAATGTAGAACAAAGAAATGAAAAGTAATTAGATATTTATAAATGATACATAATCACATTTTATACATTATTATATACAATTTTTTTATTGTGTTTAAAATATATGTTGATATTGGAGGAAATACCTAAAATGTTCATAATCGTCCTTAACTATTCTTAAAAAGTACAAGACAAGTTTAAATCCCAAGGGAGGATGGTGGGGATAATGAAGTTGAAAATGACTGAAATATCAAAAGGAAAGCTAGAAACTTTCTTTTTGGTCGTATCGATCATGGATACATAAAAAGGAATCGATATATTTTTCATTCCAAATGACATTGAAGTTACGCTTAAAAAAATCTTTGAATCCCCTATAAAATCTTATTTTTTCAACTCAATGTACCATTTTCCCAAAAAGTATTGAAGCTTCATCATTTTTTTCCAAAAGAAAAATTTTAGAAATAATATGAACTATATTTAATCGCTCGCAATGGATAAAACTCGCAATGAAAATAATTACGATTAAACAATAGTTGTGGTAAAAAGTAGAAATTTGGGAAAATATCCCTATGAAAAAGGAACAATTAAAAATATAGAAAATATTTAAATAAAATGATATAAAAATTAACTGTCTTACATTAGTGATTCCTGGATAAATAGGAAATATAAAGTTATTTTTCGCAGGATATCAGGATATCACAAACGTATGACATCCCCCTCCCCCCTACCTTCCTAAGTTTTTTACTTACCAAAGAATTTTTGGTATCAACATCTAAATCAAAGCAAGGTTCAAATATTGAAAACGGGCATTGCATAAATGCACTCGATCATATATCTAAGTAGTCGCATTTTGAAAGGAAAAAAAACGACATATTACATATCGTAAAATGGGGTGAATAGGAACGAAACTTCCCGATCATACAAATAAATTCATTACAAATATATGTGATGATATTTTTAGTAGCCAATTTTTTTATAAGAAGGTAATAACATTAAGAGTTGGGAAATTCAGTTTCGACATGTTGGCACTACTACTGGGGTATATAAAAAAATTCAAGGGGATCCTCAAAACACTAATTTTGTCAACGTCTTCAAAACTTTGTCTGTAACTACAGTATTTTTCGTATTCTAAACCTAAGAGAGGGGATTTTTAATAAATGATAGTCCTGTAAACGGTATGCTGTATTAAATTCTACTTATTTCTAAATTGCATAATGGAAAAATGAAAAATGGCATCAGAGGTTTAAGATTTATGGTGTGAATCGGAACACATATTCTCTCATGGTTTATTTTTCTATACAGTAATAGTTTCATGTAATATATGAAAACATATGTGTGAATATGTATTGTAACAATATTTTGTTCGTTCTAATTACTTGAAGAGTTTAAAGGTGCCAAGAAATTGCTTGGTTAAAGAAAAAAGTCAACGCCTAATCCAACAGACATGGAACACGCAATAAAAGAATTTAAAAATAGCAAATTAGTTAGAAAAACTTCACAAAATTATTCTCTGACATCCACAACATTACACAAACATCTCAAAATTAAAAAACAATTAAAAAAGAGAGGAATGCAAACAGTATAAAGGCTGGGGATGAGGGCGTATTAGTAGATCGTATTAATACATACAGCGATTGGGGCTATTCAATATTTTCACTTACCCAATGACTACTAGTAAAGGATAACACAGAACAGGGTTGAATTTGTATTAAATTCTACTTCTGCAATTCGAATATAATTTCTTAAAATAAATTTTAATTTCTCTTGATTTCAAAGTTCTTTTCTAATTTTTTTTAAAATCATATCTTTACTTGTATGTAAAATAAAGGCTTGATTCACAAAAGCTATGCGTTCCTATTCCTCCCTTATCATTATTACCTGTTTTTATTAACCCTTTTAAAGTCTGAATCGGAAAAATATAAGATTATAACATTTGTTCCGATTCACCCCTATCTGTGGGGTGAATCGGAACACCATTAAAATGTTATATAATATGTATATAAACAGTAAAAATGTTTCGTTTTTGCTTAAAAAGTAAAGAACAAAACAAGACCGAAGTTTCCAGTAGAAAAATAAAAAAATTAAAAAATCAGCTGTTGCTTTTTTTTAACGTCAAAGTTGAAAATTGTTCCGATTCACCCCATTTTACGGTAATATTTGGAAGGTTTAAAATTTTTCATTCACTTCTATTTTCAATTCGCAAGTCCACGTTTACTTCAAAAGTTTCTTTATATTAGAAGTATAAAATATTTCACCTCGTTTATTTATATAAATATTTATATTATAAATAATAAACCAAGAGCAAAATCTGTAACATCCAAAAATTTTACATAGCCTTCGAATTAAATTCTAAGTTCTGATACTTAAAGTTTTCTTTCTACCTCTTCTTTTCCAGCATACAGAAATTGTACAAACTTTTTTTTTCTATGTCTACATTTTAAAAACAAATATTTAAGTTTAATGAGCAGTAATTTATTTTGTATGAAATTTTGAAAATAGTGTTACTGCCTAATGAATAAGTGTTCCATAATTTGTAGGATTGCAATGCTCTCAATTATCAGCATTATAAAGTATTTCTCTGAATTATGATTATATCGGAGAAAACTTTATTATTGATGGGAGTCCTCTTTTGCGACTTAGGTGGAAGTTTAAAACTTGTTTAACGATACAATCCATGACGAAATAGTAAACTGTCTCATGAATCTGCTAATAATCTATGTGTTAAGATTAAATTAAAGATTAATCTGAAAAATAAACTTAACGTTTTTTTTATTATTAATTCAACTTAAATGTTTCAGAAAACCAAAATAAGCTTTTTATATAAAGGTTTTTAGAACATTTAAAAATGAAATTACTTAGACTTTTGCTTCCTGTACCTCTCATGCTTAGCAGCCATCTTATAATTTATATAAAAAAAGAACAAAATTTATTCAAAATTCATTTTAAATCCATAAACCATGGGTTGCTTGTCTGCCTTCATATGCAGAAAATATCCCCAGGAATTAAGCTGTATCGAAGAAATGTTAACATGGGTGCCCTCACAATAATTGCATTGTTAATGAAAATGAGGATGATTACTCCTATAATTTTTGCTGAATATGATGGGAGTGGAATTAAAGGAAATAAAGATTTTTTACTTAACAAGAATATGATGTATTGAAAGGTATATGAAGGATGATGATGTATGATCCCGTTACCCGGATCTAGCTTGTAATTGCTTTGTTCCAGGTTCTCCAGGGTATGAGTATGACAGGGGTATGTCCAGAAGACTTAATCTTTCATATAATTTCACAGAAAAAAAACCATGAAAAAAACCACTCGTTTCTCTGTTCAATGAACTTTTCTGTTTCCTCAACGATGATACAATCCGGAAAAGTATCCTCTAGCTACTATCATAGTATCTTTAGTTTGGCTTCGGCACTAGTTTCTAGTCTCTTATTGGCGCACTCAGTTTTCAAAAATCGTTTAAAAACTATTGATACTTTTAAAATTTTCTATATTTACACTGATCTGTCAAAACAATTCTATATATAATCACCATCCTTCACTCCCCCCCCCCCCCAAACAAAGCGAAGAGAATTATCCCTATACATTTTAATCGACAAATTATCTTGCAGAAAAATGAAAATAGCCATTCGATTGAGAATATCTTCTTTCAAAATATGTTAAAATAGTATGTTTAGAAAGTCTTTTTCACTTTGAAATTGTACTAAAATCTAAAATTTTAATATAAATACCTAATTTCAACATATTTGAATTTTTCAGTAATTTTTATCTTGATAACGAAGGGGAAGTCATTCGATGAAGTAATTTAGGAATTAAGTTTCTTTAACGTTTTGAATTCCTAACATTAAATTTATTTTATATATTTGGAAATTGTTAACGAATGACTCAAAACTACTTGACAGAATGAACTGTATTTCTTATATTCGCATATTTGAAGCTTCTAGAAATTGATTTCGTTGAAATTTATGCTTTATCATACAAATTATTTTTCAAAAATTAATTTCATATGTTTTGAAATTTTCGAAATACATTGTTAACCTATAAAATGTTTAATAAGGTATCCTGGGGTAATAACGCCACGTTAAGGTTCTACCAATTTTCACGGCTTAGTTTTAGATTGTATTTTTCAAACAAATATAGGATTTTATACAGCAACTCATTAACTATCTATATAAAAAATAATTTAACAGACGTGTATTCATAAAATATAATAGCGTGATTTCTTGACCAATGCTATTTGGCGTTATTACCCACCTACATGGGTAATAACGCCATGCAAACAAAACCATAAAATAAGATGTAATAATGGCATGTAGATTGCCCAATTCTAAAGATACAAACTCTACAGCTCTAGAAATTGACAAATTGCATTATAAGCTATTAAAAATGTTATTTTTTTGTGAAAGTGCAAGAAAAATAAAGGTGTGGTATGGGGGGGGGGGAGGCAGAAGAATATCAGATTCTAAGCTACTTTTTGCTTAAAAAGGAAAGTTTAAAAAGAATTATTAAAAACATTGCGCGTTTTTAACTGTGTTTATCTAAATCAGTGTTTAGGATGTAGTTCGGCCACTGTTGGGATTCAATCAGGGTATTAATGCCAAGGATTGCCGTTATTACCCCGGTATACTTATTGCGCAGCACTTTTAAACTACAAATTATCTCGAGAAGATATCCAAAATCTTCTACAACATTTTGAAAGTATATGAAATGCACTACAAATTTATGTAATAAACAAATAGATTTCCGGATAAAAAAATAGTCTTTGCATCACAAAACGTATATCGCAAATTTTAGATCAAGAGTTAATTTTAGTTGCTTGTAAAAGCAATAAAGCCTACAAATAGAACAAATTAAATTAGCTGTTTATTTGCGATTTATATGACTCAAAACCCTTCTGCGCAGAGTACATGGGTGTCATTTACCAGATTATTTCATAATTATGCGTAATATTAGCACTTGGCGTTATTATACCAGAACACCTTAATTTGTTTTTTATAAGTTTCCAATATGTAAATCTAAAATTTCAGTTGATTCCTCTAAGTTTGAGTTATGCTTAAAACACCAAATAACAAAAAACTACTTAATAAATTTTCTTTTATAACACTATGAAGATTTGTTTTCAATATTTATTTTATTATTTATTGTTTGTTTCCAATAAGTTTCAAATATGTAAATTTAAAATTTCGGCTGATTCCTCTAAGTTTATTTCAGCTATCCTTAAAACACTAAGTAACAAAAGACTACTTAATAAATTATCATTTATAACCCTTTGAAGATGTGATAAAATATGTGATGTGATAAAATTTTGCAAATTCCATTTTTTTTTTCCAAGGAACTGAAATATGGTGTAAAAAGTGGGAGTGCTATAAATCAAAAAAAAAAAAGTTGGTGCAAAGTTTAACATAATCGCTATTTCAAAAATTGCATTCATAATTTGAAAAAAAAAAAATACTTTCCAAGTCAATAACAAAGAAAAGAAAATCATTAAATGTTTCGTTAAATTTTGTCCTTTTTTTTCTAAATTATAATTTTGGTTGCTATAAAAATTAGCTTTCGCATTGTTTTTTTAAATTGAAACAGTTTTAAATAAAGGAGGTGGGTCAATAAGGGCTATTTTTCGCCCATCATATACCCGGGAAAAAAAGTTTCGAATTCAGATGTTTGTTCTGTGGCTTTGTATAGTTAAAGATATGTATTTTTGTTTAATATAAATTTTACGTGATAAATAAAATAGTAAGTCATGGAAATTATAGCCGGAAAGTAGAGTGTTTTGGCTTTTTTCTGCATTTTTGACGTTTTTTCTGTCTTTTGAATTAATTTTTTATTAAGAAGCGCTCAATGAACCCAATTAATTTTGACATGCACTGATTCTACTTTTTATAAACTTTTATATGAGCATTATTTCACTTGGGTTCAGTGTGCGCTTCTATCTGTAAAAGAAAAAAAATATATCATGTGAGAGAATCAAATGCACTACTATCGGAGCGCGTTCAGACTTCTTTTGCCGTACTTAAAAAGTATTAACGTTGTTCAGACGTCAATGTTGTTTTCTAAAATTGTTTTCGTAAATATTTATTAAAGAAATTACTAATAAATAATGCTTGGATACCAATGTCATTATCATAAAGTTTCGCAGAAAACTTTTTGAATCTGTTCTAGCAGAAAAGTTATATTGATACTTAGATGTTCGAAAAACTGAGATTTACAGAGTGGTTCTAAATAGCGCTCTAAATGCAAATAATATGTATTTCGTGCTCTCCATGCAATAAATACTTCTATTTCTTCTTTTGATGTAACAATAAGAGATTATGCGTCAACGATTACTGTCGATGAGACCACAAATAAGAAACCTAATATACATTTATCAATATCTCATTTTCAGAACTCTAACACTTGTTGTATAATATGTGAAGGTAAGAACTGCCTCGTTATTGTAAGAAAATCTATTGAAACTCAAACCTTTATAGAGACTAATATCTATATTTTGTTGCGAAAACTATGCTGTAAAACTCATATTACTTGATCGGTGAATTGACTCTGCAAGATTTAAGTCCTGTAAATGAAAATACATCGATGTATGAAATGCGATGCATAAAAATAATTAAACCAATATCGGAAATGTAGCAAAGAAGGCCTCGATTTTGATACACCGGGACACTTTTCCGAAATCTATTATTATATTCTCATGGGTATATTTATGTCTGATTTTAACGATATCTTTAAACTTGTAATGTCCAAAATACGTTCCTGAATAAAGAGGTCATCTCGTACTTACTTTGCAATGTTACTTGTAAAACTTAGAACTGGCCTCTATCATGGTTTTCTGTCTACATTATTTAATATAAGAAAAATAATAATATATTCTGTAAAATATGAAAACCAGGCTTTAATTGAGAACATTGTTCAAAAACACCGTGGAATGGAACACATCACCAAAACACAAGTTATTGAAAAATATACGAGACCTTCAGCAGGAAAATTGTTTATTCCGGATGACAACAACGATAATGTGATGACTGCTTTCGATATCACATACGTTTATATCCAGAAAAGTGTGAACTATTCCTTTCAGAGACATTCTTTCTGGCTATACAAAGGAAGACGTTTTGTTAAGCATATGGTAGTCGTCATTACTTCAAATTACATTTTGGATGTCTTCGTTCCTTACTTCGCGGAAACAAAGAACAATTACGCTAACATACTTACAAACAAATTAAAAAAATATTCATATAATATCAGAGAGAGGCTGAAGCCAAATGATGTTGAGAGAATTGATAGATTTTACCGGGATTGTTTGGAACTTCTGCACGAAATTGATATTGAACATGAAATGCCAAGATTCTTAATTAAGCAGCAACAGTTTTCAACAGATGATGCTAAGGGACACCTCTCGTAACCCAAATTTCATTTTTCAGCGCACAATTTCTAAAACCTATAATATTTGGATAGAAACACAGTGAAAAATTATAACATAATAGTACTGTCAGTGTAAAGTACGCGAAAGTGTCGTAGAGTGTTGGGTGCATGTTGTTTTCATATTATTGTTTCTGGCTTACAATACTACTGTAATCGCTCTATCAAAATTAAAAAACCAAATATCGAATATGTTCATATACTGTACAAGACGCGGCCTCTGGATGGTCCATTAGTGATTCTGGTGAAGCAATCTATAACGAAAATAATGTAAAACACATTGTCCAAAAAGTCTGAAACTATATGATTATTATTATTTGTTATTTATTATTTCCGATATTTCATGTATTGAAATAATAATCTTAGTAAGCTCCATTTATCTTAATTTTACACTTATTGTTGCATTTACTATTCATTATATGGATTAAAACTAACGACAATTGTGTTTAAGCTCATTAATACACATAATATTTACTTAAATCTATTTTTATTTTTCTATCAATTGCTAAACTTTCATTCAAGATATTATTTTCTTACTTTTTATGAGGTATACTAATGAAAAAAATGTATGTCACGTCTAGGTGCTGATGGGCGAAAAATGGCCCTTATTAGCCCACCTCCTTTTAATCAAATAAAATTGTACTTAGTCTTTAATTTAGAGTCTTGAGTTAGCATGTTTCCCGTTAACCCTTACATACAGGTTGTGGGGGAATATATTTACCACTTACTTTTGATTCAACTCGCGGAATTTTATCAGATTTTTTTTTTTTTAAATATGTATATATTTTTTATAATGGAGGGGGTGAAGAGCATTTTCTCTTTATATTTTCAAATCAATTTGCCCGTAAGTTCTGGTAGCAATCAATGATTTCAACATTACAGTGACCGAATTGATTCGTCCGTGTAAAGATTAAACGAATATGAAGAAATTATTCTTTGCACACGGGGGGGGGGATTACAGTTTGTGGAATACAAATTTTTATTGACAACTGTACAAAAAATCCAATAATACATTATCTTTTTAAAGAAATCTCGTAATTTTTCTTTTGTTTATGAAGAAATAATTAAACGATCGATTTTAGAAGATGTTACAAAAATTCTTTTTTGAAAGAATCCTGTATGAACTTTAGTAAGAAATTTTGTTATACTCTAATCTTATTAGAGATTTGACAGGTACAAACAAAACCGGAAGTCTTCAAATCCGCGACTTAGTTTTCTGAAAGATTATTTAAATCTCTTTTCTGCTTTTTTAAAGCCATATCTTATGATTTATTTTAAAATTTGTTTCAAAAATCACGCAGTTGAAAAAAAATGAGAAAAGAATTCAAAATCTATATTTTTACATTCAAATAATTCATATTTTAGCATTCATTAAATAACTAAAATAAAATCTGAAAAGTAAAGTTTTAAATCTTCTTAAATATGTGTTTTAACAAATGTTTATGTTACACAATTTTTTAAGTAAAGGTATGTGTTATTGTAAACAGTTTTTTTTTTAAATAATCCTATTGCAGATTTCACGCAAATCTTTTAGAACATATTTTACTCTACTTCGAATTTAGTCAATTTCTTAGTTGAATTATTTGTTAATGAATATATCACATCGCCTGAAGTCAACTTTCATTTCAAAATTAAAAATGTATTTTATAATTTAAAATTTTATCGCAAATTCGATTCCAGATACTCTGCTACTTATGCGTAAATCATAGAAATTAAACTGCTTGATTTCACGGTTAAAAATCGTTAGCACTAATTTAAACATTTGATTTTTTTATTATTTATTTATATAAAATAAAGAATGTGAATCGCCAATTATCAGTTATACACCCTTAAGGGAAATTTTTCGAATATATCGAATAAAAGTTCGCAATTTCAGCAATATTGTGATGAATTAACAAAACTTTTTTTCATTATTTTCACTTCTAATACTTAGTTTAAAGTAAGAAAAGAAGTTAGAAAAAAGTTAAGTTTGATGTTATTTGAACCGGTCACGGACTGGAGTAATTAACTTTGCATCCGGGAAGAGAAAGCGGGGAAGGGAGGGTGAAAATCTTATTTTAAATTCAAATAATTGTTTTATTTTGCATTTAAAAAATCGATTTTATTTTTAAATTGTATAAAACATTAAAGAAGAAAATATAGAAATTAAATTCCATTTAGTGAATGGGAAATACAATGACAGTTATGAATATTTAAAAAGAAAATTATGCCAGGAAAAAATACGTTAAACTATTTTATTCTGTAAGGTTAAAACTTTGCGTATTTTAAGCATTTTAAAATACTTGTAATAACTTATATATATTTTTTAAATTTTATATTTATTTTTTTTAATTACAGTTGATAGCTTTCTGGATATTTTTGCTCAATTACGTACAATTTTTTCTTATGAAGAGTCGAATGAGATTACCGTTTTATTTTATCGGATAAATTTTTTTTATGTTCAATAACTCGATGAATATCATGAACACTGTATGACCTACAAAATTAGAAAATATATAAATATTTCATTTAAATTTTCATTTTCAGTACAAACTTTTGACAAAATATAGTCTAGTAAAACCGAAGTAAATATTTGAAAATTTTTAAGCTTCTTATATTTTATCATTAATGGCTATTTCCATGAGTACTTGTAGTGTAAGTCACCGGCTACGATTTTTGGCTACCAGTATTATAGAACAAAAAAAAAAAAAAAAAAAATGTGATTAATTTTATTGGCACATTCTCATTAATTGAATAAGGCCAAGCAGACTTTTCGAAAATTACGGTGGCTAACAAGCATAGCAATTAATAAGTTATGTGACTTACACTACAGAATCCATGGAATTAGCCTAATCTAATAAATAACATTCTTATGTAAGCGCGAATTTTAGAAATAGTAAACTTTTCAAGATTAGACAAATTCACTGCTAAAATTGGATACATAGATTTTATATTAGAGACTTAAACTGCAGGCGATTAAAATTGCAGCGCCATGAAAAAAAGAAAATATTAAAAAGATATTTGTTGTACGTAAACAGTATGGAATGAAGACAAAAAGATTACATTTGTAGGCAATTTATAGGCTGGCAGATGTGCGAAATCAGTAGGAACAACTGCCCCCTCCCACCCATGGAAACTAGAAAGACCCTTACCCAGTTGGGCATGAAGTCGAACTGGGCTTGTATGACAGACGGACAAATTATTCCGTGCTGCTTCAAAATCTATGCATCTTTAATGAGATTAACTGGTTAGAAATAGTGGGCCAGTATCTCAGCAACACATGACCAGATGTTTTCAGTGGGTGACAGTTCTGGAGACCGTACAGTCCAAGGCAGCAATCAAATTTTCTGTGCATAGAGGAACGTTAAAACACGACGTACAGCATGTGGTCTTGCTTATCTTGTTGGAAGATGGCGTACGAAAGGCCTCGATAACAGGACACAACCACTGGACGTAAGTTGTGAGAAATGTACAGATCTGCGTTCAAATTACCGTCGATTCAAACTAGAAAGACGATGTTGTGCCACTCCTGTATCTAGCTTTCTCGTTCAGCGCGCCAGAGATGCGTCTCTCTCTAATGTTGCATGTCAAGAAAAGTTGCAATAATGGTAGCCGTTCTGATAGTGCACGCTACTGTAAACGTCGTTACACCATACATGCGGACACTGGGCGCACTGACACATGCCCATTTTCTGAGTAAAGGTCCGTGATGTGGTTGTACGGTTTTGCCGGTCTGACCTCACAATGTATACTTTCTTGGACATTAGTCATGGAAGGGCGTTGAAATCCTGCATATCGTTCAGTATGACCCTCAATAACCCATTGATTCAATATTCGCATGATAGTGGTTGGATTTCGACCAGTTTGACAGGCGATATCATGGAACGATAATCCACACTCTCGACAGGCAATGATTCTGCCTCTATCGATTTTCGACATTTGCTGGTTAGCATTTCTTCTTATTATATGAGATATAACTCGATATTTTGAGCAATCGCCGACCTTATAAACTGCTTTCCGAATGAGAAATTCACTACACAGCTTTTATTTTATGCATTGTTTCGGAGGTCTTTTCTCCCGCCTGCGTTATCTAAGTGCACTAAAATGCTAATCATTTGCATATTCCAACCTTTTCTTCGTTTCATGGTATTTTGACATTTGTCATATCATTTTTTACTGGTGTTGCAATTTTAATCGCTGACAGTGTAGATGGAGATAAGCAGAAATCTGAAGTTTAAAAGTATTCCGAGATTTATAATTTGTTCATGTAGTTCGTCCTTCGAACTCATTCGGAAAAATGTTTACATTTTTTTTCTAAGTACATGTTAGATTTAATGCTAATTAAAGAAATTGGTTTCACTTTTTCATAGGTTACTATTTTGAAGAAAAAGGCAATTTTTTTATAATTTTTTTTATTTGCCTTATTGAATGTAATTGAATGATTATCGGACAACGTTTATCGGATAACTTTTACTTGAATCTTTCCTATACATTTAAAGCAAATATAGTTAAAATATTTTTTGCTTTTCAAAAATTTTAAGTATACCAATCGGATTGCCTTTGTAAATAAAATTGTACCGCTGTTTACATCACTTTTTTTGAATGAAGTGTGAAGACTGAACAAAAATTTCTCATGAATTTTGACTCCTTTAATTGCAATTATTTTTTAAGGTCTTATTATCCATTTGGAGTCGTACCCACAGTAAGCACTTGTACTTACCCCGTAAAATGTCGAAAAAGAAGCAAAGAATAGTTGGTTTATTTATAAAGTGGCTGATCTCTGTGGAAGATAATCAATTAAATGTTGTAAGAAAAATTAATGTTATTTAATTTTACATTATAATTTTGTTTATTATATTCATTTTTAATGAGTGTTTTCTTATGTAGTTATTCTGTAACAAAACTTGAATTTTGTCAGATGATGCAATTATTTAACAATTTATATTTTAATCATTCAATACATAGTATTGGTTTACACAAATATATTTAGTAAGTATCAGCACTGAAAAGTTTTCAGCTACAAAAAGTTAAACTATAATTAGTCTTAGAAAGTTAAACTTCTTTAAGTTTGTGCTCTTGTTACTTTATAAGATCCCCTTTCAGATGTTTTCCCCATGTAGTGTCTAGAAATAAAAAAATTCTTTTTAAGTTATAAGCTTCTTGCCATGAATATTGGAAACGTGTGGTATGTAAAGAATGTCAGAAAGATCAGCATGTTTTAAAAGGCATGCAGTGTTTAGTGAAACGTGACTTAGAAAAATGATTGTAGCAGTTGATTACTTTTCATCCACTATTAATTGGTCATTTATCAAAAATCTATTTATAAAATGGTGCGGCTTAGAATTTAATTCCTATGATCAAAAGATAATATGAAGTATAAGATTCTTGTTATCAATTAACCTTTACACGGACACGAATCTTTCGAGAAAATGCCTACAATAATTTAAAACATATTCCTGAAATGGCATTTTGTGGGCTTTTAAATAATATTCAAATCCTTTGAAATATTCAAAACGAGACATCTTGAATATGCCCCATGTAAAACAGCTTCAATAAAATGTTAAAAAAAAAATAATTTATTCATCTGAAAAATTACTACTTTAATAAAAAAAAGTTTATTATAATGGCATTTATATATACTGCAATTTTGGAAGTTATTACAGTCATATACTATGAAAAAGAATTTTTTTGCCCTTCTATATATTGATAATGTCACTAATATGTGTTGTAGGTTAATTCATGCACATTATGTAATAACTACCTATTTAAAATTTTCCACTTGTTGTTATTATTTATTTAAGTAGAAAATACAGTTTCGATATTTTCCTTCCAATTTGTAGTTAATATATTTTCCTGTCTGTTACGCCAAAACGATTCTAAAGATGCAATTTATATCTCAGAAGATGATTTTCAGTGAATATCAATTGATTTTGTGATAGATAAAATTCAACTGCTTGTTAGATATTAAAGGTTCAAGGAAAGAGGGCATCCATGGGCAAAATGTTTATTTATACTCGCGGAAAGCATTATTACTTTATTCCAACTTAATTAAAAATATTTAAAATTCATCGCACAAAAAATGCCGAAAAATTATTTACAATCTTATAAAATAAATGAGAAATAAAATAATAATTTTCATAGTAGGGAAGATGGCCTAGAATGATCCCAGTAGGCAAAACAATCCACATATGTTTTCTTCCAGAAGGGTCGCACTATCTACCGTGAAATACATCGCAGTATTACGCGTCTGAATATAATTCTTTGGAGAATTGGGTTTTATAACATCTATTATAATGTAAACGCTAACTTTCACATTTATTTAGATATACAGTCTTTCATGTATAGAAATATGATACTGTTTATTTAATGGAGTATGTTTCTAGATTTGAATTACACTTCTAAGTTCATTTTTCTTAGCGTCATCCAGTAATATGACATGAACTGGGCGGCAATATTGCCAATTAAAATTTTTCTATCATTGTGGCAACACTTTCCAATTCTGCGCTCCTCTGTGAATAGTGATTTCCTTACAGCTAGCGCCACCTAACACATTCTTTGTAAACCATCTCCCTTGTAAATCCTTTTTGTTCATTTCTGACACTGTCCCCTTACGAACACGTATTTACAGTAGCTGATGACAGGCTGTTATATTTACAAGTTCGAAATGCGTCTTGTGAATTGCTTTGATTTTATAGTGATTTGTATAAAGTTTTATTTTAACTGGGGTTTATCGCTATTTTTTGGAGTTGTTTCATCTGAAGGATCATTTTGCCCTTTGGTGACTGTAAAATGCTCCTTTGGACACACTTCCAAAAATCTATTTTTTTTTTCATTACTCAATTTGGGTTTAACATATGTTTATGATGCAAAATATAGTGTAAAGCATACTAGCTCCGGGCCAAAGTTTTATGTAAACAGTTATATTATTTTACATAAGTTTTCCCTTAAGGAGATAATTTTAGGCCGCCTCCTCCCTACTACAAAAATATCTTAAAATTATCCGAAAAAAAAAACCTCTTAAATTTTATGTTATTTTATCATTTTTTCATTAGATAATTTTAGAATTTCTTTACTTATTTCTAAAATATGAATGAATTATTCAATATTATTGTAGGCGATATACTGACCCCTTTAAAGGTGGTGGTTCATTGTAGGACCACCTAATTTTAATTCCTAAATGGTACATTCACACCAGAATATTGAAATGAAAATTTCCCTTTTATTGAAAACGTGAACAAAAGCTTTTGCTTTCTTTGGATTAAACTTGTTTGTAAATACTGGTATAGGTTACTCATTTTGGTATTTTACGATAAGGGCCTTGCTCCTGAAAGCATTAATCTGTTCATCTGATCATTTGTAGTTTATTCAATCAAAAAAATAATCCCTTTCTTATTATTCAGGTAATTTAAACTGAACTTTAAATGTGAAATTTATGCCCGTTTTAGTGCGTAAAATGCATTCTTTATACCATTGTTTTGATATAACGTTTGTATCATGCTCTTATGGATGGATATCAAATTATTTATTCGTACAATGGAAGTCGTATACATATACAGCATTGCTTTTGTTGTAATTAACGGATTTTCAAAAAATAATTTTTTTGTGAAAAGATTTTTTTTTATGTTGCGATTAGCTGAAACCTTAATTCGGATTACGAACCGAAGGAAGGCATAGTTCTTAAAAAAGATTAAAAACAAGATTTTTTTAAATCTGCGTGGACTAATTTATTTTGGAGATATTGTAAAATATTTTTTTCTATTATTAAATTCAAAAAACCTATCAAATTCAAAAAGTCAAAATATGAAAGCTAACTAACCCATTTGTGCCTGAAATTTCTTCTCAAATTTATTCATAAAATCTCTTTAAAACATTGGAAAATAAACTGAAAAGATATAAAGGCCAAAAAATTTTTGTATTTATTTTATAAAATTTAAACGTACCTAGTAATGTACATGATATTTCTAATAGTATAATATGCATAATTATGCTTTGTCTACATTCATATAAAATAAGCTTTTAAATTGTGTGTTATTTAATATTTTTACGAACTACTAAAAAACATTTCTTTTAAAGATGCACATTATAAGTATTAGTAATAATAAACTGAGGATAATCATGTTTGAGACTTAAAAACAATTTGTTTCATAATCATCTTGAAAAGGGCTTTATATAAATAACTGTCCTCTAAATATACCCATTTGCTACTAGCGCCTCATACTTTTTTAAGTGACAAAAATTATATTAAAATGTAGATTTGAATATATAATTTCACTATTTAAAAAATGTTTATTTCAAAGAAATTTACAAACTAATATTATAACTTTTTTTAATCCTTGGTAGAAAAACACAAACTTTCTTTTTACGTTTCGCCATCTTGAAAAATAAAAATTTATACATCGAAAAGAAATCCTTCATTTAAGCAAATAAATATCCATCTTATGCTGTTATCTATGGGTAACAGATAAAGACATTTATAGATAACTATTTTATACAATTTTCGTGTTATAAAGAAGAAAATATAAAAGAATAAAATTCGAAGCACCCAAAAATGGGACGATAGGCATAAATGGGTTAAATATGAACTTACCAATAGACTCATGTGAAGCTATTGCTCCCCAAATATTAAATTTTTCGGATACATTTTTCATTAATTTATAATTAGGTGAAACTTTTTAAGCAACCGAATTCTTTTACCAATAATTTGGGTGTACTATACCAAAACTGCATGTAATATTGCTACTAAGCCTCTTCAAAGTACTTTCGTATAATACTCCATTCACCGTTGTGCGTTTTGTATGTGCATTGAACAAGTGGTGTTGACATCCTAAATAATATATATTATGATACTTTTAGGTAGCTTTCATTACAAAAAGTAAAAAGCTACCTATTGCAGCCGTCCGGAGGAAAGCACTTCCGGAAAATTTTGGTATATTTTCACCGATCATGACCCCCAGACCCCAAAACCACCCTCCGTTCAAATGTTGACATATATATATATCTGATTTTTGTCATGCGATAACTAACGTATTTATGAACCGATTTGAATGAAACTTGGTATGTACATAGTACATACAAATGTCTCGACCGAGTTCGTTGGTCAGCATCATCCGCCATTTTGAATTTTTTTAAAAATTTAAAATTAAATGCGAAAAAATTAAAAGTTGAAAAATAGTTTTCTTTTACGTGTTAGAACTTAAAACAACGATTCCAGAACACTTTTTATTTTGTCTATATCTTACAAAATGATTGAGTTATAGCACTTTGAATTTTGCTTATGATTGACATTTTGAAACGGTCTGATCTCAACGATCCATCATGCTGCTTTAAAATGGCATACACTTCATGATATCGTGGAATTTGGTGACCCTCTAAATCACTTAAAATAAAACCAGGTTGAATAAAAGATGACTAATTTCTAAAAATTCCTATTAATATTCAATCTTGACAAAAACTAGTATTCAATCTTTTAAAATCACTAATTTTATAAGATTATTTCCACTAATTTGAGCTTAGTATTTTTGAACAATGTAACTTACTTTAAAATAAATAAATAAATATATAAGTATATGAAAGCTACCTCTTCCTCCCGGCATTTCCGGAAGGACTTTTTATAAGTAAGGTATCCTGGGGTAAAACGCCACGTTAAGGTTCTACCAATTTTCACGGCTCAGTTTTAAATTGTATTTTCCAAACAAATGTATGATTTGATACAGCAACTCATTGACTATCTATATAAAAAATATAATTTAACAGATATGTATTCATAAAATGTAATGGCGTGATTTCTTGGCCAATGCTATTTGGCGTTATTACCCACCTATATGGGTAATAACGCCATGCAAACAAAACCATGAAATAAGATGGAATAATGGCATGTAGACTGGCCATTTCTAAAAATACAAACTGTACAAACTTAGAAATTGACAAATTGCATTCTAAGCTATTGAAAATGTTCAATTTTTTGTGAAAGTGTAAGAAAAATAAAGTCCTTCCGGCAATGCCGGGAGGAAGAGGTAGCTTTCATATACTTATATACTTATTTATTTACTTTAAAGTAAGTTACATTGTTCAAAAATACTAAGCTCAAATTAGTGGAAATAATCTTATAAAATTAGTGATTTTATAAGATTGAATACTAGTTTTTGTCAAGACTGAATATTAATAGGAATTTTTAGAAAATAGTCATCTTTTATTCAACCTGGTTTTATTTTAAGCGATTTAGAGAGTCACCAAATTCCACGATATCATAAAGTGTATGCCATTTTAAAGCAACATGATGGATCGTTCAGATCAGACCGTTTCAAAATGTCAGCCATAAGCAAAATTCAAAGTGCTATAACTCAATCATTTTAGGTAGCTTTCATTACAAAAAGTAAAAAGCTACCTATTGCAGCCGTCCGGAGGAAAGCACTTCCGGAAAATATTGGTATATTTTCACCGATCATGACCCCCAGACCCCAAAACCACCCTCCGTTCAAATGTTGACATATATATATATATATAACCATATATATATATATATATATCTGATTTTTGTCATGCGATAACTAACGTATTTATGAACCGATTTGAATGAAACTTGGTATGTACATAGTACATAAAAATGTCTCGACCGAGTTCGTTGGCCAGCATCATCCGCCATTTTGTTTCAAAATGGTGGCCATTTTAAATTTTTTAAAAAATTTAAAATTTAAAATTCAATGCGAAAAAATCAAAATTTGAAAAATATTTTTCTTTTACGTGTTAGAACTTAAAACAACGATTCCAGAACACTTTTTATTTTGTCTATATCTTACAAAATGATTGAGTTATAGCACTTTGAATTTTTCTTATGGCTGACATTTTGAAACGATCTGATTTTGTCACGTGATAACACGCGTAATTATGAACAGATTTCAATGAAACTTGGTATGTACATAGTACATACAAATGTCTCGACCGAGTTCGTTGGCCAGCATCATCCACCATTTTGGTTCAAAATGGTGGCCATTTTAAATTTTTTAAAAAATTTAAAATTTAAAATTAAATGCAAAAAAATTAAAAGTTGAAACATATTTTTCTTTTACATGTTAAAACTTAAAACAACGATTCTAGAACACTTTTTATTTTGTCTATATCTTAAAAAATGATTGAGTTATAGCACTTTGAATTTTTCTTATGGCTGACATTTTGAAACGGTCTGATCTGAACGATCCACAATGTTGCTTTAAAATGGCATACACTTTATGATATCGTGGAATTTGGTGACTCTCTAAATCGCTTAAAATAAAACCAGGTTGAATAAAAGATGGCTAATTTCTAAAAATTCCTATTAATATTCAATCTTTACAAAAACTAGTATTCAGTCTCATAAAATCACTAATTTTATAAGATTATTTCCACTAATTTGAGCTTAGTATTTTTGAACAATGTAACTTACCTTAAAATAAATAAATAAATATAAAAGTATATGAAAGCTACCTCTTCCTCCCGGCATTGCCGGAAGGACTTTTTTAAGATATAGACAAAACAAAAAGTGTTCTGGAATTATTGTTTTAAGTTTTAATACGTAAAAGAAAAATATTTTTCAACTTTTAATTTTTTCGCATTTAATTTTAAATTTTAATTTTTTAAAAAATTTAAAATGGCCACCATTTTGAAACAAAATGGTGGATGATGCTGGCCAACGAACTCGGTCGAGACATTTGTATGTACTATGTACATACCAAGTTCCATTGAAATCGGTTCATAAATACGCGTGTTATCACGTGACAAAATCAGATCGTTTCAAAATGTCAGCCATAAGAAAAATTCAAAGTGCTATAACTCAATCATTTTGTAAGATATAGACAAAAGAAAAAGTGTTCTGGAATCGTTGTTTTAAGCTCTATCATGTAAAAGAAAAATATTTTTCAAATTGTGATTTTTTCGCATTTAATTTTAAATTTTAAATTTTTTAAAAAATTTAAAATGGCCACCATTTTGACAAAAAATGGCGGATGATGCTGGCCAACGAACTCGGTTGAGACATTTGTATGTACTATGTTCATACCAAGTTTCATTGAAATCGGTTCATAAATGCGCGTGTTATTACGTGACAAAAATCAGATCGTTTCAAAATGTCAGCCATAAGAAAAATTCGAAGTGCTATAACTCAATCATTTTTTAAGGTATAGACAAAATAAAAAATGTTCTGGAATCTTTGTTTTAAGTTCTAACACTTAAAAGAAAAATATTTTTCAACTTTTATTTTTTTCGCATTTAATTTTAAATTTTTAAAAAAATTTAAAATGGCCGCCATTTTGAAACAAAATGGCCGCCATTTTGAAACAAAATGGCGGATGATGCTGGCCAACGAACTCGGTCGAGACATTTGTATGTACTATGTATATACCAAGTTTCATTCAAATCGGTTCATAAATACGTTAGTTATCGCATGACAAAAATCAGATATATATATAATATATGTCAACATTTGAACGGAGGGTGGTTTTGGGGTCTGGGGGTCATGATCGGTGAAAATGTACCAAAATTTTCTGGAAGTGCTTTCCTCCGGACGGCTGCAATAGGTAGCTTTTTACTTTTTGTAATGAAAGCTACCTAAAAGGTGTGGTGTATATGGGGGGGGGGGAGGAGGCAAAATAATATCAGACCGTGAGCTTCTTTTTGCTTAAAAAGGACAGCTTAAATAGAATTATTAGAAACAATGCACAGTTTTAACTGTGTTTATTTGAATCAGTATTTAGGATGTAGCTCGGCCACTGTTGGGAATCAACCGGGGTATTAATGCCAAGGATTGGCGTTATTACCCCCCGGTATGCGCAGTACATTTTAAATTACAAATTATCTCGAGACGATATCCAAAATCTTCAACATTTTTAAAGTACATGAAATGCACTACAAATTTATGTAATTAACAAAGTATCTCCGGATAAAGAAAATAGTCTTCACATCACAAAACGTATCTCGCAAATTTTAGATCAAGCGTTAATTTTAGTTGCTTGTAAAAACAATAAGACCTACAAATGGAACAAATTAACTTGAAGTTTTTTTTGCGATTTATAGGACTCAAAACCCTTCTGCGCAGAGCACATGGGTGTCATTTACCAAATTATTCCATAATTATGCATAATATTAGCACTTGACGTTATTACCCCGCCTGGCGTTATTACACCAGACCGCCTTATAACGAAAAATCAGTATGCGTTGTCAGAAGAGGGCAAAAAATACTATTCAGACCTCATTCATCGCTGTATGCTATAAATTAGTTAAGAAAAGATGCTGATAACTGAAATATTTCTTTATTTTTAAAATTTTTATTTTTTTAACGAACTATAGTAATATTTTATACAAACTTGTATTTTTCTTATCAAGCCAACATTGCATTCTTGCTAAATTAATCACGTGTTACGGTTTCAAGTCATTGTATTTTTATACAATTATTCTTTTTAATATTTTAAATCGAAGATATTGCTATCAGACTGCATTTTACAAATGATGCCTAGTCTACTTAAAACGTAGTCTTTATTTGCTATGTAAAAGCATTTTTTTTCCATCATCACTAGTGAGTATGATTTGTAAAAAATCTGACCTAAGTGAACTCCAAATTCAAATGAATGAAATATGTCGACCTATTATAATGGACTTTGGATATACAGATAATGAGAATGAACCCTCTTTTCTCAGAAAATTCACGGAAGTATTCATTAAACATCCTTTTGGGCTCCTGGCATTTCTGAAAATCTATTTAGTTTCGTTTGGTTTCACGAAGGTATGCGTGAATAACACATAACAAACTGCAATTATGAAAAGGGGTTATTTTTAGTTCTGCAATCTTGAATTATTTTAGTGATTTTATGAAACTTTTTTGATAAAATTCACAATAAGAACAAGATTGTATGAATCGAACACAGAATGCATCTTTAAATAAAATATGTGTTCAAAATCATATTTTGATTAATGCATGGTGTTTATTCTTCATTGTAAAATTAAAAATAAATGTGCTAAATTATAAGTATTTTACATGTATAAAATGTCCTAGTAATAATATTTACCTAGATAGGAATTATCTACGTAATTCATATTATTTTATGAGTAAAGAAAATTTAAATGGAAGAAATATTTATTTTATCCTTTGAGCCAATAAATAATATTCTGACAATTAGAATAAATTAACTTTTAATTTAACTAAAAATTAACATTTTTATTTTATTTTGAATTGAAATCTTAATGAAAATATTTGCGTTATATTTTATTTTATAAATCGTAATACTAACTGTTAAGTTTTTAATGTGAATAAAGTAATTTTTAATGTTTAGCATCAGTCATAGTAACTATAAATAAACACCAGTTCACATGTAAACGAACATAGGAGTCAAACATAGGATATCAAACATAGAAGTTGGCAAAAATTGGAATAATATTGGAAATGTGGTATTTAGCTCGTTATCAAAGGCAATGCTAAATAGACACATTAATTGCGATTAATTTCTGATTAGAAATCAGGATAAACCTAAAAATGATTTCTATATTGCCCGTATATATTTAATTCTCAAAATAACAACTTTGTGAAAAATTAAAATATTTTTTATTGTCCTACATTACCTCACATTTCACATTTTTTGTCTTAAAGTGTTAACCTTAAAGCAAATTGCACTCGCCGAAACATAACTTTCTTTCACTAAATATCATTTACTTTAAATTGCACTTAAAATCTGCAATATATTTATTTCCAAAGATATTTTAACGAGCAAGCAATTCAAATAAACAATATATATAATGAACGTTTTATAGTTAGAATTTTTTCTAATTTTGTTTAAATCGAAATTGTGATTTTCAGTTACTTGTCATTCGCACTCGATCAAAAATGCAAATATTGAATACTGCAAATGCTATTTGTTAAAAAATTGGATAATTATAGGAAAAAATCTTAACAGAATTTCTTAAAATGATAAAATTTGTAATAGGACAAGCATATGAAGTATTAATGTTCAGAAGTGTGCATGAATGCGAAATTTTATCACAACCGTAAAAGAAACCATTCAGGGATGTAGTGAAGGGTTTAAACCGATATACGGCATATGCCTTCCAGGTATCTTCGCATACCTTCCGTATTTATAGCATATACTCTCTCATCTCCATCCACTATTTATAACGTATGTACTCTGGTTTTTTTGTATGACTACTTTACCGAAAAAACCGTACCTAAAAATGTCTCGAGTGCGGAATATTTTTATGTGTAATTTCTTTTCGGGGAGTATCTAATACGTGAGAATACAGGAAATATCCTATAATTTATCAATAAACAAAAGCAATTTCTCTCTATAAATCGCCCAAATATTGGGAGATGTCTGCTAGACAGGTATTCTCTGTATTTGTAAGGGTTGAGAAAGTAGCTTTTTGACGAAATGTTACCTTCAAGCTCATGAAGAATACCAATCCATTTGCTTTTTTTTTTTACTCATGTTTAAAAGGATTCCCATTAACTGGCACACAAATATGGATTAAATCAATGGAGCGGTATAGTGTATTCTAAATGCAGCGTATTTATTTCATAATCTTTTGAACAATAGGCAAGATTTCGAGAAACTTTATGGAGTAAGAGCAACATCGTGATGATTGTATTTTTGTTTCCAATGAGTTATGTTTAGTAGATGCAGGATATTTATATTTTTAAAAGAATTTTTGTAAATGGGACTTCAGTAGATATCAAGATCTAAAAAATATTTATTGGGAAATTTTTATTATTGACAGTAACAAAAATTATGTCCGCTGTGAATTTATTAAAAAGCAAAATAATCCAATTATTATATGGAATATCTCACCAAATCGCACAACTTAAATCCGATTCAGTTCATATGGTATTTTATTTAAAAATACATTACTTTCTAGATTTGAAAAATGTACAAATCTCAGATTAAACTGTTTCGTGGTGACTAATAGCGGTTTTTTCGGTAATTTATTAAAAAGCGTGAAACATCGTTGTGTAACTTCTTTTTAGGTAATAAGTAATTGCATTCCTTGTATGTTTTTATTTCGACTTTCCTCTTTTTACTTTTTTTCCCTTGTATATCTATTGAGCAAGTTATGCGTTTTTGTGTATTTAGCAATTTTATTACTTGTTTAAAGGGTTTAACTACTTCATCGAAGAAATACCACTTTATATTCTAAACCTAACCTATAGTCTAACATTTAAAAGTAAAAATCAGTTATCAAAAATGAAACATTTCATTTTATATTTTAAATACTGGCTCATGTAAAAATTGTTTTATTTTTAACTAACTAAAGAAAGAATCTTATAACAAATAATAAATTCAGCTCATCAGTGTATACTAGATGTTAAATATTTTTAATTAAAATTCATGTACTACTTACAACTAAAGTAGAGTTGATTTCCTACAGTTTCGAACAATAAACCTTGTTCATCATCAGGGAAACATTAGAAGATAAAACTAACACGTTACACAGTTCACATAATACAATATTAAAAGCAAAAAACCCGCCTTTCTTCTGAGGGAAAATCGAAATTCGTATATGAATACAGCCGTGGCGCCATCTACAGTGTAGAGATCAAATTAAAGTTCATTCGAACTTTATTTCTGTTTTTAGAAAGTCTATCCAAGCACTAGGCATAAAATAAGATAAATTATCGTTACATAGTTGGTTATTCCGTGTTATAATTTCTATTGATTCACGAATTTTAGACTTATGGGGGTTCAACTGCCGGGAAATAATTCTTGCGTTGTTATAATCAATTGATTGTACTTCATTTATGGAACAGAGTCTTGATATGGATGTGCTTGGTTTATTATACTTAATATCACTTTTATGTTCTTTAAGCCTTTTGCTGAATTTTCGACCAGTCATTCCTATGTAATATTTGAGTTGATTGTTGTTAAGTAAAAGGGGATTTCATATACACCTGCATAATTAATGGGGTCTGTTGGGTCTAGTTTTTTGCTTATTACTTTCATAAGATTAGGAGGAGTTGATATTTTAATGTAGGAGTACCAATTACACTGTTTGATAATATAACAAATAATAAATTCAGCTCATCAGTGTATACTAGATGTTAAATTTTTTTAAATTAAAATTCATGTAGTACTTACAACTAAAGTAGAGTTGATTTCCTACAGTTTCGAACAATAAAACTTGTTCATCATCAGGGAAACATTAGAAGATAAAAACTAACACGTTACACAGCTCACATAATACAATATTAAAAGCAAAAAACCCGCCTTTCTTCTGAAGGAAAATCGAAATTCGCATATGAATACAGCCGTGGCGCCATCTACAGTGTAGAGATCAAATTAAAGTTCATTCGAACTTTATGTCTGCTTTTAGAAAGTCTATCCAAGCACTAGGCATAAAATAGGATAAATTATAAAATTATAGGATAAAATATAAACTAAGAAAGAATCTTAGTTTATATTTTCGCAATTTGTTTTCAAAACTCTGAGAACATTCTACATATTCTGATGCTTTTAATGCAAAAAGAACACATTTTGTGTACATTATTATATAAAAAAGCAAAATGTGCAATAACTAAGTTGTCAGACTTTTACGCGTATCTAGAAGTAACCATTTTAAATGGCAAGAGAGAACAAATTAATAAATCAGCCTTAAACCCATTTCTTACATTTTTGTTTTTCAAGAGTTATCTAGAAAAGGTTCGCGAACAGTTTTCTTTAGGTGTACATTGAGCATATTTATGAAAACATTTAATTTCATGAAGTCATCCTCGTTTATTAAATGCTCTTTATCGAGAAACCATGCCGCTAACAAAAGTAAATATCGTAAACGAATTGCCTCTGCTTTTTATCCAACATCAGCAATGAATCATGAGGAATATACTGGTTGTTGCCGAATTCGACTGAAAAATTCAGAGAGGTGATAGCAAACATCAAGAGGATGAAAAATTATCGTTGAATGTAGGATTACAAACCAACCATTTAATCCAAAAAACAGTGGCGCAGCGAGGGGGGGGGGGGTTGGAGGTTAACCCCCCCCCCCAGAGCCATGACAAAAATACAAAAATTTCCATTTTTATGAACCGAATCATAAGAAACAAAACTAAAGTTAGGATTTTATTTATTTGTTTTGTTCTTGAAGTCTGCCGCTTTATTGAATCAAATTTTATTTAAAATTTAGACTCGTTTAAGCGGCAGTAATGTATTTTCTTTGGAAAATGGGGAAAGCACATAGCAACAGTATCAGTATCGAAAACTGGTCACTCATTTCGGAAAAGGCCGGCATTCACTTATACTATTGGAAATCAGCCGAAGGCTGAAAGGAATGGTCATTCCCTGTCGCTGCCAATGCCGTCTCGGGTGTTTCAATACTCCACCATTGGGGGGGGGGGGGTTATTAATTAGTTGCATCTGTTTCTTGCTCTTTTTTTTTTTTTTTTGGAAACGGGACTGGACTCTCGAATTCCAGGAAAAACACAAAAACGCAAGCTCGCATGCTTTGAAGGATAGACTTAATTCCACAAACATTCTGTTGTTAGTAGCTGTAGTGCAAAGGTTTCCTTTATTGTGCGTTTCGCTATGGATATTAAATCCTCTTCAGAGAAGAAAATTATGAAAAAGATGAATATAAGAGATCATTTTTTTTATCTTCCGAGTTCTTTCAAGCATTCTTGAAATCCAGGTATGTTTGGAAAGTATATAATTCATTTATATTTATGTTTCTGGAAAGATATTAACAGCGCCGTGCGAAAGGGGGGGAGAGGGCGGTCGCCCCGGGCGCAGAGATTTAGGGGGAGAAAAATTTCTAATTATTTTCTACTTGCTACTATTTCAAAGTGACTACTTTCAGACAATTTTTTTAATTAATACTAATTCTTTTTTAAAAAACGCCCGAAATAGGCAAGTGGGTAAACGGAAAAAAAGTTACCGGAAAAAGAGTTATCGGAAAAAAAGTGACATAAACTACAAAAGCGGAAAAAAAGTTACCGGAAAAAAAAAAGGGACATAGAATTGATTTTGGGAATTTATTATTCATTTTGGGAATTCATTATTGATTTTGAGGATTCATTGGTTAAGTATTTAGGGGGGATCAGGAGGAGGATCTTAATTCAGGTAAATGGGTTTTTCGTGCTGAATTAACTGTTTTGGTTCAGTTTTTGGACATATGATACCCCCCCCCCCCATCCGCAACCTCTCAAATTAAATTAATAGTTTTTTCACGCAGAATTATCCGATTTGTTTCGAATTTTGGACATAGGTTCATTATGATAAAACGTATTTCTGATTAGTTACGGGGTTCTTTTCCTTATTATAAAGGGGGGGCAAGCAATTATTTCCCCCTCAAATTACTAGATAAATCGGATTTTATGCGGAATTATCCGATGTATTTCAAATTTTCAATATAGGTTCTTTCTGATAAGGTGAATCCCTGAATAGTTTTAAGGTTTTAATGGCTAAGTATAAAATCAAAGACAGAGGATAACTCCCCTTAAATTAAATAAATAGCTTTTATGAAGAATTATCCGATTTGCTTCAAATATTGGATGTAGGTTCTTTATGATAAGGCGTATTCCGGATTAGTTATGAGGTTCTTTTGCTAAGTATAAATAGGGAAACGGACGATTATCCCACCCCCCCTTAAATTAGATAAATTGTTTTTTATGCATAATTATCCGATATATTTAAAGTTTTTGATATAGGTTTTTTTCTCATAAAGTGGATCCCTAAATAGTTTTAAGGTTTTAATGGCTACGTATAGAGGAGGGAACTGGGGATAACCCCACTTAAATTACATAAATGGCTTTTTACGCAGAATTATCCGATTTGCTTCAAATTTTGGATGTAGTTTCATTATGGTAAGGCGTATAAGCTAATGAATATAGTTAAAATAGGGAGGGATGCAACAGTCCATTCAGGAAACCCTTTCGGGGAAAGAAGCTTGCTTTCCCCATTCGACGGAGGGGGATGTCCGGTAGATATCGCGAGCGGCTAGTCTCTTAGGAAATTTGTCGATCAGGGGATTTCCCGGTAAAGGTTTGCCGCAAAAATATTCAAGTAACATAAAAAAGCGAGTTGAATGCAACTGAACGCAAATAACAAATAAAAAAAAATTTCTTTCTTTTTTAATTTAATGATTGAAAACTATTATGTCAGGAAACATTATAACACATTTTACCTTTTTTTCTTATAATGATTAATTTCCATTCATTTTGCATTTAAAACTGGTTTATTTTTTTTTTTTTATTTGTGAAAAAAGTAATATACTAAATCATTTGTTGTAATTGTCATTTTAATTTACGCCAAATATTTATCATTTAAAACTGGATTTTTACTAATTAATGTCCTATATTACGCATCACAAAATATAATATAAAACATTTTAAAAATATATGTTAGAAAAATTTAGTGTACAAAATATATTATATGTCTCGAACGAATGAACTAGTGAATTCATTAATTTGTAGTAATAAAAATAGCTTTTTTTCTTTTTATTTCTAGCTTATGTTAGTAATTAAAAAGTTAATTGTTTAAAAACCTGTAGTTCTTGATAAATCTTCAGGTTTGAACGCTTAAAAAAATAAAAACAGAATTAAATAAATTTAAAAAAAGATTTTAAGAAAAACGGGATATTTTTTCTTTGTTACGATATTTATAGAATACTGAAAAATGCTATGCAGCAACATAAATCGCAGTTTTAAATGCAAACAGCTGTTGAGGAAATATAAACAAACACTTAAAACTACTCAGGGATTCACTTTATGAGAAAGAACCTATAGCCAAAATTTGAAATACATCGGATGATGTGCATAAAAACAATTTATCTAATTTAAGGGGGAAATAATCGCGACCCCCTTTTTAATTAGTAAAAGAACCCCATAACTAATCAGGGATACCCCTTATCTTAATGAACCTACATTCAAAATTTGAAGCAAATCGGATAATTCTGCGTAAAACGACATTTATTTAATTTAAGAGAGGTTATCTCTCATGTACCCTCTATACTTAACCATTAAACTCCTAAAATTCTTGAGGCATTATATACTGTGACGATGTACTGACAACTTTAATCGTGGCAGAAGATGGATAGCGAAGTCTTATTGTGAAAAGGTATGCAGAGTTGAAAGTATCTTCATTCAAAAACTGTTAAGAACCTCAAGGAACATGCCTAGAAAATAATTGCACTGGTCTACTGGCAATGAGCTGAGGGGGACACTGGGATTATTGAGCATCGAGAGGGAAAGAAAGTAGTTGGAAGAGAGACACGTGCTGGTAATGTACAAGAAAGTACATTGATGTAAGATGGCTTAGACGTGCTAAGCGAAATGTAATATTAGAGTGTGGCTCCTATGTAGTTGTAATGTCGTTTTATTTATTTTTTTAATAATTGATCTATGGTTCTAATAAAAAACTTGGGGAATTAAAAATGTGTTATTGATGAACTTAACAAATAAACCAACTTTGTAAAGAGAAACTCAGGGCGCTACACCACAATACTACATATAAGCCTTATCAAAATCAAATCCCCAAAATCAAACATAAATCCCCAAAATAAATTCCTTGTCACTTTTTGCAACATTTTTATCTTGTCCATTTTTTCCGATAACTTTTTTTCGCGGAAAAAACGGCAATTTCACCAAATATCGCGGATAAAACGCTGATTTCGTCTGAAGACCGCGGGGAAAACGTCGCTTTCGTCCAAAAATTTCTGATATAATGCCGATTTCGTTAAAAAATCGGGGAAAAAACGCCGTTTTTGATAAAAGATTGCTTACAAACATTTTGTCAAAAGATCATTGAAAAAAAAAGGCCGCTTTCATCAAAAGATCACGAAAAAAACGCCGATTTCGTCTTAAGCCCGCGGGAATAAAATGCCGTTTTCAAGAAAAGATCGCGTAAAATTGCAAATTTTGTGTAAAGATCGACGGAAAAAACGCAGATTTCATAAAAAAAAAATCACAGTGAAAAACACCGATTTCGTCAAAAGATCGCGGAAAAACTACAGATTTTGACAAAATATCGCAAAAAATCGCCGATTTTGCTAAAATATCACAGATAAATCGCTGATTTCGTCTAGAGGTCGCGGAAAAACGCCGATTTCGTCAAAAAATCGCGGAAAACCGCCGATTTTCACGAAAGATCGCAATAAATCGCGGAAAAACGCCCATTTCGTCTGAATATCGCGGATTTACCCTCCTCGCATGGGGGGGGGGGAACTCGCGGAATCCCCCCCCCCCCGCCGATTTCCGAAAATGCGATGTGAATTTCCGAAACAAAAATTTCTACCAGAATTACCCCTGAAGCAACTCTATCCCCCCCCCAGAGCCGAATTCTGGCTGCGCCACTGCAAAAAAATATAAGGTGTTCTACCCTAACCCAACTTTAGTTGATGGTGATAATTTTCAGAAAACTGATGCATATTATAATGAAACTTTTAATAGACATGCTCACGTTTGCTGTTAATATAACACCAGAAAAAAAAGGTATAAGTTTTTACTATGCGCGCCAGTTGTATGCACTTTTGATGCTCCACATTTTGGACTGAGATAATCGGTTCACACAGAAATTTCGGTTGTGTGAGCACTCTGTGTTTTCAGAACTTTTCGCTGTTATCGCATTTCATACAAAACAAGGTACATATCGTTACATTTTCATTGCAATATTTTTTCGCGAAATAATTACCGTCAAGCCGACTTAGCGTGCAACACCCTGTATTTTTGACTAAAGTGGTTTGTGATCCAATGTTCTAAGTCAAATTTTCATCTTCTTAATGCCTATTATATTTCTTAATTTGTCGGTTAAATTCAAGCACAACCTGTATGACATTTTTTTTTTTCAAGCTTGGAAAACTTTTTTTTCCAGAACCTTTTGCAATGTTATCATATTCTATACAGAACAAGGTACATGTGGGGTGCAATTTTTTTTCACAAAATGATCGTTAAGTCCATTTTAGTTAGGGTGTAACGTTATATACACGTTGAGTGTCATTTGTAACGATTGGTTGGTCGTGGTGGAGGTTAAATGCAGGCATATTCAGTAATTAAGATAAAACAACAAAGTTTATTAAAATGATGAGGGCTGAAGGGAAGTGGAGCAAGTCTTAATTTTACACAACTGAGAATACTATGAAAAAAAGCTAAACGCATACTCGCAGGCTCCGGCCTAGCTCAATCGTAGCACCTTCCCATACTTCTCACTATCTCTCGGCTGAGCTCCTAGATAAAGCTTAATTAGACCCGTGGCTGTGTGTAATTCTTTATTCACAAATAATCAAAAATGAAACTACTAAGAAGTTTCTTACCACGGCCAACTCTCAAATCAAATATCGAAACTCCTTTACACTTCACTGGAGGCTTCGCTGCTACTTTCAATTTGCTAGCACTTCGCTAACTAACGCCAAATATCCTCACTCGCTGGCTACCACCACAGATGCTCTCTCGCTGGCTAATGCCAGAGACCCACACCATTCACTCAAACCCAAGCCTTTATATGCTGCAAACTGAGATACTTCACATTAACATATTACTAATAACCGCGAGCTAACTGCAGAATCCGAAAGAGCACACACACTCTAGAAAGTTAAAGTAAAAGAGAGGATAGATGTCGCTTTTACGCTTACACATGTTAAATTATTGACGTCACGATCTCAGAGATACTAGAGTGCCTTTATGACAAAGGTCACTCCCTCACAAGGGTTCAGCACCTGTATTTGTGACTAAATAAATAGTTTGTGATCGCATATTCTATGGAAAATTTTCATAGTCTTGATACCCATTATCATTCCTCTGAATCTGTCAGTTTAATTCGAGAACAACCAGTATGCTTTGACATTTTTTTTTCAGCCTTACTACATTGTTCATATACCAAACCACTGTCAATTACAACACAAGAAGCGTAGAATTAGCGACATCACTTCTTGGTGATAGAAGGATAAAAGTTAACTCATGGGATGAGTACTGCTATCAATTATTTTCAATTACGCCCTGTTTAAATTTACCCCCAAGTGATCCTAACTTATCCGAATGTCATATTTTTAATATATACAGGGCAAGGGCAAGAAAATGAAACCTTTTTTTTTTTTTAAGAAGGTTTAGATTTCATTTATGAAAATGATAAATATTTTAAACTTTTTTGGCAATTGTGCTGCTTAAACATGAAAGTTTAGTCTAATTATCTTCGAAATTTCAAAACGAAAATCTTTAATTATAAAAGTTAAGCTTATGAAAAGAGTGATTTTGATTAAAGTTTACAAGTTAGTCTGAATCTTCCATCAAGTTGAGATTAGCTTAGCGCTGTATGTTAGAAAAAAAATATTTTTTTAAGTTATTATATACAAAATTTGACTGCTTTATAAATCTGTGATAAAAACTATGAATCATTTTTCTTGTTCGGAGTTTCCTGATTATCAGAATATTTTTATGAAATTCATTGTATGAATGTTTATTCTAATGGTAATTTCAGATTAGAATAAAATTTTAATCGCCCCCCCCCCCCAAAAAAAAAACCTAAAGAAAATTATCTTAATTTAACAAGCACTCACCGGCATATCCTCTTAAATATTTGTATATGAATATTTTTTTTAATTTTTGTTAACGCTACGAAGGCGAATGTTATACATAAACCACTTTTCTTCCACGATAGATGTATTTTAATTTTCATCTTATAAAAAAAAAATTAATAAACTAAAAGTATATTAACACTGAAATCAAGTATAAACCTAAATTCTATTTGAAGCTGTGATAATTAGAAATAGGGAATAGAATAATATAAATATTTTTTACTGGGTGATTTTATATGGAAACAGCAAGTGGATTCATATTTCAGTTCATTCTTCCATTTATATTACATTCATTAAAACGATTTTTTTAACTTTTCAGCAACTATATAATGATATTTCTATTGTACAATGGTTTCAGATTTGTCCAAAGTGCAAAAAATCTGATACTGTACCAGTACATCAAAAAGGGTTTTTATCAATAAAAATATTTTCCATGTATTACAAAATTGCCAAAAATTATTCAATTAGCCAAAAAACTTTATACTTACAACAATGAAATACATTTAATTCATTGATTTGCTAAAGATAAATCGAAGATTTTCTTAGGTTTAGTTTTGAAAATTGCATTAGACATCAGTTAATTGTGTTATTGCTGACGCAAGTCTGATTTCATCAGCAATCAATTAACATTTCTTCAGGGAAAGTTCAGATATAAAAACGCTTATGTTCTGTGAAGCATTGTAAAAATGTAGTTTTGCAGTTGGGTGATAAAATGTTTCATTCTCAAACGCTTTTTAACCTTTCTAAAATTATATTTTTTATTGCATTTTTTTTTTGTTTAAAAAAGATATATTTTCTTGTATGTTCTGCAAATGAAAAATCCCTCTGGCCTGTACCAGAAGAAAAGATAACTTGTTTATTCCTTGTTTCATGAAATTTTGCTAGTTTTACTCAAACACACAAAGCTAAAATTTGTGGAACCCGAATATAAAAGATTCTAAGTCTTCGTACTGAATTTGAATAAGAATTTTGTGAAATTAGTCCGCTATATCGAATTTACTTTCATTTATTGTATTTTTTGCCAGATTTGGTAATATTTCACATAGCATGTCGAAAATTTGTTGGTGGTGAGTAAGACTATGTAGATTTAAGCGTATGAGAGTAGTGACAATGATTACAAGTAAAGTAAATTTGCGAGAGACTATATTTTCTAAAGCTCATGAATCGAAAAATCAGTTACCCTAGAATTTCAAGGTGTTATACATCAGCTATTTTTTAAGATAGGATCAAAACATATATTCTTGAATAGTTGTGTCAAGGCAGAACCCTTATAGGAGATACAATTTGAATATTATATTAGGTATACACTCTAAATAAAAAGGAGTGAATAGTCACTCCAGAATAGTGAATACTCGCTCTATCGCAGACTCAAAATAGGCCCAACCTCTTTAGAGTGACTATTCACTTTGAGCAAAAGTGGAATCATTGACTCTTTGAAAGAGTGAATACTCACTCCTAGGAAGTGAATACACTCTACACAGGGATCAATAATGACTACTTCTGAGGAGTGACTATTCACTTTTGCTAAAGGAGTGCGTTTTTTCACTCCTAGTAGGAGTGAGTAGTCACTTTTTCATAGGAGTGAATGCTCTTTTTTTTCTTTTGCAATGAATTTCCTTTTTTTTATTGCTATTATGGGCATTTTAAAAAAAATCGTGTCTTTTAGAACATACAATGAAAATAAATACAAACGTGATAAAGATTGGAATAAAATACTTTATAGACAATATTTATTTAATTCAAAGTATGTAACATTAATTGAACTTTTTAAGGGAAAACGTAATTAGAGTTACTCATGAATTAAATTAGGTTATTGACAGAAATAAACTATTTTATTCCAATCTTTCTCCTTGTGTTTGCTTTCATTGGTAGGCCCATAAATATATGATAGTTTTAAAATGCCCATAAGCGTAAGTTATTAAACAGTTTTAAAATATTAAACATACATTTTTTTTTTTCAGATACCCATTAAGTTTTACATATTATTTAAATAAATCCATAATGCACGTTATCTATGTTTTTTTATGAGTAATTGAAATCTTATTTCTGAAAAATATATATTAATGCAGGCCATATTTATAAAATGACATGGTAAGTCATATTTAATTTCAATTTTTTATTCCCGTATATAGAGTAGATGTGCATGTAGTACCTGCCGGCGAAGACACTCACGAGCTAATGCTAATCCTATGGGGGAGAGATTTTTCTAATATCTCGTTTGCATTTTGACATTTTATTTATTTATTTATTTATTTTGCATTGAATAGCTGAAGTTCGTCTCTATATGGCATCTTTTTTACTTTTTCGATTTCGGTCGCAGATATTTTTATAAAGTTTCTTTTACTTTCAAAACCGGTACCAAAAATGAAAGTGTTATTTAAAAAAATATCTGCAGACAAAATTGAAAAAGTAAAAATAAACAAATATTTAAGAGAGAAAATGTGTTTTTGATGACTTCTGTGTAACTTAAGTGTTTTTATTTAAATGGTTAACGATTAAGCCCTATAAGCCACTCTTTGACTGTGCCCTTAAACATTTTTTTCGGCTTCATGAATGGTTTGATTGCCAGATTATAAAATAAGCAAAACATAGTTAGATTCATTTAAAAAATAATAATAATAAAATGAAGAAGATATTGAAATTTATAAATCACATTAACCTTCCGTCTACCAGACAAAACACCCATTTATCTACGGCAACACCTAATTTTAATTCCAAACTTGCAAACGGCACCAGTAATATTCTAATATAATTTTGCTTTTACAATGAAAGCTTAAATTAAGGAATTCGTAATATCTAGACAAGTCCTTTATAAATTCCGTTGTCAATCGACAATTTCTCATTTTACCATCGACACCAGAAATATTGCTGTCGGGTCCAATGGATCCGTCTGGTAGACGGAAGGTTAATATAACTTAAAAACAACTATTTATAAAAATTTTGGTGTCATTACATTTTGGTAAGTGCAATTTAAAAATTAAAATTGATTACTTAAGTTTTTAATTAAATCAAAATATTTTATGCACTATAAACATTACCGTAATTGCTTTTTTAACAGTGCCTATATGAGGTGTACATTACTGGAAAATGACTACTTAAGTATTCCAGTAATGGACACTCCTCTTAAAATCTTAAAAATTAATGAAATTTTATAAACGACATTAAATACATAAAATTCAAAGCTTTCGTCAACTACAAAAATAAAAAATTGCAAATTTTGCAATAAAATAAGGAATACATAAATTTATTAAATGAAGCCAGCTCTTAGTATGATTTTCAATGAAAACACGATTTTCAATGAAAAACAGTGAAACTTAAAAACATTATTTTGTGCTTCCTGATTGGTTTAATTAAGAGTGTCAACAATAGTGCTAAATTATAAAATATGCAAGGGCGAGTTGCGAAAAAAAAAATAAAAGCTAAATTATTATTATTATTTTTTTATAAACCAAAAACATTCATGTATGTACATTACTGCTACATCTACCCTATAGTATTCTATGAATGTGAGTTAAAGTTTTATTAAAAATATACTCATGTAGGAAAAAGAAAAATGAAGAAAATATAAAATAAAAGAAATGACTACATAAGTGTTGAATTAAGACATTTTTCTCCGGGAGGGATATTCCTGGCTCCGGGGGGGGGGGGACATTATAGAGCTCCGGGGAATATACCCATTTTGACCATTGAAAACACAAAATCTCAAAATTTCCGGGGGAATTTCAATGCTCCGGGGGGAATACCTCCACGGGACACCCTCTGAATTCAACACTGCTACATATGCTTTCTTCTTACTGTTGGAAAACAATTTTAATGAGTTATTTATGTCTAATAAATAAATGCCATCTAATATAAGTCATACTGCAAACTTTTAAAATTACTAAAGCGATTTATTCTGTTAACAACAGGCATAAAATACAAATCTTTGCGTCAGCGATTTTTCTTTTTTTTTTCTCTAAGCACATAGAGATAGAAAGACAACTTCCTGTGTAAAGTAAAACTTTTAACTCAACATTCTAGAATTTACTTTCGGAAAATAAAAAGTTGAAATTAAAATTGACTTACCGTTTTTTATGTTAAACATTATCCCTTGTTTGATGAATAATAATCCTTTGTTTGATAAATAAGATATGTGCAGTGCAACATCTTCATAACTGAGTATTAATGGAGTATTATTGCTTTTTACTGAAATATCTGTTCTCCATTTTGACTCCAGATCAAGAAACTTAATCTATGTGGATTATTTTGAATCATAAGATATCGGAGTATATCATTCCAAGATCGAAATTTAAACTACTTTTCAGCATTAATAATACAAATTAAAGATCCACATTTGTAGACCGAGGAAACGAAAGTGACACATAACGGACACGGTAAAATGGCGGAAACATTTTTATCATCACAACTGAGAAGACGATTTCTGATTGGCTGATGCGTAATACATATCTAATAACTCACTTTTTAAGAGTGACCGTTGACTCTATCGAAGGAGTGACACTCATTTTTGAAAACGAGTGCGTTTCAATAACAAATAAGCGTAATTTTATAGGTTATATTATAAAATATAGTTTTTGAAAAGTAAGAATTGACATATTTTGGTACTTTTCATTGTTTTACTCCATATATTGGTTCAAAGTTGAGCGGGTATTTTTTTAAAGTGTATAATGCCGGACCTTCCCTCTCGTTAACGGCGTGAGATTTTTCACTCTCGACCATGGAGTGAGATTTTTCACTCTCGACCATGGAGTGAGATTTTTCACTCTCGACCATGGAGTGAGATTTTTCACTCTCGACCATGGAGTGAGATTTTTCACTCTCGACCATGGAGTGAGATTTTTCACTCTCGACCATGGAGTGAGATTTTTCACTCTCGACCATGGAGTGAGATTTTTCACTCTCGACCATGGAGTGAGATATTTCACTCTCGACAACGGAGTGAGATATTTCACTCATTTTTAGGAAGTCGGAAATTCCACTCTTTAAAGAGTGTATTTGTATAAAGTTCACCCTAAAAAGAGTGAAAATGCGAATCACTCCTGCAAAAAGTGAGCTTTTCACTCCTCCCAGTTTTAGAGTGTGTATATATATATATAATATGACGTTTTAAAATTAGGAGCCAGGAACATCATCGCCAGGGTCCCCGTTCTCATGAGCTCATGGAGTTCTCATGAGAAGTCATGGCCAGCGAGAAAAAAAAATGTAGAAGATCCAATAAATCACTCCTTGGCTGCTGCAAGTTCATTTATTTAACTGTAGTCATTATAGAGGGAAAGGCTCCTCTTGCAAACGATCTCTAACCGAAATATCAAAAAAAAAAAAAAAAAAAAATCCATCATTTACTTCAACCAGTTGTACTCCTCCATGAAGGAACCCAAGAATCTTTCTTCTCACCTCGAGCTTCCCCTCTTAAATTAAATTAAAAAAAAATAGAACATTCTTTACTCTCAAACCATCATTCTTTTATGTAAACATAACTCATGCCCAGAGTCGATATTAATATTCGACAGACGACAATTTTATTTTAAAAAATATTATTTAACCGATTTATAATCGACTCGGAATTTTCAAATATCCTTGCAAACGATCTAGTTTTGCAGAAGATTAATTTTAAGAGAAAAAGAAAAGAAATGAATTTGTTATGCACACATCGAATGTTGAAGGGGGGGGGGGAATAAACTAACAGATAAATAAAAATAATATTTTTTGAAAGGTATGGTTTTGGAATAATTTTAATAAGATTTTCTTAATAAGGGTTGATAGAAACATAGAAAAAAATGAGTTTTATTTGGAATATTAAGAAATAAAGTTTAATTAAGAATATTTTTAATTTAGAGCCATCTTTTTAAATTTACGCATACTGGAATAAATGTTTTTTAAGGCGAATTAAGAATTTATATCGTTTCCATAAAGATTAATAGATTAGATCTAGAAACAAGATTTTAATTCAATAAGTTGGAGTAAGTTCGCAATATTGTTATAAGGAAATCAATGTAGTATAAAGGTTAATTTTGGTGAAAAAAAAATTAAAATTTGCAATATATATATACAGGGTGATTCAGCTCGTCGGTGACAAACTTTAAGGATCGATAGAGCACACCTAGACGAACATTTTTGAATAGGGAATGTAGGGTCCCTGACGCGATGGTAAGGCGCTAGGCGCTTTCGAAAATTTGGGTGCCGAAATTCGAAACGTCATAAAAACTAGGGAAATGGTTAGATTTTCTTGCTTGTTGCGTCGAAATGATTCTGTTTGTTTAGACTTTCTTCAGTACCAATTTGATAAGCGTATCTCTTAAAACATGGATAGGGGGCGCTGCAGACTTTGGAGAGCTAGACAACAACTTTAAGCCCGTTATTTTGATAATTTAACACATGCTCGCCAAAGTTTATACTCTAACTTAAAGTTTGAACCCAAAAGTAGAGCCCTGCAAAAAGCGTAAGAGCCGGAATAAAATGTCAAAGTACAGGGTGGTCGAAACTCGAAGGCTCCTAAGAGATAAACAAACAGATTTCTTGACTTATGGCATGCATTTTCATGATTCTGTTTGCTGGGGCTCTCTGAAACTCAGTTGAACGGTACAAAAAGAAACATCGATAGGGGGCGCTTTGGTCAAAAAATATAATTCGTTGACATTTCGGACGTTAACTGGAAACGGGGCGCTACGATCAGTTAGAAACAAAACAAGAGAGTAATTTACTTATCATAAGAAGCTATTAAAACTGCAGTTTTTTTTTTTTTTAACAAACATAGCTGGATTCAATCATGCACAATGCGCGCAATAAAATTTACATAAGGTGCTTTTTGCTGATTTATGCAAAAGATATCGTACCATATCGATATGCAAAAGATACGTAATGCGTAGACGACAACGCGAGATGACGTAGTTGTATGCGCAGACACGTCTTTTGAACGTGCGGTACCTACTTAAGCTTCGGGTTACTTGTCTGCAGATCGGTAGTAGGATGGAACGGTACACAAACTCTGAATTGGCTGACATGCATTTGGCGTATGGCGCTGCTGGTTGTAATGGACGAGCCGCTCAGCGGTTGTACGCCGAGCGTTACCCCAACAGGCAAATCCCCTGCCATGCCTTCTTCGCTCGAGTACACCAGAGGTTGTCCACAACGGGATCTTTCGACGGAGGCAGGCCTGAACGGGAGCGATCAGTGAGCACCCCCGACAACGAAGAGGCTGTGCTTAACCTGGTTGAGGACAACCCAGGTCTTAGCACGAGAGATATCGCCAGACATGTTGGCATTTCGCAAGCAACTGCGTGGCGCATCTTACGTTCCCGGAATCTGCACCCCTACCACATCCAGCGGGTGCAGTTGCTCAGAGAGCAGGATTTTGGCCCTCGAGTGGAATTCTCAAGATGGTACTTGGCGATGAGATCCAGGGATCCCCGTTTTGTAAACAGCATTTTGTTTACGGACGAGTCCACCTTCAGCCGGGAGGGAATGTGGAACGCCCACAACAGTCATGTGTGGTGTGATGAAAATAAACATGAAACCAGAAGCCGAGCAGCCCAGGAGCGTTTCTCAGTAAATGTGTGGGCCGGCATTCTGGGGGATTGCCTCATTGGCCCTTATTTGTTACCTGAACGGCTGACAGGTGGAAATTACCTGATTTTCCTGGATCAAGTGCTGCCGCAGCTTCTGGAGGAGGCGCACGTACCCGAAGGTTCGCGTCGCCAGATGTGGTTCCAGCACGATGGAGCTCCGGCCCATTACACGAACAACGTGCGTTTCCATCTAAACGCAAGGTATGGCCAGCGGTGGATCGGGCGTGGGGGTCCAGTTCACTGGCCTGCCCGATCACCAGACCTCACCTGCTTGGATTTCTTCCTTTGGGGTTACCTGAAGGCCGAGGTATACCATACACCTGTCAGCAGTGCTGAAGAACTTGTGGCGCGCATTGTGGCAGCTGCAGGGCAGATCAGAGATACTCCTGGCATTGTTGGAAACACACACTCCTCAATGCGACGGAGGTGCGAAGCCTGCATCATGGCCCAAGGGGTCGAAATTTCGAGCATCTTCTGTAGTGTTATTTTTTGTAAATAAATTTCCAGTATCATTGATGTTTTTGGTCTAAATTTATTCAGAAGTGTTGAGCAGAGGTAGAAAATGTGTTTTCATTATTACTAACTGATCGTAGCGCCCCGTTTCCAGTTAGCGTCCGAAATGTCAACGAATTATGTTTTTTGCCCAAAGCGCCGCCTATCGATGTTTCTTTTTGTACCGTTCAACTGAGTTTCAGAGAGCCCCAGCAAACAGAATCATGAAAATGCATGCCATAAGTCAAGAAATCTGTTTGTTTATCTCTTAGGAGCCTTCGAGTTTCGACCACCCTGTACTTTGACATTTTATTCCGGCTCTTACGCTTTTTGCAGGGCTCTACTTTTGGGTTCAAACTTTAAGTTAGAGTATAAACTTTGGCGAGCATGTGTTAAATTATCAAAATAACGGGCTTAAAGTTGTTGTCTAGCTCTCCAAAGTCTGCAGCGCCCCCTATCCATGTTTTAAGAGATACGCTTATCAAATTGGTACTGAAGAAAGTCTAAACAAACAGAATCATTTCGACGCAACAAGCAAGAAAATCTAACCATTTCCCTAGTTTTTATGACGTTTCGAATTTCGGCACCCAAATTTTCGAAAGCGCCTAGCGCCTTACCATCGCGTCAGGGACCCTACATTCCCTATTCAAAAATGTTCGTCTAGGTGTGCTCTATCCATCCTTAAAGTTTGTCACCGACGAGCTGAATCACCCTGTATATATATAGTTGTCATTTTCTAAGAGTACGGCGGATGAAGCTGTCCAATGAACTCGTTCAAGACCTTGTTTCATCCTGCATACAAACTCGGTCACATCCAAATAGGTTGATAAATACGCGCACTATCATGTAACAAAAATCTGAGTATCTCAAAATGTTAGTCACCCTAGAATTTCAAACTGCTATATCTCAGCCACTTTTTAGGGTTGGGACGAAACAAAAAATAATCCAGAATCTTTGTATATATCGAAAGTTTAAAGAAAACTTCCTGATTTCTTTTTGATTTTAATTAAGTTGGAATTTTTAAGTTACTGTTATTTTGAAACAAGATAGCGTATGAAGCCAATGAACCTGGTCAACACTTTGGTATGTCTGTACTCATACTCAATCATGCCCAAATCGATTCATAAATGCGAGTGCTGTAGCAGGAAATATATATATACAGATATATAATCTATCAACGTTTTGCCTGAAAGGTGTTTTTAAGATATGAAGATCATGATCTATAAAAATATACAGAAATTTCACAAAATTGAGTCTCTTCGTCTATTGCAATAGGTAGCTTATTAGTTTTTGTAATGGAAGATACTTAATTCGTATTGTAATAAGTGTGTGTATAAATGTAAGTGCTTGTAAGAGAGTGATTAATTCTAAGATAATATTTATCAGTGCCCCACAGTTAGCCGATGTGGACTACCTATACAATGGCGTATATAGCTTACTTATATTCAATAAGATATCAGATTGATGTGAAGGGCAGTTATTATGATAAAAATTAGGAATTTATATATCTATACAATACAACTCTATTATAACAGTTACTGTATATAATTTCTCTTACTTCAATTCGTTACAATTACTTTCATATTAATTTTGCAAAAGATTGATTGTGTTTATTTTCGACAAAAAAAATTAAACCTGCATAAAATGATGGTATGTTGCGGCTATCACGAAACATTTTTTCGATATCATTCTAATATATTAAAATAGTCACACAATAACAATTATGATTGTGAAATATAACCCATGTCTTTTATTTAAACATGCAGTTACAATGATCACCTTAAGAATAAAAAAATACATTGTAAAACAGTACCCTCTTCCGGATATGTAAAGCTTTAACTCTAACACGACATAATTAATTTATAACAATAACTTCATATACAATAATTGGTGCATTTCTGCTTAGAAAAAACTGGCACACAACTACTATGTTATCGCAGTTCAGTCATCAAAACTCAAATTAGCATGGTTTTCATAAACAAAACTATCTTTATTGTTAAAATTGATGAGATTTTATCCCATGGATTACGAAATGGTCATGTAAACCATGAATAACATTGGACAGTAACGCCTTCTTTTAGACGGTATGGATCAATATCTAACTGCCACAAATTTATGTAAAAGTCAGACTAAAAATTATTTCGGTATCAGCAATTTTTAAAAATAAATTAAATACTATTTTTCTTAAATAATTGTATTCAATGAATGTTGATCCACTGCAAATATTACATATAAAACTTGTCGTCTCCACTAAATGTAAATCATTGGTTTTATTTATTTGAAGTTGCATTAAGCTAAAAAAAATTATGCTTTTTTGCGACTCCAATACTGAAATCTTGTTTTAACTGAAGTTTTAAAAGGCTAAGTTTCCCAGTTCAGCCGTGACTTGGTAAAAAGTGCAGGCAATTTCTTTCTACATATAAGATCTTAAATAAAGATAACATAAATTAACTGAAACTTTGAATAAGAGCTAAAACAGCTTCCCTTGCTTTTTTCAAAGCATCCATTTTTCCTTTCTTAAGGAAGATTGTTGTTCGTTTCTCTAGTGGTGCTTGGTAAATTAATCTTTAGTCGAATCAGCCGCATTTTTCAGACAAATTACCGAGAAGAAATCATATTAATTGGTTTTAAAAAGTCCAAGTGAAAAATAAAAGGGGGGGGGGAGAATTTATAAATTATTCAATTATATTAACAATAAAAATGTAGGCAATGTAAATTAATACCAAGTTACTTTCTTATATTGATCTCGGAATATAATATTTAATCAGCATGGGGGAAAATATTATAAATGACCGCTCGATCTTCAGCTGGGCAAATTTTAAAATATATAATCAAAATTACGCCCTTATCATTAAGTATGAAACATCTGCTTAGTTCAAAAATAAAGCTATTTATAAAACTTTTATTTCATGCTTGTAAAAATCATGAACACTGTTCAATACATTAAAAGAACACTGCTGTTTTATATTTCAAATATTTCTATTATCAATGTATAAAATTTGCTATGTATTGTAATAATTCCCTTCAAAATATTAATCATCTGCTTAGTTTCTGTGGATAATGTGGATCAAGTGGCTCGAGATAATTCGGGTAAGTATTTTGCATGGTGTTTTCGGCCGATGTTTGTGAATTTGCAATGCACTTCCGTGCACTGTAGCATTTAGAAAAAAAAAAGGAACTCCATTCTATAATTTGCTCAAAATATAGGATTACAGAAATTGGATTTTGTTAATTTACTCATAAATTTGTCGAAAATCAATGCTTTTCAGTATTGACATTTATTTTGTTCTCCCAGATCATTCTTGTATATTAATTTACATCAACACAACACGGAAGGATCTATTGTTACTGAAGAAAAGGTTTCACTTTTGCTCCAAGTATTCTCTTTATAACAAAAAATAATGATCAAGGTCAGTTAAGGCAATCCAGAGGTATTTGGCCTTTAGATGACAGTAGCAAAACAATGTTATAAATAAGTTCCGAAGTTTGTAATGTGAATAAAGTATGAAAATGGAGATCTGATAATATATATTCTGTGCTTACCTCGTATTTTATGAATCATTTGTAGACATTGTTAGGTATTTATAATGCTATGCATTTTCAAGTCGCTCCCTTAAATTCAGTATCGATTTTCATTTCGAAATGTGTATACGCTTATATGCATGTGTGCGCGCATTTATGCGCACCTGCCTGCGTTTGTGCGGAATATCATAAAGTATGTTGCAACTTGCTTTTTTGCCAGACCCTTTATTTAATCAAAGTCCTTAGACGAACTTGGGATTCCCATTAAAGATCTAGCGTTTAAAGTCTTGAACGCATTCCCTACATATTTTATCCCCTTTTTTTATGATACTGCATACTTTTCCAATTAGTAGTATGAAGTGTAAATCGCAAGAAAAGATAAATAGATATTTCATTCAATTTTGATGGAAATAAATAAAAAAATAAGTAATGATTGAAATTGAGGAAAATGTTGAAGCAAACGAGAACAGAAATTGGAATAAAAAAATATTTTGGGTATTTTTTAAGGTAACCAATTCACATTGATACAAATGATAAATAATGATAATGTAAGGTAAGGTAACGAAACGAATAATATATCTCTGAATGTATTGCGAGTTATTTATAAGTAGATTAACTACCAGCTAATTACAATTGATTCATCTGTGCATACGCGACATGAGTAGTTTCAGATTCATAAACGATGCTAGATGTTTCATTTTTCTGCCTCCAGTGACTAGTTACTAAAACAATATCAACTTGTAGTAAAGCTCTCCATTAAAGTATGTGTCAGAATGTGAGAATGTATGTGAGAATGAAAATTATCCAGTATTCTTTAAAGTTGTTGCGAGGACGATATTGTTTAAAAAGTGAAAAACATTTTAAGTTTTAATTTCTCTTCTACAGAGATTTAGCTAGCTTATATTTCGCATCTCTATCTAAAATATTAAAATTCGTCTATTTTTTTTAACTAGGGCATAATATAAATAAAAATACAAGGTAATCAAATACAGATATTCATACCGGTGCTTTCCATAGCTTTATTTTTGTGAGCCTGCCACATGCTTAGTGCATTAATCCTAAATAATATAATACATTTCCTTTTTGAGTTTATAACAGTTCAATTTCTTGTCAAAGTCTGCTTAGTGTCCGATAGCTTTTGTGTTATTTTCTACTTTTTTAAACACATCATCAGTTTTGGCATCAAATAGTTTTATTTCCGAAACAAATACTCAACATATAAGTTCGAAGATATGAACGATTTACGGTTACAGCAACGATTCTGTATTTTTAAGTTTATTTCTTCTTGCATTTACAATTCCGTTAGATATTTCTTCAAAATAATTTTTTTATTCTCGTTTATTTCCTTTGAATTTATTTTCGTTTTCCTTGATTTTTTTTTAACTAAATTTTTTTGTGTTTTTTTATTTGAATTTAGGATGAAGTCTTAACAAGGGAAGTACAAAATCAATCTTAATTTATGGGATTATGTGATGTAGGTTTTGCGACTGATAATTCTTAATTTTGTTGGGGAATCTGTGTAAGCACTATAATCATTAGAAGGGGAAGAAGATAGCTTTTGGAATTAGGATTTTTGTTTTCGGTAAAAAGGTTAAAATATCTGAAAATGACTTATTGATAGTCACAAAGAAGTTTCCCTTTTTTTAAAATATCGAATTATTAATGAAATTTTGTAGTTAAAGTAATAGTTAACACGCGATAAATCTGTGTGTTTATTTTCAGTTTCATATTTCGAGAATAATCGGTTGTCATTGTTTGATGTCTTAGTAATCAACATGTCATTTACTCTTTTTAAATATACATAAAGAGAAGAAATATGAGTGACCTCACCTAATAAAACATTGACAACTCTGTTTCTTTATCAAATCATAACGAAGCCTCGAAGTTTTCTACGTTAGTTATTAATTATGATCCAATTTGATTATAACAGTGAAATATTTTACAGTTTGAGGGGAAATGTATCTTTTATGGTTCCACCCTTTTAGGGTAAGGGAAATGAGCTGCATCACTATATCACGAACAAAGTGTATCTCGCTACAAAACCTTGTTCTTGGTTTAAGGCTAGAAGGTCGTCTGGAGATGAAATTGTATTGTTTGTTGATAAGCACGTACTACTTTTCTTGAATTGGAATTTCATGGTCATTAGATAGTTATCTCGAGTGAAAACGGGTATGAAATAACAAGAAAACGAATTGGCTTTCGGAAGTCAAAATATTAAATTCGCTTTCATTGCAATAATGAAAAATATTTCTTGCTCCATTTAGAATTTGTCCTTAATATAGAGAAACACTTATGAATTTCAAGGATTAATTTCTCTTCCCTTTCTCTTTTAACCCTTCCGTTTAGGAATTATTCGTTTCACTTCCCATTAAGTACTCTTTGAAAAGAAACTTTTTTTTCACTATCTTTTAGATTTCAGTGATTAGTCTTAAAGAGGATTTTCAAGCATCTCAAACTTCACTGTAAATAATTTCTTTAAAAATCTGTTTCAGTAACCAGTGCTATCTTAGTAATATTGAAAATCAACATAAATTTTATAATTTTGTTAAAATAGCATTTGAATAAATGCTATATGAGAAAACTGTGTACTGTAAAATTATGCTTCATGCTTAGATATTGACCTCGTAATGTATTTTTCATTTCAGATATTCTTTATCACTAGTAAAGCATTTTCGATAACCGAATATCAATTTGAACCAAAATCTACAAAAATCTTTCATAAATGTATTCGTCAGTTTGGAGTTCTAATGGTCACAATTACGCTAAATAAATGTGTATAGGGAAGTAGAAAAAGAAAATATAGTGGTAATTATTTCCACACTAGTGGTCTTAATTACCCCATACTTTAGTGATTATTAGATTTTGATGGGGTAATTATAACCACCCTTTTAACTTAAAAAAAGCAGCTATGAAAATTTAAAGAGGTGTTCTTGAGAGATGAAAGCTACTTCCTATGTACGTACTAAAAATATCACTTTTCCAAATAGAAAAAAATAAAAATCATAATAACAATGTTGAAAATGTACAAAGTGGTCATAATTACCCTTCCTGGCCCTATTGTCTCTTCGTTCTTACTGCTTGAGTAATAAAAGACAAGATTCTCGCTATCCTTCTGTGCAAAACCACTTCAGATTTAGTTCTTTATTTCAGCCTATTTTTAGTTAGTATACAGGGTGTATCTAAACTACTGAGCAAAACTTTAAGGGGTGATAGTACACATCAAGACAATTAATATTAAGTGGAAAACTAAGGGTCCCAAACGTTTTCCGAAGAGATGGGCGCCATCAAAGTTTAGGGTCCAAAATTTGCAATGATTATAAAAAACGGAAAAATTGGTAGATTCGTTTGCGGTTTTCACGAAAACTATTCTTTATGTCAGTATTGTCTTGAAAATAAATTTGAAAAAATTCCGATACAAGGCGCTTTGGACTTTGGAGTAACGAACAACTAATTTTTATCGTTATTTTTTACATCTCATTAATTTTTTTTAGAAGTTTAGATATAAACTTAAATTTTGAGCTCAAAATCTGTGGTTAAGTAGTGCAAACTGAACTATGTTCAATGGGAGTGGGTAGGTTCAAATTTCAAATGATTATTAAAAAAACAGAATAATTGGTCAGTTAATTTGCGGTTTTTAATAAAACAATTCTTTATGTCAGTATTGTCTTGAAAATAAATTATAAACATAAATTTCAAAACATGTCAATAGAGGGCACTTTAGACTTTAGAGTAACGTACTATTTTTTACCGTTATTTTTTGCATCTCTCCTTAAACTTTTTTGAAGCTTAGGCATAAACTTAAATTTTGTGCTGAAAATATGAATCGTTGAGAGTGATTAAGTAGCGCTAACTGAACTGTGTTCAATGGGGGTGGGAAGGTTCAAATGATTATACAAAACGGAAAAATTGGTCGATTCGTTTGCGGTTTTCTCTAAAACCATTCTTTATGTCAGTATTTCTTTGAAAATAAATTTTAAAGATAAATTTTAAAAAATTCCGTTAGAGGGCGCCTTAAACTTTAGAGTAACCAACAACAATTTTTAACTGTTATTTTTTGTATCTAATTAAATGCCTGCAAAATCTTAACTTAAATTTTAATTCGGAATCGTTGAGAGGTGTTAAGAAACGCAAACTGAACTGTGTTAAAGAGTTGAAATGTTACTCTGCCCACCCTACAAACACAGTTCAATTTTTCGCTACTTAATTACTCACAACGATTCCGATTTTGAACTCAAAATTTAAGTCTAAGCTTTTAAAATATTTATTTAGATTTTCAAAAAAAATAAATAAAAAATAATAACGGTTAAAATAGTTGTTGGTTACTCTAAAGTTTAAGGCGCCCTCTAACGGAATTTTTTTAATTTATCTTTAAAATTTATTTTCAAGGAAATACTGACATAAAGAATGGTTTTAGAGGAAACCACAAACGAATCGACCAATTTTTCCGTTTTTTATAATCATTTGAAATTTGAACCTCCCCACCCCCATTGAACACAGTTCAGTTTGCGCTACTTAACCACTCTCAACGATTCAAATATTCAGCTCAAAATTTAAGTTTATGTCTAAGCTTTTAAAAAATTTTATGAGATGCAAAAAATAACGTTAAAAAATAGTTGTACGTTACTCCAAAGTCTAAAGCGCCCTCTATCGACATTTTTTGGAATTTATCTGTATAATTTATTTGCAAGACAATACTGACATAAAGAATAATTTTAGTGAAAACCGCAAAACAATTGCCCAATTTTTCTGTTTTTTTTTTATAATCATTTGAACATACCCACTCCCATTGAACACAGTTCAGTTTGCGCTACTTAACCACAGATTTTGAGCTCAAAATTTAAATTTGTCTAAACTTCTAAAAATTTTTAATGAGATGCAAAAAATACGGTAAAAAATAGTTGTTCGTTACTCAAGTCTAAAGCGATCTCTATCGGCATTTTTCGAAATTTATCTTAATTCATTTTCAAGAAAATACTGATATAAAGAATAGTTTTCGTGAAAACCGCAAACGAATCGACCAATTTTTCCGTTTTTTATACTCATTTCAAATTTTGGACCCAAAACTTTGATGGTGCCCATCTCCTTCGGAAGACGTTTAGGACCCTTAGTTTCCCATTTAATATTTGTCTTTATGTGTACTATCACTCCTTAAAGTTTTGCCCAGTAGTTTAGATGCACCCTGTATATTCATATTCTATATCAATCGTATATCTAGATTTGTATAATAATTTGTGAAACAAATAAAAGAAAATTGATGTGCAATTAAAGAAATGTATTCTTTAGTCTTCTACAAATCAAAAAAGAAAACTTTATTTTTTTCGTCTAATGAGCAGTGTTCAGAGCATTTTTCTTAATTCTTCTAAAATTGAATTCTGATTAAGAGGACTCTATACCCTTCTTTAGACAGAAAATGACGAAAATATCTTTTTTCTAATTTTTTTGCTTAAATTGCACTTTATTACCCCTAATACATTCTGACAAAGTTTCGTAAAAATCAGAGTATTATAAATACAGTTTAGATTGATTTATTACATCGCAGGTCCTTTAAATGTTTCCAATAAACTTTAATTAAAAGTGGTTTTTCTCAGTTTGTGTTTTTTCGACGAATAGGCATGTTCAAAGTGATAAAACTTTTATGTATGTTGTTCAGTAGTTTGGAGTTTTTGAGGGTCCCTATAGTAATCTAAATATCGGATTTACAATAAAAAAAGGTTACACGTAAAAAATGTAAAATTAAGTTTTTACTGTAATTTTTGCACATATTTGTGTGGGTTTTTTTTCTCCTAAACTAATTAACTTAAATACGATGCTTAAAATTATACAGCACATTTCTGCGAATAGTTTAAAAAAATATCTCAATGTTCTAAGTCACACAAAAAAATACATTTTAAAATTTCTTAAACTTTTCAAAAGAAATTAAATTTTTCGAATTTTGCAGGATATCGAATAATTTTATTGATAGAATAATTTTCCTTCATTGAGTCCTTTATTATTATGCCAAAAATATACCTTAAAATGCTTAAATAATAATTTTTAAAAAGTTCAAAGGGTACATGGTCCCCTTAACACAGTGATTATGTGAATGCTGCAAAACCAGTTCTTATTAGTCCATAGAATTTAATACATAACGCATTTTGGTGTCATTAAAAAAAAGTTGACTCACCTAAAATTGTTTTTCTTGTGTTTTAAAGGTTTGTAAAAAATTGTCAGTTTCATCAAAGTTGTAGAATATCATCTATTCGTTTTTTAAATATTTTGAAAAACGTCTTTTTCATTATTGTTTCTCTCTCATTACTTCCACTTTCCTTCATCAGAAAAAAGGACACTATTTTTAATAAGTTTTCCAAGTACATCTATTAGCCTATATAAAGATTTTCTTCACACTCTTTTTCTTCTGTCTCGTACGGAACCTTCTTTTGCATTTCGCAACTCTGTTAGATGTAAGTTTATCGAATACTACATTTGTTGAAACTTGATAATATTCTCTAATGAAAAATAAGAACTTTTTGCTAGCTAATTGGGTTTTTACTCATGCAGATATGTTGCTTAACAGAAATTCCCCTTGTATCCTGCAAATGTGTGTAATGGCATATCATTACTATAAGCAGTTTCCATATTTGAAGAAACTTGATAATTATCTATTAAAAAAAATGAAAAATTCTAATAGTGTTTTTTCCTCATGGAGATTGCTGTTTATAATGTTTCTAAACAATATATAAAAAACACAATTTATAATATCAAGAATGCAAGAGTTCAATAATAATGAAAAAAATGCTAATGTTTATAAAATGATATTTGATTTAATAAATATTGCATTTTACCATTTAGTCAGCAGTTCCAAAACAGTTCCATAAAAATTTTAATGAATTTCATCACTTTCCCCACTAATGCTGAAGCTATCAATATTCTTTTTACCACAACAGCAGCAAAATAAATAAATAAATAAAAATATATTCAAGTACACTGTAAACGGAATTTCATTCATACTGCTAGAAATAAAAAAAATTGTTTTGAAAAAAATATATTTATAGCACACTTTATTTTTTTCCTTTTGTTATTGAACGATACCTGAAGTCTCTCAAGGTGCTATTACGTTAAGGAGGTTCTCAATCTCCTTATTGCATTTTGAAACAAGTACTTTTCCATTGATGATATATTTTTATTAGAGAACATTGGATGAAGAATTAAACGTAAATCAATATTGCGATTTAATAAAATTTTGTTTTTAATGTCATTTAATTATTAAAATTCAAAGAAAAGAATCTTAATCTTTCATTAGGGATATTAATTACTTTCAATAATTATAATTATTTAAATATGCTGAATTTAAACCGAAACTTGCGATTTTTTAAAATATTAATCTTGTAATACGTAAATAATTTTTAAATGTTTTTTTTTTTTTTTGCTCAAAAATAGATTTAAAATAGATTATTACGAATAAAAAAAATTTAAGTTTAAAAATATAGCTTTTATTTAAAAATTATAAAATTAACCTAATAGGAGGTTTACAAGCACTAAATAAATAATGTTGTTAAATGTTTTTTGTGATTATTTAAACTTTGTATACACCATAACAAAGTAGAAAATAATCATTTTTCTTCGCATCTTGTGTAGATCCAAAATTCGAAGTATTCTGTCATGCAGGCATCGAACAAATCTTCAAGGCCGAACTTCTTAGTTTAACACTTGAAAATGCAATGATCTTGTTATGCATTTCTATATTTCACAAGCATTATTGAACCTTATGTGAAATTTATGTATAGGGGAGATTAGAGAGGGGTGAGACACTGAGAGAGATGGGACATCTGCAATAATGCTTAAAATAAACTTTATTTTTTAATTTATGACTCTGCCATCAGATAGTATATTCATTGCATTCATTATACGTGTTGCTAGAAATCTTTTTAATTGCAAGAAACTGTGAGTCTGCTACTTAAAGACTTTTAGAATGTCAAAAATAAGTAACTACTTTGATTTTTAATGTAAATTTTCAATCTCATTCTTTGTTGCTAGCTTAAGTGTTTCATATTTTGTTAAACCAGCAATATGCCTTTTATAAAAGAACAGTTAAGTTATATCTAAAAGCCACATGCTTGTTGTGGCTTTTAGATACCTTTCTAATGATGCTGTAAGGGAAGGATGGAACACACTCAGGGAGGGATGGGACAGGTGTCATCTTTCAAACGATATCTTCATCCAAATAATGTTTAATTACCTACAATTATTTTGCTATTTTATAAGACTATCTTCTTTTGAAATTCTGTAATGTAACAAATAAAACTTATTTTGCAAATTTGAAAAATAAAAACAGAGCAGTTTTTCCTTGTCTTACTCATTCATTTTCTATCAATATCAACCATTAGTATTGAATAAATATATTTATTTCTACAATATCAATTTTCTTAGTTTTTTAAATAAAATATTACCCTTTAAATAAAATAATATCAAATATGATCGGTATGACCAATTAATGTAGTTTAATGTGTATGTGAATTATGTTGCACCAAAGCACTCTTGATAAAATACACTGGTTAACGGTAGTATGGAGCGAGGAAGATTGACATAGTATCCTGAAAAAAGGGAATGAATGAAAACGACGAAAGGGAATGACAAATAATAGAGAAGATACATTGTGTGAAAAGGCATATGAAGATGTAAATGTAAATAGAACTCGGAAATAAAAATCGTAAGTTTATTTCATCAGACATGTTTAAACATGTATTTTATTCCAAAATAGTGACTTATAATAATAATGCATAATTATAAAGTCTCATAAAAAATATTCTCAAAATATCATTTTGGAAAAAAAGATAACGTAAAACTTAATGCTATATTAGAACAGGATGTGTTTATATCTGTGCATAGAAAAAAAAGTGTCAAATAAGTGACATACATGTGTTTTAATGGATTCTAAAATTTAAACATTTGAAAAAAAATCAAAATAACGTTATTTCTATCGCCCATCAATTTCCAAACTAGTATTTCACCTAATCGGAATTTCAGCCACTTTTTACTTAACCGAGGCCGAACGATAAATCGCCAAAAAGTAGTTTAGCTTTAGATTGTCATTACTGACATCGTAATAATGATAATCGTTTTCGTTATTGCGGTGAAAACTGTTTTTTCCCTGTGTAATGTTTTATAAACGCTGCTTTATGTTTGTTTTCATTTTATAGTACATTAGAGTACCTCTCCCGAAAACTTATATTTGCTTTTTGATATTAAATAAAATGGTTGAAATTATTTTTTGTTCCATTTCTTGAGATCCCTAGCGTAGATAATCGGACGACAAAAATCAACCAAAAATCAACCAACCATTTCTTGAGAATCTCTATTTTCCATAATTGGTGCATGCCTTCTACAATTCTTTAAACGGAGAAGCGTGATATGTCACCTTCAAAATGAAACAGACAGGTAATTTAATAGATTACAGGTAAACATCAAATTTTATTATTAAGTATTTTTTGTACAGCCATATTACACATAAAATGTTAGGAAACATCTTATCCAATAGGGGAAAATCACAAATAAAGTTTCACCCTGTAGCTTCCGAAATACGCTAGAACATACAGACGACATTATCAGGGTATGTTGTTTAATAATATATATTACGATCAAATAAAAATAAAACATACACAGTTATCTGAGGATTGTTTTATAAATTATTTCATATAAGATTAGCATGCATGAGAGAGTTAAAATAATACTGGATGAAAAAAATCGCATAATGAGTTATTGGATGTTTTACTCTGTTGGTTAGATTTTTAAATTAGATTTGAAATCGGTAAGTTTAATGTTACTTATTGCTATTCCAGTGAAAATATAATTGTAAAAAAATGAGTTACATATTTATTTTTCGTATTTAAAATTGTTTTCTTTTATCCTTTTAGGGCCTCCATGATGGTGGAAGGATGCGCCAAGGGGGTGAAGTATGGCCTCTTTGTAGCCAACACCGTCATTTTGGTAAGATAATGTCAGATTGTATTTTATTCTTCCAAATTTAATAATATCGAAACTCGAAATAATTATTCAGGCAAATTCTGAAAGTATTGGAACAGCATCTGCCTCCGCTTACTTTTTTGCCCTCTGAATCATTGTTACTTAGATTTGTACAAATCTGTTTCCTAACTCGAAAAACGTTTCAGAAAATTCAAATTCTCGAATTCAGAAACAAATATAACAACCAACTTAAACTTGAAACAAAAACTCTTAAAATCTTTCAACCTTTTGCAAAATCAGAGTCGTTATTTTATGCTTTTTCTAAGGAAAATTATTTTATTTTCAAAAGGCGTTAAACATAAAATAAATAAAAATCGAACAAAATTATGAATTCTCGTTTGCTTTAAAATTTATAAATTATGGTAGAAAGTTGATGTTATACTTTTAAAAAGGTAATAAAAATAACACATCATACTATATTGCAAATGCATTTTTCTCAAAACAAATTATTCGCAGCAAGAAATTTGTTTGTAAGGGACAATTTTGATGCATACAAGAAAACATTTGTCCAATCTTTTGTGGAAAGTTGGTTTACTATTGTTCCCATCCCATATTAATAATAAAAATCTATTAATATGTGTATTTTTAACAAAAAATCGGATTAGTAACGGTATACTATTTTAATAATTGTCTTTTGGATTTAAAAAAAAATGAATGCATGATTTTAAAATGATAAAAAAAGAGTATTTGAAAAGATAGAACATTTTGAAAATTAGAATGCATGGACTATTTTAAGCTGTAAAAAAACTAATACCTTAAAAAAATTCAATTTTCAGTAAATTGAATACATTTCCAAATACTTACTAAGTTTATGATGTAGAATACTTTTTTTAAATTGTTGAAATAACATAAATAAGGAAAAAAAATATTTTTAAATCCACAATTACATTAAAATATACTTTGTAACCTATAAGAGCCCCCCCCCCCCCCCAGGAAATTTTATTTATTTTGACATTATGATTTTAAAAAAATCACAAACATTTTCAAAAGAAAAAAAACTAACATTTTACCAAAAAATAGCAGCTTGGATAATTTTAGTTTACAGCACGAGGTGTCATATTTCTGAATTCCTTCTGTTATGGATGTTTTTCTCTTTCACAATCAACAGTTTTATTCACCACCCTTTATATCTAAATAAGTTTATTCTTAAGAAAAGATTTTCCTCGAGGATAAACTTTTCTTCTTTATATTTAATCAGCTGAAATAAGTATTATTTTGGAGTGTCTAAAGCTTAAAATCCCTCGACAGCTTTCGAAGACAGGTGTAATAAAGTTTGAAATCCAATAAATACATCTTTTGAACTTGTTTGAGAATGAAAGTGTTGATTAAAAGTTTCTATAAGTCAAAAGTTTTTGAGTTCTTTACTTTTATCTGAAAATGTATTTGCTTCAATAATGTAGGATAAATTTGAGCATATAATTAAATATTCACAAGAAAAATAGGCAAAAGAAAGTTAAATTTAATTTGCGCAAAATCTGATAGCTATAAAAAATGAAACTTTACATAAGCTAGTAATTATAAAACTTTACGGGAACAAAATTATTTTCAAGAAAATATTCTAATTAACTGACAGTTTATTGAAGTTTAAAAGTTTTCTTAGGAAAAAAATGCCAAAGAATCGCAGAATAAATTTAAATACGAACATCTGTAAATCAAACTAGATAAATTTATGTTAATGAGCATAGTATATTTCTTTTAATAGTAATTGTGATACATACAAAATGCCTAGTTTTTATAGAATATGTTTATTATGTTACTTTAAGATAATTTAGCGTTGAAAAACTTCAATTCATAAACACCTTAAAAAAATGCCGACAACTAATATTAAATGCATCGGAAATTAACTACAGTCTAATCTCGTTGCAACAATTGTCGCTTTAATGAAATTTTCTGTTTAATGAATATTATTTGAATTATTAAAAAAACATTCTATTAACTTATTTCATCATGAAAAGATTCAGTTTAATGAAGTTTTCAGTATGGCGAATTTAATCAATGCTCCCCAGAGATTCGTTGTAATGAGATTTTACTTTGTTAAATATAACTTTGATAACTTTGTTAAACATAAGATAGATATAAAGGAAATTAAAACTGTTTTAGAAACGTTCTGTAAAAAAACTGAAAAATTTATTTTCTCGCAGGAAATGAAATTTCAAATTTACCTGGACCTTGATTTACCTCGAGGATAAAACTTTCACTACCTTAAGAATAACGTAAGCAAACAAAGAAATTTTCATGGATAGAAAAACTTTCTGGTGACTTACAGAATTAGTTCTTTATTATTAAAATATATTTAATTTTAATTCTAATTAGAAGGGTTTAAATATCCACGTTGTCAATTAATAGAAGCTTTCTTTCAAAAGTCACTTTGTATGAAAATTCATGCATCTTATATGGGCAGTTTTAGACAAATAGGCCATTTTCATCATAGTGATAAAAAAAATCACGTCAGAAGTTTCTAATTTTTTATAACAAGACAATAGGAAATATACTTATTGGGAAAGAAAACAGTGGTCAGGCTTAATATTAAAATTGTATAATTATTACATTTTTATTAAAATGGGGGGACGATTACAATGTCAGAAAATAACAATCTTATGTAAAACAATTTCAAATGATATTTTTATGTAAGCTTTTGTCCAGAAAAGTTAAATCTACATCCTCTGCAATCAAAAATCTTTAGAGATTCAATTTTTTTTAACAATGTCACATATTGAGTTGTCATAAATATCCTCTTTCATACATGCCGTTTAAACTTTCCATTGCCTATAAGTTCAGCAGCATTTACTTTGACTGGTCAATTTCCAATAGTTCTCCAAGATACATTTCAATTTCCTACTCCAAAATTATCCAACTGAAATGATTTAAATGCCCTGTAAAGTAAAATTTGAGTTCCCAATGTTTTTATGCATAATACCTGAATGGAGAATTCTCTGTTGACGACCTCTTTTGAAATGTACAGCAGTTGGGGGGGGGGGGGGGAGAAGTAAATACTTCCTACTAACTCCTCAACAAATTATCATAAATGAAAGTTATTGGTACCATGCGATTGCTAATAAAGCCTGCTTTTTGATGATGTATATAAAATTTGCTTAGGGAGCATCTACATATTAAAACGAACCCTAATTTTGCTTTGTTTTTCAATGACAATAACAAAAGTTTACAAAATATTTCAAATCTTAGGTTTAAACTATGCATAGATATCAAAATTAAACTGATTTCAATGATAAGCTTTTGAGTTATAAACATTCAATGTCTAGGCCTTCTAATGTTAAATAACATTTTCATATTTTTATTAATATCTCCTGAAACTATTTTTCCTATTAGGCTAATTTTTAATGTAGCAATAATATTAAAATACCCAAATATAAATACGCTGGATTTTGCAATTTTTATAATTTTACGTGAATTATGAAATTAATATTAAAAAAATTATAAATTGCAACCTACATTTTTTTATGAATTAAATTATATTAAACACTGCTTTATGGAAACCCAAAATTTCATTTTTTTTTTTTTTCAAGTAGCTTTCAAATTATGCTTAAATTGGCAAAATGGTGGTTTAAGGAGCCGTATACTATAGAAGTGACAAGATATTTTGAAATTTCTTATATTGTCATGTAATCTAGGGAATTTCAAAGACTGCTTGAATGGCACCTAGCACCTCCTTGATCAAGAAGGAGGCTCTCTTGATCAACAATTGATTACCAATGCATAACCCCACAAAATGTTTCGTTTTAGAAACGATTAAAAACACTTTTAACCGATATCTTAGCGTCTTAAGGCCGAATTCAGATTTCAAAAATCATAAATTAGTGATCTGTAAGAAAACTATTTCTGGAATGTGCACACATTTTTGAGTGATTTGCGATATCAAATTTTCTAATCGCTTATTTGCGTTTGAACTTTTAAGAACACGAATGGATTATATTATATACATGGCGCACTCGACTTTTGTCGCTTTTAACGCCTTTAAATGCTGATTTTGTTTAGTTTAATGTTTCTTAAGGATACAAAAAATATTAAACCCAGATAACAAAAGGTTAAGTTAGATTCCTACCCTTATTTCGTTTAACAATATTGCATACAGTGCCATTTCACCCTTGGCGGTGAATATTTGAACTTCATTTTTTTGGCAGAAAATAAATTTCCATGACCCCCTAGTTTAACTATTAACAAGTTTTATAATATTTGGTCCAATAGTTTTCCTTTTATGACCATTTCAAAGTGGAACTTTAACCATCTTGTATATATTAAACTACTTAATTACGAGTGATTTTAAAATGTATTTTTCAATATGTTATTTCAAATGTAAACTTTATAGTTTGTTTAGTAAGAAACGGCTGATTTTTGTGAGAAATATTCCCTTTTATGAATATTAAACAAAGCTAAAAAATGTTACGGACTTGCAATTCTGTGTAAAATACTAAACTGTAGAGAAACCATTCGGAAACAATACATTTTATCTGCGTGAAGCATTAAAAATTTCATCCGGGGATTATAATTTTTTATTATTCTGAATTATTGCAATATTTGTTTTCTATTACTCAAACGATGTTACAAAAAATGCTTTACGTGTAGTTGGTATAAAACATAAGTTAGTATTCCAAATCTCTTTTACACTTTTTCTCTGAACTAGTTTATCAAAAGTTTCTACAAATTGATTCCTAGAACAAAAAGTTAATTTTAGATTTTGAATAATGCAAAATTAGCACATAAAATTGTCACTGATACACATTGAATTTATGTAAGAATTCGTATTTATTTTGAGAAGGGATTTCTTTACACGAAGAAAAATCAATGCACAGAAGTATTTAAAAAAGGATATAAATTAATAATATAAATATAACTAATTTTAAGAGGTGGTAAAGAAAAGTACAACAAATACTTTTAGCTGGATCGTAGTCTATTTGTTAAATCAATACCATGGAGTATCTTACTCTAGTCGAACCTCTATTTTCGTTCAAAAATGTAATGAAGATATTTAATCGAATATTTGAATAGAATAGTACCGCTTTATGAGAAATGAGATTGCATTATATTTCGGTAACTAACAGCGTATATACTGGTACTGACGGCTACATTGTAAATAATGGAAAGTTAAGCTCTCTCCTGTTTGGATGTAAATAAAAATGTAATCCATTCCTGTATGTAAATGGACCTTAAGTGCTGACCATGTCCAGTTCTTCTCAATGTGTCATCATATTTCACAGAACGAAAAATGTTTCTCGTTGCATCATGTACAATGCTGCTGAATTTTGCTAAAACAAAATTCAGAGTTCAGAGTTAGTAAAAGTCTATATGTGTGACTCATAAGTTTATTGCCTTTCCTGCTTCATATGCTAAAATAATAAATACTATAATGGGATATACCACTCAAAGTTTGTTCCATTTTTTTTTTCAGTAACTTTGTAAACATATCAGAAGTTCCACTAAAATTACTTCAGGAATGAAGGACTTAAACTAGTTCTCCAAGAATGTGCCAGTTAAAAATTTTCTTATTTGTATTGATGAATGTTTCAATCATTGGTTTCTAACATTTACATCTCTCTTTTTATCGATGTACATAAGATAGATGTAACTTTTTTTTGCGTTAAGCAAGAACAACAAGATTTTTAATATATATACCTGGTTTTCCTTTCTTTAGTGGTGCTTCTTTAGTCGTTTCTAAGACATTTCATTCCTCATATATTTCTAAAACTGCAAAACAGTTTTCTTTTCTGAATTTTAAGAATTCTGATCTCTAGAAAGATAGTCGACACAGATATTTAATTATGCAGATTGATTCTTTTATTCTCATGACAAACAACTTTGCTTTTCACCTGCATTGAGGGAGACATGAAATATAGACTACCGAAGACAAATATTTTTAAACATTCGTGCAAGTTTTTTAATTGGAATGTTACTAATCTCTGCGACTAATCTAAAAATAATTACGACGAAAATGCGAAAATCAATGATATCTTAAAAAGAAATTGTACGTCCGAGTTTTGAAAGTTATATTATCTGAAGATTGTGAAAACGATTATGGAAGAGCAATGAGTATCTAAAATTGCACAAAACCACTCAAAGTAAAAAGTTGTCTGTCAGTAATGAATTATTAGAGGGTGTGCCGAAAAGCACAAATTGGCCATTAGTCATACGACTGACTTAAATTTTTTATTTCTTTTCTCTAGATCGGAGGGATCGTTGTCTTCAGCGTTGGAATATGGACGCTGGCGGATCGCTCATTTATGGAGCGTCTGTTAGGAAGCGATTTATACGTTAATTCGGCGTCCATACTCATCGCTACTGGCATCATCGTCACGATCATTTCTTTCCTCGGATTCTTAGGTGCGATCAAGGAGATAAAATGCATGCTGCTCACTGTAAGTATCTTTTAAAAGTAAAGAATGTACCAATGATTACATATTTTTCGTTTTGTTATTGTATTGTATTCTCTCAAAACTGAAACTATCTTTGTTAAATAGGCTAGTCAAAACTATTATAAAGGTAAATAAAGCTGAAAAGACAGTAGAGTTGGCTCTTCAAGTATTTTTAGGCGTATATTCTTACAAGATTCTCAAAATTTCGTGTTTAGTTTCGTGTAGCAAGTTAATCTAAAAGAGGTAATCAATTCACTAAAATGCGTTTTACTTCTTAAATACAAACTTTTGTGATTTTGATTAAATCAAGAGCGTTTTATCAAGGACAATGTATTTAACAAGGATGTTTTTCTAACTAAAATTTCGAACAGAAATGTTAAAAACAAAAACTAGACCAAAAAATAACTGCTTGAATATTTCATATCAAAAAGTTCTTTTTTACAACATACCTATTTTTTTAACTAATTCAACAGGCGTCACTTAGTTTAATTTTAAGTATCAGAATTTCTGTACGGTATTCATTGCGTTATTCAATCTAGGTATTCTATGATTACACAAGGCAAAAATTATGTTAAAAAACTGATATTTAAAAAATAAAAACCATGTGCACCCTTTATGTATAGCGTATACATTACACGTGTTATGGAAGGGAAAAAAGTTTATAAAAAATGATTTTTTTTTTTATCTTAAGGAAACAGTTTACCTTTTCAGTTTTATTATTATTTTTTTTTATATGGTTCAAATGGTAAAGTTATTGCATTTCAATGTTCAACAAAAGTTCATTTTGCAAAAAAAATTTCTTAACTACGTATATAGTTCAAATTTTAAAAAGTTTAACAAAATTTAAATCTTTAAAATCAATACTTCTTTTTGAATCACTAATGATTTTGCCCAGACACTGTTTAGAATTTCAAATGTGTATTACACGAGACTGGGCAGAGATTTTTAGATAATCTAATATTAATGTAATTTTTTACTCATATAGTAAAAAATGATGAAATCTAACACATCTTAATACATCTTTATTTATTTATAATAACTTGAAGGCTAATTCCAAGCACAGATTTATCACATACATAATAAAGATAGTGTTCAAAAAATTTTAAACCTCTGTCTCGAATGGGAAAAAAAATTAAAACACGAAAGTGAAGAAAATGTGAACATGGAGAAAAAGCCTTTTGAAGTTTTCATTTATGTGGGGAACTTGTGTGAGGCTGGGTGTATTAACAAAATTTACAATATCTCGCGATGTAATTGATCTAATGGGTAAAAATAAGGGGTGAAAATATTCACAATTAAACAGGCTTTCATTTAACAACTATAAACAAAAAAAAAATATCAATTTTTAGATAAATAGCCCCTTTAAAAAAAACTACTAGAAAATGTTTTTTAAAAGTTAAAGAACTTTCAAAGCCGAAATATAGAATATATACTTACATTAATAGTTCAAATACATTTAGAAATTTAAACTTCTTTAGTTTGCAAAATAAAATTTGCAATCAAAATATATAAAATTAATATTTTTTCCAGATCTTTTTAAAATTTTGCTTTTGAAATTTGAATCTTTATAAAGTTTCTTTTCTTCTTTAATGTTTGCAGTAGAACAGCAAAATGTCCCTTTTGAATTGTAAAGATTTGTCAAATCAAGAGCATTTTATGAATTCTTTGAAGTATTTAAATTACTAAGTCAATTTTCAGATATTTTCAATAATGCAACTAACACTACACGTGCATTTTTTTTTAAATGATATCTAAATAGTAACATTTGTCATTCCGATTCAGTAACTCAGGTGAAATGCACGAGAGAAATACATGAAACGAAATTTCATAATCATAAACAATTAGGCTTTGCTTACAAAAGGAAGCAATATGAATAGTGTAATTTAAAACATTTCTTTTCTTACAAATAAGATAATAGGGGAGCGTGGGAGGAAGGCGACACCTTTTTTCAAAAATAAGAAAATCGACTTTGTTTGACATAAAAACAAAAATTTATCTTTACGGAATACAAAATGAAATCCTTTCTAATGTCCTTGAACAGTATAGAAACATAATATGCAGAAACAATATTATGATTAAAGAAATTGTAAGTTCCAAAATATGTCCCATACTTTCCACTAAGAGGGAGATACAAGATAGCTATAAAGCAAAATATGATAAGCCATTAATAGTCTAGTGTTAGCTACATATGCAGCCTAACAAAGATTGTAGATTGATAATGTCTGTGCCACAATATGAAATTCCAATATCTTCATCATTGAAAGGAAAATTCAATATTTTCAATTTCAGATGACATAAAAAAAAATTACCAGTTTAATTTATTTACATTTTGAAGTAAATGAATACATTATCAATGTTATAGTTAATTTATTAGCCTCTAAAATATTTGCATATTAGCAATTTACATTAATCTTACTAAAAAGAGTGAAATGGACTTGTCCCATTCCTCCCTTTGCTGGCATGTCCCATTTTTCCCCACTGCCTTATTTTAAGATAAACTTCTTTTACAAACAGCAATACTGCTTTCAAGCTTAGTTTTGATTTTGCATAGTATACATTGTAATGTTCCATAAATAGACGAACTGTACACCTGGCCATAAACAAGTAATTAATATATAGAACGCATGAAAATTACATGAAACAAATTTCTTTTATTCTTGAAATAATATTTTATATATACAATTGCAAACTTATACAGATCAGCAACAGAGATTAGATTTCATGAGTCAGGACACGAGAAAATTTTTAATTTACAAAAAAGTAACTTCAAAAGAGCGCAGGGAATATTATAAATTTATAAAAAGTATAAGTATCTGATTATAATATCAAGTGTTGATTAGACATCTACCCCATCCAATGAAAGAGCTTCATACTTCCAGCCCTTTTGCCTGTCAGGTAATCAAGATCCGATTTCCAACAGTTGTCTGTCAGGTAATTAAGGTAGGCTTAAATGCAAGAAAGATCCGCGGATTGCTGCAGATAGTCTCTTTTGGTGGGTGCACATTAAAACCTTCATTAGTTCTCCAGGAAGCGAATAGATGGGCCTGGAATTTACCGTTACAAATTTTTTCGCGAATTACGACACAAAATGCGGCGCACTAGAAAGGATGCATTGAAATTGCGGGATAAAATAACTCTCTAAGAGGATACTGAATTAAAATTCATGCCTCCCGTTGAATATAAATCAAATTTTAGATTACGATTTTTTTCAATAGACGATTTCAAATTGCAAGTTCTCTATGTGCGTAAAGTGTGGTTGAAGAACAGTATCCCAAAACGTTAACGTAAAGGCAAATTTTTTCAGGGTATTCTAAGTGCAAGCTATAGAAAACAATTAAAATAGTCTTGTTTTTCTCGAGGAATTAAAAAAGAAATGGAGTTATTTAAAATTTCAGTTACGTGTGATCGAGTTGCAAAAAACATTGTTTCCCAACTATATTAAGCTTCCTTTAGAGCTTTGGTGCCAAATAGTGGCAAGCCTCGTACCACTAAAGTTTTCAAGCTAACATTTCTTTATCTAATTATCGAATATCTGCAATTTAAGTAGACAATTTCTTTAAAAAATTAGTGGTATTCGACAGACCGCAGTTTGACACCCCTGCTTTACAGTTTTGGAATTTAATTAGAAGCGGTAGTAGAATTTCAGAATATTTCTTTTGATTATTGATATTTTGATTCTTTTGACTTTCTTCAATCATTAAAAATTAAGAAAATAATTTCAGTCAGATGTATTAGGAAACATTCGATTGTGAAGCACGCTATAGTCATATTCAAAGACTTTAATTTTTATGCTTCTTTTTCTCATAAAATTTCAAAAAAATCGCATAATGTGTTAATATTATCACTTTAAAACTACAGGCAAACATTTCGAAAAGAGACATTTTTAGGAAAATTTTTGATTTGAAAGCTTGGTGAAAACTTAGCTTTTTATATAAATCTTCATTTGTTTAGCAGCTTAACTCTTCAATTGGCATTGCAATGCAAAATTTCAAATGTGCAACAAATATATACAACTGAATTCTCGGATTATTTTTGGACATAAATTCAATGGCGGTACTAGAAAGGCTTCATAATTAAAATTTTATCGTAAATTAGAAACCCAATAACAAATTTACAGTTACTTCTTGCATTCATTTACTAATATTTCACAGGGAAAAAAATTGTTGAATTGAATAATGTTAAATTTTGTATTCCGTGATTTTGAATTCCAAGTTCCGTATTTTTGCATCATTTCTTTTTCATATACGATTTATAACTTTGTATCTCGATTATACCTGAAAACTAAACAAAATTTTTAATTTATTATAATACAAAATTAGATTCATAAAAATATATCTCACTTTTTTTATTATTTGAAAAGAAAACATTGTTTTTAAGTCATAATATGTAGATAACATAATCTTTTTACAAGCCAAATTCAGATCCAGGCACATTTTAAATTATTGTTTTGCACATTATGACTTCTAAAGCTTTAGTTAAGGGATATTAGTCATTAATATGGTAGAAAAAAAATTATATATAATTTTCAGAATGTTCGCAATTGGGAACATTCGTCACTTCCAGCGGTCATTTTTGATTTTCTGAACATTTCCTCATAAATGACAGGAATGTAACTTCTATTTCAAAAAATCAAGTTATCTAATTCGAAAAATCTATTTCAAAAAGTCATTTTTATGACTGATCATTTTCCCAGTGGTCATTGGTCATTTTTATGATTTTCTGTACATTTCCTTATTAATGATTGGAATGTAACTTCTATTTCAAAAAATCATATCATCTTTTTACTATTTCTGCTAATATTTTTGAGTCAATTTAGATTAAAATTAATTTTTAATAAATTTTTAAACTTATGTCTCCAATTGGGAACATTGCCCGTAAAGCATGGTGACGTCACTGCAACGTCGTTGTGAAGTCACATTGTGACTTTGTGACCATCGATTGTCGATGGGACGTCACGTGACGTCGATTAGAAGTCACAGTGACTAAAATGTGAAGTCGTTATGGTCGTTTTAGAGCTCTTTTGTAACGTTTCACAAAGTGGTCACAATGTGACAAATTTGTGAAAAATGTGTCATTTGTGACTAATTTGACATTAACATTGTGACGAAACTGACAAAAGCGACGATATTTAAATTGCCAGAAACATGTTTTTTAAAGTAAATAACATGTTTTGAAGGATATTTATAAATTTCTAAAGATTTTTAAGAAAGTCACATCTCAGTCACAATGTGACGTCACTGAGTGGTGGCGTTTTGGTCACAGATGTGATGTGACGAAAGTGACTCACTGTGACGTCACTGTGACCATGCATGCTATTAGGGTGGCCTGTAAATGGTTAATCTCTTTTTAACCTTTTGATTGCTATATCAAATTTTAATAGCCTACCAGCAACTCTAGGCTATTCTTTCGTATTTGAAATAATACGTGTGGAAACTCCCTAAAAGTATGTTTATTTGTTTTGTTATATGTTCATTTGTTGTTTTCTCGTTAAGGTATCGATGTATTTATAGTATACTTAGTATATCATCATATTTGTGTCAGTGGAGTACAAAAGATAAAAAAAAAACTAAATTCGTTAACTTGTTCAAAAATTATCTTGGCCAAATTGATAAAAACATTGTATCGAGAAAACTGAGTTTAAAGTTTTTCCATCGCAGGTATCGATCAGTCTGCGTTGGTGATTTACGGCTCATAGGACTGTAATTTTAAGATGTTTCCTATAGGGCCAGTTGTAGAACATTCTTAAAGTTTCAAATATTGTAAAAATAATAATGAATACATTTTTCGCCGTTTAAAAATCTTTATGGTCTACTCAAAGGTTCTTGATGAGCTAACTCTGCAATACTGTGTAGCATGTTTATGACGTGACTACTATAACATAACTGCCAAACTTCCGGTTTTTTCAAGTCATACAGGCATATTTTAATTTTAAAAAAATTAATAAAATATCTGTATACGTTATTTATATTTCATTTACTAAGTAAAATTTCTCATTCAGAATGCATTTAACTGACTTGAGAGAAACGGGAATGTTGGAAACTGAGCAATATAGTCTACAGTCTAAATTTTAAAAATGCTCAAATTTCGATATACACTATTTTAGTTTTAAAATGTAAAATAAATTTACAGTTATTTATTTGAAGAACTGCTGTATTTAAAATTTTTATGCAGTGAACATTTCTAATGTTTATTTTCCTTATGTAGATATACTCTATTAATTCGTAGATTCAAAGAATGATCTTTTAATAGTTTGTTTCCGAGAATGCATGGAAGTTGTGCGTGATAGATACGAATGGAAGGTTTTAGTAATCAGTAAGTAAAAATGTTATTAATTAAATATTTTGATATTTTTAGTTCTTCATCATACTATTCATGATCTTCATTACAATGCTGGTCGGAGGAATTTTAGGATACGTTTTCAGAAGCGAGGTAAGCCAACTTTTTTTTTACATTTAAATAGTACTGGTATAATGAGCATACCAGGCGCTACACGGCCAAAATCTGTGCTCCATGAGAATATGTAATAGTTCAAACATATTCGGATTCAGCATAAAAGTAAATGTTGATACTCATTTTACATAAGCTAATATTGTCAGATTTATTTTATTTTTTGTTCTGAATTATACCTGTAAAATTAGCACAGAAGAAAAAATATTTTATTGTCAAGACTGCATTAAGAAGTTTTTAAATATTTTAATGAAAATAAGTTTTTTTGGGTTTTGCTTCGAGTATGCTTGTGAAACGCTTATTTGATAAATAACATAACTCAAAAATGAAGTTTTTCAGAAAATGCTGTAAACGTTTTTTAACATCAGAGCATTTTTTCCCAAAATGTTCTGGAAATATTTCGGGAATTTTATATCTAAAATCAAAAGAAGCTTATTTACTTAAGATTTTAATGACACCCTACATTAGATGATATAAAGATTTATAGACAGTAGAGTTATAGTAGAGTTATAAATTTTAAAACTGCTCTCAAATTCAGTCATTTTAAAAGCTATTAAAATGCGCTTTTAATGATAGATTGAAAAAGTACATTTTCAATTCAATTCTATTAATTTTTAAAAAATTACATAATATGAGTTGTCACTTTACGAATGGATGTGCGATGTTAAACCCTTTTAAGAACAGGTGTCACAATTCAGAAAATTGGGTATTTGAGTTGTCATATTAAAAAAAGTCCCATTTCTATGAGGAAGATATCTATTACTTCTACTTCAAAATATTTGTTTTTTCTGATTTATTTTATGACTGCTTCTTTTTTGGCAAAACAATTTTGCGATCATGACAATTACTTTGCTCTAAAATTAAAAGAAAGGCATCTGTACATAAAGTATGCTAAAAACAAACGGCATGATAGTTAACTGAAAAAATAAATTTATTTTATAACACACAATGTAAGCCTTTTAACACTTTACAACACCACGTGCCATATCTGGCACATACCTAAAAATGTTATAATTTTCATAACGTACCATGAATTTGGCTATCATGATCACTATAACTAATGAAGAACAATCCAAAAGAATGGAATAACATTTTGTAAATAACATTTTGACCATGTCAGATATCTGAATTATACAAAAAAAAATTATAATTTGGTCTCCAGTTCCCGTTATTCTACGATTAAAATTGAACGGTAAATAGCTGTTTAAAGTTGGAACATATTTTTTGCTGCAAATTAAGGATCACTCACAAATTTAGTAGAAATATAATTTCGACAGTTATATTTTAAAAAATGGTTGAGAGCATAGTTAAAATTGCAATATAAATTTGAAATCTCTAATTATTCTGACGTAATTCAAAATATACAATTTGAAATAAACATATAAGAAGAAGAAAATTGTCAAATGAAATGATGAAAATTAACAGCCTCAATTCTTTAAAAAATGATGCATATTTTTAAATGGTATTAGATCACACTAACCTGCAAAAGTTGGGTTATATCATGATTTTCAACTTTTGATAAATGATTCTTAAGTATTCTGTACTTCTGAATCCAAAATTGACTTTCATTTTCACCATCATGTAAAGATTTTTTGCAAATCATAAATTTTAAAGTTAAAAAAAAATTGATGCTATAAAATAGATGTAATTGTTGTTTTTAACTTTTGAAAACTGATTATATATATTTTTTCTCGTTGAATCCGAAATGAAAAGGACCTTCAGTTTTAACCATCACGTCAAGATTTTTCGCAAACTGTAAATTTGAAAGATCAAAAGTTCAAAATTAAAATTGAACTTCCGCCTCCATCTCATTGAGCTCTTCAGCTGTTTAGCTCTAAAAATCCTAGTATAAGTCAAAAATATATATATTGAATTAAATAAAATTAATTTTACATCTGTTTTATAGTATCAGATTTCCGCTATATTTTCACATTTACGATTTCTATAAAAATTCTAACGTGATGGTTAAAAATCAAGGTCATTTTAATATTCGGTGTTAAAAATTGCATAAAAATCAATTATTACATGTTAAAAAATACATCCACTTATCTATTTTATAGTATCCTATTTTTATTTTTTTTAACTTTGACAATTTGAGTTGCGAAAAAATCCTGACACGATGGTTTTAAATTTTAAGTAATTTTAAGGTTTGTTTTTTTACATTGCTGATTGCTATTATTTTAATCGAGAAAAAAATGTAATTGAAGTACACATCTCGCTTCGTAGTTGTTCAAATAATATATGTAGCTTTGGTTCTCTTTGACAAATTAGTATACTATCTATGCTTTGAAAAACACAGTATTATCTGGCAGTATAATATCGATTATTTTGTTAATCGAAAGAAAATTTATATAATATTTTGTCAATTTTAGTGAGCAATAAATAAACTATACTCCCAGAAAGTCGGTTGACCCAAAAATTTTGGGAATCGCTGCTTTAAACGAACAAAATAGGAAAGTATATTTTCCCACATAATTATATAATAGCATTGAAGTTACGACGTAAGTGAATCGATGTAAATTTATAAAATCGAAGCACACACACACACACACACAATATTCTGAAAATCGTATTAATTATGAATCTTGGTTATTTTCATTAGGTGTAAATTAGTATTGCTATCAGTGCGCAAATATTATTCCTAATTATTATTTCCATCTGAATAGTGCTTCCTTTCATCGTCATGAAAATGACAGCATCCGTTTTCAGCTAAGTTGAAATTAGAAATGAAAATATCGGTAAATTAGCATTAGACCAAATAAACAGACCAACACGCATTCCATTTTAAAGATTAAAATTCGATTGAAACATCTTTCAATAAATGGTTCTACGCAATTTATAAAGGAACCCAGCATTTTGTACTTAATTCAATTGCAATCAAGAAGGGAGCCTCTGTATTATTGCAACTGCTATATGTAGGTTAATAAACATTGATTTAAGCAAGCAATCTTTCATTCATTAAATTTTCAATTGCTGCATTTAATGGGGATGTTCATTCACAGGCCTAAAAACGGACGATTTTTAGAATTTTTTTTAACCGAGTAATTTGCTAAAATTTTCGTATTTAAATACTTTTTTAACGATATTCCTATCACACTTTTATTTATATGTACATTTATTCTTCAAAAAATTTCTAATCTTCATTTCCGAAGAAGATTATCACAGAAATGAGACTCAACATAATGAAAAGTATTTTATTTAATTAAAATTTTTAGATAAAATATCAAGACAATAAAGTCTAAAAAGATGCCATTTGGTATTTTTATAGAAATAGTGCAAATATTTTCATAACATATTTTATGAAAAATATTAAACCTTTGCGATTAAATTATTTTAATAAAGAACTTTAAGTGGGAATTTGTCATGATCACTCTTTCTTGATCTGTATTATCTGAAACTGATCGACATTGAATATAATACTTTAATCTTTACTACATGTATGAGCCGTTCAGTGCAAAAATCAATAAACTCCACTTTCAGAAAAATCTTAAATTTTAAATGTCAAGCACTTGGTATAGACATAGCGTTTTACATTTGTAATAGCTTTCCTGAATAATAAAGATTAATACCATTAACCGACAAATTACTTTTCACCATTGAAAAATAAATAATTTACCTCCGATGACATTTTGATTAACTTCATACTCTAATGTAAATCATTATAATAAATCAACATAATAAAATATTCGAAGCTTTTTACTCTATTCATAGTGTGAAAAATATCTTGCTGCGATATCAAAATCATTGGAAGTTGGAACTTCTTTAAAATTTTGACTCCGATTTTGTCGTTATTGAGTCACGTGCGAAATGATTGACTTTGAATGCTCACTTTTTGAATAATTGCTTTTTTTTAGCTCTCAAATCGATTAAATTCACCCATCACATTAAAAAATGTAACTTTACTGGCGATTATTTTTTTACTATTCTTTCTTATTAATATTGTGTGCAATTAGATGAAAGCTATATCTGTATTTATGCGTTCTATAATATGTTTTTGAATTTAAATTATAAAGGGAATAAAAAAAAATGTACATTATTTCATTTCATCGCATTTCTCAATTTTTTGCTTTATGGAGTTAATCGATTTGTGCACTAAACGGCTCATATACAGGGTGAGTTATAAATATCGAAACAATAGGCTATCTCCTTAAATATTGCCTCTAGACCCATACTTCCAATTGCAAAAATTCACAAAAAAAGGTGAAATTTCTGATAAGTTGCAACTCCATGGGGGGTCTATTTGAAAAAATACGAAAATTAAATTTTTATACGGCCCCCGTAGAGCAAAATTCCCAATTAGGAAATTATTCCTTATCAATTCCTAAATTGAACAACAACAACAAAAAAAATTCATCTCCGTATCTGAAAATCTGACAAACATATTAAAATCCAAAATTCGTCACTTACACCACTTTACCATGCCTGTAAACGATGAATTATTAACTTGTTTTCGAAGCAAATGAGGGATCGTCCACAAATTATCCGTATTAAATGTCGATTCAAGACCGTGCCAAATATTTGAACATAATAAAGCAGCGTATTGATTTAAATCAAAACTTGTTTTCAAAATATGTTGATCGTTAGCACTGGAGGTCTGCATGGATCGAAATATCTGGGTCCAGTCCCAAACCGACCAATAGGGAAAAAATTTCTGTCCGGCATGGGAAAATGTTAAAATCATAATCCGGACCAGGCTGGAAAAAAGTTTAAATCATAGCCCGGCTCAGCAGTGAATTTCTTCATAGTTTTTTACTTCAGTGTAGTTAGAAATTGTTTCACGGGGAGGAGTTCTGACCAAAAATATTTATTATAGCTTTTCGTTTTTTGTATTTACACTTTTTATTATTAAAGAAGAGCCAAAGGATGTGATATATTTATTTTATCAATGAATCTCTGTTTATATCTAAATGTTTCACTTATATTTTAATATCGCTAATATATATATCCCATGCGTTGGAGATTGAAAAATGTTATACAGTAAAACCTTTTAAGACGGAATCGCATAAAAAAGAAAAAATACGTAATAGACAAATGCCCTTTCTAGGAGAGTTAAATGGAGTTTTTTTTTTTTTCCCCTTAGGTATTATTGTATTCATTTTGCATGGATCAACACATTTTTTGTTTAAGACAGAATTCCGTCATAGGCAGATTTTTTTCTGTTTTTATTGTGTTTAATTTTTTAACATTTAAATATACTATTCTTAAAAAATTAATTTTAAAGTTTTTTTTTGGTAAAATAAAAGCGATTTTAAAATCTATTGGTTTTTGTAAAAATTTTGATTGAATCAAATTTTACTTATTTCATGCACGTATTAGGTCAGTCAGAGACTGTGATTTTAATGCGGATTGTTCGAGACCGAGATTGAAAATTTCGAAATGTGCAGGCCTTATTAAAAGTTAAGAATTATTAAAGTAAAATAATACAAACTTGAAACATGCCATTTTTAATTATTTTACATTAGGTTTGTTTCAAGGAAAATTGAAAAATTATTTACTTTTGAAAATAAGATTTTTTAAAAGTTATATTATTTTTTCAATAAATATTTTTAATAGTTCTAAAATTAATATGGAAAAAAAAAACCACGAAACAAAACTAAGATCAGATTTTCATGTTTAATTAAATGGAAAGAAATTGAAATCCGATAAATAATGTTTGGAGTTATAACGATTTTTAATTATCCCATTTAAACCAGTACTAATCATATGAAATTTTTATAAATTTTATGATAAATTTTAGGATGTGACTTTCTTAGCAAATTATATAGCTAATCATCACAAAAAAAAGAAAAAAAAATCAAAGTTCTAACTCAAAAGATAGATTTTTTACGCGTTTCCTAGAACTGTTAAAGTAGCATTGTCTTTTGAATTGCGCACATTTCAATTTGTGTCTAATCCCTTAAAACCTGATGAATTATTCAAACGGCTATAACTCCGCGAGTTTTGAAGATATGAAGATGCAACTTTTTGTGTATTATTCAGGACAGGATATGGAAAGTTTTCCTAATTGGAATTTTTATCCTACGGGGGCCGTATAAAAAGTTAATTTTCGTACTTTTTCAAATATACCCCCCATGGAGTTGCAACTTATCTTATCAAAAAGTTTACTTTTTTTAATGAATTTTTGCAACTGGAAGTATGGGTCTAGGGACAATATTTAAGGAGATAGCCTATTGTTTCGATATTTATGACTCACCCTGTATATAATATAGTCTCAATATTAAAAAAAAAAAAAAAAAAAAAAAAAAAAAAAAAAAAAAAAAAACAACAATAGCAGAGTTGCCAACCTCCGGCTTTTTTTAATTCATGAAAACGTACTTTGAACCAGAAAATTTACATAATTAGAAGTGTTTAGTATTGATTCAGAGGGTCATTTGAAATTTACTTAATTTCTTTGACTCAATAAATTTCTGGTTAGAAGTATAATTGCTTGATTTTTAAAAAGCCGGAGGTTGGCATATCTGCAATAGATGTTCAAAGCAAAAATTGGAATTTTTGAGCCTAAATAAGATTTTTTCTTTATGAGCAAATATATATATATTATAATAATTTTAAAAAGATGAAAGAAAGAAATTCAGAAATTTCTATGCAGGATGCACACAAAATATCTTGAAATAAATCGATGCCAACAGGGTTTAAGTAATTGATTTTAGTACTGAGACATCTTGGTCACCAATTTACGAAATGCGATTTCAAGGAAAACGCGTTCAAAACTTCGATTTACATTTGCTTGAAATACAGTAAACATCCTGTAGCCGGCAATCTGAATAAACTGGTATGATTTTCGGAAAAATTAGCATTCCTTGTTTAATAAATAATCTGATGGAACTTCAGCATGACGAATGAAATAGGGGAAAGTCATGGCGTAAATTTTGGCCTGAAGTAATGAACGAAATTTTGAAATTGCTGATAACTTAACAGCTTATGATGAACTGAAAAAATTTTAGTTTGTTTGCCTTTAAAGAACCTCTTGTCACAACTGAATCGAGAAGAAATAAAAATGTGGGTTGAAGCAGATTTTGGACCCACCAGTAGCAGAGAGGCTCTGCCCTCGAAACTGGTAGACTGGAGGTACTGAGTTTGATCCCACTTGGGCCCGTTGGCCTAATCATTCGATGCTTTTCGTGGTTTTCTTCGAATCTAGGATTTCCTTGCGTGAATACGGGTTAGGTTCCCTTAGAAAGACCCTCAAGGAGGACAAACCCCCTAAGTTTCTACATCCTAAGTGTTGATAATTGGACGTCACAAATACAACTGAAGCAGATTTTGGTGAGCTGACAGAGAAAATTTTGACAGATACGGCCATCATTCAGAGTGTTGTCAACCCAGCAGCCCAAAAGACGTTGACTCTGATGAAGGTGATGTGGGTCATTCCATGATAACTTATGTTACATTTAAAGCAATTTACTGCAGTAATTTTAGTAATATAGCACTAAAAATATTCAAAACTAAAATTAACATGATTTGTCAATAAAACTTATATAATGGTCAGTTGGATGAAAATTACCTAAAAAATGATAATGAAAATTACATTTTCTATAACTTACATTATTTTTTTTGTAATGGCAGTTACCATAGTAAATATAACAAACAAAATTTAATAAATAACGCTAAAATTAGGTAATTTTCATCTAAATTGGGCGTTGAATAAGTTTAATTAATGAACCATGTAAAATTTACATTTTGAATAATTTTTGTGTGTTATATTACTAAAATTACTGAATTGTTCTAAATGTAACGCAAGTTACCATGGAATGACCCATGTGGAGGAAACAAACATCACCAACTGGAATCAAGCAGTCTTGAATACATTTATCAAGTTTCCTGCGGCCGTCGTTTGTTCAGTTGTGTGAAAATTATGAAACTCCATATCGTACGAAATAATTTACTGAAAAAAAGGACAGACGTCTACTTAACAAAACAAACTGATATTCGAGATTTGTTTAAGACGGCTTCGACGAGTGGGCCTACTATGTAGGTTTTCAATGCGAGATTTCATTTTATAGTTATGTACATATGTTGTACTTTACATCATTGAGTATTTTTTTTATTTTATTCAATATGTTTAAAGAATAGAAATCATGCATTGATTTCATTTTTTGTTTAATTCTAAATTTTGCGCGTTTTCCCGACATTAACCGTATAATCTAGAAAATATCGCAATCAGAATGCTTCAAGTTTCAAACATGCCGGATTAAAGGATGTTTACTCTGGTGCAATTCTCAAAAGTTTTTGTGTTATATATACACTGGTGAGCAAAATTTAAGGACGAGCCCCAAAATGCCAATTTTCAAGGGATTTTCAAGAGCTAATTTTCACGCGAATATTCAAAAGGAAGTAATATAATTCGAATAATTACTATCCCTGTATAACAGCTAGTCCATATAACATCTTATTCAGGTCACACATGGTCACAAGAGTCACAATCACCATGGCGAAACAAAAAATAGGAAATTCCATACGTCTTTTTTATGAGTCTCAAATGACATCATATGAGAGTCCACTATCAGGTCACTGTGACTGCTGCTTTGTGACGAGTCACCAGGTAACTTTACAATGTCGTTTCATTGAGACTCTCGTGTGACCTCTCATCTGGAGTCTCAGTTTCAAAGTCATTGTGAATGTTGCAATATGATAAATTACAAAATAATGTCCCATTAAAGTCACATGGTGACTTTTCACCACTTCTCACAGTGGTTACTTCACAGTAAGGGTCTCTGTCATCATTTGACAAAGTCTTGTGACAGAAAGTCGCCATGTGACTTTAATGTGACATTATATGGTAATTTATCGTAATGCAACATTCACAATGATTTTGAAATTAAGTCTCCAAACGACAATCACAGGAGTCTCAATAAAATGACATTGTAAAGTCACCTGGTGACCCAACACAAAGCAGCAGTAGCAGTGACCTGTCAGTGGAGTCATATATAGTATTCATTTGAGACTCATAGAAGAGACGTATGGAATTTCCTATTTTTTCTTTTGACGAAGGGACTGTGACTCTTGTGACCATGTGTGACCTGAATGAGACGTTATATGGACTAGCTGTTATGCAGGGATAGTAATTATTCGAGTTATATTACTTCCTTTTGAATATTAGAATGAAAATTATTGCTTGAAAATTCCTTAAAAATTAGCATTTTTCGACTCGTTTTTAAATTTTGCTCGCTAGTGTATGTATTATACAGGGTATTTTTTTAAGTGGGTAAAACCCTATAGCAAAAAGAACTACTGGTCCAAATGACCTGAAATTTCCCAAATATGATGCCAAAGCAATGGGAATTTTTTAGGCGTAGTTAAAAAATAAAATAAAATAGAACCTTCAAATTAAATCGACAGATAGCACTGTATATGAGTCAAGAGATGAACTTCCACTCGACACGCGCACATTGGTGATAAAATTTTTTTTTTTTTTTTTTTTTTTTTTTTTTTTATAGCGTTAATGACACATACGATGCTAGGACATCTGTAGAATAATAAACATGATGTGTGCATGCTTCACATTTTTATAGCCTATATGAGTGTGTCTTGCGAAAGCACATCTCCTGACTCATATACAGCGCTATCTGTCGATGTGATTTAAAGTTTATTTTATTTATAGATTTTTTTTAACCACGTTTAAAAAAATTCCCATTGCTTTGGAAGCATATTTTTGAATTGTAAAGTCATTTAGACCAGTGGCGTTTTTTGTTATAGGATTTTATTTTCACGATTTAAAAAAACTGTAAATACTATCATTAGTTATTATAGGAGGGCCTTGAAAAACAGTACTTTCAAAAGGTTTTATAGAAAAAAAGAGTTTTTGAAAAATAACTGAATGCATCCCTCAAGGGAAAAAAAGACCTGATTCTTAAACATTTTTAACTAATATTTTTTGTTCCCTTACTTAAGATATTAGTATTTTTTAATAGTTTACTTTTATCAATATATTTACCCAATATTTCAATCGCTCATGAAACATGTGAATTTAAGAACTCTTATATTTGCGGTGATAAACTTCTGGCAGTTTTAATTTGCAGCACTGATATTTTTGAAGACAATTGCTATTTCTCATCACTTTTTCTAGTTATTTTTTCCACTATATTTGAAAATAGTAAAATTAATTAATTTCGAAGCTGATTGATATCGAAAATTTTTCATCTGCTTTAGTTAGCATAGATGAGTGTAACCATGTTTAAAGTCATTGATTTCAAATGAATGTTTCAAGAATACTTTTCTCTTTTCTCAGGTTGACGAGAGAATGTACTCTGAAATGATGATGACCATAAAACTATACCAAAATGACACTCAAGTCACTGATGCGTGGGATGCTGTCCAGACAGTCGTAAGTTTATTATTATTTTATACCATTTATGATAAGCACTTTAATAATTTGTCATGATTAAGTGGATTTAGAAAATAAAGTTCTTCACTTTCTTAAATTTATTGTTATTTCTGTACTTTACCTTTGCATGAGAAAATAAAAAAATTAATTATTTGTGTGTTTATGAGCCTTTTTGAAAGAAAAATGTCTTTAATTTCTTATACAAACAAAAGGAATAAATCTATGTATGAATCTATGTATGTATCCATGTTTAAAATTATTTGTGTCTTTGTAAGTCTTTTTGAAAGAAAGTCTTTTAATAATTTGCTTATACAAATAAAATGAATAAATGTATGTATATAATTTTGGACATTTTTCATAGAAAATTTCCCACGCTTTGAAATTAGGTAATTTTCAAAATAAATCTTTTAAGTAATTAAAATTTAAAATAAAAAAATCAAACAAAATGCTCTATCAGATTGAGGAAGAAAACCACTTTTTTCATTAATATAAAATTGCAATATCCACTGTTGATATATTTACTTCAGTCCTCTATAATCTTTTACTTACAATACCTCCTTTCCTGTAGCATATAAGTTTTCATTTTTATCTGCAAATGTAGATAAAAGTTTTTTTTCGCCGATTCTGAAGAAATTGTGTCAAGTGATGAAGAAAGCTCTATTATTTAAAATGTATAAAACATTAATCTAAATTCTATTAAATTCTCCCACCTTTTTAAAACATTGCTACTGCATTTTATACTGTGTAAAATTTATTTCCGCTGGTACATTTTTTCTAGAAATATTAGATTTGACATAAGATGTGAGACACTTTTTTTATGTCGCCGCATAAACTTCTATACAGTACATACTAAAATTAGGAAAAAGTATGCGATTTCACAGGTGTGGCTTCTATCTAAATTCCTATAGGACGTAAATGAAATATGTATGCTGCCAGACACGCAACAAATCTTTTAAGTTAATCCCAAAAATGTTATTTTTATAAAAATAAAAAAAATATTCTAAAAAGCTCATTTCATTTGAGTATTAAGTTTTCTGGTTGTACGAAAAGTTTAGGCAAAAAATAGAAAATCTTATTAATAACAATAATTTTGGAAAAATTGAGGCGATAAACGAAATATCTTTTTATATATACAAGTTAGAAGCATAGATCGAAAGATTAAACATCTCACTGAACATTCGATGCTGAAAATGAGATAAGTAACACTTTCAGTTCGTCTACAGGGTCATACAAGATTTTAATTACATTATGGTCTAAAGGGAAAAACGGCTTTGCGGTACATTTTATTGATGCTGCGATAATCAAACACAATGAATATTAAAAGGATGACTAAGATGCCCTACAAAATATTTTCTATAAGTTATACAGGGTGATTCATAAATATCGAAACAATAGGCTATCTCCCTAAATATTGCCCCTAGACCCATACTTCCAAATTGCAAAAATTCATAAAAAAAGGTGAAAGTTTTGATAAGTTGCAACTCCATGGGGGGGGGGGGGTCTATGTAAAAAATTACGAAAATTAAATTTTTATACGGCCCCCGTAGGATAAAAATTCCAATTAGGGAAACTTTCCTTATCTAGTCTTGAATTAGAAATTTTTTTTTATCTTTATACCGTCAAAACTCGCAGAGTTAAAACCGTTTAAATAATTCATCAGGTTTTAAGGGATTAGACATAAATTGAAATGCGCGCAATTCAAGAAACAATGTTACTTTAACAGTTCTAGGAAACATGTAAAAAAATATCTTGAATTAGAATTTTGATATTTTTTTTTCTTATTTGTAATGGTTAGCCTTGTAATTTGTTAAGAAAATCACATACAAAAATTTCTCATAAAATGTATCAAAATTTCAAATGATTAGTACTAGTTTAAATGGGATAATTCAAAATAATTATAACTCGAAACATTATTTATCTTATTTCAATTTATTTCCATATAATTTCAGATAAAAATTGGATTTTAGTTTTGTGATCAATTTTAAAACTATTAAAAATATTCATTTAAAAATGATTTAGCTTTTTAAAAAAATCACATTTTTAAAAGTAAATATTTTTTTCCAATTTGCCGAAACAAAACTAATGTAAAGTAATCAAAAATGACATGTTTCAAGTTTGCACTTTTTTTCTTTAACAATTTATGACTTTTAATAATTTAAAGACGAGAAATAGTGGGGGGAAGGAAACTCATCATGCAGAAAAAACGCATTTAAAGTTTTATGTAAAGTTTGTCTCCTAATAAAATGTTTAAATGTATTTTGAAGAATTGAAAGTGTGAAATTTTGTAATCTTGTAAAACTCTTTTTTGTAGCTCAAACTTCCGATTTAATTTATCTCTTCTCATTTACATCTCCTTTCATTACTGTTTAAATGTCCGTCAGTTATTTAAAGCAATGCTTTTTCTAAGATGCGGATTAAGTCATTTTTATAAATTTAGCTGTTACAAATTCAGGATTTTTATCGTCCTTTTAGAGGCTGTAAAAAAATCTCTATTCTGGGGCAAGGCCGGACCAGGACCGAGGTGTTACTTTTTTCTGATGACTCGCCTAGCCGAGCCTAACGTATTTTTCATAACGGAGGGGACTGATTCCTTCATCCTAAGTCTGCACTGGACGAAATTTTCAGCTTCGGTCTCAACACAACCCGTATTAAAATCATTGTCTGACTGACCTAATACGTGCATAAAATAAGTAAAATTTGGCTCAGTCAAAATTTTTACGAAAAACACGTAGTTTATAAAATTGCCTTTATTTTACAAAAAAGAAAAACTTTAAAATTCATTTTTTTTATGAGTAGTATATTCAAAAGCTAAAAAAATAAATATAATAAAACCAGTGAAAAAACCTGCCTATGACGGAATCCTGTCTTAAACGGAAAATGTATTGATCTATAAAAAATAAATATAACAATACCTGAGAAAAAAATAAACTCCGTTTACGCCTCCTAAGTAGGGCATTTGTCTATAACGTATATTTTCATTCTTTTGTGATTCTGTCTTTAAAGGTTTTACTGTATAATATTTTTCAAAGTCTCGAATGCATGGAATATGGATTAACGATATTAAAATATAAGTGAAACATTTACATATAAATACAGATTCATTGATAAAATAAATATATTACAAGCCTTTGGCGTTTATTTAATAATAAAAAGTATAAATATGAAAAACGAAAAGCTATAATAAGTATTTTTGGTCAGAACTCCTCCATATGAAACAATTTTTAACTATACAGAAGTAAAACTATATAGAAATTCACGTTTAAGCCGGGTTATGATTTAAACTTTTTTCAGACCGTTCCGGATTATGATTTTAACATTTTTCCAGGCCGGGCCGAACTTTTTCCCCTGTGGGTCGGTTTGAGAATGGACCTAGATATCTTGACCCATTCAAACCTCCAATACGAACTGTCAACTTATTTTGAAAACAATTTAGCTTTAAATCAATACGCTACTTTTTTTATATCCAAATAAGAAGTACTGTCTTAAATCGGCTTTTAATAAGTCAGTTTGGGGACGACCCCTCATTTGCTTTCAAAATGAGTGAAAAACTCTTCGTTTACAGGCATGGTTAAGTGGTGTAAGTCACGAATTTTGAAGAATTTTGGATTTTAATATCTCTTTGAGGTTTTGAGATATATGGATGATTTTTTTTTTTTTTTTTTTTTGCTCAATTTAGGAATGTATAAGGAATAATTTCCTAAGTGGAAAGTTTGTCCCTACGGGGGCCGTATAAAAAATTAATTTTCGTATTTTTTCAAATAGACCCCCTATGGAGTTGCAACAGATCTTGTAATTTTATCGAACACTTTCGCATGTAGAATTTTTTAACATCATTTACTTTGAGCCTAAGTAAGAGCTTCAGGCGTGAATCTTTCAGATAAAAAATTGCCCCCATCTTTATGTATTCCCGAAGACTGTTAAAGCATAATTTTCGATTTTTTAAAACGCACACTATTTATAAATTTATTAAATTACACTTCATACATCGTTATTAATTTCAGTCTATCAATATTTTCCCTTTTAAGATGTCAAAAGTTGGCTCATGGAATTTTTCACCTTCAGTAAATGAAGTTGCAGAAAGATAAGTAGTAGGTGATATTACAAGGAGATTATTATTTAGGAAATTAATTCTCTTAATGTGCTACTGTTTTTGTTATTTCGCTTTCTCTACACTGTAAAAAAAAAGGTCGATCTACTAAAAAAACTTTAGTGATCCTTGTAATTACTAAAAAATTTTTAGTAATCTTAGTCGGTTACAAGAAAATCTGTAAGAATTACTAGAAAAAAGTTAGCAACGAAGAGAATTAAGTTTTATATTTTAAATAACTATTACTAAGACTCACTTGGTGTGGCCTTGATAGCATAGTGGTTATAGTAACGGACTCCAGACTAAAAGGTCCCGGGTTCGATACTGGCCACCGCCAAATACGTCCCGAATGTATGTAGTGTAATTACTCGTTAGTAAAAGGATTGTGAAAATCCTGTCGGAGCAGTTAGCAATGTTTGGTGCTGCCATCTATTGCAGTTTTGCCGAAAATCTTCCGCTTCAGAAGTCTGGATGCAGCTCGAAGGAACCTCCTGCCCTTCGGGCGCACGTAATGGTTATTAAAAATAATTTTGAAGCTATTACTAAAATTTGCTTGGTGGCTCATACTAAAAATTTTTAAGTTAGTTATACAAAAAATTCTTTTGTTCAGTTTGCAAAAGAAATGCTTGTTTCACTTGCAAAAAAAAAAAAAAAAAGTTTGTAATGGTTACTAAAAAATTCTGTGGAATACAAATTTACTAAAAAATTTTTAGTAACCTCTTGAATTTTTTTTACAGTGTAGACAAATGTAAATAGGAATATTTTACATTCTGATCCTTACTTCGTTGCATTATTGCAATCAGCAGATCTACTTTCAATTTCCAGATGAAATGTTTCGATATCAATCATAATTCATGATTGTATACTGTAATTTAAACTTCTATAGTAAAATATTAATTTCATTAAATTAAAAACATCGAAAGCGGAAAGGTTTAGGCCCAGGGCTCTAAATAAGTCGGACGACCGCTGCGGTATGTTTAATGTTTGTATCAGGTTTGATGGGAGATCGGTGAGTGCATGTGCCTTTCTGAGGTCCTGTGAAATTAAACTTATAAAAAGGAAATTACTTATTTAATGCTATTTGCACACAAATGCATAAACACACATTTATTTTACTAGTGTACGCTTACTTATGTAGTTATGTTTTAAATATGCGGATGCAGATTATGTCTTTCGGAAGTTCATTCAAAATCGCCGAAAAAAAACCCTTAAAAATCCCAGTACAAATTCCGAATAAAAATTATCGGAAAAAAAAGCATTTACAATATTGCGCAAAAAAAGTCAAAACTGAATTATTTTTACTAAAGGACCAAAATCGTCACAAAACGTAAATAAAACCGCTAAAAATTCACTAAAAAAACCAACACAATTTATTATATTGGGATTGTCCAGAATAGCTCAGTGATCATTTGCAACATTCCCAAGAGGTCTCTAGTTTGAATCTTAGCTTAGACACCCTTTCCACTATTTAGAAAATTACAACGCGTGTGATTTTGGATTTTGTTGCAAAGAGTAAAAAAAAAAAAAAAAAAAAAAAAAAAAAAGGCAATTTTTTGCTGATGGCATCGATTAGTCAAATGAAGCATTGAGAAATTGTTTCATTTGGAATCAAAAATAGCTCATTTATAAGATATTTTTAGGTAGATTTCGTAAGAAATACTACCTATTGCAATCGCACCAGTTTATATCTATCTGTCTATATATATATATATATATATATATATATATCACTTTTTTATGGACACGATAACTTCTATAATTCTTCACCAATCTCCACCAAACTGGTACATAAAATCAAAGGGGATAAAATCTTGGCTAAGTTCGTTAATGGGCAAAATCGGACCAAGGGGGTCGGAATAGGGGGCGTTTTTGTGAAAACCGAAAAAACGCCATAACTTCTTAATTAAAGTAGATATCGAATCGGTTTAAAGTTTATATTACTTCTTAAAAATGGACTAAAAGTATATGCATGACAGATTTTTGATAAATTTAGAAGTGGGCTCAAGGGGCGAAAAAACAGGGATTTTGAGAGAAAAAAATTCATAACTTCGTCAATTTTCAAGATATCAAGTCCAACTAAATTTTTTGTAAATGTTCTAAAAATTATCTAAAACTTTGTATTTACAAGTTTTTGATAGGACCAACTTTTACCGATGAAAAAAATTAAAAACGAAAAGAAAAAGGGCGCTGAAAAAAGAGAAAATTCCATAACTCTGTCAATTTTTAAGATATCAAATCTGATTAAATTTATTTTACATCTTCTCAAAAATATCTACAACTTTTATATTGACAAGTTTTTCATAGGACCAATTAGTATAGCAAAAAGAAATTAAACAAAAATAGGAGTTGGAGAAAAAAAACCTCAAATCCAAACTGCTTATATTCTGACTCATTTTTAAATTCATTTTTGATTTTAAACGCATCCAAATGGTAGATCCTCTTATTTAGATACTGTATAAAGTGACGCATTGGTCAATTTTCTGATTAAGACAGAATATATTTCAAAAAAGGCTACCAAAAAGGGTATTTTGAACAGAATTTTCCGGAATCATCGTGACTGAAAATTTAAGGAAGTGTTCAAATAAGAAATTGCGTTTTTTTTCGACTCGTTTTTAAATCCATATTTGCTCTCAACTGCATCCAATTTACAGATCCTCTTATTTAGGAACTATATAATGTGATGCATTGATCGGTTTTTTAATAAAGACAGAATATATTTTGAAAAAAGCTACCAAAAAGGGTATTTTGAACAGAATTACCCGAAGAATTCGTGATTTGAAAATTTAAGGAAGTTTTCACATTAGCAAATGGTGTTTTTTATGACTCGTTTTAAAATCCATTTTCGCTCTCAAACGCATCCAATTTACAGATCCTCTTATTTAGGAACTATATACTGTGACGCATTGGCCAGTTTTTTGATAAAGATAGAATATATTTTTAAAAATGCTGTCAAAGTGAGTATTTCGCACAAAATTTTCCGAAGCAATCATGATTAAAAAATTAAGGATGTATTCAAACAACAAACCGGTTATTTTATGACTCATTTTTAAATTCAATTTTTTTCTCAAATGCATTCAACTGACAGTTTTTTGTTATTTAGGAACTGTATAATGTACTGTTTTGGTCAATTTTTTGAAATAAATTCAGAATTTATTTCAAAATATGTTGTCAAAATGGGCATTTGAGCTGAATTTTTCTTAAGATGATTCTGATAAAACCAGTTTTTGCAGAAAAAGGAAATTAAAAAATTTTCATAAACGGCCAAATGAAGTTATTAAACTGGGTTTATCTCTAATCATATATATATATATATATATATATATATATTTTTTTTTTTTTTTAAATGAGCACTCTTCGAAATCTACCTCCGCCTATAGGCCCAGCCGACAGGGATTTTTTCTCATTGCAGCTAATTGTTGGAGCACTTATCCTATAACGCGTAAATTTTTAAAGTGTAACATTTTTTAACAGGTTCGCTGCCACTCACGCGCCAGCGCGGTATGGGAGTAATGTCCAATAGCCAGTCACGCGCTGGCGCGGGAAAATCTTTCACTGGTTCTTTGTTATAAAAAGTAAATCGGCTTCTGGGGAAAACCCACTTTTACAGTGCGGCATTATCTAGTATCACATCTTTACGTAAGCGGCAGCGATCATGTTAAATTACGTATTTTCAAAGCACACAATGTGGCATTACAGTATAATAATCATTTTTGGATGATTGCATTGGAATGAAAATTCAGAATTTAAATAATTATACTAATAATAATTTTTAAAAAAACAAAGAAACGGTTAAAAAATTAAAGCCTATAAAGAAAGAAAAAAAAATTAAATGCATTTTCAAAAATATTCCTCTTTAACTTTTTAAATAAAAAATACACTTTTAAAAATGCTGTTAACAAATGTGTCATATCACTATTATTAAAAAAAATACATAAAAAAAGCCTAACACTTCACAATGCTTGAAAAAAAAAAAAAATAAACACAGCCTCACATCCCGTTACCTCGCTGGTCTATTGAAAGAATATGTATGGACCGCGTGAAGAAATAAATAGCTTCAGAAAATGCACGTATGGTCGTAAACTTATTTTTTTCCTCTGAGTATCAGCAGCAAATTCTCTAAATGTTATCTTGACAGTTTATTTTTTTAACTAAGTAAATTATTAATAAAGACAATCTATTAGAAAATTTTTCATTCTTAAATTATAAATTACGTGTCATTGTAATTTTAGAAATATACATATAATCTCAGAATTTGAATTGTCCACTTAAAATTTTGCATTCGAATTTCTGTTTCTTCCCTCACATCTAAAATTAAAGAAGCCATAGTTAGTCTGCTAGGGAATCTTATTTATCCGGCATTAAACAGTGTCAATAGATATGTAATAGAGCATTGTAAGAAAACAACCGTCATAGAATGGACTGAAAATGTTTTTTCAAACCACGCCCTGGAACACAAAGATATTAGACGCATATTATTGGTGATTATTTATTGCGTGAAATCAATCCTTGCATTTGTATTCTATGGAGAATGCTTAAATTGTGGTTTATGAATTAATAATGGCTAAACTGAATACATGGCCTAGAATATATTCTTGTGATATATTTCGTTCCTTCATAATTTTAATCAATTTTCAATATCTTTAGTATTTTTCACTTTCTCGTAATATTTTTTCACTGAAAAATAATGCTGCATTTAACTTTACTCTCGAAGTAAGTTGGATCGACAAAACACGTTTCTTGTGGTATAAGGAAATGAATTCGAAACTAAATACAGTCTACTCTCGTTAATTCGAAATCGGATAATTCGAATGTTCGTTTAATTCGAACTAAACATGAATTCCCCCGAATTTTCAATGACAGAATAACGTTAAATTTTTTCATTAATTCATACTCATTTTCTCTGGACATCGTTTAATTCGAACTAACGAGAATTCCGATTTTTCATTCTTCCTTTCTTTCTCACGGATTTCAGATCAATTGAATAACTTTCTTTCTTTGATTTTTATGAAAATTGTTCATATAATTATACATATAATCCCATGCATTTGATATCCACTTTCTAAGTGCCCCGTCTGTCCATCAGTGACGCTTCTATTAGGTAGCTTTCATTACAAAAAGTAAAAAGCTACCTATTGCAGCCGTCCGGAGGAAAGCACTTCCGGAAAATTTTGGTATATTTTCACCGATCATGACCCCCAGACCCCAAAACCACCCTCCGTTCAAATGTTGACACATATATATATATATAGTCGAACCTCTATATAACGAAACTCCATACATCGAATTTCTCCATGTAACGAATTTTTAGTAAGAACGGTCCCCTTTTCGCATGATTACATTAAAAACAGACTCTATATAGCGAAATATCTATCTCCATATAACGAATTTTTTCATAAATTGATCTTAATTTATTCAGTTTTAAAAAAGCTTCGAAATCATATGGAATCAATTTTCCATCACTTATTTTTGATTTATCGTTCAGTGGAGAGGTTTTTTTTTTTATAAATATTACTTCTCTCCTTATTCTTTAAATCTAACAAGTTCATCCCACCTCCCACACACCTTTCAACATCCTTCTCAAAACACAGTCAATTGAATTGTTACACATATAAGAGAGGAATCAATGAAAGCACATAAGAGAGACCTTCAAATGGAGGAAAATATCAACTACAATTTTTCATTCCTTGCTAAAATTTGAGAATTTTTTTTGAGAGCGTAACAATTGTAATTTTAAAATCAAAACAACAAAAAATTACAGATTTCTTCCTCTGAAATTTATGTAAGTCTTCCTTATTTGATTTTCATTAAGCTTTCAAATAAATGTCTTTTCTCTTTTTTGAAACTGCTTAAATAAGTAAGAAATAAAATGTTAGATTAATATATACTTTTAAACATTTCAAATCCTTAATTAAAAAGATCAAAAATAATATTTTTTCAAAATTTACACATTAAATACTATTTTTAACATCATACTCTATACATCAAATTTCTCTATATAACGAATTTTTTACTGGAACGATGGATTTCGTTATATAGAGGCTCGACTGTATATATATATATCTGATATTTGTCATGCGATAACTAACGTATTTATGAACCGATTTGAATGAAACTTGGTATGTACATAGTACATACAAATATCTCGACCGAGTTCGTTGGTCAGCATCATCCGCCATTTTGTTTCAAAATGGCGGCCATTTTAAATTTTTTAAAAAAATTAAAATTTAAAATTAAATACGAAAAAATTAAAAGTTGAAAAATGTTTTCCTTTTACGTGTTAGAACTTAAAACAACGATTCCAGAACACTTTTTATTTTGTCTATATCTTACAAAATTATTGAGTTATAGCACTTTGAATTTTTCTTATGTCTGACATTTTGAAACGGTCTGATTTTTGTCACGTGATAACACGCGTATTTATGAACCGATTTCAATGAAACTTGGGATGTACATAGTACATACAAATGTCTCGACCGAGTTCGTTGGCCAGCATCATCCATCCTTTTGTTTTAAAATGGTGGCCATTTTAAATTTTAAAAAAAAATTAAAATTTAAAATTAAATGCGAAAAAATTAAAAATTGAAAAATATTTTTCTTTTACGTGTTAGAACTTAAAACAATAATTCCAGAACACTTTTTATTTTGTCTATATCTTAAAAAATGACTGAGTTATAGCACTTTGAATTTTGCTTATGATTGACATTTTGAAACGGTCTGATCTGAACGATCCACAATGTTGCTTTAAAATGGCATGCACTTTATGATATCGTGGAATTTGGTGACTCTCTAAATCGCTTAAAATAAAACCAGGTTGAATAAAAGATGACTAATTTCTAAAAACTCCTATTAATATTCAGTCTTGACAAAAACTAGTTTCAATCTTATAAAATCAATAATTTTATAAGATTATTTCCACTAATTTGAGCTTAGTATTTTTGAACAATATAACTTACCTTAAAATAAATAAATATATAAGTATATGAAAGCTACCTCTTCCTCCCGCCATTGCCGGAAGTACTTTTTTTTTAATGTAGCTTTCATTACAAAAAGTAAAAAGTTACCTATTGCAGCCGTCCGGAGGAAAGCAATTTTTAGAAAATTTTGGTATATTTTCACCGATCATGACCCCCAGACCCCAAAACCACCCTCCGTTCAAATGTTGACATATATATATATGATTTTTGTCATGCGATAACTAACGTATTTATGAACCGATTTGAATGAAACTTGGTATGTACATAGTACATACAAATGTCTCGACCGAGTTCATTGGCCAGCATCTTCCGCCATTTTGTTTCAAAATGGCGGCCATTTTAAATAAAAAAAATTTACAATTTGAAATTCAATGCGAAAAAATTAAAAGTTGAAAAATATTTTTCTTTTACGTGTTAGAACTTAAAACAACGATTCCAGAACACTTTTTTTTTTGTCTATATCTTAAAAAATGATTGAGTTATAGCACTTTGAATTTTTCTTATGGCTGACATTTTGAAACGATCTGATTTTTGTCACGAGATAACACGCGTATTTATGAACGGACTTGAATGAAACTTGGCATGTACATAGTACATTCAAATGTCTCAATCGAGTTCGTTGGCCAGCATCATCCGACATTTTGTTTCAAAATGGCGGCCATTTTAATTTTTTTTAAAAAGTTAAAATTTAAAATTAAATACGAAAAAATTAAAAGTTGAAAAATATTTTTCTTTTATTTGTTAGAACCTGAAACAACGATTCCAGAACACTTTTTATTTTGTCTATATCTTAAAAAAATGATTGAGTTATAGCACTTTGAATTTTTCTTTTGGCTGACATTTTGAAACGATCTGATTTTTGTCACGTGATAACACGCGTATTTATGAATCGATTTGGATGTAACTTGGTGTGTACATAGTATATACTGAGGCCTGAATCGAGTTCGATACTCAGTTCCATCCGCTATTTTATTTCAAAATGGCGGCCATTTAAATTTTTTTATAAATTTTAAAATTTTAAATTAGGTACAAGAAAGTGAGAAATTGAAAAAGATTTTTCAGTTATGCATTTGACCTTTATACAAAGATTCAGAGCATTTTTTGTTTCGTCTGTATCTTACAAAATGGCTGAGTTATCGCATATATATATATATATTAATCGATTTCAATATGAGTTTGCACGTGCACCTGAATTAAGATTTCGACCAAGCTCATAATCAGGTTCTACTAATATAACTTAATTTAAAATAAATAAATAAATATATAAGTATATGAAAGCTATTTCTTCCTCCCGGCACTGCCGGAAGGACTATCTTCCATTGTGCTTGTTTCTAATATTGTAATTAGTTTATGTATTTATACATTCTAATTTAATATTAAGTCATATTCTGATGATAACAGACATAATAAATTTAAAAAACATTATAACATTAATTCCTTTATAATAGTACCATATTAAGCATGTTCTCATTTCATACTTTAAACAAATCGAACTTCGGATATTTCGAACATTTCTTGTGGTCCCGACGAGTTCGAATTTACGAGAGCCGACTGTACTTCATTTCAATTAGACAAATTTAATAAACAATTTTACATTGAAACGTTTTAAACTCTGTTAATTTTTTGAACGCGTTTAACGATAATAAAATGGAAATATCTGCAAATAGTAATGATGCTGATCTACATTTACATTTATAAAAGTTGCCGTTGTTAAAGAATTTTAGTCTTTAAATCCCTATATTTTCTATGAACTGGCTTTTTTTTACGTATAAATTTAACTCAATGTTTGAAAATGAGTTAACACATTTATTCGTAAATTGATAACGCGAAAAAGAAAGTTTTAATTTTGCCCCTTTCGGAACTTTTTATGGGGGGTGGGGACGTTTTCAAGCATTAAGAAACTATTTCAGACAAGCAAAAACACCCATTCGCCTATGGAAGATATTTATAAAGATATTTCGGTAACACTTTTTCAAAATGATTTTTGAATTTGCTGTCAAAGTTTGGTATATACAAAGACAGTTTTTTCTTTTTTCGATTTTGTTTACAGATATCTTTAATGAGGACACTTTCATTTTCGTATCCGGTTTCGAAAGTGAAACCATCCTCTTGAAAAAAAAAATCTGCAAACAAAATCGTAAAAATAAGAAAGAACAGATGTAGAGATCAATCTCAGCTACCCAATGCCGAAAGAATCTTATAAAGATGTCAAAATGCAAACGATGTGTCTTTAAAAAATTCTTCCACAGGATTATCATTACAGAGTGCGTCTTTCCAGGTGACTGAAGTAGCCCCTTAAACTTTTATTTAAAATTGATAGAAAAATAATTCAATATTTTTATATAGATAGTCAAAAGCAACTTATTTTTTTCAGAATCAGCCACGTTACATCCGTTTATCTGCAGATTTTTAGACAGTGGGTTTGTACAACCTCATAAACAATAAAGGGATAAAACTTAATAATTTGGTTATTTCTAAAGATATTTAAATGTGTTTTTAATGATAGTTTGCGAAGTATGCTTGTGATTCACTCGTTCTGATTTTCCAAAATCCCGTTTTTGGAGTAGGCACTGTACGAGGAAGTGTTCGATGCATTTTTATAACTTTAAATTTTGCCCCAATTTGTACTTATGATTCTTGATATTAGAATAAAAAATATCTACTGAATTTCACTTCAAAATCACTTCCACAAAAATTCATTCTCTCTCTCTCTATCTAAAAAATCTTAGTTTCACCTATTTTCTCTGGCACGCACACATTGATTTTCTTTTAATTGTTTTTGTATGATCTAGATTAACTTATAATATTGTAATTTTCACCATTTTGCTATAAATTATATTGGGCTGATTTCATGGCAGAATTAAATCTCAATCCAGTTCCAATTTATATATTTTTTTTTATCAAAATTCAAATAAAAATGTTTCTAAGAGGAAAATTTTTATTTAATAAAATGCCTTTTGTCTAAGTCGTCCTTGTTTGATTTCATTCGCTAAGCAGAATTATTGGTTTGAAATAGTTTTATTTAGAGAAAAGATAGCTATTATGTGAATGGGTTAACTTAAAGTGACAATTTATTGAAATATCAAGGTTTGATTAATATGCATTTCGACTAAACTATTTAAATTTTCGTCATAAATTTTGAATTGTAATAAGTTAACTGAATCGTTCCGATGAGTATGGTGGTCTGTATTTACAATGTGAAAGCTTTAAAAAAACGACAAATTTCAATTTAGAGAGTATTTATTGCTGTATGTTCACAGCACGAGATAAAGGGTGAGCTTTGATAAATTTAAGAAATGTCTTTTCAGAAAAAGTTGAGGTTAATGTGTATATTAAGTTATATTTCGCATCATTAAAAAGAGCAGAGAACATTTCTGATTTTTAAGGTGTCTCTAATCGGGGCATTTCTCTTATCTAATTGTTTTCTGTGTGGAATAATTTCTCAAGAACGGAATAAAGGGATGACGAGATAAAACAAGAAATATATATTTACAAAATTCTTTTATATATAAATTTCAGTGGTACCTAATTTTTTAAAGCTCTTTAAGCTGATCTTACACGTTCAGGTTAATGTTTCCAATTAGGAACATAAGAATTTAACAGTTTTCACCAAATGTATTTCTTATGTTATTTTAATACAATAAATTATTTTAAGTATATACCTAACCAAATTATAGAAGTGTTGGATAGTTTTTTATGCGAATTTTTAAATGACTTCCTGTGAAAAATTGATAGGGGGTCATTTTTATGGTTTTCTATACATTTCAACTTTTATTAAATGTATAGAAAGCGCAAATTTGTTCTAAAAAAATCAATCAATATCTCAGTTATAACTGCAAATATTTTCATCTTTATCCATGCGATTTAATGCTTAAGTTATTTTTCAATTCGACGTTTCCTACAACAGATAGATTCTAAGAACTGAAAATGCACCGAAAACACGGGCTTCTCCACCTAAATTTAAAGAGTAATCCATATGATTGAAAAATGGTGTCTGTATTTCCTTCTATTATTATTTTTACCCTGCCTTTTAATTTTTTCCCCTATAAAGCTTTCCAAGAGCAAAAGAAAATCCATACTATTTGGAGAAATTTTTAATATTTCACAGGAGGAAATCTTATGCTTAAAAAAAAAATAAATATTGATAAATGATTTTTATAGTTATTTTAGACATTCATTTTAACCCGTAGCTGGCGATGGGAGTCAAAATGACTCAGTGTTGTTCTCTGACTCTGATTATTACGTGTTTTTTGTCCTTGAATAAAATAATCTCCTTAGTACCGTCAAGTAGTTCTTTTATCATTACATTATTTCCAAAATATATTGAGTTTCCAAAATAAATTCCAATTCTGTTTACAAAAAAAAAGAAAAAAAAATTGGAATTTTGTTACTCTATATCTCCATAAGCAATTTCATGTCTCCAATTGCTGGTTAAAGTTCATTTCAAATTTAATGTTTCACAATTTTTAGTAATAATTGAATGCAAATATTTATCTGTATTTAATTATGCATATACTACAACATTTTCGGATATAAATGACTAAAAATCTGCATGGAAAGATTTTTTTTCAAATTAGTTACAACACATTTCCTAAAATACATTGGAAGACCAATAGAATTTTGACTTTGTAATTTCAATTAATTCAAATGTAATATTCTTAAGCATAAGAATTGTGCTTGTTTAAATTTAAATTCGGCTAAGTCCCACCTGCGCATAAAATTCGTAGCAAGGAGATTAGAAAAGTGTAAAATTTTGAAAACTTTCCCTGACTGAATCCAGCTCGCAAAATATTATTGTACATCCCTTAATTTCAGAGGAGTCTTAACAGCAAAGATTATAATCTCGAGCTTGAATTAACTTAAGAAATTTAACACCTTTCCATTAATTATAATGCGTAATACATTTAAAAAAAGAATTAATTCAGTTAACAACTAATTATATTTTACTTTTGTATAGCAATCGAATGATTTCTGATACCAACACACTTTATATATTTCTAATTCAAATTTCTTTAAATAGCGATCCCTTACAAACCTGAAATGAAAACTTTCTTTTTCCAGTTTAAATGCTGTGGTATGTCAATGGAGAAAAGTCCAGGATATGAAGTATGGCAGAAGCGGAATACTCACTTTGGTGGTGAGCATAAAATACCAGCAACGTGTTGCAAGACCAAAGATGAAGGACTACGAGACAGATGTCAAAAAGATCCAAATGAAAACAATGCCTACTTGGAGGTTTGTATTCTTCACACAATATTTTCTGTTTTAGAAGCATTAATACATCATCACATTTTAAATTAGAAGACAAATACAGTCGTTTGAGAAAAAGCATTTTGGAAAAATTAAAGAATTTCCAGTATATATTTTTATGCTCCATTTAAGACGGTTTTAGCTATTATATGTTCTCTATTTATAGGTTGTGTTAATTATAAATTCCCTACTTTTATAATATTATCTTTTCATATAAATGAGCTGCCCATACATTGCAGCATAGAATAACAGCATTGAAACATACAGTGGCGGTCAAAAGTTTCCGGCCAGCAAAAATTTTTCAATTAATTTGTAAATATACCCGTATGAAGAGGAACCTCAAAGCGATACTTATACATTTTATTGACATATTAGTTAGGAACTTAGTTATATAAGAACGTGTAAATATCAATAAATTTAATTGACAAAATTAAGTATAAAAGAAAACGCATGTTCTCAAAAGTTTCCGGCCACTTATCATTCTTCAGTTTTTTTCTATCCATGAAGTGTTTTTTGGTTGTGTTTATGAATGAATCAACGTGTATAGCATAGTTTGAATTCAAATTTGAAAAGTTCAACAATTATTGTTCATAAATAAGTGATTAGTTTGTCGCTAAAAGGCCAATCTTTCTGAGATATTGCGGCTAAGTTATCGATCGGTAAAATCGACTGTAAACGATATTTAAAAATTATATAAAGATGGTCATGGTTTTCAGGGTTTCAGAGGTCCCGGGAGACCCCGGAAAATTACTATTCCTGTGGACAGAATTATCAGGAGAAAAACCATCGATAATCCGCGTGAAAATTCCGTTGCAATATACTGCGATTTACGGAATAAAAATATTGCTGGAATAAGTTTGTCTATCGTGTTATGGTGTGGACGTAATACAGAACTTTATGGAAGAGTCGGTGTTAAAAAATTTTCAGAGGTAAAAAAAATACCGATGTACCCTATTGGCATTTTCCAAGGAGCATAAAGTCTGGTCAAGTGAAAACTGAACAAAAGTTCTATTTTTCCATTAATCGAATTCAAAACGTTTTTGGAAGTGATGGCAGACACAACATCCGATGACCTAACAACAAAAGATATCATTCAACCTATGTTATTCCTACAATGAAGCATGGCGGAGTACACGTTATGACGTGGGGAGTATTTTCTTCGAAAAGTGTCGGTCCGTTATTTGAAATCCACAGCCAAGTGAATGATACAATGTATAAGGATATCTAGCAAGACCATTTTCTGCCTTATTAGAGAAAAAAATTTGGTCGCAACTATTTTTCTTAACATGATAACGACATAAATAATGTATGCAAAACTCGATAAGCAATGGTTTTCATACAAAAAATTTCGTTTTTGAAATGGTCAGCCCAAACGACCAGCATGAATCCAATAGAAAATCTTTGGAAAGAAGTTGGCAAAAGTCTGCGGAACTATAAATATTCCAACTCAGCCGAAATTTCTCCAAAATTGCAAGAAATGTGAAAAAAACGTACCATAGACGATCTTTAACCGTTGATTGTATAAATGTCACGTTGCTGCGCCGTAGTACTTATTATTAAAGCTAATAAAATAGTAATACGATAAAATATTAATTGTAAATGTCTATTATCACTGTAATTTTCTATTACAATACCACTTTTTTACAAACTTGTGAAGGTGGCCGGAAACTTTTGAGAACCTGCGTTTTCCTGTATACTTAATTTTTTCAATTAAATTTATTGATATTTACACATGCTTCTATAAGTAAGTTTCTAACTATTATGTCAATAAAATGTATAAGTATCACTTTGAGATTCCTCTTCATATCGGTATACTTACAAATAAATTGAAAATTTTTTGCTGGCCGGAAACTTTTGACCGCCACTGTATACTGCAAAGGAAAAATATAGATTGGGAAGATTTTTCTCAAATTTTACGCAAGAAAATGCTTTATAAATTCATTCAATCTTGAATTACGGCCTACGATAAATATTTCATCTACTAATGACTAAATATAAGCACATAGCATAATTTAACTTGGATCACGAGATCATTTAATCAATATCTTTTGGAGCTACAAGAACATAAAAAAAAATGAAAGAAATAAACTTTTATGTTTCTTAATATAACAAACCTGTTTTTTTTTTATAGTTTAAATAAATAACATTTTAACTTCATCAAATTAAACAGCTGCTTTTCTCTAAAGGGGAGTTTGTACAGAAAAACTTCAAAAAATGCCAAAATAGACTTTAAAAAAAAAAAAAAAATTGAAAGTGTCTAGAATATGCATCGCAAAACCGTATTTTGTTCCACCTAATATTTAAATCGAGGTATATTTTCTTTCTTAAACCATTAAAGCTACCAGCATTTTTGTTTTTTAAATTTAACTAGATATTTTTCAGTTGTAAATGTCTTCAAAAAATTAATGCTTAATAATTTCTACTTTTAGACTGTTTTTTAAATTAAAAGTCGTGTCAAAAATTGACTTCAGCCATTTTGTGAAATTTTGATTCATTTTATTAATTTTAGATTTGGTATCGTGTTAATTTATTTTAAGAATCAGTAATCTATTCATTTTTTCATAATATTTAAAGCGAAATCACTTACATGGGTTTACTGTGAACTCCGTGCTTAGTGAACACTGAAAGAATTTGGATCAATTAAAAATATAGGTATTTTTTTATATGACACTATTCCCCCCCCCCCCCAAAAAAAAAAGGAGGGAAAACCGTATCGGAAAGAACCTTCCTTTATTTTATTTTTAAAAATCTTATTGGGACCCCTGGATATTAACGTGCTGCAGGTTTCAAATCCGGGTAATGACTTGAATATTCATATAGTTCGAAAAATTACTCAGACCTTATACCTTGTTTTTCTTAATCTAAATAAGCAAAAATGTATCGAAAGCATATCAATCTAAGGGAGATTAGGGGAGTTACATTTTTCTTTATATTTCATGCGATACATTTCTTTTATATTTCATGTAAATATTTAAAATATTTACATTAAATATAATTCGATTTCATATCATTAAGTACCCAAGCTAATTTACATTATATTTACTTGATTTTTGAAAATTTATCTTCTAATAAGAATTTTTATTTATATTGTAGGGAAAAACCCAATTATATTAGTAATATATTGTAATGAATTTTAATAAAGGCTGAATATACATAAATAAACAAAATCAGTAGTATACTTCTTATGCTTATTTTAATGCAATAAGAGCAAATGTAAAGTGTGAAAAACTATTAGTTATTATTTTTTTTATAAATTATTCTTAGTAGTAATAATTTTAGGCGCATAATTGTTTTAATACAAAGAAAGAAGTCTTCATATTTTGGTGAGTTAGTTCCCAATATCCAAGGCACTAAGCTACATAGTACAAGTCTCTCACTCCCGGATCCATTTTTATTTCCTGCCTGAGTCATCAGTTACTTATGTACAAGTAAAAAAGACTACATTTTTCGTAACATTACACTTTTCCTTCTTTTAGGTTAATTTTTCTCTTTCATTTATTTTTATGAGTAATACTTGTTTTATTCATATTTATAGTTAAGTCTAAAAGAGAGTTTAAATTTTAAATCTGTATTTTCTAATGAAAGTATTTTTGTAAAGAAACTAAATAAAAGCCATAGTTCAATGAATTCAAAAAATATTAAGTCTGTGCAAATTATTCATTATCAGGATATTTTGATATAGAAAATCGACTTTGAATTCTCACTAAAGAGAAAAGTGGTGTTTTGCCACATTTTGAATTTGAATTTCTTGCTATAGTAGACTATTGGATTCAATATAAAAGAAGAGTGCAGGCTCTGATTTATTTTGCGAGTCAATGAATAGTGATAATTGATCATTCTAATTTACTAGTTCAGCGAGATATTTGAATTAAGTTTAAATTCAATACCAAAATGGAGGGGGGGGGGGTATTAATTTTAAAGTTAATTCAATTGCTGCACAGTACTCCTCCCCGACGTGAACTTTGAGATTAGTGTTTAATCATAAAGTTACCTTTTCGGGGGGAAATAATCCCAACGAAAAAATAAGGCTTATCCAACCACATTGTCTAAATTCGTAATTATTTGAAAAAATTTAACTATCTACTCTGTTTTTCTTCTTCCTTTCTTTTTTTTCTAATTCTCTAAATTTAAAATTGTAGATTAACAGTAATGCAACATTTAAGCAATAACTCATCATGTTTCTTACACTACAATTTTAAATTAAAACTAATTTAAGACTTAATTATTTACGTATAGGTTTAAAAAATCGCACGCTCATGAATTTCCATATCTGTACTGAGTCCACCTAAACTACCAACAAAAACTTATATTGCAATTTGTATTACGAAGTGATCGGAGATATTTGGGTTAGAACTAAAAATCAAATTTCCATGATTTCACTATTTTTAGGGTTCCGTACTTAAAAAGTAAAAACGGAACCATTATAAGATCACTCCTGTGTCTGTCTGTCACAGCATTTTACTCGTAAACTGTGAGACATGGAAAGCTGAAATTGCGGAGGGGGAGGGGGTGATAAAGATTATTGACACACATATTTACAGATTATTAAACATATACAAATATAATTAAGAGAAATGTAGGGGGGGTAGTTAAGTTACATGATGAAAAAAATATTTTCTTTGTATATCCAGTGGGATATCGTATGAAAGCTTTCGTTACGCTGAACTTAAAAATATATTTATTTTAATTTTAGGTATTATATTTTCAGAGCTATCGTCAAAAATGCAGTGCAAAAATATCCCCCCCCCCCAATCTATTTCCGAATTTATTGAAACTAAAATTATGAAAAAGTTAGATTAAGTAGACATTCGTTTAAACCTTTCAGAAGATCCATAGCGATTACTTTAGATCACATAGTTTTCGAAAAAAGCGCTTTTTTCCGTTACACACAAATTTCAATTTTCGGGCATCCAGCAAAGGTGTTGATGAGCGTTGGAAGTATCTGTCGTAGCAGAAGTATAAATGCATTGCTGATAATGATTTTAAAAAAATTGTTGGTAAGTAACCGAGATATTAACCCTTATAAATACGGACGATTTGGAAAAACATAATGTCCGGGGCGGTGTACTAAGTGTACCATCTGCTTTTAAATTTATATTAGGGGCTGTACATACATAACATTATCAATTGATTTATAATTTTGGATCCCTTTCCCTCTTTACGATATCATGCGTTATCGTATCTTGAACACCCTTCCCCCAGAGTAAAATCGTTATCGGTGTTTGAAAATGAGATTTTCATCTTTGAATTCTTTTCCTTTGTTTGGAGTGACATAAAAATATTGTTTTATATTTATTTTTCGCAAACGTTTTTGATTCATATGATTCTTCTATGATACTTTGCGACTTCCTTTCAAAGCACGTAGATCAAAATGCGAAGATTAAACTTTAAAGAAGGATTTTGTGTTAACTACATTGTAAAAAGAAAAGATTATTACTACGTTGACTTCAGTTTTCTGAAATGCCAAATGAAGTTTAAACAGTCGCTAATTTTATTGTTAGTACCAAATTAAGTTCATTATAAACACTTTAGAATAAGATTAAAGAATAAGTTATACAGAATAGCAATATTTGACATAATTTGGGCTTCAACATTTCTTTGAACTTTTGTAGTATTCTCAGTTACACTTTTGTAGTATACTCAGTTATGCCCAACCCTACGTTGTACAAATTTTTTCAAAGTCTTATTATCCTTTTAGCAAAGATTTTTTAAATTGTACAAATAATTATTATATTTATTGTACGGTACCCTCTGAGCGCGAGTGATACTCGCTCGTGACCGTTTATTTTCAGCGTATTTAAAATTGTTCTTGGCAGGTTACGTGGATAATTCCGTCAATTCGCATAAATTTTTTTAGATGAAAGTTAGTTATTAACAACGCGCATAGAGGAAGCAGATTGCATTCGTATTAACTGTCATATACACTGTATTTATGTGAACTTTTTTATAGGCCTACCGTGCACTTTTTCCTGGGCAGTGAATAAAAAGATGGAGAGGCTGATATGCTCAGCTTCTATTGGTGTTGAAAATCTAAAATTTATTTATACTACAATCACAGTTTGAAAATATATTGATCTGTTGCGCCATAAAATTTTGAGCCGTTCTAGGAAATTAGGATAGAGAAAACTTTCGTGCCCAATGGGAAATTACCCTAAGCATAATGCTGTGAACACAAAACATGTCTGTTTTACAATTTTTCATGAAGACATGCAACTTATATACACTATTTAAAGTATTTATGGTTTAGTTTGAAAAATATTGTTCACATTCCTGTGATTTGTAGATTGCTAAATAATTTATTTGCATTTGGTTTATTCCTTTTCTTAGCGTTGTTTGTATATTAAATGATAAACTATCTTTTATATTCTTATAAACTATCTTTCTTATAAACTATCTTTTATATTATATTGCCGATTATCAAGGATTATTTTTAACGGGGCTGATTAATATTTATAATGAATCTTGCATAAACATAAGATTTGGAAGCACTTTAATCCATTATTAATCAGTTCATTAAATGTATTTTAATATCGGTTAGAAAAATTATTTAAAAAAATCTATTCCGATATTTTTTTAATCTGCAAAATTAATAATATTGTGCAAAATTATTAGATTCCAAAAAAGATTCCGAATTATTCGGTCATCATTATTTAAAGGAATCTCGAAGCTAAATGACAACTTATGAATTAATTTATTTTTGAGTATCAAATATCACTAGAATCAAGATAAGAAATATGTATATGAAATAGTTTTATTTAAGCTAAAACTGTGGAATTTTTTTGTGATGATGAATATTAATCTCTGTACTGCATCTGCAAGGGAAAATTATCACAAAACTTTCAAAGAAGACCTTTCGAAGATTTTCAAATACTGTTTAAACGATCATCAATAATATTAGTTGTGATATTTATGAAATTTCAGTTCAAATAATCTATTAGAAAATATGCGCTCCAGTGTTTTATATGAATATCGAATTCAAACTAATATCGTGCTTATTACTTTATGAAGGAAGGAAGGTAGCTTCTTGTCAAAATATATCTTTGAATAAGTAAAGTAAATAATATATTTAAGACCCATACGTGTTTCTTCTTTACTCATAAATGATAAAATTCTCTTTATTAGTACTGTTGTATTATTTTAAATTATAATTCATTTATCTCGAAAATGTCTAATTAGTGGCAAATAACATACCTTTTAATAATATTTGTTGTAACTAATTGTTATGTTGTGTGAATATTCTTTATTTATATCTTACTTAAATTTTGTAGATTTGGTCCGTTTTCTACTTAAGAAATGACAAAACATGCAAACTGATATAATTACAATATAAATTATCGCTTATTTTCTTCACATATATTGGTGTTATTGTTTAAATTAAATTGTGTTTTTGAATTAATTCTATAAAAGATGCAAGCATAAATTTTACCAACTTCTAATACATGAATCATTTCTTAATTTAAACCAATCGTGTTATAACTTGAGAACATGTGTCAATGTAGAAAATAAATTGTATATATACATACACACACACGCGTTTGAAAACCTATTAAAAAATGCACTAAATTTTTCCTATAGGTTCCTTGTGGACACATTTCTTACTTGGTAGCAGCGTAGTTGGTAATAAATTTGAATGAGACTGTGATTTTAAAATTTTGAAACTATTTCCACTAAAATTATACAATATATTCGTACGTAAAATTGCAATTATCTATTATGTGGGCTAATAGAAGAGCTGGGAAAACATTTTTACGATTACAAGTTACACTACCAGCAAACAAAATCGTGACACTTAATCCACAATCTCAATGTTCGAATGCTTTATTTTATTTTTTCCGGTTTTAAATAGAAAAGGTGGGTGATAGTTTCTATCGCACGTTGATTTTTGACTGGCAGCCCTTTCAGTTTAACATGGTTTAGAGTTCTTTTTTAGTTTTGGCGCTGGTTTGAAAAGAGGGATTTTTTTATATACTTTTCTCTACAAAAAGAAACTCTTCTGGTGTACATAATCGACGTAAAAAGCTTGCAATTGTTGAACAACCTCGTGCTTTAACTTTATTAGAACAAATTGTTCCCGTAAGTCTGAAAGCCCTAGATTTGCCAGCATCAGAGCAAACTATCTATGTCCTGAAAATCCCAAGACCGATTTACCACATGGCAGTACACCAAAACGAAAAATCAGTTCAAGAAGATCGAAAAAGACTTTTGCCAGATCTAAGAAATTTTCAATACGTGACATACTTTTAATATCAGCTGTAACAGAAATAAAAAATAAACATTACTAATGTATGTTATACGTCTCAAACTTCACATTTTTCAATGGGTATCAAGAATTTTTGTTGGCATGTATTACACGCTAACTTGAATATTTCAAATATTCACTAGGCGAGCAGCGGATGTCCAATATTATCTCCTCTACAAACATTTCAGTGATCAGTACCAAAAGTTTCTGAAAACAAGCTCTAAATTGCGAATGAATACCCACTCTTAACTTATGGCAGACAATTTTTCGATGCCTTTTTCCCATCATTGATATATAGATGTGTGTTCAAGACTCATGAGAAATAGTTGAATAAAATACTTTGTCAAAAAACAGAAAACATCAAAGATCTCGACAAATATTTCGAACAGATAAATATTTTGACTTTCTCTGGTTAATAAAAAAGTAAGTGCATTGAGGGGGGGGGGGGGGCGTAAATCGACATACATTTCTTTCTTGGTAAATGTATTTTTTTACTCTAATTTCATTACTATAATTACTCTATATTTTACCTTAAAAAGGTCCAGGTTATTTTTTAGAACCATTGCCGTGCTTTTTAAATTTGCAATGTGTTGTTTAACAAAGTATTTTATACTTTATTACCCGATATAATTTTTTTTTAGTTTTTTACTTTGGAGATGTTTCAAAATATCCTATTTGGATAAAAGGGTCAGAAAATATTGCTGACATATCTGAGCAATGCTAGTTGTTTACAAATAGTTGTTTTCTTTCATTTTACCTGTAAATTTTCATCATAAAACCTAGTCCATTTTTCTCGTTGCGATCACCATTCATTTATACACGAAGCTCTGATTTATTTCTAGATGTTCTTAAATTATTCTATTTCTCTCAAAACACATGGTATGACTTACATTTAGATTCGTGTTTTTCACAAGCCACAACACTGTTGCCATGATTTTAAAATGATCCTCATAAATCACATAGATGAGTTTCGGATATTAATAATAGTTTCGATACATTCAACTCTAATAATTTTATTTCTTGAAATAATTTTCCTATGAAAGTAACATGTATTAAATGTGCGCAATTCGTTCCAGGGATGCTATGAGAAAATGAAAGAATTTGTCTTGAGGCATGCCAAAATAGTTGGAGGCATTGGTATTGGAATTGCATCATTACTGGTATGTTTAATTTCAATATAAAAAAGTTGCATATACTTTTAAGGAAAGTTTTACAATTTTCTTTGTATTTTCTGTTCCACAGCTTGTTGGCATGGGTCTGTCTTGTGCATTGTTTTGGCTCATCAAATAAAGCAGCTGCTTGAGGACTTTATAATGCATTTATGCAGAGCAGAAGATGAAAATTGAAAAAAATGTGTTCGACTTTGAGACTCCCTTCCGTCTTCAAGCAGCCATCCGTAAAACAAGACCTCATTACAATATTCTAATCACAATATCACCAAGTCCATTTTTTTATGACGAATAATGTAAAAAAAAAATCATATGCAAATTTACTGTTTTAATTATAAAAACTAGTGTATGCAAATTATGTATCCATCACCATCTGGGTCCAAGATCTCGTTGATAATATAGTTATTCTTTTTATACAGGTTATAGAATAAAGACGTATATTTATAAATTGTTAAATTAATTTTATATATCAGAAGTTTTACTTTGAATATGCTTATATATTTCCAGAAATAGACTTGGTGATTTCTAAGCTCTCCATCCTTTTAGCTGAAGAGCTCGACCGAAAATAGATATATGCTTTGTTAAAGAGTACTTAGCTTCTGATGCATGTTATGAAGGTTTTCTTAATATGTATAAAAAGTTAAATTAATATATGAAGTTTAAAAATTTAATGAGATTTAAAATTGTTTTGTTTTTAATGTGAAATACAGTTAAACTTCAGATATATCTATACATATATATATATACATCTGTTAACCGTTCCATATTAAAGTGTTTAATATTTACTGTTTTCAGACAAGTTCTTCAGTTTTCCTCCCCAAAAGTGCCTTTTTTACTATGCCCAAACCTTCAACCTATAAAAAGAAAAAGAAATAAAACCTTCCACATATTCTGTTACAGCTGCTTCCATCTCTGTCAACATGTTGTCCAGGAATTATGTGATTTTAGACTAGCGGAGGTCTGTCTTGAAACGTTTCAAGCATGCAAATCAAAATTGCATTTAGCATTCAGTATTATTTTTATCAGTGAACTGTCAGTGTTCGAGTACAATGAATATGGTAAAGGACCAACTATGTTAAAGCTCAATTTTAATGGGAAAAGGCTAGGTTTAACCTAGGAGGGTTTTAAAAAGAGTAACCGTCAATTTTATGCTGAATTAAATTTCGTTCAATCGCACACTTCTCTTTTGTCTCAATATTAAAACACAAATGGCAGTTGATATATGTAAAATTTTTGTTTTCCATCCTTCCTCTTAAGTGTTATCTGGCTTCTTTACATTGCTGGGAGAGACTGTTTTCAGAAAGTGTTGTGTATAAATGTTGTAGATGGATAATGTAGGAAAGGCAAACATTCATGTTTAGAGCACTGACATTTACCACTAAATTAATGATATGATACAAAGGGGCACTTTAATTACAATTTTGGGATAATTAGTTTAATCAAACTCTTAAAAGTTTGTTTTAAATATGAGCAGATATCGCACAATTTCAACTTAGCTTTAAAACAAACTGAGTCTATTTTTCAATACTTTCACGATGTTTGCCTTTTCTCGTATTCACACATAATTTTTATCTATCAAATTATCTAGAATATTAAATCTCAAAAGAAATTATTTAGCAATGAAATTTGTTTTGCACTCTCAGTGTATATGCAGCCAGTTCAAAGTAGGAACATTTTAAGGCTTTGTAATTTTACATAGACTAATAGATTTGTATGTTTAGCTTCGGCATAGATGTGCATTTTTAATGTTAAAAGCTTTGTGATTGTACAAATGAATTTGTTTTTATATTATTTAAAACTTTATACTTCTTTTGTAACATTTTATATTTATTTAATTTGTAAAAAGTTTGTATTTTTTAAGTCTGTAGATATGCATTTACATAAAATCTGTAACTATTATAGAAATTGTATAATGACTGAAAAAAGAACTATTGTTAAATTTAGAAAGGATTTAAGTGAAGAAACACTTTAAAGAAATTATGGCGTTAAGATCTTTATGTGTTAATCAATCTTTGTATATTTTCAAAAATGAAGCTGTATTGCAACCAAATTTTTTTTCTAAACTTGTATTTTATGTAAAACTCTCATATTTCTGTAGTAATGTTATTTGTGATGTTTTAGTGCACAAATCATTAGACAAATCACTTTGTTTGTCATATCATATGTTGCATGTGACTCTTTTGAGTGTAAATTAAATGATTTTAATGACTCTCTTCTGTTTTATTCCCCCTAAACTATACACATATATAGTGCAAAAATGTATACGTCTTCCAAAAAGATTAAATCGCGCTTTTTGTACCAATTTCAGATACATAGGAACGTAAATTTAAAGTGTGTTCAAAAGTTATATATATATAGGGTGTACATCAATTGCGCTTACAGTTTCGACCCAATCTTTATGAATTTTGCTCGAAGAGGCGAGATAAGCAATCCATCGTTGTATTGAGGATTGTCTTAAAGCTAACTTTTTCCAAAAAGTATTCTGGATACAAATCTAGCCATGGCGATAATAATCGCAATTTTTATAAGCCCATGGTCTGTTTTCATCTAGCATTGTATTACATCTTATAAGATATTCAACGTAATAAATACAAATAAAATATTAAAAGGAATTATAACTTCCCAAGTAGAAGATACTAGAATTTACTACGAAAGAAGGCGGACTTCCGATTTTAATGGGCCAGTTGCAAACTGCCGCCCCAAATTTTGTTGGCTCTTTCAAGGTATTCAAAGGAATATCTAATATTAATCATAAAAGGTACCATTGTTAAGAAAATTTTTATTTTGACTTTTCATTTTTAATGACAAAAAATGTTAATTCATAAAATTCAAGTTCTTATAGCTCGGTAAGTTTTATTTGTAAAGAAAAAAAAATATTTTATATATTAGTACACAAAGAAAGTTTTACTAAATATATACTACTAAAATCCCGTAAAAAATTAAATTTCTGTAACTTTAAAAAATAACATTTTAATGTTATATATAAACGGATATAATAGGATGAAGAACAACTTTAAAACATGTTTTCTATTTAAACTATACATGTAAAGCTAATAATTTAATAAATTTGTCATTGGACAACAATTAGAGCTGACACTTTTACGTACTATTTTGATTATATATTTTAAACTTATTGATTTTCACAAATTATACCGAATCTGTCAGTAGCAGTTTTAAATTATTATTAATGTAAGGCTATTAATATAAGTTATTGTATTACTATTATTAGTTAGCAAATAAAGCTTTTGTGCAAGAATATTAAGAGGCAGAAAACAACCTTTTTAAAAATGCGCAAGTAATACATAAAAAGCAGCAAACAATTCTTTCGAATCTACAAGTGAGAATATTTTTCAATACAAGGTAGAGCATGGCAAGGTACAGCGTGCTAGAAAAAGCAAGCCTAAGATTTTTCTAGGAACCTGTGCCTTGCTAAATTTTGCACTGAAAAGAATCTCATTTGTAGATTCTAAACAACTGTTTGCTGTTTTTTTATGTATTTGTGCATTTATACATGTTGGTTTTCTGCGTTTTAATGTTATTAATATATTTTAAATGAAGCGGAATGGAGAAGGGTTCAATTTAGGATTATTTTTAAAATCGTGTGTGTTAAATTTTTCTTTCGTGACATAATTTTCATCCATTCATGTATTTGATATTCCCTTTCAGATACCAAATAACTGATCCATTATTTCTATTTAAAAATTTGACTTTTAAATATCAGCAAAAATTTAATTAAACATTTTGAGGACGAAAATCATAAAGTCAATTATAATCTATTATTTAAAGTGTATTTTTTCTTTTATTGGAAATCGTCAATTATTAAAGAAGGTTATTTTATTTTTATAGAAAAAAACCCTTAAAACTATATTTGGAGCAGATGCGTTGATTTAATACAGTAATTAATTTAAATAATTAGACTAATATATTAAGAGCAGTAAAGAAAGTACTAATTAGCGTTCATAGGAATATTTCAGCAGCAAAAATATTCTTGTATTTAGAATGTTGTTTTTTCTCCAGCATCTTTTTTTCAAGAGTAATTTTTAAGATAGATATTATTTCTGTTATATAAATTGAAATACAAAATATCTGTATATGATATTAATATTGCATATTTTTAATGTTCTTGAAGAATATAAGAATGAAACATCTGAGGGCACAGTCAACGAGAAATTAGTTTAAGCCTGACGAAAATATTTCTTTACATACATAGTTATCCTGTTTCAAATATTTTAAAATATATTTTTGAACGAAAAATAATACGCTTGGGGAAAAAATGTATATAACAAGTATTATATCTTCATAAAATATTCTCTTCTGAAGTAGTTTAAAAAATTCTCCAATGTGCATACATAAAATATATATGAATAAAATTTTCGCGAATTCGAGCAAAAATATTATCGATAAAGTGTCCAATTTAGCGATTTAATGCAACAGAAAAAAGTCTTTCTAACAAAAGAAGTTGTCGCATTGGGCCCATAAATATAAGAGACGAGGATCACAATGATATCCAGTCCTCGTGAAGCCGAGTGCAGTTCATACACGGGGGAGGGGGGGGAGAAGGTTCGAAGTAGGTGCAATAGCCGTATCGTGTGTGTGTGTGTACATATATATATATATGTGTGTGTGTTGTGTACGTATAAAATCTTTCCTTCATGCTCTGACAAATAAAAAAAATTCCATTCCTCTACGACTTCAACGATTCTAATTCGGATTTTTTCACAGTCTATGAACTTCATCGATATATATTTTTATTTCTATTAAATTTCGCATTTATCGATATTAAAAAAATTGTCAATTTTTATTTTCGGAAACCTCTGAAACTTCATAAAAGCCAAAGTATCATAACATTAATTTTGGTCACAGAAGAATACAGTTTTTTATTATTTTACTTTTCAGAGTATGGAAAAATTCTTTACTAAATATAACTTATAAAACCCAGGAACCGTATGAAAATTTAAAAAGTGTAACTTTTTGAAAAATTATGGCAAGACTATTTCATGAACTAAAATGATTATTACCATATTTTGAACACTTTTGCAATTTACATTACCTACGCATCTTCAACAAATAAAAAAATTAATACACATTTTAATCTTTTGAAATCTCTTTATAAAAACTTTGCAGTTTTTAATGGTTTAAAGCTTGAATTTAAATTTGCCGTTAAGTGCAGATAAAAATTTTAAAAATATGAAAATATCTTAATTTCATGTCTTGAATTTTTTTCATTCGAGTATTAAGGGATTACAGGTGAAGCTTTGATTTTGCTAATATAAAAGTTCAATAAATTAGAAATCATTTTCATAATTCTCATCCATTTTTCCAAAGTTAATTCCATGTTCTAACTTCTTGAAAGGACGGAAACACTTCAAAAATCCCATTTAAAACAGCAGATATTGATTTATAGTGCGTAAAAAATCGTTTCAAGTATGCAATATGAATCACTTTCCAACACCTAAAGAGTACAGCAACGGGACTGCACTATTTAAAATGTTAAAATTATATTTCCACAATTACCGTCTATAGCAGGATGATACTCAAATTTCTACATCCTGTATGTAATACATACATCTGTATATGCACTACATAGTGTGCTAAACTTTAGTTACAATATGTGTAACATAGTCACAGATTAAATTTCAGCAGTTTCACTTATAGACGGAAATTACACTCAAATAATTTTCTACAGACCTGTAAAATATGTTCAGATTTTTATGCAGTCCTCATATTAATTCAGGGGGGAAATGCACATCACAACCGGAAACTTACTTCCAGAAATTAATATTCATAGACGGTAAGTTTTTTAGCATACTACATATAATTCAGCTTGAAAAATGCATAACTCGGTTAACTCACCTTGAAACAATCATGCACAACTCTATTAAAAAACATCCTTCAAAAACTCTGACATACATACTTAATAATGCTTACGAATCATTTCCTATAGCAGTTTGTATGATATGTAGAATTTATATACACTACATGGCATGTAAAAATGTATTAAGCATAAAGCGCATACGACGTCGGAAAACACACTTCCAGCTTTATAGCTCATAGACAGTACTGCAGCTGAAATATTTTGTGTCCCTGTAAATAAGCGAGCCTTTTATGCGCTTCTACAACATGTATTCTACACTGTAAAAAATATCCGTTAATATACAGAAATTGTTCCCTAAAATTCTACGGAATAGTTCCGTTTTTCCGAAAAAACAGCAGAAATTCCGTTATTGATATTTTGAGATTATAAAAACAGTAACTTTTCCGTAAAATTTTCTGAAAACGGAGGAGTTCCGTATTAAAACAGCATAAATTCCATAAATAACACCAGTGTCACCATCTATATCTGGGATACAAAAACATTATAAAGTTGTTTTATGAACAACTTTGTATAATAATGTTCTTTATTTCTTTCTGTTTTAATAATATAAAGCTAACATATTTTTACAATATTAAAAAAATAATAAAAATTATAAAATTTTATTAATCTCTTTTAAGTTTGAGATTAGTTAGTTTATTTTCAGTTAGTTTATTTCCATTATCATTTTTAAATAATGTTTACCACATTTATAGCCTATTTTTTAAAATATGCGTAGGATAGTGGAAAAACGTTCGACTTTTAAATTTAATATATTTTAATAAAAGTAATAATAAAATAATTTTAATTTTAATATATTTTAATATTACTTTAAGAATATCCTTTCAAAAATAAATAAGTAAATAAATATGAATAATATTACAATAAAGTTTTAAAAATCTCCTTAAAATGAAAAAAAAAAACTTTTTAATGCATTTAACTCTTAATACATGTAATATTTTAAAGTCTAAAATTTATTTTTTATAGAACTGAAATTAAAAACTAAATATTCGAAATTATGGAAATAAAATCTGGAATCTGGATAAGGGAAAAACGTTCGACTTTTAATATATTTTAATAAAAGTAATAATAAAATATTAATAAAATAACTTTAATTTTAACATATTTTAATATTACTTTAAGAATATCCTTTCAAAAATAAATAAGTAAATAAATATGAATAATATTACAATAAACTTTTAAAAATCTCCTTAAAAAAATTTAATGCATTTAACTCTTAATACATATAATATTTTAAAGTCTAAAATTTGTTTTGTATAGAACTGAAATTAAAAACTAAATATTCGAAATTATGGAAATAAAATCTGTTAAACATTTAGAATATAGAAAATAATTCTCAATAAAATTTCACTCATATAGAAAATAATTCTCAATAAAAATTAATGCCGCGTTCAACATAAGGCGTTTGCTTTATAAAATCATTCGAAATAAGTAAAGATATTTGCAAGCACTGTATGCGTAACTGTGGCGTAATGGTATTACACTACTACAAGCTGCCATGGGACAGGTGCTTGGTTCGATCCCCATCGAGAGTAAGTGACATTTATTCAAAGTTGTTTAAATTAAATGTATGTGTTCTAATCTGATGTGTCCTTGTTTAAAGAATAAAAAAGCCAGTTTGTCCTTGAAAATTCTTTTTTGGCTTCCAAGCGAAAATTTTTATATAAAAAAAAAATATGAAAACGGAAACATTTTGTAAAAAAATGGAAAGATTGCTGGAAAAAACGGAAATTTTTTTCCGTTAAATAACGGAAATAGTACTGGTGTCTAGATTATCTGAACTATTTCTGTTATTTAACGGGAAAGTTTTTTACAGTGTATATATTCTACAACAAGCATCTTGTAGTGCCCCATAATAAAGTATCAGAATAGCATTATGTTTGAAATAGTGTAACGTTATTAAAATACGCTAAAAACATTTTCCCCCATATTCATTGTTACCAAATTCTTTTGAATAACCCTGTGAAGGAATGGGACAGCTTTGCATATCAAATTATACAGAAATCAAGTTCAGAGCATTTCATAAAAGCATATCAGTTTCAATATGTTTGAAATTTTGCAACATCGTTTAAAATACACCGAAATGATTTCTCTCCCGTAGACTTTATTGTAACGGAATTATTTGAACGTAAATTAACTTTTAAATGCTACATATTCCATTTCCAATAGTTAATGTGCCATAGTAAACTTAAATAATATATTATTTACCTGACAATTGTAGTATGCTTAAAAGAGTTGAAGCACAAACAGCCGATAGACAGAAAAACCGAACTCGTACCCATTTTTTCAACTATGTTGGAAAGTTTTTAAAAAAAATCCGAACGATGATCACGACTCCAGTAATAAAAGCCGTTGATTAAATGTGTTTGCACTTAAGTTCCTTTTTAATTATTTTTTTAATTTCATAGAAAGTGATATTTTCTTGAAGGGTGCAATTCATACTGAAAAGATATCAAACTTTAAAAGTTTCAATAATGCCAAATTCTACATCATGTGAATTCTCGAGTAAATTTTACTTTCGTACGCTAAACGAGAAGTTATCCAATCAAATAGTTTATGTATTATGCAGTTTTTAAGTTTTGAAACTCATGTTATTTTTTGTCGTTGTAAAACATATTTCAGTGCGGATATTTTAAAATAATTCAATAACTATTAGCATTAGGAGATCCAATTTTTAAATCTTCATTATTTCTAATTGAATGACTTCCCCAGTTATACGAATTTACCCGAGAATCCAAACATGTTATCAAAATTAGATATTAGTTTTGGAAATTTGTTATAATTTCGATATCTAGGCGACTCCTCAAAACTACAGTTTTAACAGGATTATAGAAAATAACAATTTGGAAATTGCACGTGAAGCGTAGCAAATGAGGTGCGTTCGTACTATAATAAAAATTTTAAAATATTCAGACCTTGCTGTTATTGTATATAGTATAATGGTCGAAATATTTACTGCTTTCTATTGTACAATAAATAACTTGTATTAAATCTCAATAACGTATATCAATTTTATAAAATGTGAAATAGTTTAATAGAATTAAAACACGCCCCAAACAATGTTTCCCCATGTACCAAGTATATGGAATAATTTTGTGTGGCCCTGTAAATTAGTAATAAATATTCTTCGTATTACAGATTGTACAGAATGTATATTTTAGTATGTACTTTATAGATTCAAGTCAATTCAAAATATTCGAAAGAGTGCAACATCATTAAAATGTAGTTGAAATTTTTTTCCTGTTGACCGTAATATAATGGAATACTTTTGATTTCCCTGTAATTTAAGTATACATCCGACTTTAATAAAATTTGAAATGACTCGACAAAATTATGCACCAATATACATATTTTAAATTTCAAACGATTTGGTTGGGAAGATTTTGCTCTGTTGTATGCGGACGGACAGACTGAACGACGGCTATAGATGTATATACAGGGTGAACATAAAGTCCCAGCCCATTTTTCAGAAATAATTTAATGCATGGATTTTATATTACAGGTGAATGATACTCCAAGGATATGCTAACAAATAGAAGAACGAATTGCGGTTGTAGCGGCACGTTTGCGTGGTCAGACATTCGAGGAGGTCAGGGAGACGTTTCTTAGAAAATTTGGAAAAGAGGCTTCAACACGAGGAAATATTTGAAAAATGGCGAATAAATGGTGGATTTTTTGAGTGGGTGTTCATCAAGGAACAGGTCTACAAGACTAATGTTACAAATGTGACAGTCCTAAAACAACGCATAAGCTAAGCATGCGAAATGATCACCGTGGGGATGTTGGAAAAAGTGTTTAGAGCTATACTGAACCGGCGGGAAACTTGTTTCGAACTTGGTAGACATCACGTTGAAAAGTACTAATATGCTGTATAATGCTATTGAAATATAAAATTCATGAATAAATTATTTCTACAAAATGGGCTGGGACTTTATGTTCATCTTGTATATAATTACAAACGCACCTAAAACATTCAGATGTCTGTGTAATAGTATACAGTATTTCGGATACGGTATAAGAGCCGAAGTCTTTTGTGTGTCCTTGTAAATACCCTCTGCTTTCTATTATCAGGAAATAAGCAACGTACATAAATTTCATAAAATGTTAAATAATTCAATACAATTAAAACGCGCACCAGAGCATGTTTTCCTTATACCATTATGTAATGGAGTACTTTTGTGTGGTCCTGTAAACCAATAATAAATATTTTTTTGCACCATAGATTGTACACACAGAATACATATTACAGTGCATATTTGGTAGATGCGTATCAATTTCATTATGCTCAAAAGACTGTGTCACCAATCAAATGCACTTGAAATTTTTTTTCCTATTGACCATAATCTATCGAAATACTTTTTTTTTGGCCCTGTAATTGAACTATACATCCGGTTTTCATAAAATTTGAAATAACTCGACAACATTATGTAATAATTATATATTTTAAATTTCAAACGATTCGGTTTTGTAGTTTTTGCGTTGTTATATGCGGACGGACTAAACGACAACTATAGGTGCTACGTATTTACATAATTACGGATGCACCTAATAAGAGGCTTTGATTTAAAAAAAAATTCTGCTACATTTAATACCAGTGTAATAACCTACCATTGTTCGGATTAATATTAAATGTAGCAGATTTATTGTGAATTCTTTTCGAAAACTATTGATAATACTTCAATACTTGCTGTTTTTGTTATCATTTTGCCAGAAGCAAAATTATAAATTCTTCGTTCAACAAATAATCGAAAAAAAAATACAATAGTCACGAGACTTCAAAAAGGAAAACATCACATTTAATGCACCTCACATTTATGTACCTGTTCTCGAGATTGAAGTGATTTCGATACTCTTTTAAACAATTTTCGCAATTAATAAATCATAAATTGATCGTTCGGTAATGAATAAAGCTATAATAATATTGTAACATTAATAATATGTATAATATTGTAAATGTATAATATTGTAACATTTCGCAAATAAAAGAAATCTGCATTTAAAAAAAAACAACGTAATTCTTACACTTTTTATTTTATGTCTAACGATCAATTTATAGTTTAGCTATTGCCAAAACTATTAAAAAAGAAGCATTGGAATCGCTTCAGTAGTATGTCAATGTGAGTAATTTTACATGGATTTTTTATTATCGTTGTTTTTTTTTTAGCAAAATAGCGTAACTTTTTTTTCTGACGAACAATAAATCTGTTAAAATTATTTTTAGAAAATATCAAAATAATTTCGGTACTTACCGAAAAGCAGATTCATCAATGTCGGCTATTTTACATGCGATTTAGTAACTATTATCATCCCCATAAAAAATATTTTGTAATTGATATAAAACCAAAAATTTCATGGATAAATAGTGCCTCCAATAGATTTCTGCATCTGATTATATATATTCTGATAGATCTTAAGTGTCTTTATTATTTACTCAACTTTCTTGCACAGACAGGAACAGGATCTATACATTCAGCTTTTGAACTTTAAATAATGATTCTTGTAAGAGCAAAAATGACATTTTAAAAGGGTGATGAATACTTAAAACAATATGAAAGTTATATTTTCGCATTTAAAATCGACATATTATTTTAAGACAAAAAAATTTAAAATGCATATATTTATTTAGAGTGAGTATTTAATTTTTATTTACTTGTTTTTCACTGTAATTCAGTTAGGTATGCAGAGATTGTTCGCACATTTGTAGAACATATTTTTTTCCCCTTTGTTAAAAAGAAAAAAAACTGCTTGAGAAAAAAGAAATTGAAATTGCATTCATGATGAATATGCTACCTTAAAATATTTTACGCTGCATAATAGTACTTTTGAAAAAGGGATAGGTGGAAGACTATAGTTCTGGTCTTTCCGTAGAGATTTATTCTTACTAAGCTATGAAAAAAAATGTGAAAGTGATGACTTTCATGTATCTGAACAGGGTCTACTTCAGACTATCTACGGTCCCGAGGCAAGCATTACACTAGTTTACAGTACATCTGTTGCCGAAAAAATTTTAGCTGTTGCTGACTACATATGATATGCTATTTTCAAAAATATAATTAGAATATTTCAATCAGCTCTAGTTTCTGAGTTTCAGCTATGTATGTATTAAAAAGAAAAAACACGTATTTACTAAAAAAAACCTTACTAAAAAAAGAATTAATCATTGAGTTTTAAAAAACTTTGTTTTAAAGCTCTTCTCTGATGTGCAGGCTTTGGGAAAATGACATGCCAGAGACCAACAATAGTCAGACATCATATTCGTATCCCAGAAACCCTGAGAGCGCTCTTCCATGACGCTTAAGTCCTGATGCATACGATCTCCCTGCTCTTCGCTCATATCTCCTAATTTTTCCGGCAACCTGACTATGGAGGAAGTGGAGTTTTATGCTCATATTGCACCCCATATTCTTTAATTGTAGCAAAAGGTCTTCTACAAGTTCAATATAATTTTCAGATTTTTTATTTCCGATAAAACCTAATTTTAGTAACTGAGAAAGCAATTTTTTCTTTTAGTCTTGATGCTAACAATTCTGAAGCTTGTTTCGAAAGATTAATCTCTTACAAGATCATCTAACTCATTTTGGGAAAAGCATTTTGACTCATTTGACATACCTTCAAAATCAGCATCATTTTTGTGATGAGCTTGGTCCTTCAATGTCTTGTTCTAATGGTTCAGATATATTTTTAGCCTCTGAAGAGTCAAGTGAAAGCTGCAGTTGACGTTGAACACAACTACTATTTGGGTACTGCTATTTAGCACGATTTTTAGTGTTTAAACCGTTTACGTTCACGCTACAAGAACAACAGTCTTCGAGATGGTTTCGTGGTTTTCGCCAAATAGTCGGTGTTCCTGGCACTTCTTTTACCACTTTTGCGTATCTTAAATATTCCACACACGATTTACAAACACAATTGGGAGGCCAAGACTTCTCATTTTTATCCAAGAGCATCCCAAAATACTCAAAATAGATATTTTTCCCCCAACTCTGATATAACTTTTCTACAATTGTTAAACACATATTCTCCGCATATATAGCAAAAATGATCTGGATTGTTTAAACAACGTCTTTTTGAAATACTCATGACGCAAAAACTTCAGAAACTAATTTTAACACAGTAAAATACGCCTGTTATCAATTAATATATATGCTTAAATGATAAAAATCAAAAACAAATTAACTCGAGCTGCTCAAAAAAATTTCCTGTTACATTTGACAAAAACAAGTCATAAGTGAACATTATCAACCAAAGAATTCGCAGCAACAGACAAAAAGTTTAATTTTGTAAACTAGTGGTTCCCTTTTTCTATCTCCATAGAATTTTTTCCTCAGTTAAGTTAAAGTGTCTAAATTTCATAAGTAAATTTCGTATTAAATGCTATTCATATCTTTATAAATTATAGGGTATCATAAGAAAGAACTTTTTAAGAGATGTTAGAATTTTTTCTTTTATTTTTATAAGGGCTCATGCGAGCTTTTAAAATGTAAATGCAGATTATTCAGTCTTTTTTGCTATTTGTCATAATATCGTACATAGGCCATAAGACATCTAATTAAAAAATGCCCCCAATTGGTCATTATTAATGATTTTGATTTGCCATTCTCTATGAGGTAACGATAATAATGAATTTCTCTTGAAAAAAATGATATACAATTTGTCACGATAAAATTTGATTGTATGGTTGATGTAGAGGTTTCATTTTTAAGGGAGAAGCATGGGGTACGGAGGCATGGGAGAAGATCCACTACCCCCCCCCCCCCAAAATATATAAAAATCTAAGAATTTTGGCCAGTTTTTAACATTTGATTCTCCTTTAACAGAAATACTGTAAATGCCCATGGTGCCAGTGAAATCAGGTGCCCCGAACGCCTTTTTTTTCTCAGGCCTTTGCATCTAAACTTGCACACTAGATCAGAGTTTGACTTGAAACGGTAAAAAATGTTCCGAATACACATCCACAGGAGAAACCGGATTCTTTTGATATTTAAAATAGTGACAAAATAAAATGAATTAGCTCAAGGGAGCTATTCCATATTCGTATAATTGCTTAAGCCACTTGTTAAAAAAAAAAAAAAAAAACTAATATCAAACACTTCCTTTATATTCTTTATTCTCGCCATATTGCCGAAAACAGACCACATTGCGGAATTCTTTGAGAAACATGGGAAAATGTTATCACAGGTGAAGTCTGAGTCTATTTAAATAACAGCATCAAAAGTAGATCCATTTATATTTATAAGCGATGGAAAAAGTTAAAGTATGTGTCTACGAATCTGAAGACACATTTACCAAAAGTTTTGTGACTGTTTCTATTTTTGCATATAACAGCAAATAAGAAATAAGGAAAGTGGAATAAAATGTTAAGGCCCCATACTAGTCACTGAAAAAGACCTGAATGATAATGCTAACTCTGTGGGGGCGTTCTTTTCAAATATCTCGCTCTTAATATTTTTACATGATTTTTTTTTTTTTTGGGGGGGGGGGCAGGAGCATAGGATAGCTGAGAACGATCCACAATAGGGCTAGTTCTTTTTCGATTTTGGTTATTTTTTTTTATATTAGGATAGTTTCAGTTTCAGAACCGGTTCAAACTGCTTCTGAAAGTTAAATTATTAAAAAAAATCTGAAACTAAAATCGAAAAAGTAAAATCTAACCCGCTTGTAGATAGTCCTCAGCTATCCTATGGAAAAAAATCATGTAACAATCTTAAAAATTGAGCGAGATATTTTGAAGACCATAGACTTCCCATTATCATCCGTGTCCTTTTCATTGACTAGTGTTGCGTCTTAAGATATTACACTAGCCACTCGAAGAAACTGATGTTTAACCTATGGGACGGTTCTTTTCAAATTTCTCGATTTCATTTTAAATGATTTTTTATGTCATAAGATATTTGGGGTCGATCTCTAACCGGCCTAATTGTTCCGAAAGTGAAAGTAACTTTACTCTACAAACAAAATAAAAAAATAAAAACTAGCTTGGTTCGAGATCGACTTTAGCTATCCTATGCAAAATAATGATGATTTTAAAAAATCCTAAAATGCTAGCAAGAAATTCGGAAATGATGCTCTTATACGTTTAATATTAAGTTTTTTTCGCGTAACTAGTTTAGTTTCTAAAGATAAACTCCACGTACATTTAAAAGATTTTTATTTTTCATCTTTAACCCTCTGGATCCCAAACCGCCCGAGATATTTTAATTCGTATATTTCAGTTCCCACCAGAAAATTAAAACAACAATATTTGCTTTAATCAATAACAGAACATTCCGTATTTAAATGAAACAAAATTAACCATTGAATTTTTCTGGTGTGAAATGAACTACATAATTTCTAGAACGTGTTCTAGCATTGGAATTAAAGGGTTAAAGAGGAAATAACATCTCTTTATCCACAGTTCTGTTAATCAAAAGAGCTATGTAAAGACAAAACAAACAGCCACATCTAACAATGCACTGTTAATTTCCAGAAATAAATCCATCAAGAAAAGGATATCAAGATTTACTTCCTTAATGATTCCCTTCACTGATATATCTTCTAAGTCTGGTAATCCTAGTGTATTACGCATGAATATTTGACACTTTCAGTTTAAAAAGGGAATTGTCCTATCATTAATCTGCAATCCTTCATGATTTTTCGAAAGCTGTTCGAAAGGATTGAGAAGAAATGCCTCTCCGATACTAAAAAACACACATTATTACGAAAACTATTGTGTAGAGAAATCTTGAAAAATAAAGGTTATCATATGAACAATTAAAATACAAACATTTTATATAATATAATTCTATAAGTACGATGAATATTGTCTAAATATATCTCCGAACTACCTCGATATTTTCCTCTCTCTCTCTCTCTCTCTCTCTCTCTCTCTATATATATATATATATATATATATATATATATATATATATATATATATATATATATATATATATATATTGTACTCTTGTTACTGACACTATTTGCTGCACGCTATTGTTTTAATATATGTATATTTTCATTTTTTCAACTATTTATTTCTATGTTCCTTGTTTAATAATATGGTTTTTGTGTGCTGGTAGCCCCAATTACGTATTATTTTGCTATTTCATGGCTAATACGTGGATGAAACCGCACACTTCATTTGTAGTTCCAAAGCAATTGGGGCCTGACGATTCTGCTCTGTGGACTACAAATTTCCTTTGCATTCATTTTATTTTATTTATTTATTCAGATATACTCGTTTCACTATTTTTTTTTTTTATAATTTAATTCTATTCAAATTCTTCGTTTTGGTTTATTGTTTTATTGATAAAATTTATTGGTGAATTTTGTCTACTTTTAATGGTATTATATATATATATATATATATATATATATATATAATGGAAATTGTATGTAAAACATGGCAAATCAGATGCGATCGTACTATAAATAGCTCTACAAATATTCAGATCTTGGTGCAATAGGTGTTGCATTCTTTTTCAAAAATACATGAATACAAAATTTATTGTGATTAGACATAAAGTTCAGTAATAGTGATGGGTGATAACGAGATGTTTTTGTCGATTTCCTCGATTGTATGGACATCTAAAGATCTTTCGATTGTGTAACATTTTTTTCGATGACACCAGTTTGCCTATTGCATTTATACCATACCCGATTCGATTTTATCAAGAGTCGTCAGCGAGTGAACTGGAATTAGTCAACGTTAATAATGACAAGATGGTTTCACCCATTAGTGAGACCCTCCTTTAATTGGGGCCTCTAATTCATACGCAATCTTTTAATATGAAATGTCGAATTGGGTCCCCGCGGCGTACGGCACCGTACAGCAAATGCGGTGGGCACGCATTGCAAAATTCCTTAAAACAAAAATATATAATAATAATAATCTCGAACCTCGGACAGGATCCTTGTGGAGTCAAAGTAGGGGAGGGCCACAGGAGCTGCATAATATGAATAAGTATGGTAACAGGGCTTTCCATTTACGATGTGTCACATAAAGTGTATCGGCAAAGTTTAGAAAAATGCACCAGGGAGGGTAAAGTAGAGGGAGGGTCACGGGAGGTGCATAACGTCAATAAGTGATCACATGCCTTTACAACCATTTGTTACATGAAGGTTTTCGATTTAAATTTATAAAAAGTCCCTTCCCGTGTGGTCAAAATGGAGGAAAGGGTCGCGAGAGGTGCATATCATGAGTAAGTGGTCACCGGCCTTTCCAACAATATGATACATGAGGGGTTTCAGCAAAATTTAGAAAAGTGCCCATTGTGAGGGAATAGTATGGAGAAAGACGTCGAGGGAATATAACATATATAAGTAATCACAGCCCTTTCTAATGATATGTCCCATGAGGAGTCTCGGCTAAATTTATAAAATTGTCCCTCCACGGGGTCAAAATGGGGGGAAGTACACCAGAGGTGCATAACATCAATAGGGGGTCACTGCCCAAATTACAGCCTCTTCCTTTTTGAAACTTCATATCTTATAAATAATACTTATAGCAGGGCTCCGTAAAAAAAAAAAATAAATAAAAAAAGATGAAAACGCAAAAAAGTTCGAAAATTGCTCCTCGCCATGGCAGCCGAATTGGGGAGAGGGAAGAAAGTCTCATAATATGAAAGAGTGATCCAAGGGCTTTGAGATGATATATCACATGACAGGTCCAAAAAGTTTTTAAAATCCCCCCTCCCCGTGGGTCCACTCTTTCGCCCAGGAAATCATGAAACCCCCACTTTAGTTTTTTTTCATATTTAATAAACAATATTTACACTCGGGCTCGATAAAAAAAAAAACTACATCTAAAATGATATTTATTCTAGAAATCGCTGCGGTTTTAAAAATTTATTCGCCCCCTCCCCACCACCTCTTTGAAGTTTGTATGCTTTATAAATTATATTAATCGTAGGGTTCATGTATGTGACAACTTGATAGGGATAAAATGAGAGAAACTTTGAAAATTAGGACTTTATTCATCGCTAATTGTCATGCATCTTTCTCTATTTCGTTCCGTGATCTCTCCACGATGAATCTTCTTACATCTCTTCTCTGCCGAGAACGAGAAATTGGTTTCTCGGCCAATGTGTGAAAAGACAATAATCAAGAACAACATATCGAGAAGCGAAGAAAATTGATTTCTCATTCTCGACCAACATATGAATTCTTGAAAAGCGCGAGAGTAATCGTTGAGAAGTCGTAACTCGAGATGCCGGATAAATCATCGAGATGAGATTTGCGGAAATGAGAAAGAGAAAAATGAAGCTTTCAAACTTACCACATTTCCGGTTTAAGGTTGATCTCTAATCCGAAAGGGTAACTTTATGACATAAATTTTAATTTATTTTTGTTCAGAAATATATAAAACTAACAGGTGTTGTTGTTCAGAAACTATCTAATCAAACTTTTTTTCCATTTTTTCTGAGTATTGTGGCTTTATTGTAGCCTCCCTCCGGTTTGTTGTTTTTTAAATACATCTTTTTTTCAGTTACTATGTATTTACTAAAAACTGCTTTATAAACATGTAAAAGTAATTATTCTAATAATGACTGTAGATTCTTGAAAATAATCTATGACTATATCGATTGTGTGTATCGACGAATTTTTTTGGGGATTTTCGAGAATAGCCCATCACTATTCAATAATACGTAAATAATAGGTCTCCATCATAAATAAGGTGTCATCACCATGGCAGTCTGGAATTATTATATTTATTATCAGATATCGTTGAATTAATTACGTATGATGGGATTTAAGAGAATGAAGGAAACTTTTATTAATATCTTTTAAGTTTTGACTCGATTTTCATAAAATTTGAAATGACTCAACGCAATCTGCAATGATTCCATGTTATTAAATTTTAAACCATGCGATTGTGTAGTTTTTGCAATGTTGTATGCAGAGAGATAAACTGAAGGACTAGATGAAGACTATAGGTGCTACGTGTCGTAATGAGTGCCGTATTTATATAGTTAAATTTTTCAGAGATCATAGTGTAATGGAAATTTTTTGTGTCACTTTACATAAACTATGAACTCTACATACCTTGTGTCCAATACCAAACATGGCATAGTACACATCCATAACATATATCAAAGTTATCTAACTATGTTTTAGTGCAAGTTAGAGTTCAGATGACAGACGGGCAGACAAACTGAACTCATAAACATTTTCAACTGTGGTTGAAAGCGTTAAAGCCGCATGATAGGTTGAAATTTGAATTTCAAAAATTTATAATTAACGAAATCATATTTTAATATTTTTTTTTTTGAGCCTTATATTTCACCTTCTATCTTTACATACACGCACATGCCACTATTTACTTTCAATTTAATTATGACTAAAACAAGCTTAAAACTGGTGAAAACACGCTTCTAGATATCATTCACAGAGGGCCGTGTACCTGATTCTTTGCGTGGCCCAGTATATTATTTTATCTATATTCTACAAAGTGTCTTGCATACTAAATGCTGTTCAACGTAAAAATGCATAGCTCCTTTTAAAACCACCCTTAGCTGTTTCATTCATACTCAGTAACTCTTAAGAGTTCTTTTGTGTAGCCCTGTATATGATCTACAGGATTTATATACACAACGTAATATGCAAAAATGTAGTTAAACTTAAAAACTTATATCAAACCTAAAAACGCACTTCCAGCAATTATTTCTAATATACAGTGTTTCCAATGCAGTATAGTATCCTAAATCTTTTGTGTGTCCCTGTAAACATTATGCACTTTCTATTACACAGGAAATAACTTGTAGTAAACCTCAGCAAAGTATAACGATTTCATTATATGTAAAATAGTTTAACATACTTAAAATACGGCGCAAACAATGTTTCTCCATTTACCATTATGTAACAGAATTCCTTTGTGTTATCCTGTAAATGAATAATAAATATTTTTTGCACCGCATTCTCTACAGAATGTAAATTTCAATGCATTTCATAAATGCATATTACTTGTATTATGTTCGAAAGTGTGTAATATCCTTTAGCTAACACAATATGCAAATGAAATTTTGATATCGTTGACGCATGCGCAATGAAAAATTATTTACTAAACCTACTCATTTTTCATACAATTTTTATTATTTTTAAATTCTGATGACAGGGTATTGTGTACAATGATGTTTGTCATACTTTCAGAAAAGAACATTATTAAAATGCACTTAAAATGCACTTGAAACATTTTTTTTCCATTGGCCATAATGTAACGGAATACTTTTGGCTGTCCTTGCAATTGAATTGTATATCCGATTTCCCTAAAATTTGACATGACACGATAAAATTTTGTAACAGTTATAAATTTAAAATTTTACGCCATTCGGTTGGGTAGTTTTAGTCTATTATATGCGGACGGACTGACGATGACTATAAGTGCTACGTATTTATATCACTACGAATGCACATAAAAAGTATTTCAGACAACCCCCCTCTGTTCTAGGGTGACAAAGGCCATTTTAAAATGACCAAAACAGCTCAAAGCATGTTTCATTGGATTAAAAAAAATTATAATAGGCGGCCATCGCCAGATAGATTCATTTAAATTAATTCAAACAGAATTCTTATAGTTTCTCGTACAAACAATGTCAAGACAGAAGAGCTTAACTTCTTTGAATTTGAATCCAGGTTAAAAACATATCATTTAATAATAAAACCAGCATTTTTTTAATTTTCTCAAAAAGAAGTGAATTAAAAATATTATTACTGAAACATTCAGAAAACAGTAGGAAAAAAATGATATTTCCATGTATATAACTTCCTAAATGTTACAGTTAAATTCATAATTTTAGATAGTTTTAATGAAACAAATTAGCTACACAATCATGAGAAATATTAAACTCTCGAACTTTAATTGATTTGATAACGAGTGTGCATAAATATGTAAAAAAATAATTTTGTGAAAAAGTTATGAAAATATTTACATATGTTTTCATAATATTAAACTTAAATGTTTTGTTTAGAGGTTTAAATATAGAGAAAATATGTATGCTTTTCAATTTTGGAATCATGAGTTTGATTTATTTGTAATCGCAAAATTGCAAGTTTAAAGAATTTTACGTCAGCTGTGCCTAAAATAGGTCCTAAAAATTTCCCTTTCTTTTTAGAAGTATGTCGAATTCTGAATATTGATATATATTGTTTTTTCGACTGAATGTGTGGTACAACAACTTTAATATGCATTAACATATTTTAGTTTCATCATATTGGGCAGTTGTTTATAAAATTATGCAACTAAACAAAATCACATTGACTTTTATTCAAGTATCTCAAAAGTATGTATGCCCCTTCCTAGATATTTAAATATAATTAACTAAATTTTCTTTAAATAATTTAAAATAATTAAAAATTAAAAAAAAAAGAAATTTTCCATCAAGGAAGGGGGGGGGGGAGTTGTAATTTCTGGTTCAAGAAATGCCAAGACTGAGGAGCTAAACTTTTAATTTATATAACGGATAATTTATTTGGATTCTGATTTTGTAGTCAGAATTCTTACCTCTCTAGACCCTTCATGGTAGAACTTTTTCTTTTCTTACTTCTGTTTTTATCTTTTTATGTTCATGTATTTAAAAAACTGCCTTAAAATTTCATCTGGTAAAAAATAACTTTCTGTTCGCATTTTGTAAAAAGTCAATAAAAGGGTTTTTTTTTTTTGGGGGGGGGGGGTTAAATTTGGAAATTTATTTCTGTGTTGTTTTTGTGTCAGTATATGATTAAAATTTGTTTTGCAAGAAGGTTTCTGGCACAAAATTCTTAATTTATACTATGTTTATATTCTACAATTAATAATAATAATCTACGATTTTGGCAATGACTTACATGCACTGAAAAATGTTGTCTTATCTTGCATTTTATTTTGCACTTCCCCCATGAAAAGTATGTTTAGTCAAATACTTTTTTTAATGATATTTGTTACATCATTTTTCGCCTCTTTTATTATAGAAATGTACTGTCTATAAATTTTTAGATAATTGGTTATAACTTAGTCCATACGAAAACAAGCTTACTTTGATATTGGATGCAAAAATTTAGAATTCATTCTTGAACAAGTTTCAATAAATTAATTAGTTTTCTCATGCTTGGAAATTTTTTTCACTTTCCCTAAAAGCCTCATTTCTGAGTTGCATTACTTTATGAATGAGTATACAATATTTTCGTAAACTGTACTTTTACTATTTTTTATAATCTTTACTAAATCTCGAGTAGCACATTATGAATGCTTTTTTCTGATTTTTTCCTATGTGACACTTTCCGTCGCTACAACATGTTGCTCATTGCGATTCTGATTTTGCAGTCATAAGTATTCATAGTAAATCACCTTCAAACTGATTAACTTAAAATATGATATCCATTGACATCGCAAAAATTCTACAGTTTGAGAATTATTTTTATTTCCAAAAAAGTATAAAATCAGCTATCCAAATTGTGTAACATTGAATAATTTGCCGAGTACCCCATAAGTCTGTTTACATTTCAAAAATTCATAAAATTTAACAAATTGTCGTATCAGTGTGCAATTTTTACAATAAAAATTAGTCCGATTGGTTGTGAAATTTCTTTTTAATTTCGTATTACCTGTCGGTGGAATATTTAACTTTTTTCATGTTATACAAAAACAAATATATATATACACTGGTGTCCAAAAGTTAAGCATAATTGGTAACTAATTACTAATTAAGTAAGTAATGAAAGAAATATAAATCGAAATGTGGTGAAACTCCAGGTGTGTAAACAAAATAGTACGCGTCATATATTTTCGCAAAGAGTTTTCCCCGAAATCGAACAGGGGACCGTCAACAAATTGAAAAAGAACGAAGATCTTTTGGATAACCCTGTCAAAACTAATGTAGCAAAAGCGTTCAAACTGCACATTATGATTAAGTGGCTTATTGTAATGTACTGTGTTTATTTTTATAAGGATAGCATTCATACTCGTTGAGAAATTAAGGTTTTTATAAAAACAGTCGTAAGTTTTTTTTTGCTTATAATTTGCAGAGTTCTTAATATAAAATAATGTTCTTTTCTGAAAATATGACAAACATCGTGGTACACAATACCCTGTCATCAGAATTTAAAAATAATAAAAATTGTATGACAAATGAGCAGGTTTACTAAATAATTTTTTACTGCGCATGCGTGAACGCTATTAAAATTTCATTTGTATATTATGTTAGTAAAATGTGTAGAGCAACTTTTGTGAAAGTCTCAAAAACATAGATTAAAAATTCTGAAAATTATCGTTGATAGAATGAGATCAAAATATTTTATTCCCTAATGAAGCAAAAAGATGAGGGGCTGTATCCATATTCCATTGTTCCGTGCCTAGACAATATTGCACGTACAATTGTATTTGGATAAAACCCTTGATATTTTGCTTCCTTTTAGGAATAACGGATTTTGAGTTGATTCTATAGACGATAATTTTCAGAATTTTCAAGCTATGTTTTTGAAACTTTTACAGAAGTTGCTCTATACATTTAGCTAACACAATATGCAAATGAAATTTTGATATCGTTGACGCATGCGCAATGAAAAATTATTTACTAAACCTACTCATTTTTCATACAATTTTTATTATTTTTAAATTCTGATGACAGGGTATTGTGTACAATGATGTTTGTCATATTTTTAGAAAAGAACATTATTTTATATTAAGAACTCTGCAAATTATAAGCAAAAAAACTTACGACTGTTTTTATAAAAACCTTAATTTCTCAACGAGTATGAATGCTATCCTTATAAAAATAAACACAGTACATTACAATAAGCCACTTAATCATAATGTGCAGTTTGAACGCTTTTGCTACATTAGTTTTGACAGGGTTATCCAAAAGTTCTTCGTTCTTTTTCAATTTGTTGACGGTCCCCTGTTCGATTTCGGGGAAAACTCTTCGCGAAAATATATGACGCGTACTATTATGTTTACACACCTGGAGTTTCACCACATTTCGATTTATATTTCTTTCATTACTTACTTAATTAGTTACCAATTATGCTTAACTTTTGGACACCAGTGTATATGTTCCACTAGTCACAGGCATGTCAACAACGATATGTAGCATGTTGCTCGATTTTGGGGGAAAAACAAGTGAAAATAATTTTGAAGCGGTATTCTGTTTTATTTGGACCTGTTTTTTGTCTTATATTGCACTTAACTTTTCCCCTGTTGCCTCAGTGTACGAGATGCCTTTTAGTGCAGAGCTTATCCAAATACGATAATTTATCAGTGGCTCCTTAGTAGCGTGTTACAGCAGCCTCTACTTTTTCAGAAAGTTTTTAGTATACCGCACTGCGTTTTCAAAAATATAATGTAGCGAGTACTGACCAGGCTCGTACCTAGATGGATGCCAGGATGGACAAAATCCGACCATAAAAAGACATTACCTGTGCTAGTGTGATTGATCCACTGTTCTTTTCTTGATTAAAACGGCGCTAAATTTTTTTTTAATTTTTTATTTTATTTTATTTTTTTTATTTTTATTTATTTATTTTGTCTTTTTAAAATGCAAGGCTAAAAGGCAAAATACTGGGATTCCCTCGATCTATTATTTTAGCTGAACATTTTATTGATGGAAGCATCAAAGGATTTTTTTTTAATTTTCAGTATTAATTTTTATTTATTTATTTATTTATTTACTTTACATTGCGTTTTGTGACCGGACAGAGAAGACGATTTCCAGCATTTGTCATCTTGTAGATCTTTTTCATACCCCATCCCCAAGAGCTGAAAGTGATTTGTTGTTATTTGTAGGTTAGTTTTCTTATTTATATCTATAAACACACCTCTTGATGAGCATCTGCTATCCATTGCTAACTCAATCACTTCTATCAAGACTAAATCCAAAATACGTAGCTTAACTTTTTTTTTTTTTTTTTTTTTTTTTTACAGATAGTGATCACTTTCACAAACCCAGTGGCTATCAAGCATTACGACTATAGACCCCTTGAGTTTTCCCCTTTGTAAACTTCATTGGAACTGAAAGCTTCGGGGTCTTATTAAAATGTGAAAATTGACTCTTTGCATCTTTACAAATGACAATAATTTCCAAAATTGGTGTCAGAAAGAATTGCACTTGAAGGAAGTTCTTAAAAGAGTCTCTCAAAATAAAGAAGAAAGATTTGAAACATAAACGTCATGTATGATTATTCATATATTAAAAATGTAAAATTAATTTATAAATGAGCAAGAGAAGTTAATTTTAATGCTAACTAGTTTTAAATATGTGTGTCTTTAAAATTCCTGACGATTTCGAGTGATTTATGAGTAACGGTTTATCGAATAAATTATTAATCGAGTTATATTCTTTAATGCATTTTAATTGAAACAATTTTTATGCATCTTAATATAAAATATCAGCCACTTCATTTCAAACTCAAAATATTGTCAAGCAGAAATAAGTGATTGAAATAAAAAATATACTGTCAAGTTATTATTTTATTTACATTTTTTTTTTATTGAGATGTTTTCAGTTTCTCAAAATCTTCTTTTTATTAACATTCTTAAAGCAATACTTTATTCACAGATATTATATGGTATGTATGCAATTTTTAAAAAGTTCAATCTTTTACCTTTAACATTGAAAACTTTTTGCGAATTTACAAGAAAATAATAAATTCAACACCCTTGTTTGAATTTTGTACAATAAAATGTGTCGGAGTAGATTTAAAGTTACTTTTTTTCAAAAGTTCCTCTAAGATTGTTTTCCCCTCTTGAGAATTCGAAGCTGTGACACAGTTAAAATACTTTTTATACCTCCGTAGGCTCATCGTTTATATCTTCATTACGATTCTAAAGATTTGAATAGCATTTTCCTCTTTTCCTATAATTAGAGTGTACTTTTATTTGAAATCAATTGTTACAGGATGACCGTGTTTTCATAATTTAATTGAAACTAAAAACAGTTTAAACATTAGTTTTAATAGCATTTTCTGAAAAATTCTTTATATTTATCGGAACACCAAGGATAAATTAATTTTATACAAACATACAGAAACGTTAAAAGACACCTGTGAGCTTTTGAATACTATAAATATGTTTGGCTACTATAAATAGGTTGTAGCACTGACATCTAGGAATCGTATTTTTTATACAATGACGTCCAGATTTTCCATGACGCATGAAAAACGGCCGATCTAATTTTCTCGCTAAAAATATAATGAAGAGAAATGTAAACGCATAAGCAGTGTTCAGATACAACATGAGTAGAGAGATAATATTGCAGTTATAATGATAAGTTTTTATATCGTTTGTTGATGCATCCAGCGTACACAGATCCCGCTCATCTGGAATACTCTTTTAAAATTAAATTTTTATTTTAAAAACTCATAAATGTTCTTAATTTTGATAATGAATGTGTAAAAAATGACCTATACAATCGATTCTTTATATTTTAAAGTTGAATAATACGAAACATTGATTTATACGAATTTAGGTTTATTTCCCTTAAAAGCCATATCAAATCAACGTTCAATTTGTCATTATCGTATGTCGAATTGTACAACTATTTGTTTGGATAATTTGAAGATTTTTTATTTTAATACTCGTGAATCTTTTTAATGAGTAAACACTTTATGCTAATCAATGTTCAGCAGATAAAACAATCGGGAAAGTGCAGTTTCAATTTAAAATTATTTATTTTCATTTATCAAAAATCAAGCTTTAATTTTTGTTTTTGTTGTTGTTCCTACATCTTGGGATCCCCAACCAGTGTCCCATCTCCGACCACTGTTTAATAAATTCTTCACACGGTGCTCATAACTAAAAAGCAATAATAATGAGTTTGTGTTACTGGAAAAAGAAATTCCAGTTTAATGGAAATTTTAAAGGAGCAATAATAAAATATACCTATCGGAATACCATTCTATTATTTGCTTGTATTAATAGCATGGATGAAATTAAAATACATAAATTAAAATTATTTAATTAAAAACCGCAACTTAATTATATCATGTCAATACCATATTATTCGTCTAGCCAGGTTTCAACCACTTATATAGCAGGCTAGTGAGACAGACATTCTTTTAAATATACGTCATGTTCTTGTTGGGGGCTTCATAGTCAATAATGCCGAAATTTCAAGCATATTTTTATGATGGCAAATTACTTCAGATGCCAAATTTATGTTGAGGGAATTAAATTTCCCTGTTTCAATTACTTTTTTTAACACTGTGGACAGAAGAGAGCTGTCTGCGAATGAAAGCGCATTCTCTGCCAAAAACATGTCGCTGCAAAAAAAGGTAGAATAAATTTGGTGGCGATGCAGAAATATATAAATTTTAAATAATAAAAAAATTCTCGATGTAAATAATTTTAAAAAATTTCAAAAATCATACTTCGAAGTGCTTAGTTTCCCTATTTTGTGTATTCGAGCTCTAAGGGCAGATATTTGTCCATAACACCCCAAACACATAGTACACACACTCACACACTTAAACTTAAACTCACTATTTCCATATATATATGCATTTGTATTATGTATTCAATTAAATCTTAAAATTTTATTTCTTGCCATGAAAAGAAACACCAAAAAACATAAACGTAACTCAAATTCAAAATTCAACATTAACTCAAAAAAAAAAAAAAAAAAAAAAAAAAAAATGCACATAATTTTCAAAGAATTATAAAGCTTTAAAAAAAATTATAAAAGATTTTCAAACCCTATAACCCTCATTTAGCTTCGGGTGTGGTATTGAGGTTATTTTAACGGTAATTTAGTTGAGAGGAAGAAGAAAATGTGCCATTTTACAAATCAGGTGTTCTTAACGTGATTCTTTTGTGCAAAATGCGTTCTGCCCGACAATTTGCGAATTTCAGCGATAAATCTAAGCTGCACTGTTTAGCAATTCGTCGCATGGTGCCACAGATTGGTTCATTAACACTTGCTAGTGAAAAAAAGTGATGATCCACTAAGGAAAGTTATTTTTTGTCTGGTTTCTCGTTATTAGGCCTTCGTGTTTTAACCCCTTGAGCTCTGCTGGTAGAATTTTCTACCACATAATTTTAATTCTAAAATGTCACAATGACACCAGAAAATTAGACCAAATTTACTTCAAAAAGGTTTAATGCATTTTTTTCGTGTTTAGCATTAACCGGTTTTTTTCTTTGCAAAATACTGGTGCCAGTGTGACATTTGGAATTTTGAAGAAATTTATACCCCAGAGCTCAAAGGGTTAATGCCCTTTTTTGAGCAAGGGATTGTTTGAATATTGTATTTATTATTATTATTTTAATATTATGCTATCGGAAATTATTGTTGTAAGAAATCGAACTGACTTACACGAGAAAACCCTCAAATAGTCTGAAAATTTAACAAAGTCCCACATATTGTCGAGAAGATAAAAAGAAAAGACGCATCAAATTCATTTTTGCGCTAGACAGTTTTAAGAACTGTCAGTGGGAACTGTTAAGCGCAGAACAGTTCCCACGGATAACTGGACATCGAAATATGTCTTTCACGGCAGAAGGGAAGCCTCAATGAGCCAATTGAATTACAGCTTTTTAATGACATAAGCAAAAAATGCTCCAAATGAACAAAAAGAAAAACGATTGTTTTTTACGGAGGACAGGGAGATAAGATCCCGAGAAAGCGAGCAGTTTTTAACTTCGGAGTGAGAAGGCAGGTTTAAAATATCTGGTTAGGAAAGCTAAAAAATAAATTTTTGATTGTGTCGCTTATAACTTTGACTACTGTATAATAGCAGAGAAGATTTTTAGGAATTGATTTTTTACTTTTAAGTCAACCTTCCTTAAAAATTTTGGAAACTAATAGAAATTCCTCATTTTCAGTAGTTAATTTTTTTAACTGTTTGGATTTGTTTTCACTCATTAGCGAGAGTTTTGAAACAGAGTGTACAATGTTTAGCATTTTAGGGTCTTCTTCACCCACATCCTTTAAACTTGCTCTTCATAAAGTATCGGTAAGGTACATTTAACTACCCGGGATTTATTTTATGGTAAAATCATATTTAAGCAATTTAAGCAACGTATGTTTCAAGCGAGTGGCAGTTTTACCAGTGGGTTTGTACACAATTGACGTTAGAGGTTTATGATCTTTTTCAACTTATGCTTTATGACCATACAGCAAATTATGATATTTTTCAAATTCAAATACAATTGCGAGCAATTCTTTCTTAATTTGAGCATACTTTGTTTCAGATTCTCTCAAACTTCTAGATGCAAATGACACTGGGTGTCCCTTCTGTAAGAGACAAGCACCTAGTCCAGTTTGTGAAATGTCGCTATTTTCAAAATTTCGAAAATGTCATTATTTTCAATACTCCTTGGAAATCTTCATTGAATAGAAGGACAGCTATGTACGTTGCAATCTGAACGATTTTAGTGCCAGAGTGCAGATGTTTTGGAGCGAAAATCCAAGTCAAGGAATTTAAGGATTCGTTATTGTTTTGAATTTCTCTATCTAAACAACGGTTCAACAATTCATCTTATGACAAACCTTCATTAACAAGTTTTATAACTTGGACTTTTAGTAATAAAGGTGGCTTGTCGTGATGGAAGTTTACGGGCTCATACCGAGCTTATCTTTATAACGAATTCGAATTTCAGAAAATTATTTTCCCATCATTTTATAGACATGTTAAGGAATCAATTTATGCCCCTGCTTCCCCCCCCCAAAAAAAAAAAATCGATTTTTTTAACTCATCACACAGGGAAATCCCCCTTAAGTATAATCACACAGGCCCCTCTCAAATCCTTGGCTACACATATAGCACTATAATTTAATGTCTACATTCTCTATAATGACAGATTTTTCTGCTTTTTTTCAACCTTAGACGACCAAAGCAAAGCGACAAACAGTTTTCATCCTTGTCCAGAATTAATTTTCTTATTGAACTGAAACATAAACATAGAAGAGAAAGAACGCTGTTTAAAAAAAAAAAACTCCCATGAAATCAGAGACTTTTAAGTGATAATTGAAATGCAAATTTTTGACTTACTAACAGAGTTGCAAAGGCTGGAAAAAAACGGGTTTTGTGGGAGGAAAATTTTGAATATGTCCAGAAGTTTTTTGAAAGTTTTAAACATCGAAATACTTTATTTATTATTTAATATTTTTAATGATTAAATTCGCTATACTGAAAATTTTGTTAAAATGAATCTTTTTTATAACGAAATAGGATAATATATATACTTTTTAACAAATCAAATAATATTCGTTACGCTAAAAAATCCGTTAAAGTGACATTCGTTGCTAGGAAATTCCCTTGTATTCTTATTTAAATATAAATCTATCTACGGGTTTTCATTTTTATACTTTAAATAAAATTAAAGTAAGTCTAATACTAACAGCGAAAAAATTGAATATTAAATAAGCCTCTGTTTTCTAAAATTTAAAAGTAGAAAAGAATTCTGACTCAGAGATGCTTTTATTTGTAATGATGTTTTTCTGATGGGTGTGAAACGATAATAAATCTGTCTTCACAATTATTTGTGTATTATGAAACTTATTGACTGAGTGCATAAAAACATTAACAATAACAAACGTAAACAAAACCAGCAGACTTTAAATGAAAACTAAATACTTATTAAAATATATAAAAAGTTAACAAAGGAAATGACGTATTTATTTATAAATGTAAACATCAGCCCTGTTTTGAGATTCAACGTAAACAAAAAACAAATAAATAAATAAATAAAACAAAATAATGCAAAATAAATTAATATAGAATATATCGGAATGTTGGTTATGCCAGGTAATAGAAATTAAATGATTTTAATTTTAAAGAGGGAAATTGAAATCTTCATTAATTCACAGTCACCACTAATGGAAGTCTGATGAATTTTAAGAAATTTTTAAAATTTTAAAGTGCTAAATCATAACTCTCGTTAATTAATAACGAAAAATATGTCTTAAATTCCTCATAACAATGAATAAAATGTCTAAAAATGAAAATTCAAGTTGAAAAATGACTGATTTTGTTTACCTTAAAAACTCCTTCGAAATTTCCAATATTCCACAAAATTCCCGGTTTTATTCCCGTTCATCAAATTTGTGGGTTTTTCGCAACTTTACTTACTAATACAAATTATGGTAAATATTCTAGTTTTAAAAACGATAACTATAAAATAATTTTCTCAAAAGAGAAAAATAAATGAAATTTAGCTCCCTTTTTTATACATTTTGATTTATTAAAAATAAAATTGTGCTTGTGTGTGTGCTCAGAGACACCCTTCCACCCGGCCTGCACTCATGATAATGATCTCGCCTCTTAAGCTGTGTGCTACAACAACACACAATCATAAGCCTACAAGATAGGACATTTCCATAGAGCGTAATGGTATTTACACTGGTGGACAAAATTAAGAGATGGAAGGCATTTTTCCAAATATCTCGAGAAATACTGGATAAAATTAAATGAAAATTGGTATGATATAACTTATAGTATGACAATAATATGTGCAAAGCAAAAATTAACGTGCCATTCATTGGTAAGAGTTATTGGCAACAGTCCAATGTGGACTGAAATTCATGATGAAAGATGGCAATGAAAGTGAGGCTTGTATGGTGTGTGGTCGCCTCTAGTAGGGTGTGTGGTCGCCTCTAGTAGGGTGTGTGGTCACCTCTAACAGATAGACAGTATGCACAACGAGTATGCATGCTGTTAATAGGCGAGTTAAGGATTACTTGTGGAAGACTCTCCCGCTCTTCCACCAGAGCAGTTTTTAACTCCGGAATGGTTCTGGGTGGGGGTTGGCATCTCGCAATAGACCTTCCAAAAGCATCCAAGGCATGTTCAATGGGGTTAAGATCAGGAGATTTGGCTGGCCATTCCATTCGATGAATATCCTCGCTTTCCAGATACTCCTCAACGGACGTCTACAGCGACACAACTGTCTAGGGACCTTGCTGTTGCCACAGGAACATTAGTTTCAAGGATGAATGTTGCCAGGAGACTCGGTGAAAGAGAGTTGTATGCCAGGAAGCCTGCAATTTGCATCCCACTCACTCCTTTCCACAAAAGAGAGCGTACACAATGGTGCAGACAGCATCAGCATTGGACACAGCTCCAATGGGCTAATGTTCTGTTCACAGATGAGTCCAGATTCAGTCTTCAATCTGATTCTCGTCGAATATTCATATGGAGGGAACCTGGGACCCGATACCATCCAGGTAACATCATGGAAAGGGACAATTATGCTGGTGGACTGATGTTTTGGGGAGGGTCATGCAAGATACCCGCACCCCGCTCCATGTGTTTGACACTGGTTCCGTGAATGCCAAGAGGTACAGGCAGGAGATCATACAATCCTACGTGTGTCTTTACATAGGTGTTGTTGGCCCTGAATTCGTTTTTATGGACGCTAATGCCCGACCACATAGGGCTCGTCTGGTTGAAAAGTATCTGGAAAGCGAGGATATTCATCGAATGGATTGGCCAGCCAAATCTCCTGACCTTAACCCCATTGAACATGCTTGGGATGCTCTTGGAACGGCTATTGCGAGACGCCAAACCCCACCCAGAACCATTCCGCAGTTAAAAACTGCTCTGGTGGAAGAGTGGGAGAGTCTTTCACAAGCAATCCTTAACTCTCTTATTAACAGCATGCATATTCGTTGTGCATACTGTCTATCTGTCAGAGGTGACCACATACCCTACTGGAGGCGACCACACACCATACAAGCCTCACTTTCATTGCCATCTTTCATCATGAATTTCAGTACACATTGGACTGTTGCCAATAGCTCTTGCCAATGAATGGCACTTTAATTTTTGCTTTGCACATATTATTGTCATACTGTAAGTTATATCCATACCAATTTTCATTTATTTTTATCCAGTATTTCTCGAGATATTTGGGAAAATGCCTTCCATCTCTTAATTTTGTCCACCAGTGTAGATCAATGAGGAAGAAACATCCCATGCTTGTAATATTTTTGTTATCGAAACTCTATCTTACTTTTGTGGTTGTGTGTGTGTTGCATGTTTACGTTTTCAGCAGAATCTTAGACAAATGTATCTATACTTTTTCATATTTGAAGGATGAACAATATATGTGCAACGAAAAATAAACTAAAAATTTCACCTTGAGTGCTATACCGGGTGGTTAAAGTTACGATTTCAAAAATCGATAATTTTAAAACTACTGGTCAGAATGACTTGATATTTTAGCAAAACATTCGTGAGGCAATGGAATTTTGATTGGCAAAGGAAAAATAGTTCCAAAATGTGCCAATAGATGGCGCTGCCAGATTTTACATTTCCTGGAGATATGCAAATTACTAATAGGTGACATGCGCACCGCATACATAGCTGACATAAAAATGCAAATCACCAGCTCTTTGCCTGAATGCTTCATCATAACTCTGACTATGAAGGACCGCGCTCTGCTCTTGAAGCCAGGGGCGGATCCAGTCCAGAGGATCGTTTTTTTTTGGGGGGGGGGGCGATACTAAGAAACATAGAATCAACATAGTCATAATTTCTGTTCATGAAATCATTCCTTGTACAGTTATTATTAAATGAATGATCAAATGAAATGCTTTTCCGCGATCTTCAGACGAAATACGCTTTTTTTCCGCGACCTTTTGACTAAATTCGCGCTCTTTTCGCGACTCTGACGTAATTCGCCTTTTTTAGCATTTTTGACGAATTTCGCGTTTCTTCCCGCGATACTCTGTCAAAATTCGGGTTTTTTCCGCAATCCTTTGACGAAATTGGCTCTTTTCTGCGATATTTTGACAAAATTAGCAATTTTTTGCAACCCTTTGAGAAAAGTAGTTCATTTTTCCGCGACCTTTTGACGAAATTGAAGTTTTTTCCGCGACCTTTTGACGAAATTGAAGTTTTTTTCCGCGACACTTTGACAAAACTCGCGCTTTTTCAGCAATCCTATGTCGAAGTTTGCGCTTTTTCAGTGATCCTATGTTGAAATTAGTACTTTTCCGCGATACTTTGCCTTCTTCGCTTTTTCCAACCCTTTGACAAAATTAGCGCTTTTTCCACGACCTTTTGACGAAATTTGTTCTTTTTCCGCGATACTTTGACAAAATTAACGTTTTTTTTTGCAAACATTTGACAAAATTAGTGCTTTTTCCTCCACCTTTTGACGAAATTTGAGCTTTTTCCGCGGCATTTTGACAAAACTCGCACTTTCAGCGATCTTGTGTCGAAATTCGCGTTTTTTAGCCATTCTTTGTCGAAATTCCTTTTTTGCGCGATCTTTGACAAAATTCGTGCTTCTTCCGCGATCTTTTGTAGAAATTCGCTCTTTTTCCGCGACACTTTGACAAAAATAGCGCTTTTTAGTGACATTTTAATGAAATTCGCGTTTTTAGCGAAACAAGAGAATGTCTCCGACGGAGTTGCAGAAATCCCTTCCGGAAAAAAGTCTGAATTCAACACTGGTTTGGGGGGGGCGATCGCCCCGATCGTCCCTTCCGTGGATCCGCGCCTGCTTGAAGCTTTTGTATAAGAACGATGACTGTGACTCGCCATCCATTAAAAAGCTTAAAACATTAAAATCCATAAAAAGGGATACGATAACTACAAATGGCCTGAGAAAAATGGTTGCAAAATTCGTAGAGATCGGTTCATTTGACGTTAAACGGGGTAGAAGAAAAGGACAAATTTCGGGTGTGACAGTGGAAGATGAGCCTACAGCATTACAAGAACAGACTAATGGTGATGCTGGAATCAACAGTGCACGGCGAATTCGCCGAATGTTGAATATGTCGAACAGCACGATGCGTAAAATCTAACGGTACATCTTGCGCTGTTATCCGTACAAGATAACTCATGAACAGGAATTGCTACCTGTTGACCATGGAACACATCAATATTTTGAACTACAATTTCTTGCCCGGATGGAAATGGACAACGGATGGCCATGGAACCTTTTGTGGTTTGACGAAACCCACTTTCATTTGCAAGGTTCTGTAAATACGCAAAATTGCAGGACATTGGCGACCGAGAATCGATCCCAGCTACAGCCATTACCTCTTCAAATCTGAAAAGGTCAATGTATGGTGCATACTTATAACGGCAGCGTTTATCGTCGGGTTTTTTTTTCAAGGAGATCATACATGCGGGTCCCGTTACCTGCACAGTTATTAGTTAGCGGTATGAAGCATTTTGGCGTAACCATGTCCTTCCGGCACTTCAGCAGGGTCAATGTGTAGATCGCACAATATTCATGCAATATTGCGTTCCTCCACCTGTTGCTACTCCTAGATAGATGATAGGATTATAAGTCGGCATTTTCTAACGTGATCGCCACGTTGCCCGATTTAAACCCGTGTGATTTCGCGCTTTCGAAGTACCTGAAAATGTTGTTAACTGCGGGCAGATTCAGAATCTAGCCAACTTGTAAGCAAGCATCAAAGACCACACAAACTGCATCAGTACAGATAACCTCCTATCTGCTGTGGAGCATGCCGTTTTTCGCTTTCAATTAGTAGCGGAACAAGGCAGGGGACATATCGAACAACTTTTGTCTTAATCATCAGTAATGTGTTTGTAAATTTGTAGTATATTTCTGAATTCTATTTTTTCCTTTTGGCTAGCAAAATTCCTGTGTTGACAGAATGTATTTTTTATCTTTCCCCTGACATTTCCTGGCAGCGCCATCTATCGATGCATTTTTGAACTATTTTTCCACCGCCAAACAAAATTCCATTGTTTCACGATTATTCTGCCAAAATACTAAGTCATTCTGACCAGTAGTTTTAAATTATCGATTTTTGAAATCGTAACTTTAATTATAAGCTCCCTGTATATCAAGTAAATATGATATAATTAAATTTAACCCTTTCCGGCACAGGCAAAATTTGTTAGTAAGATGAGACATTATCGAATGACACCGGAACCCACAAAAGGATTTTTTAGATATTTTGAAACCCTTAATTTAAGCTTTTATTGTAAAAGCAAAATTTTACTAAAATTTTATTGGTGCCGTTTTCAAGTTTGGAATTAAAATTAGGTATCCCAGACCGGGCACAGTGTGCCGGAAAGGGTTAAAGCTATATAAAGCAAAGGTGTAAATAAAAATATGTGAAATATTGCATGCTTACAAGTCCCAGAAAATTTCACAAATATTCTCATTGCAAAAAATTTTTATAGCCGATGTTTAACTAATTTATAGAAGTTTAATGTATGAAACTATCATTACGATAACCTTTTAAAATTTACTGATCTTCCTTTCTCACAAATAAAATTCAAAGATTTTTTTTTAGTGTAGATAATGTACAATCAGTTCAATAATATTTGTAATATAGTTGTAATAGTAATGAAATTACCAATAGAAAAAAAAAATTCCTTTGTACAGATTTTTATAATTGTGTAAATCTAAAAGTAAAACTTTTTTGTATCTCATACATGTTAATACTTCAAAATTCGCTAGCACAGTGCCAAAATTAAATGTCAATCCCATCGCGATTATTCTAATGGTATGAAATTCCGGGCATTAATTCTTGAAATAAGACTAGTGAAAATATAGGAAAAATGCAGAATAAAAGCGCCACCTTTTATGCGATTTACACCAAAACGTAATCAGAAATAATATTTATCAAGGTAAACCTGGATCTGAAGTTTGGCAAAAATCCGTGCATTAGTTCTTGAGATAGAACTATTGCGAGAATCGGGAAAAAATCAGCATAGCAACAACACCTATTAGACGATTGACACTAAAACGTAAACAACATCTTTTCATTTCACGGACTAACCGAATCTGAAATTCAATGACAATCTGTACATTAATTCTCGAGAAAGAGCTGTTGCGGAAATCGTTAAAAAAGCAGCATAGCAGTGCCACCTGTTGAGTGGCTTACACCGAAATGTATACAGCATCCAGTCATGTCAAGGACTAACAGATTCTGAAGTTTGGTGAAAATCCGTGTTTTGGTTATTGAGATATAATTGTTGGGGAAATCGTGAAAAAGGCAGCACAGCAGCACCACCTGTTGAGCAACTTAAACCAAAATATAAACAACATCCATTCATGTCAAGGACTAACTAAATCTGAAGTTTGGTGAAAATCCGTGCATTAGTTCTTGAGATAAAGCTGTTGCGAAAATCGGGAAGAAGGTAGCATAACAGCGCCACTTGTTAAGCGATTTACACCAAAATGTAAACAGCATCCATTCATGTCAAGAACTACCGAATCTGAAGTTTAGTGAAAATCCGTACATTAGTTCTTGAGATAGAATTGTTGTGGAAATCGTGAAATATGCACCATAGCAGCGCCACGCGACACCTGTAGAGCGATTTACACCGAAATATAAACAACATCCATTCATGCCCAGCTAACCGAATCTGAAGTTTGGTGAAAATCCGTACATTAGTTCTTGAGATAGAGCACCCACAAAATTTATGTCACATGCAGGCAGACTGAGTCACAGACAAACATTTTGAAAAACATGTTTTTTGGAATGTCTCACCCCTAAAACATGTAAATCCGCCAAAAACCGGAATTTGTAAATTTTCACGAATCCAATACTTTTTTCTTGTAAAGATAGAAGGAAAAAAAGGGAGATACAGTAGACTCCCTAAAATCCGCTACTCGCTAAAATCCGCACATAATTTGCGGATGTAAACAATGAAATATTCAGTTCAGATATCGGGACAAAATTTTGAATTTTTTAGTTTTATATCAATTCCATACATATTTTAATTTGTAGATTTTGTTAATATTACTTAATTCGTGCTTATTCATGAAGGAAGAATAAATTTATTTCTGAAAAAAATCAGGATATTGCTGATATCATTGGTAATAAAAATCTTCTTACCAAATATATTTGAGTATTAATCAAGCTTTTTTGGTTATTAAGTCTGGCTAAACCTGAAATAAAACTTTCTTATTTTATGATTTAGATGTGAATTAGTAATGTACCTTTTATGAGGCAAGTTTTATTGAATAATTAAGGAAAAACACAATTAATCTGTATAATGAATATATAATCATACATTATTGATTATTAATTTGACGTTTGCTTTCGTAATATACAGGGTGTCCGAAAAGTCTGGAAACGGTCAAATAACTCGAGAAATACATATGAGATTGAAAAACGTAAATATGCGTGTTAAATATTTTTAAATAAGCTACTCAGTGAATACCAAATTTGACCTTCGTAACCGACCCCCTGCGGGTCAGAGGGGGTCCAACTTTGAAATCTTAAATTATAACCCCCATTTTTTATTGCAGATTCGGATTCTGCGGACAAAAATACGCAACTTTTGTATTTGATGTTTATTTCGAATCCTCGTTTATCACGGTGTATTCGAGCATATTAAATCGATACATTTTTCGGCTTTTCCAACGGGATTTTCCCTAATCGAAACTAATTGGGGAGAATTTATAACATCAAATTCCTCGTCTTTTGCAAGAATAACGTTTCCTGAAAATCACCCGTGCCGATTATTTCGATAGTACTACACGTAGTTAAAAATTTGACCCATTTGCTGTAGCGTCACTCCACACCTTTTATAGAATATCTGTTTCATGACCAATGAGAATGTTCCATAACACAGTAAAGTACACTGTAAAAAATTGACACTTTTGCTGCATCGTCACTCCACCACTTTTATAGAAAACGATTACTTTACTGTGTTATGGAGCACTCTCATTGGTCACAAAAGAGATATTCTATAATAGCTGTGGAATGACGCTGCAGCAAATGGGTCAGATTTTTAACAGTGTAGCACTATTGAAATAATCGCCACGGGTGATTTTCAGGAAACGCTATTTCTGCAAAAGACGGGGAACTTGACGTCAAAAATTCTGCCCAATCAGTTTCGATTAGGGAAAATCCCGTTGGAAAAGCCGAAATATGTATCGATTTAATATGCTCGAATACACCGTGATAAACGAGGATTTGAAATAAACATCAAATACAAAAGTTACGTATTTTTGTCCGTAGAATCTGAATCTGCAATAAAAAATGGGGGTTATAATTTAAGATTTCAAAGTTGAACCCCCTCTCACCCCCATGGGGTCGGTTGCGAAGGTCAAATTTGGTATCACTGAGTAGCTTATTTAAAAATATTTAACGCGTGTATTTACGTTTTTCAATCTTATATGTATTTCGCGAATTATTCGGCCGTTTCCAGACTTTTCGGACACCCTGTATATGAGGACCCCAGAAGCCAAGGGTTATAAGTGACAAAATTGAAAAAATTGAGTTAAGTGCACAGGGTATCTGGAAATATGGTTTTTTCATTTCAGGTAAAGAAATATAGGTCATTTTCTGATTATTTAGGGAGTTATAGAGATAAACCACTTTTTTCGAAAAACAAACAATATTGATTAATTATACATTTAAAGAAAATTGTACCCTATTTTTTTAACAGTTATTGAAATGAGAGTTCAAAGATTAGAATGCAACAAGCAGATGTTACCTATTTCGATGTAGTCAATGGTTATTGATGTTCCAATTTAACATCAATTATTTTTAAACTCAATTTACTCCAAATCGACATTTTGTCACTTGTACCCCTTGGTTTCTGGGCTCCTCATATATAATATTATTGTTGAGCTCAGTGTCAAATTGTTCGCTCACTTAGTTGAGGTTGTCAGAAAAGTCAATCTCGCCAAGCGGCTATGAAAGTTTGTAAGATTCAGCTACTAAATGCTACCTTGGCCTAGCAGTCTGCTGCAAAGTAATTGTTTTCTATAAAAATGGTGGAGTGACTATGCAACAAAAGTGTCATAACAACATAAAGCTGCCATTGAATTTATTGCTTGAAAATTTAAACACTAAGCATTTGTTACAGTGTCTGTAAATATGTGGTGCGAAATTAATTTAAATAATATTACTGACTTTTCGTTTTTCCTAATGTATCAGGTATTATAGTCTGTCTCAAAAGTTTAAGCACTCTGCAAATCAGGTTTAAAATAATTGAAGAAGAAAATATTGTATGGTAATTTACAATAAATACTCTACATTTAATCAAAATAAAATAACATATGTCATTTTAGGTCGTTAAAATAAAATATATATTTATTTTTATTTAATTTTTCTTTTTTCTTGAAGAAACGCTGTCTCAAAAGTTTAAGCACTTTATGCAATATTTTTTTAGAAACACAGATTGGCCTTGTGTAATGACATTATATGAGATCATATTGCACTTTTATAAAAGTATAAAAGGTGGAGAAATTATTTCCTCTCGTTTTAAAAATGCCGAAGGGTAAAGAATTCACAAAATGTGAGATTTTGAAAATTTTAAAATTGAAATCGCAAAATAAAACTGTTTCTGAAATTGCAAAAGTTTTAAATCGATCAAAGTGGGGTATATATAAAGTACTCTCTAGAAATAATAATTTTAATCTGAAAGCAAGCTGTGGACGACCATGTATGGCGACTGTTCAGACTGATCGGAGAATACGGAGATTGGTAACGAGATAAAATATGTCCATACAGCAAATTAAAAATAATCTCAGTGTACAGGTGTCCCAAGACACTGTACATAGATGTATTAAAGAATGTGATTACATCATAAACTAAAGAAAATGGCTCGCAAATCGTCTCTCAAGTTACATAACAAACAGGTAAGAATAAACTGGGCTAAAATATACATGTCCTACAGAGACAAATGGCCTACTGTTATATGCAGCGATGAGAAAAAGTGAAACTTTGATGTCCCTGAAGGTTTTAACGCATAATGGCATGATTTACGAAAATAACCAAGGACATTTTTCAGCAGGCAGCAAAACGGCAAATCAGCTATGATTTTGGATTCATTTGGATTCAATGACCAAACCTCTCCGGCTTTTCTTAAAGGAATATAAGATTTAAAAATTTATCAAGAGAAGCGAAACTAACATTTGCCTTCATTTCATGACATTTTCGAGGGTCCTGAATTTACTTTTCAACAAAACAATGCCTCAATCCATGTATCACATTCTACAAAACTTTGGCTTTCTCAGAAAAATGCTAAAGCTCTTGACGGACGAACTTAAAGTCTAGACTTAAACCCGATTGAGAATGTCTGAAGTATTTTAACTCGCCAGGTTTATGTCAAAGGAAAGCAGTGTGACTCTATTAAAGAATTCCAAGAGGCTATTAAGTAAGCAAGGTACTCTTTGCCACAAAAAACAGTACAAAAACTAATAATTTCGATGAACGCACGTTTATTTGAACTAATCCGAAATCACGGAAAAATAATTTGTAAGTAAAAGTTCTGTAAAAATTATAAATCTGGTTGTTTTTTGACATTGTGCATAAATTTTTGAAACAGTTATTTTTAAACTTTATTCTATTATATTTTTCACAATTATGCAATTTTTTTTCTACTTTTGATATCATTTATTTCTATAATGTTGCAAAATCTATACATAAAAAAATTTTATTCATTCTAACTTTTTATAATTCTTTGATAATCGACATTTTATGCTTTTGCTTAAATTTTTGAGACAGACTATACATCATAAATCTTTTTAATTCTGTTTTCGAAAAAATTTTCTGTCAAGCTAAAAACACGCTGGATTTCTGTTCATTCATATCAATCAACTCTATCATACCGCCTTCTTGTGAAAATGTAATTTTATGGATACATTTCGCTTGTTGATTTCTATGCTATGGCCGGGATCCAGATAGATTTTGCACTGTTAGCGAAACGAAGATAACCAATCAAAAGCGCGCATTTTTGCGCACTTTTCCGTATTTGCAAAAATACAAGCTTCTGATTGGTCAATCTCGTTTTCCTAACAGCGAAAAATCTATCTGGATATTTTCTTATGATTTCTCTGGTATGATTTTTCAGGAATAAGTATAAAACTGTACTACATATTAATGCTAAGTAACAAACATTTGAACTTCTCACAGTTGATATGTTCTGAGAAAGCAACCCTGGTCACTTTTTTTTTTCTTGATGGTAGATTAGTAGATTCACCTTCCCTTTCACCAGGGACGTCGCATGGGGGGGGGGGGCGTATGGGGGAATTCTCCCCCTCCAATATTTGTGAACTTGGAAAATTTGAGCTTAGAGTTGGGAAGATTTTGTTTCTTTTTTTTTTTTAAATAATATCAAAATAAATATATTTTTATTATTTTGATGACTTGTTTTCTGAGAGCTGTAACTTTACATGCAAGCCAGGCACGTAGCCAGGGAGAGGGCTAAGGGGTGCTGAAGCCCCTCCCGAAAGTTTGAAAATACTAAATTATCTGTATGATAAAAAAATAAGTTTTGTTTGTTTTTATCTTCCATTACATTAAAATCAATTGCATTTTTAGCTGTAAAAATATCCATTTATTCAATTACAGTTACGGTAATCCTTCATTATATCGGTTATTTGGATATATTGTTTTTTTTTAATAGGCATGTACCACTAAAAATATAAATTCTTTTTAAAAAGTAATTTTTACTGTCTTTATGCGAAGTAAAATTTGATCAAATGTAATTTCTTATCATTAATTTGACTAAGAAAAATTACGCATACGGCATAAAAAAGGTCACTAAAAATTAGGAAGACTATTTTCTACATGTTTCAGTCATTGGGAAAAAAACTAAATGTTTTTCTTAAAACATATACAATTAGATTATCACAATTCGTATGTTATTTAACAAAAAACCTTTAGATTTCTTCAGGAAAATAAAAATAGAATTATTGCATTGTTGAGTTTTTAAACAGCTCCAGCAAAAGAAGAAATTTTAGCAGTTCTTAAACTAATACTTGAAACAATCTTATTTTGTGCAGAACAAAATGATGACCACGATGACGAACCTCTAACTTTAGAGAAATTGGTATAAAAAGACTGTTAGCTGAGAGTTCTTTAAGTTTTGAGCAAAGTCTGGAGCGAATGAATTGAAACGAGATATTATAAATATCTTTAGAAATGCTATTTACTTCACCCCAAAAACTTAGAATGAAATCATTCAAATATTCTGGGATACAGTTACCGAAGTATTAATTATCAAAATAAATATTGCGATCTGTTTAAGCTTCATTGCTGATGAAACTATGGACATTTCAAGCGCAGAACAGCTTGCCATTTTTGTTAGATGCGTGAACTATTAAAAAATTCACAAAACCCAATAATTCGGATTTTTTTTTTTTTTTTTTTTTTTTTTACGTTTTATTCCAATAAATGTCTTTTCTTCCAAAAATTCAAGAAAAGTAATATTACAACATTGTGATGAACTATGTTTTGGTATGTATAAACGCGTTGCATAGGCGTATGACAAAGTAGCCAATAAGTTTGGTCCTGTTAATAAGGTTCGTTGTAGAATTCTTCAGAGTATCTAAAAATTAGATACGTCCACTGTGAAAGGCCATTGGTTAAATCTTGCTTTGTCCAACAGCATGTTGATTCCCGTCATTCGAAAGTATCATGGACTTGTTAAAGCAGCGACAAAAGTTTTTAAAAATCACCTGAAGGCAAATTTAACGCTTCAAGAAGCAATTGCATCATATATCCTAGAAAACAAAAGAAAATGACTTCTCCGCATTTGTGATACAAATTTTATTCAGATTCATATTGATTTTAGTTGAGCTACTGTATTAGCTCAGAAAATATTTCGAAAAACACATGAGAAATTTCTTCAATAGCCGGAGCTTTTTTGGCAGTCAGGAAGAAGAATCATTTTCTCATAAGCTTGTCTGTTTGTCAGAAGGTTTTCTGTCCGACAGATTTAGTGAGTTCTTCAAAAATAATCTCGTGATATAATATTGGCTGTAACTCATGTTAAAGATGCCTAATTGTTTTACATAAATATGCAGAAAAGTGAAGTAGAAATCCTTTGTGAGATTTTATTGTGCATCAAAACTTCAGGAAGACATCTTTCAAATTGAATTAAACATCCCAAGACTAACATTTAGACAGACAACAGGTACAAATCCTCAAATTACATCCACTGACAAGTATTACAATATCACGGTCTTATTCAAAATTTAAATTATCGATTCATTTCGAATGAAGACATTCTAAGAGATTCCCAGTTACATCTTCCTGGATGTGTTTCACTGCAAAATCAAACAAATTAGAGAATCCGATGCAATATTTTCAGGATAAAGTGTCAATGTAGCAAATGAAAGCTGAATATGTGTTAGGGTGCAAACAAATTGCTAATGTTGACACCAACACAGAGGTTTTAAAAGTTTTAGTACTGTAATCTGACGTCTTACGATAAAATCAAACACTTGCTGACAGTTTTGGTTGAAAGCCGAGTAACAACAGTCAATGCTGAAAGATATTAAATAATCAAAAATAATTAAATCTTTGACTCGAAGTGTTATAGTCGATGACAGACTGAGTAGTTTTTCAATGATTTCCATTCATTGGGAAATTACAGAAGATCGTGATAAGTCAATCAGCATCATGGCTAAGAAGAAATTATGAGGATTGCTTCTGTTGCACTAGTAAACAGTGTTGAATTCAAGGGGTGGCTCGGGAAGGGGACATTCCCCCTCCCCCCGGAGCAATGAGATGTATCCCCTGGAAAATTTGTGATTTTGTGTTTTCAGTAGACAAAAAGTACAATTTCCCCCCGGAACACTATAATATCCCCCACGGAGCCCCAAAAAACCCTCCCAGAGAAAAGTGACTGAATTCAACACTGCTAGTAAATTTATTGTACCAAGAGTGTCATTTATAATTATTATAATTAGAGAATATGAAATACAAACATAATTTTTATGATTACATATACTGTAGCAATTAATTTTTCTTTCAAAAAATAATGCATGTAATTTATTTCATTTATGGATCAATAGTTTCAAGACCTCGCATTCGTAATGTCAGATTCTCGCACATTAACATTAATCCTGCGTTTTAAATCAATACATATTACTTGTTTGCATTTCAATATTTTACAACGTTTTTTCATTAGGATGCTTGAGGCTCACCTCAAACATTGTTAGTTTGTGCTTTTTAAGTTTCGCAGAAAATTTTTCCTAAAAACTCTTCAGTTTCTGAACCGGTTTGGAAACTGGAAGTGCTCTTAAAAGTTAAAAATTGCAATAGAAATTGAAAAAATTAAATATGAAATAACAATATTTGACATAGTTAACAAGTATCCTATGTAGGAACAAACATTAAGATAAGCCTAGATTATTTTAAATATTTTACTGAATATTATTCAAATTACTTTTGCAAGAATAGAAAAAATTCCAAAATTGAGTCCCTCCCGAAAGAAAATCTTGGCTACGGGCCTGATGTAAGCAAGTTAAATAATCAATAGAAATACAAAAAGAAAGCAAGCCATATTCAATCTGTCATTGTGTTTATCTGTCCTAGGAAAATATCATCCGTCCATTAGGCCTTAATTTTTCTGTTCCTGCCCAGCAATAGCTGACTCTGATCCATATCCTATATTTCCTCCAAAATTTTGTTTATTACTCAACGATTTCAAAATAACGTCAGTGATTATCAGGCATTATTTTTACATGAAAAGCCATAATGAATTTTACACAACAGAAGATAAGGAATTCACAAATCTTAAGTTATACTAGATGACAAAAAAAAAAGTCATTTAACGTTACATTTTTAAAAATAAAAAATAAAATAAACGTTCCAATAAAAAAATATACTGCTGTCACAAACGAAAATCGGACAACAAATTATTCAATCCAATAACATTCCAACTTCCAATCGGCGATATAGCAGTAGGTCGTTGCCAGGCGAGATTCTGGGCGTGTTCAGCGCAACTTACCAAAGTGACCAATGTTACCGACCAATTGTAGGGGAGTACGAAAGCGAATTGTTGCACCAATGAAAACTATTCTACAATCGGTCGGTAACATTGCCTACTTCGGTAAGTGACCGGTAAGTTGCGCTGAACATGTTCTATGAAAGATAGTCATGTTTTAGTATTATTGGCTTTAGCTGCATTCTCATTGGCTTTCATAGCCGGATTAAGGGGGGTGGGGGGAAAAGGGGGTTGCAGCCCCGGGCTCCAACCAGTCAGGGGCCCTCAGCAGAGGCTTAAATTGTACCAAAGTTTGTTTAAAACAATTACAGGGGTGTAAGAGCTGCGCGAAATCGCCGGGTTTTTTTTTTTTTTTTTGCGACATAACTTGGATTGCCATTTGACGTCATTGCTGTCTGTATCTCCGAAAATTTCCAGCTTTAACAAAAGTGGCGATGAAAACGAAACGAAAAGGGTCGCGTAAAAAAGCGCAAATTTCGTCAAAAAGGAACGAATTTAATCGAGATCACGGAAAAGCGCAATTTTCTTCAAAAGGCCGTGGGAAAAGCGTTGATTTCGTTAAAAGGTCACGGAAAAAGCGCGAATTTTGTAAAAAGGTCGCGGAAAAAGCTCGAATTTTGTCGAAAGGTAGCGGAAAAAATGCGAATTTTGTCAAAGGATGGCCAAAAAAACCGCTATTTTGACAAAGGATCATAAAAAAAACGTGAATTTCATCAAAGGGAGGAAGGAAAAACACGATTTTCTTTAAAAGATCGCAGAAAAAGCGTAAATTTAGTCAAGAGTTCACGGAAAAAGAACGAAATTTGTCAAAGCATCTTGGAAAAAACGCGAATTTTGACAGATGATCGCGGAAAAACGCGAATTTCGTCAAAGGGTCATGAAAAAAGAGGATTTTAACAAAGAACCACGAATTTCGTCAAAAAACCGCGAATTTCGTCAAAGAATGACAGAAAAAGCGTGAATTGCTTGGTAAGTTCGTGGGAAAAGCGCAAATTTAGATAACAGATCGCGGAAAAAAACGAAATTTATCAAAGGATCGTGAAAAAACGTGAAATTTGAAAAAGAGCCTCAGAAAATCGCGAATTTCGTCAATGGTTCGCCAAAAAAAAACGCAAATTTTGAGAAAGAATCGCGAATAAAAAGCGTGAATTTTGTCAAAGTGTGGCAGAAAAAGTGAGAATTTCTTGAAATGTTCGCGGGAAAAAGCGCCAATTTAGTCAAAAGGTCGCGAAAAAAAGCGAGTTTTGTCAAAGGATCGCGAACAAACATGAAATTTGACAAAGAACTTTGGAAAATCGGGAATTTCGTCAAAGGTTCGCCAAAAAACGCAAACTTTGAAAAAGAATCGCGAAAAAAAACATGAATTTTATGAAAGTGCGTCAGAAAAAGTGAGAATTTCTTGAAAAGTTCGCTGGGGAAAAGCGCAAATTTAGTCAAAAGATCGTGGAAAAAGAGCGAATTTTGAAAAGAACCGCTAAAAAAACGAGAATTTCGTCAAAGGATCTCCGAAAAATGCGAATTTTGAGAAAGAACCGCGAAAAGAAAACGCGAATTTTGTGAAAAGGTGGCAGAAAAAGCACGAATTTCATAAAAAGTTTACAAGAAAAGCGCAAATTTATTCAAAAGAGCCAATTTTGTTAAAGTGTCGCCGCCGAAGAAACGCGAATTTTGACAAAGAAGCACGAATTTCGTCAAAAAAATGCCGCTAAAATGCGAATTTTGACAGAAATTCGCAAAAAACACGAATTTCGTCAAAGGATGGCAGAAAAAGCGCGAATTTCTTGAAAAGATCGCAGGAAAAGCACAAATTTAGTCAAAAGATCGCGGAAAAGAGCGAATTTTGTCAAAGAGACGCGAAAAAAGTGTAAATTTCTACAGAGGATCGCTTGATAAAACTCGAATTTCGTCAAAGAATCGCTGAAAAAACACAAATTTTGGCAGAGAATCGCAGAAAAAACGCGAATGTCGTCAAAGGGTGGCAGGAAAAACGCGAATTTCGGAAAAAGATCACAGGAAAAGCTCAAATTTTGTCAAAAGGTCGCGAAAAAAAGGCGAATTTAAGAACACCATCAAAGATAACAAAAAAAATATATACATATTCAATATCTAAGATTTGTATTTTAGGATTAAAAAACAAATGAAAGGTGTGTGTGTGTGTGTGTGTCTTTAAGGAGGGGGTGATATTCAGTATCGTGCTAGGAGGCTCAGGATTTCCAATAACGTAAGAGGGGGGTCTAAATTTCCCAGTAGCCCCGGGCCCCAGAAGTGCTTAACCGGGCTCTGTTGGCCGTTATTCGTCATGCATCATAGAAGCTGTTGTCGTCGTCTTGACGCGTTAGGTTTGTTGAAAAATTTAACAATTATCGAAAAACTGAACAATTTTTCGAAAAATCGAACAATTTACAATAAAAATGTGGTTTCTTTTTCATTTTTATAATGGCTCTTGATGTTGAAAAATGCAAGCGTTTCAATCCTACATCCCAATTGGTGTTATTTTTTTCTCTCTTAAAAGTAAGTAACAAAAAAAAAAATATATTGATTTATGGTAAATGTTAATTAGAAATGTTAATTAATTATTTTAATACATTTAATATTAAACCATCCTTTTGTTTTTCATAGAAATTAACCTAAATTAAGAATTTTTTTTTTTTTTTTTTTTTTTTTTTTTTTTGGTAAAATATTGCGATAGTAAATAAATATAAAATATATGACGGAATGAAATTTTCGCCTTGCTTTTAACATAAAATGAATAATGCTTACTTAAAAGACGATTAAATAATCAATTATAGATGTTAAAAGTTAATTTTATTTTAAAATCTTAGTACTTTCAAACTTTTTCCAAGCAGGTTCTTCCTCAGAGAATATTTTCTTTTATAAATACAAATATAAGATTTCGTTTTGAAAAATGAACGAGACTCGTGGCTTGAAGATTGAGTGAGTAATATTTTAGGTGAACGGTAAAAAGAATTATTTGATTGTTGTACCATGAAATTTTTATACGTCGTTTTCTCAAATTGTCAGGATTTTATTTTTAGGATGTTAAACCATAAACTGGGTATATTGTAAGACAGGGCATCATTGCATACTTTATTGCTCTTGCATAGGATTTCTATTTATTCTCTTATAATGGATAAGTAATACCGTATTTACTCGTGTATAAGGCGTATTTTTTTTTTTTTTAAATTATGGCAAAACTCCTAGGTGCGCCTTATACGCGGAATAATATTTTACTGTTGGATGCAGTCGAACTATATACATATGAAACAAGAAATTATTCAAAGAAGATCTTAAAACTCGGAAAATGTTACTTAATTGAAGTCTTATTGCATATCTATTTCACTCCTTGCAGTTTTTTATACAACAGAGCTAGTGGCAATATCTAAACGCTAATTAGCAATTCTCTTTACCGCCACTCATTCCTATTTCCCGTCATTCGCTTATAACCCGAAGTCTAAAAATGCATTTTCGTCTTGTTTTCTGGTCTGGTGTAATGTTTGTTACGACTTTTTTTTTTTCTTTTTTTTTACTGAAATTCATTTCGTCATTCTTCATTAGTGTATCAAATTTATGGTGCGCATTATACATGAGATTTTAAAAAATCGCCAGTTTTACTTATAAAGTAGGGGTGCGCCTGATACACGCGTGCGCCTTATACACGAGTAAATACGGTAATTGGATGTTGGGAATATGATTTTCGTATGATCAAATTCTATTGTGATATTCTGTTTGAGGTATAAACGTGAGAGGAGCAGTAGATTGGCGACAAAATTTTATGTCTGCTTTATGTTCTTTTATTCTTTTTTTTTTTTTTTTTTTTTTTTTTTTAGTTTTCTGTGGGTTTTCCCGATGTACTCCATTAATTTATTGCAACCAGTTTTAAAAGGGATGGTATATACACCAGCTAATTCAACTTTCGGTATTGGATCGATTTTTGTACAAAATTCTTCTTTTAATTTCTTTGGTGGACAGGCTTTTAAATTTATATTGTGTTTCAGTAGAACAAGGGCGAATCCAGCCCAACCTCCAGGGGGGGGGGGGGGTTACAACTTTTGATAGATCAGTGTTAAATTCAGAGGAGGGACATTCCCCCAGAGCAATGAAACGTCCCCCCCCCAGAAAATTTAAGATTTTGGGATTATAATGGTCAATAAGTGCAATTCCCCCCCCCCCCGGAACTCTATAATGTCCCCCCAGAGCCTCAGAAGTCCCTTCCGGTAAAAGGTGTCTGAATTCAACACTGTGATAGATGATTTAATGAAACAATTTTAAAATTCAGTAAATCCTGTGAAAACAGAATTTATAACAAAACTCAGGTTTAAAAGTAAAATTTTAAAGTAAAAGCGAAAAGAAAGCAATAATAAATTATGAATCTACTAAAAAGCAAATCAGTTGAAAATGGAATTTTTTTTCCATTTTTTATAATTCCATTTTAGCAGGTTTCACTGCATTAAAGGAAAATACATCTTTGAAGTTTGATTAATCGGAAAACATTGCAATAATAGTTAATCTTAAAAAATTAAAACCTTTACTCATGCAATTAAAGTGTGTTTTATTAAATCACAAATTTCATTTTTCGGGGGTTTTTTGTGTGAAAAACGAGTGATGACATCATCGGGATTAGTTTTAATACCAGGATGAATATATTCCTCATAGCTAAACTAGTTGGGCGCTCTTCGTCCATAGAAGCTCGAATACAGGATTTCACATGACGGAGTGATGAAAAATCTTTCTGTTGTTGCTATGCTAACTGACAGAGTAGCAAAGATTGACAAAAATAATTTGATATTTGGATATAAATTCTTATTACAGTTTTCAATAACTTCTGTCACATTCTCAGGAATTCTATTTCCACTTTCAATCTCTTTTTTTTTTTTCTTTTTTGCTATCCACAATTTATATCTATTTATAATTACAGTTATGTTATTATTATCTGTAAGTTTTAGATAAGATATGCAATATTTTGCACAGCATCTAAGTCCTGCTCGTTATAAGCAACTTTTAGCAAGCAGGACTTAGATGTTGGCTTCAAATTGGAATAAATCCAAAACTTCTGGCGAAAGTCTTTTCTTTAAATCCATTGTAATGCAATCTAAAAGAAGTGTATATATTGCACGAAGAAAGGAGTACTCGACGGATTGACCAGGATGATTATCAGCCCGATGTATTTGCTTAGACACAATCCCTGGCGACTTTAGGTGTACATCTAATTGCGCGGCTATTTCTTTAGCTTCTGAAAGCAGTTGCTTATAAACTGCATTCACATCTCTCTTTTTTTTACATTTTCCAACAAAGTTGAAAAGTGCTTATGCATTCGGTTCATCTGGCCATATGGCCGTCTGTCCGCGCTCTAACTTCCGTAAATATTCTCGGATTGCTATGAAATTTTTATATGTTATTGATGTTTACCCTAGCACGAACCCTATATTGAAAATGAAGTGTGATTAGTTTATTTATAGGAATAGTCAAAAGTTTTCCGATACATTACGGCCAATGGGAAAAAATCATTTAAAATGAATTTTAAAGGTGTTACACCCTGTCAAACTTATTCAAATTTACATGGATTCGCAAAGTGCACTAAAATACGCATTCTGTAAAATATTCAGTCAAAATAATAGTTATTATTCATTTACAGGGGCACTGAAAAGAATTCCATTTTACAATAATAAAGGGAGGAATTTTTTGCGACATGTTTTAATAATGTTAAATGAATTCAAGTATCATAAAATTGATATATGCCGCTGAGCATAATATTTAACGCATAATATGAAATGCATAGCATTTACAGGGACACACAAAATATTTCAAACCTTATATTCTTATCCTAAGTACTGTATATTATCGATAATAACTGATGGATAGTTGAAATGCATTTTCAATTATGATATGCGCTTTTAAGTTTTACTAAATGTTCTGCAAATTATATGGTGCATATAAATGTTATAAATTGATATACTGGGTTACACAAAAGAGCTCATATAGGCTACTAAATATGAGAGTATTTAAATTAAAGGTGGTTTTTAAGTAAGTTATGCATTTTTATGTGTAACTGCTTTCAATTTACTTAGAAATGTTTGTGTAATATAGATAAAGTGATATACAGGGTCATGCAAAGAATTAGCTACATGGACACTCATGGATGATAATTTCTGGAAATGTGATTTAAGTAGTTTTAAGAGTGTGTTTGTTTGAACTAAATTTTAACAAAATAATGGCGTGTAATAAAGGTATTAGGTAAATTACAGGGCTGAACAAAAGTATTGAAGTGTTTACAATCTATTAGAATAAAGTGCTGAAAGAAAAATTTCAAGCAGTTAGGCATTTTCTCGCTAAACTAAATTTTCCCATCATATAGTATATATATATCAACCGACGGATCAAATACAGGGCTGTTCAAAAGTATTGGAATACATATTTGGCTATGGACAACAGCATCTTATTTCCCTAAATTACAAAGGTTCATTCATTGAGTCTTTCATTGCATCCCTTGCTTTCTAAGACATATTGCTTTCTAATTGCATGCCTATAAGACTTTTCTTTTAAAATAGTGTTTTACTGCCACTGAAAATAGGGATGGAAATTCTGTTTCTCTTTTATTCTGACCAAAAGATAATTAAAGTGACTTGAAATGTAGTACGCAATTTTTACTATGGAAAAAAAAGTTATTTTTTGTTGTACAAACAAAATGAAAAACTTTTAAAAATATTTTGAGACCTTTTTGACTGGAAAAATGAAAATGAAACAGTAAAAGTCTAACTAAAACTAAATAATGAAAAGAGATCCGAATTCGTTGTCGTTCTATACACAACCATTTTAGGAAATCAGTCTGCAGACGCTAATGAGAAAAAGGGTCCAGGAATAATGCCCGAGGCTCTGTAGTGAATAAGAGTCTTAAAATAGCTGGTCGGGAAAACACTCCTTAGAAAAGATGTTTCACAAAAAACATTGGTCATTATTGTCTAGCAGAGTAAATGCGGCAATCTTACTAGGGAGTAATCTTGTAACTTACATATGAAAAAATCGCTTGCCCTGGTCATGTTCTAACTCAAACAAGCAAGATAACTGTCATCCTTCATGCAAACATTCCATAGTTGCAATTGCCTTTTTTATTTTAGATAAATAATTTTAATCATGAGCTCAAATATTTTAAAATCAATACACCTTACATTATTGAATTTATGAATAAAAATACTCCTCAAAATGGAATTTGTATGTAACGGCCTTTTAGCTTAATCTTATTTTTTGAGTACCAACCTAAAACGGAATCTTCTCCCGTCAATTAAAATTCCATATTACCAAGTTTTTGCTGCAGTAAATTATTTTTAAATATAATTTCTTAAATCAAACAATGAAAGCACTTTTGCACTTCAAATTGTTGCAACTGAAGTACAATGATAATATAAATACTATAAAATTAAGAGTCATCCAGATTTGTGAGAGATGAATTTTGTTTGTGTTTCATAGTTAAATATATAAATATAATATAGAAAACCTGATAAGACGGAATTGAAGGTCCAATGAAGTATGCTTTAGGCAATTTCAATCTTAGCAGGTATACCACTAATTAAAAATATGTCATATTCTTCGTGCAAGAAAAAAATTCGGCTTGAGAAAGGATTCCGTCACAGGCAAGTTTCGTTTTAATATGATTCACTGCATTTCTACTTTCTTTAAAAGGAGATTTAATATACTTTATAAATAACTAAACACACTGACAAAAAAAAAAAAAAAAAAAAAAAAAAAAGTTTTTTGAGAGTCTTACTGATTATTATTGGCTATTTCCATGAGTACTTGTAGTGTAAGTCACAGGCTACGATTTTTGGCTACCAGTATTATAGAACAAAAAAAATGTGATTAATTTTATTGGCACATTCTCATTAATTGAATAAGGCCAAGCAGACTTTTCGAAAATAACGGTGGCTAACAAGCATAGCAATTAATAAGTTATGTGACTTACACTACAGAACCCATGGAATTAGCCTATTGAGCTAAGTATAAATATGAAGAGCTCGATGCTGATATCATCTGAGCAGTCGAGACGCGATATGGTAGCAAAGTTTTGGAATTTTTACAAAACAACGATAATTCATCTACGTCCCTTCAAAACTTCAAACTGAAAGTATTTCTTAGGGAAAAAAATCGATGCTTGAAAAAAAGCCTGTAAAAACAAAACCTTTCTATAACGAAAATTGATAAATTTTATGGCTCTAGTCAAAAAAATTTAAAGTATTTAGAATACAGAATAAGATTGAAACCTGCTTAAAACGGAATTTTCTCTTCCTTTGCGTTCCTGTTTTAGCACTTTTAACGCACACTGTACATCCCTTTTTGAAGAGCTCCAGGGGGGGGGGGTCATGATCCCCATGACCCCCCCCCCCCCCCCCTTGGATCCGCCACTGCAGTAGAGCATATCTTACTTTTTCGTATAGACCAGGGAAATAGTTAAACTTTTTGTATATCATTTCTTTATGGTTTACTTTTTTTATATTTTCTTGAAAATTAAATTCATGAATGAGTTTATTAATGAGAATAGTTGAAAATCAGTTTTCTTCAGTATTATTTCTGATGGTATTAAGCTCTTTTTCTAAATATTTATCTGAACATACCTTAAAAGCCCGTCTTATGTAAAACTTGTAGGCTGCAATTTTATATAAAAATGGTGATGAGCTATTATATGGGATCGTATTATTTGATTTGATTGGTTTCCTATAAACATCTCTGTCAAGGCTGAAATTTTCTTTGTTTTTAATTAAATTAACATCAAGAAAATGTAAGCTTCCATCTGTCTCAACCTCAAGAGTAAATTTTATATTATCATCAAGCTCATTTTTCTTATTGAGGAAGAGGTGTAAATCGTGTAAACTATTTTCTCAGATAATAAAAATATCGTCTACGAATCTGTACCATACTGTAGGTTTCATATCAAATTCAGCTATTATTCTTTCTTCTAATGGTCGTAATTTAATTTCGGCAAATAATCCAGAAATAGGCGAACCCACTGGAGCTTCTTCTAATTGCTTGTAATATTTTCCGTTAAAAACAAAAACATTATTATTTGTAATAAGGTTTAATCCGGCTTTCAAAGTATTTTTCATGTGAATATCAGATATTTGTCTTGTTTCAATGGAGTTTTCTATGAACGATTTGATTTCAAACGAAGACGCTCATATTTGTATTTATTTTTGACCGAGAGCTGATGAATTTGAAGTTTCTACAGTCATGTGAGCATAATAATTTAATTCCAAAATTTATTCGTTGCAAGAATTATTTCATTGATAAGAATTTAATGTCATTTAAAAAACAATTTGAGTTAAAGTGTTTAAGCGTTTGTATTAGAATGAAATATAGATTAATTGAATATATCTCTAGAAATGTCTTGCACTTATATGGTGTTCTAACGAAGATTTTAAATACTGCAGATTTTGATGAGTATATGCGAATTATTGAACATTATAGAAACATCCAATATAAATCCAAAGAAGGAGTCATTAGTCAAAAATTTCACAAGTTAAATGTCGAGAATAATAAGCAAAGATTTTTCAAGAAGCCTGTCCCATATGTAAATATATCCGATAAAGTTATGAATGAAAATGAAAACAGAATTTTAAAGCTTGGCCCGAAATACATGTTTGATAATACTTTTAATATTTTTAATATTAGATCACTCGTTACTAACTGTGAAGAAATTGCACGATCAATAGAACCTGGCAAAAGAGATGAAATTAGAGGAATCCCGCATACTAATATAAAAACTTCCATAAATAAATCGAAAAAAAACAGAAGAATAAAGATTACGCAATAATTGAGAATTTAAAAACAGATCCTAATATAGTTATTACATTAACAGATAAAACAAATAAAATAGCTATTTTGAATAGAGATGAGTATATTAAGAAAATAGAAGAATGTATAAATCGCATGAAATGTAAAGAACTCAATAAAGATCCAACCAATTCAATTAATACGAATACTCAAGATCTGATAAAGGATGGAACATGGCCACCATATATGAAAGATCTCATTAAAATTAATCCTACAGCTATAACGCCAAGATTAATTGGTAGATTAAAAGATCATAAAGATAAATCACCTCTCCGACCTATTGTAACCAAATGCAACAGTCCAACATATTTTCTAGAAAAAGCTTATGTCAGATTTTTGAAAACCATTTTACCACATTCTAATTATGTTTTAACCTCTACAAGCAATTTTATTGATAAGATAAAAGATATAACAATTACCGAGAATAGCATACTTGCAAGCTTAGATATCATCTCACTATACCGGTCAATTAATGTGGAAGAAATTAAATCGTTCATAGAAAACTCCATTGAAACAGGAGCAATATCTGATATTCACATGAAAAATACTTTGAAAGCCGGATTATACTTATTACAAATAATAATGTTTTTGTTTTTAACGGAAAATATTACAAGCAATTAGAAGGAGCTCCAATGGGTTGGCCTATTTCTGGATTATTTGCCGAAATTAAATTACGACCATTAGAAGAAAGAATACTAGCTGAATTTGATATGAAACCTACAGTATGGTACAGATTCGTAGACGATATTTTTATTATTTGGGAAAATAGCAAGGTTCGCACAGTTCTACCACTAAATTTTAAGAATATTTTCAAAGTGTTTCACTGCAGAAAAATATCGTAAAATCCGTGAATGAAGGTGGGGATACGGTGGGGATTACGGTGGGGTTTAAAAATTAAATGTAAAGTTTCTTATTTTTAATAGTGGTGCCAGAGTCCTTGGAAATTCCAAGGAGTGTGCGAACCTTGAAATAGTTTACACGATTTACACCTCTTCCTCAATAAGATAAATGAGCTTGATGATAATATAAAATTTACTCTTGAGATTGAGACAGATGGAAGCTTACCTTTTCTTGATGTTAATTTAATTAAAAACAAAGAAAACTTCAGCCTTGACAGAAATGTTTATAGGAAACCAATCAAATCAAATAATACGATCCCATATAATAGCTCATCACCATTTTTATATAAAATTGCAGCCTACAAGTTTTACATAAGACGGGTTTTTAAGGTATGTTCAGCTAAATATTTAGAACAAGAGCTTAATACAATCAGAAACAGTAGCGGCTCGTCAGGGAGTGCTGTGGCCGATTTTTCACACCACTAAAATTTAACAGAGTCTTTCATATTATTTATTGGACAAATTTTGTTGAATAAATAAAACTGAAATAACCATACATTTTTAGTGGTGTGAATAAATTGATGCAGCACCCCCTAGCCAGCCGCTACTGATCAGAAATATTGCTGAAGAAAACGGATTTTCAACTATTCTCATTAATAAACTCATTCATGAATTTAATTTTCAAGAAAATATCAAAAAAGTAAACCATAAAAAAATGATATACAAAAAGTTTAATTATTTCCCTGGTCTATACGAAAAAGTAAGATATGCTCTACTGAAACACAATATAATTTTAATAGCCTATCCACCAAAGAAATTAAAAGAATTTTGTACAAAAATCGATCCAATACCGGAAGTTGAATTAGCTGGTGTATATACCATCCCTTTTAAAACTGATTGCAATAAATTAATGGAATACATCGGGAAAACCAACAGAAAACTGAAAAAAAAAAGAATAAAAGAACATAAAGCAGATATAAAATTTTGTCGCCAATCTACTGCTCCTCTCACGTTTATATCTCAAACAGAATATCACAATAGATTTTGATCATACGAAAATCATATTCCCAACATCCAATTATTACTTATCCATTATAAGAGAATCAATAGAAATCCTATGCAAGAGCAATAAAGTATACAATGATGCCCTGTCTTATAATATACCCAGTTTATGGTTTAGCATCCTAAAAATAAAATCCTGACAATTTGAGAAAATGACGTATTAAAATTTCATGGTACAACAATCAAATAATTCTTTTTACCGTTCACCTAAAATATTACTAACTCAATCTTCAAGCCACAAGTCTCATTCATTTTTCAAAACGAAATCTTATATTTGTATTTATAAAAGAAAATATTCTCTGAGGAAGAACCTGTTTGGAAAAGGTTTGAAAGTACTAAGATTTTTAAATAAAACTAACTTTTAACATCTATAATTGATTATTTATTCGCCTTTTAAGTAAGCATTATTCGTTTTATATTACGAACGTTTGGTATTTCGAATATTTTTAATGCATAAATCATTGCCAAAAAAATAATAAATGTAGGATGCTTCTTTTTTATTTCATATTGTGAAATATGTGCTCTATAATGCTCCATAATAATGTTAATATATAATTTAAAATAAATAATACTTTACTTGTATCCGTAATGGACACCCTTAAGAAATTTCTTTAAAAACTATTTTTTAATTAATAATAATTATTATATTCCAGTTTTTTCAATAATGTGTTAATCTGTTAGCAGTATTTAAACTAGTTACACAAAACAGGCTTTTGAACACTGAAACTGAGTGAGAAGTGCACCAGATCTAACACGCCAAGACGACAGTATAACATCTATGACACGTGAGTGATAACAGCTAATGAGAATACAGATAAAGCGAATTATGCTAAAACGTGACTAGCTTTTAGAATCTCGCCGTTGCCAGAGCGGTTATTCTAGATTGTCATTGGTTGCCACAATGCCAAACACAAATCTGCAAATATTACAATTTTTACTTTTTTTAACACGATGTCCCCTTCATTTTGATTTCAAATATCAGCCTTAAAGTAAGTTGAAATGGAATAAGTTATTTTTATGAAGAAAAAAAAAAGCTTTTTTTTTTTCTTTAAATGTTTTCGATTTCAGAAAGAATGAGCCTGAGCTTCTTTAACTACTATTCATTTTACAAACGTTTACCTTATCTTTGGATCTTTATTTTCATACTGAATTATTCCAAGATTGAAAAATAGAAACTAAACTAATTTTGATTAAAATTATCTAAATAATAGAGGTGGATTTAAACCTTTATTAAACAAAGCAATAATTAGAATTTTTATGCTGTTAGTTTCAATATTTTTCTTTGCAAAGGCCTTTTTTTATGCATAATTATCATTATCAAACAATGTACATATCATTTGAATTGGAAATTACAGTAGTTTGTTTCAAGATGGGAAATTTTCGAATCCCCCGCCCCTTCTGTCGCTACGCCCCTGCCTTTCACAAGTCTGCCATGAAGGCAATCGTCAAAGTCGCTTCCAATTCCAGACGCTCTATGTTATCATATGGCTCCAGGGGAGTAAACCAGCAACCAATTTGTGTCGGGGCGTCTTTGACGCCTGAAGCCTTGCTGAAACTAAAGGAATCGCCAGTAACAGCGAACCAAATACTTGGAAATCCGGATGATGGAAAAGTCTTTTCTTGAACAGCCAATGAAATGCTTAGAAAACGAAAAAACGCAGGCGATTTTTGTTGCTTGAAATTTTTATGTGTAATAGCACTTTAAGGTTATATAAGCTAAAGTGCTTTATTCATGTCTCTGAAATAATAAAAAAGGTATGAAATTTTTTTTACATAATAGTCGTTCACAAAACAATATAATGCATGCATTTGCATGGTATATCTTCGGTAGTTTTTCACAGTAAAAATATCTGAGGTTAACCCGCTGCGATTCATGTTGAATTCGAACATTTTTCTACGAGGAAGGGGACTTAATGGAGTTCCGGCGAATGAATTTTAGTTACTTCTTGACAGTTAAAAAGTCTATAATCAAAAATCTTCCGGGGAAATTTAGACTCCCCGGGGTCAATTTCTATCTTCCGTCTCTGATCATTCCATCATTGGTCACTTTCTTAATGCTTCGTGAAAAATTACATAATAATCTGCATAATATTTTAAGATGTGTATGCTCAAATTATAATACGGATTCATTAAATTATTTAAAGACCCTTTCCTCCCCCTCCTTACATGAAAATTAACATTCGGTATTCCTTCATGGAGAAACAGTTAAAATTATGTGTTTCATTAAAATAAAATATATTCTTTAAAAAACACTTTACAAACATCGGTAATTATGTAAATGTATTTGGGAAATTGAATTAATTTTCGCATATCTATGTTTGACATCTTATAAAAATCATGTATGAAATAAAAATATCAAATATTCTTTAACCTTTTCATAAGTACGCACTTTCTTGTAGAAAAACCAATATCCAGCAGCTGATCTCCATTGCGAGGGTATTTATGTTTTGTGATGGCGCTTCATCAGAAGAGGAGAGTTGTTTGGTTGTCTAGGTATGCCACGATTATCTAAATTTAAATACGTCCTATGTTTAGTGTAAAAATAAGTACTCTAAATTTTTTTTCATCTAGTGCATGATGTACGATAAAAATTTTGTGATTTTATAAAAACAATCGATGGAAAATACATTATTTAATTTAAATTTCCCTGTTAACTGGCCTGATTGAGGTTTTATTCCTCTTGTTGTGGTAATAACGTCAGGTGGTAAGTTAGCTTAATACATTATTTTTGTCATGGTATCGTCTGCATTATTTTTTTCTTTTTAAAAAAAATTATGTATTAAATGTTTCCAGATTAAATATAGTTAACTCTAAACTTACTTGCAGCTTTCTTTTGATTTTTGCCTTAGGCATACAGGTAAATCCAGTGTTTGTGAGATACCTGTTATGGACTGTGTTTTGATCATTTCGCCGTTTAATCAAATTTTATTTTTGTGAATAATTGCGAACGTTTAAGATATAGGACAACGAATAATATTTCTCTCTTGAATGGATTACTTCGCAGTAATGTTTCGAATTATTTTAAATAGTTAGATTGTGAATATTTTCTTAATGTCAGTCGAATGTTTATTCTTTATTTTCCCCCAAAGCCCGATTTCTAAAAATTAGTTCAATAGTATTATCTTGCTAAATTAAATTTCTGATGTTTTGCTATTGCACTGTTTAATTTGCATGTTATATGTATATTTACACACATTCATATAATGCTTAGTGATTTATAGATGTGAAAAATAATGCTTTAATCATTTTTCTTCTTTAAAGGCATCACTTGGTATGCCACCTGCATCCCACAGTTTAATTTAAAGGTAAGAGATTTAATGTTTTCAAATGAAACTAGTTTTATTTTATTCTATATGCTATTTGAAAATTTATTTTTTAAAAAAATTTACCAGTTGTGCATTATTGAAAAAAGAAAAGAAATGCAGTAAAACTTCAGTTTTATGTTTTTATAGAGAATAAAGAAATGTAATGTAAGTGTAAATTATAGAAAAAAAAAATTGCATACAAATTATTTAATATATATTTAAAAGTTGTTGAAAATTGAATGAAAGCTTATAATTTTGAAATGCAAAATTGAGGGTTTACTGCATTAATTTATATGAACTCTGCATTTCTTTTTAATTTTGCAAAATGAGAAAAAAAAAGTTACATAATATGCATTTTTCATTCTAAAAATAATAAACATGTTCATAAAGATATGTGGGTTTTTTTTATAATTTTGTTATATAATTTTGAGCCAAACAAGGTTACATTAAACATAACAAATTATTTGCATGCTTTTTAAATCCTTTTTTGTCAAAACATGATTTCAGATTTTTTTTTTTTTTTTTTTTTTTTTCCTATGCTGTAGGGTTGTGTTTTATATTTACATTAATAAAGATATGCTAAATGGTGGGAAAAACAACTATTGGGCCAATTAACATCTTTCCATACTAACTTATATTAAAAAAATAATAATAAAAAATAAAATAAGAGTATTAAGAAAGAATATTTTTTCTCTTTATCTAATCAAATTTTTTAATAAATTATACACTGCAGCATTTATTAATTCACTGCAGAAAAAATTAGCTTATTTAGAGAACCATTTTCCTTAAAAATTCTTTTACATTATGCTCCTATTAGTATGTAGCAAAAATTATTTATCTGTTTGTATTAATCCATTTATTATTAATTTCTCCTGAAACAACAGTTATGTGATAGAGTTTATAAGGATACAACTCTTTTTATTATCAATTTTTTTAAATTTTTACTCGTTAATTTCCAATATTTAACTTCTTTAGTTAGTTTCAATGTTTTACTAAACAAAAGTGCTAAAATTATTGTTAAATATAAAATTGTTAAGTATTAACGTATCATTCAGATTCTACTTCTTTTTTGCTAAAGGAAATGTCATATTTCAAGTAAGATTTTTTACTTAATTTTAATAGATTGAATATACAGGGTGAGTCATAAATATCGAAACAATAGGCTATCTCCTTAAATATTGCCCCTAGACCCATACTTCCAATTGCAAAGTTTCATAAAAAAAAGTGAATTTTTTGATAAGATAAGTTGCATCTCCATGGGGGGTCTATTTTAAAAAATACGAAAATTAAATTTTTATACGACCCCCAGAGGATAAAACATGCAATTAGAAAATTTTTCCTTATTCATTCCTGAACTGAACAAAAAAAATTTCATCTTGATAACTTCAAAACTCAGAGAGTTATGATAATTTTAATAAATCTTGAGGTTTCAAGGGATCAGACACAAATTGAAATGCGTGTAATTGAAGAAACAATGTTGCTGTAATGGATCTAGGAAACATTTATTTTATTTATTTATTTATAAAGTTGGAATTTTGATTGTTTTGTGATGGTTAACCATTTAATTTGTAAGCATTATCACATCATAAGACTTCTTAATATTTTTTTTTTCAAAAAAAATTTGAGTAAATTAAAATTGTTATAACTCAAAATATTATTTGTCGCGTTGAATCTTTTTCTTTTGATTAAACAAAAATGTCTAATTTTCAATTTTAATTCAGCATTTTAAATAATATTTATTTAAAAAAATAAAAGTATTTAAAATAGCAATATTAAAAAAAAAGTAATTTTTGTAAACAAATCATATTTTTAAAAAGTAAATTTTCTGAGCTGAAAAGTTACCGTAACCGACGGTTATTGCCGTATGTCAGTTTAAAAATGAGAATTACTGAAATAAAAACAACTGAAATAATACATTTGATGCAGTAAAGTGCATTTAGTTTTAAGGTGGGCAAAGATGGGCTCCTAACGTTTAAATGCTGTATAGTTCGATTTCAGATTTTGTTTAAGTTTTGTCATTTTCACCTTCTTTAATTACTGTTTAAATGCGTCAGTTGATTTAAACTTTATTTTTTTATCACGTCGATTTTGAATTTTTTCATTGTGCTGTGACTCACAGACAGACATTTCATAAAAACATGTTTTTCGCTATCTCTGAGCCCTAAAACGTGTGAATCCATCGAAAACCGGAATTTAAAATTTTCATGAATCCAATACTTTCTTCTTGTAAAGATAGAAGAAAGCAAAAATAGGTTTAAAACCTTCATACATTTTGAAACTGAATACAGTAAAACCTCTAAATAACGGACACCTCAGGAACGCAGAAATTGTCCGCTATTCGGAGGTGTCCGCTATTGGGAAAATCAAAGATATTCAAAAAGTGCTAAGAAACGTTTAACATTTCATTAATTGACTTTTATATGTCCTAAACCTCTTTTATATGATTAATCAGAAATAAAAAAAAAATTAAGCAATGGGGCTAAATAAAACTGTACACACCTTTACCCACTGTTCATTACATGCTTGTGAAAAAACCCTGTTACAAAAGTTAACTTTTGCTTCGATTACATGTAATTTGTTTTTCAAAGTGACATTATTGGACATTATAGAATTCCGGTCGGGGAGGGGGATTGCACTTTTTAGCTGTTAAAAGCATAAAATCTTAATTTTCGAGGGGATATTTCAATGCTCTGGAAGATGTCCCTCCTTGGCAACCCCTTCAATTCAACTCTGAACGCAGGGGGGGGGGGGGGATTTTCCCCAGCTCATTTATCACAAAATTCCTTGATAAATTTAGAGGCCTTTTTACTTTTTTTCATTTTTTTCTCCTTAATAAAAACTTTTTCATCCTTTATCGCCTTAAACAGTGTCCACTATTCGGAATGTTCGTTATTCAGAGGTTAAACATACACAAATTTATGTTTTGAGAATGGGGATTAGAAAATAGTCCGTTAAACAGAGGTGTCTGTTATTCGGGAGTGTCCGTTATAGCAGTTTAACTGTAGTATAAAGTAGATTTTTTAAAATATTTCTATGTAATTTATTAAAATATATTTCCATTGATTCCGATAATAGAAGAGTCATTTTCGCTATTACTATGTTTACTAAACTTATTGCCTGCGTCAATAAGTTTTTAAGACACTTTTAATGAGAGTTTAATTAATATCACTTAATTTGATAACACTTTTAATAAGTGTTTAATAAGACAGTTCGTTCAATGAGTCGTGCTAGTTACGAAGTTGGCGGCAAGGTCGAAATATTGCAGACATCTAGCATATTTCATCGAAGTTTAAAGCAAAAACCTATACGCTTTTATTTTATATCTAAAAGTTTAAGTGTTGTCTTGGATCAACATTTAACAATACGTAAATTTATGGTCGATCCCTTAATTGTACTTCAAATGAACTGATTTTTCTGAGCTCAGAGGCATGCTTAAGTGGTGTAAGTCAGGAATTTTGGAAAATTTTGGATATTAATATCTTTCGGGGATTTGCAGATATCGAGATGAAATTTTTTTTGTTCAATTCAGGAAGGGATAAAGAAATTTTTTCTAATTGGAAGTCTTATACTCTGGGGGCCGTATAAAAATTTAATTTTCGTATTTTTTAAACGAGACCCCCCATGGAGTTGCAACTTATCTTATCAAAAAATTCATCTTTTTTTATGAATTTTTGCAATTGGAAGTATAGGTCTAGGGGCAATATTTAAGGAGATAGCCTATTGTTTCGATATTTGTGACTCACCCTGTAGATAAAATTATTTTGAAAAGTATTCCTTTGAATACATTAAATTATTGCTATGAATATTATTAAATTATTGCTTTGAATATTATTAAATTATTGCTTTGAATATTATTAAATTGTTTTGAATGCATTAAATTATTGTTTTGATGTTTTGAATATGCAAAGTTATTGTGTTGACATGAACTTGCTTTCTATGCATTAAATTGTTTTCCATGCATGAAATTATTGTTTTGCATGCATAAAATTACTTTGTATGCACAAAATTATTGTTTGTAAATGCAAAATTATTGTTTTAAGTGCATCATATTATTGTTTTGAGTGAACAAGATTATTTTTAGTGCACAAGATTATTGTTTTGAACGCATGAAATTGTACTTATGAAACCACAGAATTGTATATTTGAATCCACAAAACTGTATTTTTGAATCTACAAATGAAATTATAACTTTTGAATGCAAGCATGAAATTATAAGTATTGAATATTCACAAAACTGTCGTTTGATTGGATGAATGTACCCAAACATTCCAGTCCATGAAATTATGGTAAATATTCTGGTATATATAATTACTATAATCAGTATTCAAAATTATCATTAGTTAGTGATCGAATGTAACTAAATTATAGCATTTGATTACTACAAAATTATTCTTATTCATCAAATTTGGCATTCTTTTTATGGTTTACTGAAAAAAAAAAAAAATAAATAAACACTGACCTTTTAATTTCATGTTATGAGACTTAAATGTAGATGCAGTTTATGGTTATTAAAATACTGAATTCAATTTTAACTATCAACATTAGATAAAATTTTGTCACTGATTTTCTGTTAGATTCTAATTTTGTTTTACATGATTAAATGCATTTTTCTATTTATTTCCAAATATAGTAATAATTAAAAATGCTTTGTATTAATTTTGCAGTTTCTTCGATTATTATAACCATGGACATTAAGAATTTCAATTTAAAATAAAAACAAGTATTTGTACTTTTCTAAAAAGTAGCATACAATAAATATTACAGTAATGTTAAAAATTGTATTTTTGAAATTGCAATTAAAAATTTTAATTTGTTGCCTGAGATATTTATAGTAGTTGCCATTTGATGCCACCTTTTTATTTCCCAGTTTTAATCACTGATTAGGACATTATTACAGTTTTATAAATACAGACAATTTTGTGAAATTTGCTGATGTATAATCCACACTACATGTTGGAATGTAAACAATAAAAATTGTCATTAACAGTAAACACCATAAAGTTAAATTTGATACTTTTTTTTCAGTGAATAAATATTTAAACATAAATTTGTTACACATATTTAAATTTCCTTAAGTAAGAATTTTATCTTGGAGCTAGAAGTAATTGAGTGTTCATACACAACAGAAAAAAATGGGCAACAAATCAAAACTGAAACTACCATTGTGTTGAGTAAAAGTTTAAAATAAATAATTAGTAAAATGTTTATTATATGTAATTGAAATTTTCTTTAATCTTAATTATTAAATATATCATACCAGTTATATTATGTTTTTCTTTTCCATTGTAATTTTTGTGAAGCTGTTCTTAATTTATAGTAAGAATTTAAAAAATGTGGCAAGGGGATGATATAATCTGCAAAATCCTTAGTATTTAAGCGTGTAGATTTGACAGTCGACTCTATAGCTTTTTATACTCTCTGTAGTTTCTTTCATGGTTATTCAGAATTTTGAAATAGCATTCTGATTCGTGCATTTTTCAAATTCAGTGTGTGTGTGTGGTTGGGGGTTGGAAGAGGAGGAGGGGGGGGGGGTGTTATGACTATTCTAACTCTTAAGTATTTTGATAAAATTTAAAAAAAGATCAGGTAATAATAATCAGGTTTTATTTTCCCCCTTTTAAATATCATTTCCTATTACATATTGTACCATCCATGTTTGTTGATAAAAATAAACACTGTAGTATATTATATAAATATTATAACTTCATTTCAAAATTTTCAAATTAAATAATTGCATTAATTATAAATAGAAGTTTTCATATACGTCCATTAACATTTCAAAAATATGCATTAAAATATTTAATTACTATAAAGGACGTTAAATATTAATAAAAACATTAAAATATCTTGATAATTTTTACATGTTTCGATTGAATTTACTCAATCATCATCAGAAAAAGAAAATACAAATAAACACAAAGATGGAAAATAACAAAAAACTATTATAAATAAAATTAATTTTTTTTTTAAATAAAAATCACGCACGTTATATTTTAATTATGTATCACGTTGCTTAATTTTTAAATTATTTAACAATTCAATCCAAATATTTGGGATTTGAAATGACAAGGAATCATTGCAGACCATTGAGCTTCTGACGTAAATTTCAATACTCTCTCTAATAAAAAGTTGCAAATAAAAATCTGACCTATAAATTAATCTACTTTCATTAAACAAAATATCTATGTTTTCTATTTGATTTAGCCTAGATAATGCAGTTTTACCTCTATTAAATTTTATGTCTGCAATGTGTTCTTTACATCTTATTTTGAATTTTCTTTGAGTCATGCCAATATAATAATTTTTATAACCACCTTCTTTAAAAAATGGAATAATATAAACACCTGATCGGTCAAATGTATCAATGGGGTCAATTCTAGTTGTTAAAATTGATTTTAATTTTAGAAGGGGTCTAGCTATTAAATTTAAATCAAACTCTTTAAGTCAAATAACATGAAAAGGGTTGTCATAAATTATTATCCAAATTTCTTCGAGTCTGCTAAAACACAATTAAAAAAGTTTGATTTAAATTTAATAGCTAGACCCTCTCCAAAATTAAAATCAATTTTAACAACTAGAATTGACCCCACTGATAAATTTGACCGATCAGGTGTTTATATTATTCCATTTCTTAAAGAAGGTGGTTATAAAAATTATTATATTGGCATGACTCAAAGAAAATTCAAAATAAGATGTAAAGAACACATTGCAGACATAAAATTTAATAGAGGTAAAACCGCATTATCTAGGCTAAATCAAATAGAAAACATAGATATTTTGTTTAATGAAAGTAGATTAATTTATAGGTCAGATTTTTATTTGCAACTTTTTATTAGAGAGAGTATTGAAATTTACGTCAGAAGCTCAATGGTCTGCAATGATTCCTTGTCATTTCAAATACTTGGATTGAATTGTTAAATAATTTAAAAATTAAGCAACGTGATACATAATTAAAATATAACGTGCATAATTTTTATTTAAAAAAAAAAAAAAAATTATTTATAATAGTTTTTTGTTATTTTCCATCTTTGTGTTTATTTGTATTTTCTTTTTCTGTTGATGAGTGAGTAAATTCAATCGAAACATGTAAAAATTATCAAGATATTTTAATGTTTTTATTAGTATTTAACGTCCTTTATAGCAATTAAATATTTTAATGCATATATTTTAAATAATTGCAATCGGTTATGTAGATAATCGAAATCATTTGTAAAATGTTTTTACTAACAGCTCAGCTCTGTATTATTTTCAAATAATAAACTGTTGTATACAGTGAGTCCCATAAGATATCTTGAAAATATTATCAAGCATCCTTTGATTGATAAAAGATAAAAGATTTCTTTTAAAAATATGTTCTTAGTGGGAAAACAGATAAAAAGTAACTAATTAAAGTAACTTCTAAATATGTGATATGTGGCTATTAAATAACATATGATGTCAGAAGTAAAATTTTTTTTTTTACAGCCTTTTACACTGATTTGCAATTTCAATGAAAATTACTTATATATTAGGGTCACCCGGGGTAAAATGGGTATAAAAATCAGCTTTTTTAATTTTAATGTTTCATGGCAGAAATATTATGAAATAAATTCATGTTTTTGTTCAATATTTTTGACATTGTGTATCTTAGGTCTAAATTAAACATAATTTGTGTTTCCTTTTTTTTTAAATTTTTGTGTAAAACACTATACCTATTTTACCCCGTGGTTCGGGGTAAAATGGGTATATGGTGGTTGAAGTTGAATAATAAATTAAATATACTTAAATACTCTATAAGGGGGTAGCGGGTTAAGGGGGGTCTGGCGGCCCCCACCTAATCTGGTAAAATTGTTCCAAAAATCTTGAAGAGGGTCGAAAAACAAGCAGTATAAGCTTTTTACCGACATTACAACCCCAAACGAAAACACAGTAATGGCGAAAAATATGATTTTTTGTGATTTTTATTTTTTTCAACCAGTTTAATTTATTTTTAAATGGTTTAAACGCAATTAAAAATTTGTTTTGGATGTGTGGAAGTCCCCTGAATTTTTTCAGATTTTTTGGTCAAGTAAAAACATGTGAATTTTAGGTTTAAATGCGAAAAAATCGTGAAAAACGCGTCATTTTCAAGATTCAACCCTCTAATTTTTAGGGTTGTTTTCATTTTCCCGAGGGGTGCTGTATAGTATAGATAGCGGCAATCGTCCTCTTTCGAATGCAGGCAACTGGACTCAATTTGGTCAATTTTGGTGAGCGGGGTGATTTTTTGAAAAAAACTCGAATTTTCAACTTTCGGTAAATTACGGCGCGTACTTGGTATAATGCGTCTTTGCTATAAAAAATGCATCTCTATAGAGGTTTTTGAGGTCGCTGATCACGAATTTGATGTCAAAAAAAATTTTTGACAACAAATTCACCCATAAGTATTTATTAACACAGGTTTGATAATGTAAAAAATATCATTGAATCACAGCATTTAAACAATTTTAATATCGTGTTCAACTAATATAATCAATGAAACTAAATTTTCTGGCATAAATCATATTTTATTCAAGCTTACATAATAGTCACACAGTAATATAAAATAGCATAATACTTTTTTACAGTGCTAAGTTAACAATTTTACAGTTTTAATCCTCGTCACTATCTTCTTCAATAACAGGTTCAACGCTTTGAACAGAGAAAAGATTTGTGAGAATCTGTGCTGGACGAATAATTCGCGACAAATATCTCGCATGCCCTAAGAAGTAAATGATAGTGGCCACATGTGCAGAACAACCGACAGTTCTGAGGCCATTCGCACAATCGCATTACGTATTCTTCTATACCACTTCTTCCAATAGCGTTAGGAACGTATTTTACGTAACACCTGTACTTTTTCCGACTTATGTGCCTCGATTGAACTTCGCATTTCAAAATTGATTTATCTTCCAACAAGTAATGCATATTAAGAACCCCATCTTCAGTACATAATTCTGCTAAATAAGAAACGGTCTGTGATAACTGGTAAGACCCTGTAAAAAGTATCTTCAGATCTCTTTCTGTCAACTCCGGAAAGACTACCAACATCATTTGACGTCAGAGGTCTGAAGATCCTTCTTTTTCTATTCCAGTTTTTCTCTTCTACCACTTTCGCTAAATCATTAACGTTTTTTCTGAGCAGCATTTCGTTAGTGATCTCATCTTGTAATTCGCTATCACAATTGAGTCTTTTTCCGAACAAGTTAACCAGAAAATTCGCTATTTTGCAATAAGTTTTAGCTTATATCAAACGTTTATTGTCAAACTCATGATGCAAGAGTTGGAATTTGCTGCCAATGATCCCATGAACAGCCTCTACTACCCATTTTAGTTTAGTTACAAATCGACTGTCATTCGCCTCTTGAGTCGTTAGTTGTTTCCTTTTTCCTTTTAACGCAGGCATCAAAACAACAAATCCTTCAGACTGTAAGAAATTCTTTACATCTCGAAATCCTCTATCAAGTATAAAGACGTCGCCTTTCGAAAATTCAAAGACACATATATTTTTTTTTAATTAATGTTAATATTATTAATACTATCAATATTACTATTAATATTATTAATTAACTTTTTCTGGAATAAAAACTAAAAAACAGTTAATTGAGAGAAATTAAAAAAATCTTTCATTGATATTTTTACATTATCAAACCTGTGTTAATAAATATTTATGGGTGAATTTGTTGTCAAAAAAATTTTTTGACATCAAATTCGTGATCAGCGACCTCAAAAACCCCTATAGAGATGTATTTTTTATAGCAAAGACGCATTATACCAAGTACGCGCCGTAATTTACCGAAAGTTGAAAATTCGAGTTTTTTTTCAAAAAATCGCCCCGCTCACCAAAATTGATCAAATTGAGTCCAGTTGCCTGCATTCGAAAGAAGACGATTGCCGTTATCTATACTATACAGCACCCCTCGGGAAAATGAAAACAACCCTAAAAATTAGAGGGTTGAATCTTGAAAATGACGCGTTTTTCACGATTTTTTCGCATTTAAACCTAAAATTCACATGTTTTTACTTGACCAAAAAATCTGAAAAAATTCAGGGGACTTCCACACATCCAAAACAAATTTTTTATTGCGTTTAAACCATTTAAAAATAAATTAAACTGGTTGAAAAAAATAAAAATCACAAAAAATCATATTTTTCGCCATTACTGTGTTTTCGTTTGGGGTTGTAATGTCGGTAAAAAGCTTCTACTGCTTGTTTTTCGACTCTCTTCAAGATTTTTGGAACGATTTTACCAGATTCGGTGGGGGCCGCCAGACCCCCCTTAACCCGCTACCCCCTTAATGTGTAAACCATTTAAAAGTTTTGTACTTTCATCCTCTGAATCATGTGTAAACTTGGAAGGTGAGGGGAAGAGACTTCAAAAACTTCCTATTTCAATTTGCTTACATTTTTTTCTTGACATATAAAAACACTGTTATGAAACTAATGTAAATAAGATGAGAGTACTGATAAATCCTATCCTCTACCACATCAGATTATGCACATGCTGTGAATCGTGTTTCTCTTTAAAATATATATTTTTTTTTTAATGCAATTCAAAAGCAGATAGATATCAGCCTGAATATCTGTAAGGAAAAAATGAGAAATTAAATTACACTGGAAAATCAATGTTTAATCAAAAGCAATTTATGCAGATAGGTATAACATAATAAAAATTTACATGCAAAGTGTATACTGGCAAGGACTATTGCAGCTTGGTTGAGATAGCTTTCTGGCAATTAGGATGCATTCACATCAGCAACATCATCTTTCTCAGGAAAGACATAAAATAATCCAGCAGATGACTGTTGCAAACTTCTCAGTATTTTCACTTTCATCAGGGATATCAATAATAAGACTTGTGAATTCTTGAACAGACTTCTTTACATTAAAGGGGCAGACTTCTTTACATTCTTACATTACAGGGACTCGATTGCCAATGACTGGATTCATTGCAGTGAAAACCTTTGGTTTAACTTCTATTTTATGGGTTGCTTCGATTCTTTAAACTGTTTGTACTTTTTTGTATTCCCAGTGCAAATACTTGCAGCCACCTACTCTGTAGTTAAAACTCCTCCTACCTTTGCTTTTACTCTGTTGCGTTTTCTCTCAGTTTTTTTTATAGCCTCGCCAGTACTAGAAAATGTGTTTTAATTTAATTTCGCGATATTTTTCTTACCTTGTGTTCCTGTACATTTAATCAATTTCCATGTATTTTAATGTCACCCGAAAAAGCCTAATTTATTGATAAATTGATGATAAGTAGTAGCCTAATTTCATATAACAAAGCATAATTTCAGTTTAAAACATAGGATCAATAACAATATGCCCTCAAAAGGTCTTTCAACTTTGATCAATCTTCATACATTCATATCTTGACCTCTATACCCATTTTACCCCATATGACAAAAAACGCTATAAAATTTTTGTGAGTAAATAAATTTTCTTAATTTTACAGTTTTCAGTTAGAAGAATCCTTCTTCTGTAAATATCAAACAGTTTATATCTAAAATTCTTCCTGTATATTTTTCTGGAAAGAAGTTTTTCAACCACTAAAAACACTTTGTTCTATCTTCTGAAAAACAAAATGGTTGCCAAGCCCATTATATGTGTCGCCAGTTTGTTTTTATAAGGTTTAAGTATTGCCAGATATGTAAGCACTTTGTTCATAATTTTAATTTAAAAAAAAAAATGTCTGGTAAAATAATAAAATAAATAAATAAAATATACCCATTTTACCCCGGCTACTCATTTTACCCCGGGTGACCCTAAGTTATTTAGTAAAAAATAAAAATATAAAAAGATTTTTTAATGCATACTTTCTACAAATAAGGAACTTTCCCTGCCTCCACCTCTTAAAAATAAATAAATAAATAAAACCGGAAAAAAAAACAATAAAGCCCCCAAAAACTCAATAAAACCAGGGTTGGCAAGTTTCTGCCGGAGTGGTTAAAACCAGCGGTAGAAACCGGTTAAAACCGGCATGACAGAAACTGGTTTCTGCCAGTAAGTGGCAAAAACTGGCAGAAACTAAGAAGCAGTACTGAATAAGAACTTTACTCAGCAATGATTCATAATTCACACTTACATTTGATATGTAAACCATTGAGCTAAAAATTAAAACATAAGATTATGAATGTTATTCAAAGTATCAAAACGTTTAAAAATGATCATATAAATACATACCTTGCTTATTTAAAACACTAATTTTCATTCACTTGAAAAACAGAAACTTTCACAACAATAACCTGATACTGTACAAGTTTAATTATTAATATTATTGTTTACAGTTGAATTTCTATTTCTTTTAAAAATAAATTTACAAAAAATTCTGATTTAATAACAAATTACTTTTCAGATTATTTTTAAATAAATAACATAATGCAATCTCTTGTGAAAATATATAAGTAAATAATTGAAGCACAAAAAATAACATAGACAAAGAAAATTTCATGAAATATCTTGTACAATTATTTTACAATATTGAAGAAACAAATTACCACTCAAATATACTATTAGTATTTTTTCCACGAAGCATTCCATAACATGGGACTAATTTTGCTAATCTTTCTCCTCCCAGATTATTTCTTAATTTGTTGAGTATAAAATATTGAGTTGTATAAAATAATTGTTTAAACGTAAATTACATATGCATATGTAACAAAAAAAAAAAAAAAAAATCTGTTACATTACTCAATTTTTCAAAAATCAAATTTTTTTTTTAATTAAAACTATCTACAATATTTTATTTGTGTGGATATATTTATTCTGAATTATTTAAGTACTAATTATTTAAGGATGAACTACTTAATAAATTTAATATTACTAAAAAAAAAAAAAAAAATCAGAGATTATGTCACAGTAATGTCTTTATGCCAGTTTCTGCTGGTTAAAACCGGTTATAACCACTTTCTGCCACTGGCACGGCAGAAACCACTTTCTGCCGGCAAAAACCCAACCCTGAATAAAACCCACCTAAAAGGAATATTTGGAGTTAGCATTAAAATGAATACAGTAGATTCTCTCAAATCCGCAACCCTAAAATCAGCACATAATTCACCGATGTAAACAATGAAAAACTCAGTTCAGATATACAATAGAACCTGGATAATTCTGATTAATTAGGACCAGACCCAATCGGGATTTTCGAAAATCCGAATTATCTGGAGAGAGAACAGATGAAGTAAAATTAAACATAGTTACAAAAATCTCCTGTACGTGGAACATATTCAATATTTACAGACCATAAAAATGTTTACTTTGTAATTATAAAGTTTATAATCTTCTGCTGTGCCAGTTGTGCAGGCCGCAGAGTCACACATCCGCTTGAGCATAAATAGTTCGTTTGGTGTAGCCTCTACATGACATTTCAAGTGAAACATTATTTGTTCTAATTGGAACGTTGCTTCATTAGTAGTTAGTAACTTTTGGTTGATCATCATTAATAATGGTGTTTTCTTCTGTATCGTCTTCATTTTCTTCAGTTGTGCACAATGCGATTATTTTGTCATCTGTAAGTGAGGCATAACTTTTTACATTTTCTGCTTCAAACCAATTGCTAATCTCGCTGATATCAACATCTGAGCAATTTTTTTAAATATACTCACAAAATCTTCAGCTGTAGTTTCTCTTACATTCTCATTTATTCATCTTTCTATTTCAATTTTTTGCAAGTGAGTTGTTGAAGCATTTTCTCACAAAGACAAGGAAACAGTCCCGAGGGACCCATGGACTGGTTGACAAAGATCGGAAATTGATCCTTCAGTGTGTCTATAGGGATTATTTTACCTTGCCTTCTTGCAGTGCTGTATCTAAAACTTTATTGTACAGTGAGCTTTAGTTGACATTTCTAAATGGATCAAATAGCAAACTGCAAAAATTTGATTTGCCAAAATTTATGATACATAGTTGTTCCTTTCATAAATAACATCAAAGAGTTTAAATAAAAAAGCTTCCGAAAACATTTCTGAAAAGACTTTTTTATTTAGAATACGAAGATGAAATAAATATATGTCATGGTAATTTGCAGATTGCTTCTCAAACTTGGAAAAAAAAAATCGGCCAGACTGATTCGGATTATCCGGAGATCTGTATTAGCGGGGTTCTACTATAGGGACAGAATTTGATTTTTTAAGTTTTTTATCAATTCCACATATATTTTAATTTATAATTTTTGTTAATATTATTGAATTAATGTTTTTTAATGAAGGAAGACTAAATTTATTTCTGAAAAAATTCAAGATATTGCTGATTTTACTGGTAATCACAACCTTCTTATCAAATATATTTCTGTATTAATCAAGCTTTTTTAGTTATTAAGTCTGACTAAACCTGAAATAAAACTTCCTTATTTTATGATTTTGATGTGAATTAGTAATGTACCTTTATGAATCAAATTTCATTGAATAATTTAGAGAAAATACATTTAATCTTTATAATGAATATTTAATCATACATTATTGATTATTAACTTGACCTTTGCTTTTAATCATTTAAAAAATTATCTAAATTTTTATTATTTTAGCTTCTTAATTATTTTGATGTTTTACTATATTATAAGCATTCATTAAAATCTCATTTACATTCAAATTACTGTTTAAAAAATGTAAACAAAGCAATGACCAGAAATCTGCAAAATTCTAAAATCTGCAAATCTTCTGGTCCCAAGCTGTGCAGATTTCAGGGAGTCTACTGTATTTGAAATTAGCATTAAAATTAATATACTTGAAATAAACATTACATAAAAATAAAATAAATAAAATTAAAGTGTTAATTTCTTTATTGCATGATTTATATGCTGTTATATTTATTTCTTTATTAGTCTTTTCTATGTCATATTAATTAAAATATTTATTTCTTTTTAAAATAGATTTTGCAGAATACAAGTCGTCATCTGCATCTCTTTTTATATAAACGTAAGATATTTTTATGTTTTGCTGATTTAAGGATTTTTACTATTTATATTCATGCATTGTAATAATAGTTTGTACTAATACTGTATTATCTTAGATTAATGTTTTTTGTTAATTTTAACTTCCAAATCATTTTTTAATTTTGGCAACAGACATCTTTCCTTGAAATTAACAAACTTGTTTATTGTCGCAATATGTTAAATATTTTAAATACATATTAATTGTAGCTTTTCATTTTAGGAGCTATATTTGTTGTGTATTATTTTGGATTAATTTTCTCAATTTTTTTTTTCAATTTTTATTCTCAAGAAATTAGAGAAGTATAATTATTCAACCTACACATATTCTTTCCAGCACAAATGAACAATAGTTTCTTTAGTATCAACATACTTAAAGAAAAATAAATATGTAAATATTTATAGTAAATATTACACAGGTATTATATAATGTAAATATTATAATACCTGTGTCATGTGTTATTTATTTTATGTATATTGTATGCATATTATCTTATTTTTGGGAATATGCGCCAAACCTACCGTAAGGGACACACCTCCAAAAATATATTAAAATAAAGCAAATATTTGTCAGAAGAGCCACACTGTCTTAAGTGCTGCGCATATGAAAATATATGAAAATTTTAAAAATTGCATTATATTCCATGTTTTTTCACGTTTTGCGGCACATTTTTTTTTACATATGTAAAGTTACTTCAATTTCAAACTGTTAGTACAATATAGATATTTTTATGATAAAATTTAAATTCGTGCAGCCTTTTTTAAAAATGTTTTTTATAGTTTTATTCCCATACCATGGAGATTTTTCGAAATAGGAAATAGAAATCCTGCTTAAAGTATTAGGCTAGAACAATAATTATGTTCTGCAATTTTAGATTTTTAAATTTGTGTGTGAATTTTAGTTTTTTTAAAAAAATCATTTTTTAATTTCTCCCCCTCTCCCCCCCTTCCCAAAAAAAGCAAACTTTTATTTAATAAATATTATTTTAACATTTGCAGTATTTTTTATGTTAATAAACTGCATTAATATTAATAAAAATTATTTCTACAGCTGATATTAATTTCTTATATCAATATAACAAATTTTGTCTTCTTTTCAAAGTTTAATCATATTCATCATTGATTTTCAGTGCGATTTTGTATGTGCTTCAGGAAATTTTTGATATTTGTAAAAGGATTCTAATTTTAATTTTTTAACCTAACATTTTGTTCTTCTGTGCTTTTTGAATTTTTACATTTGTTTTTAAAAATTTTTCATGAATTTCTTTGAAATTTTTAATTTTTTTTTGTTTTGTTTTTCATGAGTATTTATATTCAAGATGATATTTATTGAAAAAAGGAACACTCTTTTCAATTCCAAATCATTTGAGTATTCATATGAATTGTATTCCTTTAAAAGTAAGAGATCCCATGAATAAGTTAGTTTTGCGTTGTTGGAAAAAAAAAACTACAAAATAGTGAATAAGTGATGGAAATAATGAACTGAAAATGAATCTAAAGCAAAACTCTTCTTTTCCTTACTATAAAAAACCCGGGGGAGGGGGGGGGAATGTTATTTTCATTATTAACTGATTTTGTTCAATTTTTCAGAAACTGGCAATAATAATACAGGGTTCCCGGCATCATGGAAAGTGAGGGGAAATCTGGAAAGTCAGGGAATTTCAAAGTAGTCATGGAAATTTCAAAATATATCTAAAAAGTCAGGGAATTTACGAAGATTTTCTAAAAAGTCATGGAAAAAATCTTAGAGAAAAAAGAAAAATGACACAAAAGTCACCAGATAATCTCTGGAAAAAATCTCAAAATTCATCAAAAAGTCGCAAAAAAAGACACCCAAAAATAACTAGAAGTTTGAAAAACAATTAAAGGGGAAAAAAAACCAAACATTAATTTTGACAAAGGATTGGGAAAATAAGTAGCAAATTTTTCTGTATTCCCATTTGGTTAACGACATTTTTGAAATTTGGTTTGGGAAAGTCATGGAATTTTTTGAGATTAGGTCTTGGAAAGTCAGGGAATTTGCCCATCATGTTTTGCTGGGAATCCTGTAATAAATTAGGCTGAATACTAAATTTTTATTAAAATATAATTAGTCTTACTTAAGAAAACTATCAATACCCGTAAAAAAAGCCCCATTATCATGACATATTTGTTTATTTAGCTCCAACCTTGGACATCGTAAATATCTGATAAGCTTTTCATTGATAAATGTTTTGCAATGCAAAAGAGAAACAGTTAAACTAAAAATATTTCATGAAGGAAAACGAAAGGAAAAGAATATTTATTTAAAAACAATTTTTTTTTTTTCCACAATATTTCATTTTTCATTAACATTTTCCTTTAATGCCTGTTTGCATTGTATTGAAAGCATAACTTAAAAGGTGAAATCATGAGTAATTTAGATAAACACATGCAGGGCTTGAAATTCAATTTTCCAGAGGAAGGGAGTCTCCCTCCCAACATTTACAAATGGTGGGGAGTTTAGCTGTTTGGGAGGGAGAAAAAAAATCTTTAAAACATATAGTTATATTATGTGCTATTTAAAGAATTACATGAATACAGACATGACAAAATACCACTAAAGCAATTTTTATCAACAACTCAGAGTAATTATGCAATTTTTTTTTTTTTTTTTTTTTTTTTTTTTTAAATTTTAAAAAGAAAATAAGTGAAACTTTTATATCATCTAATTTAGTCTTTACAGGGGAAAATTTCTTCCCTGAGCTAATTACTTTTGTTACAGGTCTAGTAAACACTGTTTTCGGTTCAGGTTGAGTATGATTTTAGGTATTCCTGCAAGTAGAGTTCGGGTAAATCTAATTTTTCAAAAGTTAGTTCAGCCAGGGCTCGAAAATTCAAAAAATGTTGAGGTTCCCAGCTGGGAACCTACATGAAAAGAATAGGTTTCCAGATGAAAAATGCAGGTTCCCAATAAAATTTATGTGTGAATTTTTTAACGAAATTTGCCGTTTTTTCGTAATCTTTTGACAAAATCTGCCATTTTATTGCAATGTTTTAATGAAACCTGCCGATTTATCGCGATATTTTAACAAAACCTGTCGTTTTTTCATTATTTTTTTAACGACATTTGCCGTTTTTTCATGATTTTTTAATGAAATCTGTCGTTTTTTTCGCGATCTTATGTTGAAATCTGTTGTTTTCTCGGTATTTTTTGAGGAATTTTGCCGTTTTAGCGCGATTTTTTGTCGAAATTTGCCGTTTTTTCGTAATTTTTGTAAACGAAATTTGCCGTTTTTCCGATCTTTTGACGAAATTACGTATCCCAATGACCACTCCAGAGCTATATTATTGCGTATATAACGCGTGCGTGTCATCGTTGGCAACCATGATGATTTTTTAAGTTCCCAGCCGGGAACCTGAGTGAAAAAATATACGCTCCCAGAAATGATGGATTTCATAGAATTTGCGTTCTTTAAGCGGCATTTTGATAAATTCGGATTCATATGCAGGGGCATGCGAAGAGAAAACTGCGCTCGGGACAATGTTTCAATTTAGTGTTCTTTTTCTTCTAACAGGCCAAAAATGATGTTAGTAGTAAAAAATCGGCGTCCCCTAAATTTCTGCACCCGTGGCGACCACCCACCTTCCGTACGGCGCTATTTATATGACGATCCTTCACGAAATTCATATTTTTTCTGCGATGTTTTCACAAAATTTGCGTTTATTTTGCAATCGTTTCATGAAATTTGAGTTCATTCCACGATCTTTTTACAAAATTCGAGTTTATTCCACGATCCTTTCACGAAATTCTCATTTGTTTTACTATTTTTTTTAAAGAAATTCATGTTTTATTGCTTTTTTTTTTTTTTTTTTTAAGGAAAATAGTTTTTTCCGCGATGCTTTGGCAAAATTGGAGTTTTTATCGCGATAATCTAACAAATTTTTCTGGAAACGCTTGATCAAATTGATTGTGAAAACATGCAATTCGGCTTAAAAGCTATGAAGTCTGTTATCAAGCTGGAAATTCGGAATAACTATTCGAACTTTCGGGCTGATAAACGATGTTTCATAACTTTTGAAATCAAATGCAGATTTTTTTTGAGGGGGGGGGAGATTTAAAACAGAATTACTCCGTTCTCGGGGCGGAAAAACGCATGAAACTTGCCAATCGATCGCCGGAAAAAAAATGCAAAATTTCACGATCAGGTTGTGGAAAAAATCGTGAATTCCAACTATTTTTTGTAATTAAAAAACTCGCAAAATATGTCATTAAGTCGCACGAAAATATCACAACACTTGCAAGATCGTGTGAGTTAATTGTAGCTTCAAAATGCAAAATTTTTCGGAAACTCGCAACTTTTTTTGGGCGGGAGCCTCCCGCCCACGATATTTTTTTGGGCGGGATTACAAAATTTCGGGCGCGAATTCCGCCATCCCGCCCTGAAATTCAAGCCCTGACATGTCGTTCTCAGGCAACTTTGCATTAGCTAGCAGAGATTGATTTTTTTCAAAAGCCGCTTTCTACTATTTAGATTTTCTTTGCAGGTTTAAAAAAAAAAAAAAAAAAAAAAAAAAAAAAATTTACTTTTGAAAGAGGTTCTAAAACTAAAAGTATCCGAATAATTAAAACTAATAAGCAGAATCGAATAATTCTGTATAGAAAATCCCCTTTTTCTTTCTCTGTGATCCTTTGACGAAACATGCATTTTTCCATGGTCTTTTGATAAATTTCAGTTTTTTTTTTTTTTTTTTTTTTTTTTTTAACAATCCTTTGATGAAAATCTTTCTTTGATCTTCAGACAAGATACTTTATTTCATAAGATTGTTTGACAAATTTCATTTTTTTAACGCAATCCATTTATAAAAGTTAAATTTTTTTCAGTGTTCCCTTGATAAAGTACACATTTTTTTTTTTTTTTTTTTTTTATGAACAGTCATTAGACAAAATTTGCATTTCCCCACAGTCTTTCAGGAAATTCGCATTTTTACTGCAACCCTATGATAAAATTTGTGTTTCTCTTCCACGATCCTTTGATAAAATTCTTTCTTTTTCTGTGACCTTTGATGCTAGCTATTTTTTCCCGCAACCCTTTGATAAAATTTGCATTTTTTTCCCATGATTCTTTGATAAAATTCTTGCTTTTTCTGTGATTTTTGTTGAAGCTAGCTATTTTTTCTGCAAATAATCTTTCTTTTCTTTTTCTCTACCATTTGTTGAAATTTGCGATATTTTTTTACATTTCGAATTTTAGTACTGACATCCTTTTCACAATTTTGGGAAAAAATTCAGAACAGAATCACCTCTATAATACATTTCACTGCAAGGGGAAAAAAATCATCCTATCTGCAATCCTAGTAAAAGCACCACACTAAGGATATTTTTAACTTAAAAATTCGAATGCACCATGCTGCTAATTCCTGAAAATGTGGTATAGTATATCCCAGAAGCAGAATTTTCTGTGTCAGTCTGCAGCATACACTAAACTTTATCTGAAACAAATAGTGCTAGACCCACACCAATGCTATTACAAAACTCGGTCACACTGAGTGTGATGTCATTAACTTCAGTCAAGTCCTGATGAGTTCTGTATTTTTTGCATTCATCATCATGCATTTTGAGTTTGTACTAGAACTTAATTTAGCCATGAGTTGAATGCACAGCTTGTATAAAATACACATTGGAAATATTTCCCTCTACATGTTTTTTATCAAATGAAAATATATACTTATGAAGTATCTGAGCTTTACTATTATTGATAATCAAGTCAGATATTTAAGAATTACATTATTTTTTAATTAATAATTGAATAATAAGAAAATGTAATTATTTTTTTTTTCTTTTCTATTTAGAGATTTTTGTTTTTTATGTGTTACAAACACATTCATTCAGTTTGTATTTAAACTTTTTAAAAAGTTTCCTTAACGCCTGTTTTTATTTCTTTTTTTCTAATTCTAATCTGTCACATTTAATATATTTTAATAAAATCAAGTGTTTACAATTTGTCATGATATTTTAAAATCAGAACAGTTTTTTTTCATTCAATGCATTTGTTAAGAATTTTGTATTAATTTTGAAATGAGAAAAAGAAATTTCTTCTTTTCATGTCTTAATGAAAGTAAAATACAGTAGAAGCCTGATATAACACAGTTGTTAGGAGACATGCTTTAACACCCACGTTATAACTTAACTGCGGTATATCGGAATGGTGCCAAAGAAATGATACAAAGTTATAAAAACACTTACCTGCCTTGTGAAATGTAATAAACTTTACCATTCATTGAACAGACTTAATCTTATGCTTTCTTAAAACAGTCAATAAGAAGAATATTTGTCAATGTTTAGCAAACTGAGATGTTTCATTTATTTTTGGCTTATTGTTTCACACTAGCAAGATGGAGTAGATGAAAACAATCTGAATCCTCTTTCCTCTCTCCATGAAATTACCTTCGATAAGTATGAAATGACTTCACTAACTTGTGGAACATGGTCTTTCATTACCACATTATTTTCAATTTCATCATCATCTTGCTCAGTGCAATTTTTATGCATTAAAGATCAACGATATCCTGATCTGTTATGACTTCTGAAATTGGTTCGCTGTTGTCAATTTTGATCCAGTCATTTAAATCATCAACAGAGATATCGAGATGTATAGTACTAACCACAGACTGAAAGTCTCTCCTTGTGTTTCAATGAAATTTTAAAATGCAAAAGTTATCCTAAAAATTATTTTTTTTTTTAATTCGGGAGACATACTTTTCCCTGCGTTTTTAAATCCAAATTCGCAGTATATCAAATTACATTATTTCGGTCTTCTACTGTAAATAATTCCTAAATATGTAAGCGTTATTTATATATATATATATATGTATATAGAGTTTAATTGACACCAATGTATGGATTTTTGTTTAGTTATACCTATTGTATTATAATAATATTAATCATTTACATTATTAATTTACAATTGAATTTTAATTGAGAGTACTATATCACTACTCTATGTATAGGGTACATTTATTAATAAGCTATATTATATTTATTAATTTTATTATTATTATTTTTATTATATTTTTTAAATCTTTTATCATCCTATATTAAGATATTGAGTTTTAGCCAAGCATAGTCAAAATAAATGTTATTGATTAAAGTAATAAAAGGGTATTCTAAGGTATATGTTAATATTTATGTAATTACTTTATGCTACTTTTAATTATTTTATTAATTTAATATTATGTTATGATTGATTATTAATTTTTTTTTCTCCTGTTCAATTATATGTCCAATTCAGCATTTTCTTTGTTATAGTGACGTTGTAGTCTACACGTGGATTTAACTCTTAGTTTTTACTTAATCTTAACTCTTTTTGTAATTTAATATTATTTTTACTGATCCAATTATTAAGCCTTTTTATTGTCTTCAATATTCTGTATCTCTTTTAATCCTAGCTGGATTTGTTCAACCTTTTTATCTAGTTAGTTTGCTCGTTTCGCTTTGATTATTTGACTAGTGCAACCCTATTTCCAGTGCGTCTTAGGAGCGAGTTGATTTTCCCATGTTTTGCGTATTGTAACATTATCGCCGTTGGCATTGCTGGCTGCAATAATCAACAATTCTGAGCTGAAATACTCTCCATGTTAATTCGGTGTTGTTGGATGTTTCCAGACTTCGAGTAATCGTAATCGTGTAATCGTAGTCGATTGTAATCGATTACAAAAACCGTGTAATCGCACTGTAATCGTAATCATAGATTTTGGTTTTTGAAATAATCGCAACATAATCATAATCAAGAGATTTCATCTCGATTATAATCATAATCTAATCATAATCGAACCCTAATGTAACTGCAATGTAATCGTAATCTTAAATAAATATGCGATTACGTTAGGATTACATCTTCTTTTTTCCCTTCCTTTCTCTTCCAAACCAAAATATACTTGGTTGGTTTGCTAAACATTGTACCACCGGAAAAGGAATAGTTCGGTTCATGTTTTCAACTCATTAAATGGCCCTAAAGTAGGAGTGTGAAGGTCAGAGGTCATAAGAGATAGAGATAGCCTTTAATGGGGTAAAGTGAAACAGAATGTATACCGCACACTGTAATAGGATATAGGAATAGTATTTGACTTGAGTTTGTCAGTGATATGGGAAGTGAGAAAATAAAACAACATGTGGTCAATCCAGAGGTATGGGTCATTGATTGGAAGTAGTGAAGGATAAAAAGTAAAAAAGAAAAGAAAGAAAATAATTTTATTTATGGTTTTACTATTGAACATTATATCCTGCATTCCCACACCCCTTAAATTCTGTCCTATTAGAAGACAATGCGCTTTTTCTTCCTTTAAATGTTCTTGTACAGAGTCATAGCTGCAGCCGGGGGGAGGGTTCAAATGGTCTTCATACCATTAAAATCGAAAAGTTTATTCCGCCTTACTAATAGCTTCAAATTCTCTGATTAGATATGGCAAAGAAAACTTTATAAAATTAGTGATACCAGTGCATCTGTATTTCCCCCCCCCCCCATCTTCTACGCCGCTGTTCATGTAATTGAAATTTATTTTAAAATTTATGAAATTTGAAAATCATTAATATCAGTATATATTTTTTAGTTTGTATTTCTTCATTTTTTCTCCGAAAGCAATGTAATTATTAAAGGGTTACTTTAGTTATCCCAAAACACCCCTTCGCTAATGTTAATTTTATGGGCAAAAAAATTATGATAACAAATTTACGATCACTTGCATTTCAATATTTTTAAATGTTTTCTCATTGAACAACTAAAGTCGATCTGTATAATAACAGATTTTTTTTTACCCTTTCAATTTCCACTACGGTTTTTATTTATTTATTTATTTTAATGAGTATATTTACATTTTCAAAACCGGTTCCTAAAGTAAAAACATCTTAAGGGTGTTCTCAAGCGCAAGACATTTTGACACATTTACAAATTCATTTTTTAAAGGAAAGATAAAAAATTGGAAGGCTGAGTATGGAAGCGAATTTGAATCGAACTGAATTTTCCATTTTGTGACAGTTAAATTACCAACAGAATTATGAGCTATTTTGGTCACGTGATCTCACGATTGTTTCCCTTTCATTGACTGGTTTTTCTGCTTTCGCTAGAAAATGCGTTCGAAATATAAACTTTGATGGCTTGTTCTGAAATATCCATTGCGTTTGCCCCCTCCCCCCCCCCCCCACAAAAAAAAACAGATAAATGAGTGCAATTAGATAGTTTCTGAATAACAACACCTGCTATTTTCCTGCATTTTAGAACAAAAATAAATTAAAACTTATGTCGCAAAGTTTACCTTTTTGATTTAAAAACACCCATAATAAAAAGAATACATACAAAATCAAAAAGTAGAAAACGGTCTTTATATACATCGATCTGAGCTAAACAATGCAGAAAAAAACGTTTAAAAGACTAAAATGCGAAGATGATATTTAAAAAAATTTCTTCCAAAGGATTAACATTAGTGAATAGGTGTGTTTGCCTTACTGAAGTAGCTTCTGTATGCTATGCACTGCATATTAAAAGGCACACATATAGAAATTTATAAAAAGAAGAAAATTTAATGTTTTATAATGTGAATGAGAAGGTTCAAAACAAAACCTCAGACTACTTTAAAGAGGTATTTTCCCAATATCGAATAATAATATGAAAAAAATGTGATTTAGGCTGAATTTTTCTTAGGAAATCCATAAAGTTAAATCATCAAAAATCAATAAAAATAATAATAACCATAAAACATGGGAAATTTGAAATGGTTTTAAATTGTATTACAAAATGTGAATATTGCATATAGATAGTCAAACAATGAATTCGAAACAAGAGTTGTTCGTAATAGAACTCTGCACAACTCGGGTTAAACCACATCAGAGTCCTGGAATTTTATTTTTAGTCAATCCGAAACCCGATTCAAATTCAACATACTTCCACTCGAAACTGATTCAGACTGACTTTTTAATTTAATGCAATTAAGATATTAGCCTGTAAGAAACTAATAAGAAACTCTAATAAGAAATTACTATAATAAAATACTCGAATTCAGCGGTTTCCAATCTATGGGTCGCGACCCACTGGTGGGCCGCGGCAGTTGTGTTGGTGGCTCGCGAAACAATCTAAGTTTGTCATAAAAATACTTTATTTCTGTTTAAAAAGGTAAGACAATTTCGAAAGGAAATAATGGGAGTATCCTTATTTTCCTTTTAGATTAATATACGAACAGAATATCTAAAAATATTTAAATCAACTTTGAAATCCTTGATGAAATTCAACACTTTGTGCTAATGAGAACATATTTTTTCTACTTTGCTGTTTTTGAAAGACAAGTACTGAGACAAACTATGAGTTAATATATGTTCCCACATTGGTAAACAGCAATTAGAAATCTCATTCATTACAAAGTTATGTTTTCATGATAATTAAACATACTTTTAACCATCTTTATAGTTTGTGTATTGTTTTAATCCATATTCATTTACACACAATGAGATTACCGATTCTGGTTTCTATTGATAATTTATCTTCCGTACGAAATTTTGCGTTTTTCTTAGGATAGGATAGCTGAGCGTATAGAGATCGTACAGAAATTGCTATACTGACATACAACTTTATCTTGGGTGGGTCGCGAAATTTTTTTTTTACTGAAAAGTGGGTCACGAAAGTTTTTCTCCTGAAAGGTGGGTCGTGTACAAAGAAAGTTTGGGAACCGCTGCTCTAATTAATTACTCTAATAAGAAATTTATCTTTTTTATAATGGAAGAAATGTACCCGATATTGTGCATATACATAAATATAATATACCTTAATATTTAATAATACAATTTTTTCTCCGGAAAAATATTTTGTTTTGTGAAAAATTGGGTAAATCCTAATAAGAGTCACAAATGGCTGAGACACAAGCCAACAGATTTAATACTTAACTGCTGTAACAAAAATTGTCGCATAACTACTGAGAGCGGTTTGTCAGACCGCTTAATATAAAGATGAATAAAAAGTTAAATTAAATCTCGGAATACTATTTTTGTATTAAATTTTATATATAGGACAATTATAAATAAAATTCAGTTATTCAAAAGTCTCTAGAGATAGTAAAGGCTCCAAACGAAACAAAATTTGACCAGTATTTAAAGTTAAACTAAAAATTACGAGTTAAACTTCAAAACCTGAAAAACAGCGGTCTATGAGACCGCTAACAGTAGTTAAGGGTTAAAGTCAACATGACCTGCAAAAATGTCAACCGTAATCGTAATCTAAATGTAATCGTAATCCAACAAAAAAATTGTAATCATAATCTAAACGTAATCGTAATCCAACAAAAAATATTAATCGTAATCTAAACGTAATCGTAATCCAACTGGCATAAAAAGAGACATAATCGTAATCGGTTTTTAGAAATTGAAAATAATCGTAATCATAATCGATTACAGTCCTCTGTAATCGACTCGAAGTCTGGATGTTTCGGATGATGTATGCTTTACATATGTGAAGTTTTTTCAGAGTCCTCTTTATGATGTGTGATGGTCATTTATGTGATTAGCATTGCAGTGATCAACAGATAAGTCATTTTTGTTTTTATTATTTTGTTATCTAGCTTTTTATGACATTTACGTATGAATGCATAGTGTTTCTGTATGCCACGTGCTAGATTAGGATAACGGATGTGCATTTGAGACTGATTCCATTTGTAGTTCGTTACTGATTTATTTATTTTCATTTTTCCACTGTTTATTACTTGGTAATTCTTTAATGAATTTTGGTTTTCGTGTGTTGGTAGCCCCAAATTCGTATTTTCCTTTTCATGGCTAATACGGAGATGAAACCACACACTTCATTTGTAGTTCCAAAGTATTTGGGGCTTGATAATTCTGCTTTGGTTCTACAAATTTCTATTACATTCATTTTATTTATTTATTTAAATTTTTTTCATGTTTCAGTTTGGTTTATTGATAAATTCAATTGGTGAATATTGTCTACTTTTAATGGTCTTATATTGTTGATTAACAGCTAAATAATAAGAAAAATAGAAATCTAATTCATTTTTTTCTTTTCAGCTAAGTAATATGTCAGTTACTTCCTGTGTTTATAAATAAATATTCATTTCAAGAAGCAGATACTTGCATTTTAATCTTTTAATAAGTTTTTTGAAGAAATTGTTTAACTATTTTTTTGTAATTAAATTAAGGAAAGTATATTTTTTAATACATTTAACATTCTAACACATCTTTCCCAACGTTCTCTCATTTTTCAGTTAAGGTAAGCACTTACTTGCAAATACATATTTGCCATTTTTGTGAATATTTATGTTATTCATTATCTATTAAAATGTTTTTCTTGTAACATGCATTTACATAACAAATAATTAAAAAAAAGAATAAGTGTAGTATATTTGAGGCAAAGACCCATTTATATATTGTTTCTAATAGTTTTAATTGCACAATATTAAAAAAATATATTTAATACTTTATAATAATATTAAAATACGTTTGATTTTTATTGCTGATCAATCAAGGAAAAAATAACTGCATACATGACAAAACTTTTTGTACTTTTTTCGCTAACTTATATTACTGATAGAATTAGTAACAGGGGAAGCATTTAACTAAGTTAATGTTTCATGTTAAGAAAATTTTAATTTAATCCCTGTAAGATAAAATATATGAATATTTTAATGATGAAAGACCCTGTTAAACATGATTAAAAAAAAAGGTGTTTGTCAAAACATTTTTATAGATAAAATTTACATTTTCAATAAATGAAAAACACATCTTAAAAAAGCTGGGGGATATAATTTTTCTTTGTTTTTATTCATATATTTTTGCGACAAAAATGACATTTTCGTCAAAGGGTTGCAGCAAAAAATGACATTTCTGTTAAAGGATTGCATTAAAAGACACTAAATTTTTGAGAAGGATTATAAAAAAGATGCAATTTCGTTAAAGGATTGCAGAAAATGCGAATTTTTTCAAAGGATCGTGTAAAATATAAGATTTTAATCAATAGATTGCGCAAAATATGTGAATTTCTTCAAAGAAATTTGCATGTGGCTAAGCCTGTACAATGTCTGCTGGGTGTATTCTGGGCATCCAGGTTTTTCTCTCGACCTTTTCAGGTCTATAAAATCAGGTTTAGTGGAAAAAATGAATCAGAACTTTAAAATTGAAACTGAAAATGTACTATTAAAAGAGCATAAAATTTACTAAATATTAGCAATGAAAATTTTACTTATTTTAACTTTTATTCAGACATTCAGAGTGTGATCAGAGTAAAATTGATCAGCATCACAGAAACCAGTCTTCTGAAATGTGTTAATTTTGAAACTGCACACATGTTTGAAATTGGCACAAATTATATAATTTTGGCCAATGGAAAGGAAATAAAAAGGGATTTTTTTATGTTTGGTTATATTTGAAGTCTCACAGGCATATAAAAATTGCAAAAATTAGAAATTCAAAGTTACTTTGTCAAAAATATTTAAAAAAAAACCTGAGGGAAAGGGGGAAAAAATGCAAAATTTTACTATTTTGGCTATCTATTGGGTGTCAGACTTATATAAAAGGGGCAAAAATTTTATAAATTTAAAATTACTTAGGTCATGCAGACTTGAAAAGTCTGAGTAAAGGGAAGAAAAGAGGCAAAATTTTCTATTTTGGTGTTATTTCAGAATTTCAGAAACTCGTGTGTAGAATATTTTGTATTTATTACTTTATTTCAGATTTTATATGCTGAAAAAATAAGTGCAATATTTTAAAATTTCAGCATTATTTCATGTCCCACAAACCAGAAAAATTCAACCAAAAAAACAAAGTAAATAGCCATAATTTACAGTTTTTATGTTACTTCTGATCTTACACACTGAAAAATTTGAAGGGAAATAAGAAGCATAAATTTATAACATTGGTGTTATCTGATAAATAAAAGCGAAAGAAAGAAAATTAAATGGTTAATAAATAAATAAATAAAAAATACCAAAATTGTAATTTAACAAATTACAGCGACTATTTGGAAAATGATATTTTCAAAGGCTAAAATTTAAAGACATAAATAAATTCTATGTTTAAATTAATAATAAACATCATTTTTAGGTTGATTATAATGAGTCATATCACATATGCCACCTTAGAACAATGATTAAAAAAACAGTAATTTATAGACAACTTTAACTGTTTAAAATGTGCATTTTTATTGGATGGAGTTAATCAGACTGACTTCTGAACGCCTCCTGTATATAATTAAAGATTTATCTTTCTGGATCCATCACAAACAAATTTTAGATGAAATTTCAGTTTTACAATTTTCGGAACTGCAAATATTTAACCTTCTAAAACATCACACATTTTAAATTTTAACACCGTTACATAGAGAAAGCTATTCACTTTTTGATGAAACTTTTTTGAAAAATTTATCACAATTTGTTTTCGAATAAATTTTTTTTTTTTTAATTTTTCATACTCTTTTTGTCCTTGTGGCCCCATGGCAGAATGTGCACGACACTACGATGGGCATTGCAGGCTTTTAAGGACAAATGCAGACTCAGCGATGCAACGGACATGCTACAGCGTGTAAATTATGTGAAAAATCGGTGATGGGATGCAAAAAAATAGCTCTTATGCATTCCGTGGGTCGCGTAATTTCGTCAAAATATCATGGAAAAAGCCCAAATTTCGTTCAAGGATCACGAGAAAAAAATGGAAATATCATCAAAAAATCGCAAAAAAAGCAAATTTTTTCAGAAAAAAAATCATGAAAAAATGACTAATTTCTTAAAAAAATCAAGAAAAAATGGCAAATTTCGCCAAAAAATCCTGAAAAATGTCTGAATTTCTTCAAAGAATCGCGGGAAGAAACAACATTTTCATCATAACCTCACTTAAAATGGCAAATTTCGTCAAAAAATTCACAAAAAAGGCAAATTTCTTAAAAGAAATCCCTCAAAAAACGAGATTTCATCAAAAAATTCCGAAAAGCGACAATTTTTGTCAAAAAATTCTTCAAATAACGGCAGATCATGTCAAAAAATCCCGAAAAACATCAAAATTCGTGTACAGCATTTTTCCAAAATTCTGCTAGCTGCTTTACATAGGTTTTAGCAAATGTCAGTCTTGTACGTCAGTTTGCTTCGCTGATGTAGGGCCATGGGGCAAGACCTTCAGTCTCAGGACTGATTTCAATCTTGAAGAGATTTTTGACTAATAGTAAATTTTTCTTTATATGCAAAAATAACAATAACTTTATTTTAAAAACCTTATAACCTCTTTCTTCTAATTTTAAACCATAATGCAAGACCTAGAAGCATTTAGTCCATTTCCATTATGCGATTTGTAATACTCAGAATTTTTTTCAGTCTTGGCTTAGATGTGTTTTTTGCACTTATGTGTAGGGCTTTTTCCTAGGTATTATGGTATGAAACTTAGGTTTTCTCAAGATATTTCTGATAATTTCAACATTTACAGGTTTTTTTTTAATTTTTTTTTCAGTTTTTAGGGTCATTTAATGGCACTAGCTCTGAGATTAATGTAAACTTGTCTTTCAATCCATCACGCTTCGCGTTCTCTAAATATCTTAGGATGCCCTGAACTTTGTTTGTTTTCAATGTTATTTGTTTTCTTGAATCTCGAGATAATATTAAACACACTAGATTAACTCAGTTTTAAAATTTTTCCTATATAACGAACTGATTTCTCATTTTTCCAGTGATTTATAAACCAGATTTTGCACATCCATAGAGAGATATCTTTGCTTCTCCCCATTCTTACGTGAAAGACACAAATATACTGAAATTGAACGTCTAACATATACTTAAAATATACTAAAAAATGCTGGTGGTAAAATATCTTTTATTGATTTGATAAATGTGTTTTAATTACCTCATTTTGAAAGTGTTCCCATTTTTTTTCTTATTTATTTGAGATTGTATGTTATTTATAAAGCTAGAACAAACTGCAATTGTAAAATATTTAAGATTTTTTTATGCATAATGTTTACCAAACACTAAATCATTTCATTTTTAATGTTGTTTTAGTATTAATGTTATTAATATTTTTATAAATAGCTTGACATTTAATGTTTCCCAAGTGTCCCAATACATTTTTGAGTGACTGTACATTAGGAGAAAAGTAATCAGGGGTTAAATATCCCCATAGCTTAACATAGGATTTCATGATTATTGAGGGACGATGAAGCCAACCCCTTACACATAATTAAAAAATTAATTGGTTGTATGAGTAATATTGCATATGCATAATACATTTCAATTTCTGTTAACAGATTCATAAATTATACTTCAAATTAGTAAATAGAAACTATTTCCCGCTTCATTCACCAAAAAAAAAAAAAAAACTCTAACCAAAAAAGTTTAGTCTTGCCTAAAATAAGTTAAAAAATGATTTCTAAATTATTGGGGTCTTAAATCCCTTACAAAATGATGCATATAGGAAAGTCTTATTAAAACCAATCTGTGTTTCCTGTTTATAAGCAGCCAAGATCAAAGAGAGTGAATAAAACTTTGAGAGCTGAATATGAACAAAAATTTTTTATTGGAAAAAAATTATTCATTTCATGAAAATAATTTTTGTCAAATAAACATAACTTTTCACCAAAATGACTTTCTTGACCTAATAATAATAATAATAATAATAATGAAAAAAAGTTGCTAAGATTGTTTTACAAACTTATCTTATTATTCTTAAAAATGCAGATGTTTGGACATTTTCTGTAGGGACAATTTGTTTTTTTGTTAATAATGTCTTTTAGACCAAAAAGTGTATCTTCTATTTTGAAATTTTTTTCTTTTTTGTAAAAATCATCTACATTCTTATCATATTTAAAGTATAGATTAACTCAGCCTGACTGTGTCCTTGGTCTTATGATACCTACACTTTGACAATAAGATAATGTCTAGGATGGTAAAAAGTCTCACATTTCTGAGCTTTTGGGAATTTTAAAGTCAGATTCTCCTGCAAATGTTGCTGAAAACATAAATTTTCTTTTCAGCCTTTGTATGCCTGAATAATCAGATGTTTCTTGGATTAACTTAGCTTTCTTTTTGGGTGCATCCTTTAGCCTTTATAGCTGTTAGGTCTGAATGGTAAACACAAATGTTTCTTGTCACCCCACATATTACAATTTTATGATGCCATAATATATCAGCATCATTTAAAAGGATTGTTTAATGAAAATAGAACTAATATGCACTTCTGTTTATAGGTGTATATATGTAATAAAAAAAATTAGTAATTCTCATCCAATATTTGCAGTACTTTTGTACTTGCACGAGAGATAAAGTATTTGTGGTTTATGTTGGTGCAGTTTACGATCTTTCAAATATGAAAAAAGAAGTACCATAAATGTAAAACTTCTCAACTTATCATGTCAGCGAACTGATAAAAAATCTTAATGACTGACTAGTATAAATTTTTGACTGTTTTTTCTCATTTCATGATAGGGTCATTCCACGTCAAATCAACCAAAAAAATTCAATATTCAACCTGACCATTTCCAATTTCAATGAAACTGCTAGAGATCATTCTCTATGATGATATAAATTAGGGCATATTTTTATTTTGTTTATCGCTTTAAATTTTTATACAATTAATTATTTAAATTTTGAAAAATCATCATTTTTTGACATGCATAAATATTTTCAATTTTGGATTTCTCAGGTTCTATCAAACATAGAAAATTTTATGACCACTCATTTCAAAGAGGAGTTTATAAGGTTTAATTTGATATGCAAGTCGACTATGTATAGTTAAAATAATAAAAATTTTAATTTTTTTTAATTTAAAATTAGAAAATTTTTTAGATAGTTATTTTGAAAAAATTGTATGTTTGTTGTAATATTATAAGCTTTAAATTCTGAAATTTTTAGAGTGGGATCTCAATGGGATCAGGAGTTATGAAATAAAAGCTGAAAATTACCATACAAATCATAAATAAATAACAAAATAGACAGAATTAAATTGCTATTTTAATGGTAATTTTTGCTTTTATTTAATAACTACTGATCCCATTAAGATCCCACTCTAAAAATTTCAGAATTTAAAGCTTATAATATTATAACAAAGATACAATTTTTTCAAAATTTTTCAAAATAACTATCTAAAAAATTTTTTAATTTAATTTATTTTAACTATACATACTCGACTTGCATATCAAATTAAACCTTATAAACTCCTCTTTGAAATGAGTGGTCATAAAATTTTCTATGTTTGATAGAGCCTGAGAAATTCAAAATTGAAAATATTTATGCAAATCAAAAAATGATGATTTTTCAAAATTTAAATAATTGTATAAAAATTTAAAGCGATAAACAAAAAATAAAAATATGCTCTAATTTATATCATCATAGAGAGTGACCCCCTAGCAGTTTCATTGAAATCGGAAAGGTTCAGGTTGAGTCACTGGTTGATTTGGCATGGAATGACCCGATACATTTTTTTTTTATCCCATTTTACTGTAATTCATAAATTTTTGAATATTAATTTCATATTTCATATAAAAAGTTATGGAAGAACAAGATACATTAATACTTTAGAAGATATGAAGAATTTAGAGATTTTAGAAAAATTTAGAGATATCATTAACATTAGACTCAGAATTCTGAGTAATTTTACTTCCAAACTTTTGATTCAGATGACTTGAAATTTGGTATCAAAATGTAAATGTACGCTTACAATAAAAGTATTTTGTCAAAATGGTGTATTGTCTTTGAAAATTAAAATTTCAAAGTATAGACAGCTTCTAAATCTTAATACATTGATACCATTTATTAGTAGAAATAATTTCTAATCAGTTAACCTAGGTGATATATGCTGATTTGCAGCAGAATTAGTGGAAGTATATTATAACTATACTATTACGTTATATCTGTTATGTAGGATGGCCTCCTAAAAGTTAGACATTAACTATTTTTACCTATTATAGATATACACTATATGGCCAAAGATGACCAGCCACTTGCGATTTTAGACATTTTGTTAATTATCTAGAAAAATAAATGAAGATTTATCCTGAAACTCTAAGTGTGTAAACATAATAGTACACATTATACATTTCCGTGAAGATATTTTCCTGAAACTCCATAAGGGACCGTCAACAAATTAAAAAAGAATGAATAACTTTTGGATAACTCTGTCAAAACTAATGTAGCAACCATGTTCAAACTGTAGAAGATTGTTTCAGTGGCTTATTGTAATAAACTGTGTTCATTTTTATGCAGATAGCGTGTATACAAATTCTAGAGAATTTAAGGTTTTTATAAAAACAGACCCAAATTTTTCCAAGTTTTTTTTCTTATAATTTGCAGAATTCTTAATATAAAATAATGTTCTTTTCCAAAAATATGACAAGCAACATTGTACATAATACCCTGTAATCAGAGTTAAAAAATTATAAAAATTGTTTGAAAAATGAGCAGGATTACTAAATTTTTCATTGTGCATGCGTAAATGCTACCAAAATTTCATTTGCTTATTGTATTAGATGTATGTATAGAACAACTTTTGTAAAGGTCTCAAAAACATAGCTTGAAAATTCTGACAGTGATCCTCGGTAGAATAAGCTTAAAATCCATTATTCCCAAATTGAAGCAAAAAAATGAGGGGCTGTATCCATTTATCCATTGTTTAGTGCCAACATAGCATATACATAGCAACCCCTCATTTTTTTGCATCATTTTGAGAACAACAGATTTTAAACTTATTCTACCGAGGATCACTGTTAGAATTTTCAAGCTATGTTTTTGAGAATTTTACAAAAGTTGTTCTATACATTTAGCTAGTGATGGGCGATTCTGGAAATTTTGAGAATCGATTAAAATCGATATCGTATAAAACAACATCGATCATAATAAGAATCGATTTCTCAGTTCTAGAATCGATACTAGAATCGATATTTCGATATTTAGGTTCACACAGAGAAGATCCAAATTACTAATTCCAAAACTTAGACAATCAGCAGGACCGTAATTACCGCCTCCCACCCCCCCATCCCCATTTAGGGAGGCATAGAATTAAGCTATTGCAGATTTTAGAGTCGGATAATAAGAATTTTAAAAGAATTTTAGCCCAAAATTTAAAATGATTGTCACTTATGGTTTTCAGTTACGCAAAAACTTTGACAAATTTAAGAGACATAACTCAACTAATAACAACACTGAGTAACTTGGCATTAAACCGAGCATAAAGAGTGCCAAGAGCGTGTAACTAGGATGGGGAACAAAGAGAATAGACAAAAAAAAAAAAAAAAAAAACTTTTTTTTTTTTCTAATGCCAACCAAATGTTACACGAGATAGTTTGGAAGAACATAAAATATGCCCCATTCCCAAGGGGTCAGGTAACCCCCACTCTTGACGGAAAGGCGACCATAGCCCAAATGTATCTTTTGTCGAATTTTCAAAATTAGGATTTACAATAAAACAGAACGAGAATTGTACATTTTAAAAATTGCATGCATACTTTGAACGGCCCATTTAGTAAAGATTAGCGAGGAAGGGGAGGGGGGCGAGGGATTAGAACGAACGAACTTGAAAAAAAAATAATTAACTAATAACCCAAATAACTGAGCTTCTAAACAAAAATATAGTGTTTAACTTAGTGTTGAATTCTTGGGGTGGCCCGCGGGGAACATGCACTCTTTGAAACTATAAAAAGTGCCAAGAGCATGTAACTAGGTGGAGAGAGGGGTAGTAACAGAAAAAAACGAGGAGATAAAAGCTTTATAAAGATATGTTACATGAGATGGTGTGGAAGAAACAAAAAATATGCCCCCCACCCAGGGGGGCAAGGTGAATCCCAAACGGACAGAAGGGCGACCCCGGCCCAAATGTATCTTTTGTTGAGGTTTCAAAATATGGATTTATAACAAAATAGAACGAGGATTAGACTTTTTTTAAATCGCAGTCATAATTTGAACGAACCTGTAAGTTAACATTGGTGAGGAAGGGGGGGGGGGAGTAGAACGGGCGAACATGAAAAAAAAAAAAAAAAAATAGTGGCACTCTGACAGTGCCGATAGAAGTGAAACCTTGAACAATTACGTGTGCATTTTTGAATCGTTAGGATGTATAATTTTGAATCGCCAGGAAATACTTTTAAATGAATAAAAAAAGGTTCTATAATATTAAAAAAAACGCGATACCATATGTCCAGCTATTGTAGTTAACTCACTATAACTACTTTCCTACATTTTAAAACGCGATAAATACACCAACCAAATTTAGACCATACTATCGATACCTCAATCCTTATCCAAATAAATCATTTTGTTTTAATGCCTGTTACAATATCTGCAGATTACTTTTTGAATTATTCAAATCGGACATTCCATTCAAAAGATATTACGAATTTAAAGATGACAATCTAAAGAAATAATAGCGCTGCTGAGTACTCAGTGGCCAAAAAGCTTAGGGATTATGTGTGCAATCAAACGATTGCGGGTTCGTACCCCAGTTTCGCTGATATGTATCAATGTTTTTTTTTTTTTTTGAAGAAGAAGAAGAAGTTTGAAAAATTAAAATTTTAATACATTATGGGTCCGTAATGTGACCTGAAATGATGGGAGAAAATTTCTTTTGCTAGATTTGTAATGTATGAAGCATAAGCTTTCAATGGACATATTGTATCAACAAAAAACCCCTCTGCCCCCCCCCCCCCCAAAAAAAAGGTCCTACAGGGAAAACCGGGAAAATGGAAAAGCAAAAAGAACGGCGAGAAATGGTTAGCTATACTAGAATTTTTCTCATCACTGTAATTCCTATAGAAGCAAAGTTATAGCCTTTTAAAGATTGAAATTAAGTGAAGAAATAAGCAAAATTAGGTGAGTGATCGACAGGGGGGGGGGAGAGAATCCACAGCTCTGGGGGTGCCATGTAGCTTAAACTTTTAAGTTAAAAATGGTAGAAAATTAAATTAGCGAAATTTTAAGGTGTATATTGGGGGAGGGTGCAAGCCCACCCCCCTCAAATTTTTTTTTGTTTCTTTTGAAGAAACAAAAAAATATGCCCTCCGGCGGGGCGCAGATAAACCCCAAACGGGCGGAAGGGCGACTTTTTATTTATCTTTTGTCAAGGATTTAAAATGTGGATCTAAAATAAAATAGACCGAGAATTGGGCATTTTTAAAACTATGCATATTTCGAACGGCCCTGTAAGTTAAAACTGACGTGAAAGGGGGGATTAGAAGAGACAAACGTAAAAAATAAAACATAATAAACTAATACTTCAAATAACTGGACATCTAAAAATAAATATAACGATTTAACCTAGTGTCGAATTAATGGGGTGGCCCGCAGGGGATTATCCCCCCCCCCCAGAAGTTATGAGATTTTATGCTTTTTAATGCACAAATTGCGATTCCCCAGTGGTGACCATCCCCCTCCAAACCTAATGACGCAAATCCCCCCCCGCCGCAAAAAAACCCTTCATACTTTAACATTTCCCCCCCCCCCCCAAACATAATACAAATTGTAAATTATATTCTACCTATAATCTACTGCACATTCAAGAGATAGCGAAATGAGAATAGCAGAATGAGCTAATATTGCCCTTATCTAGAATTTAAAGAAAGAAAACATAGGAACATTTCTGGAATTAAATTTTGAAATATTAAAAAATTAAAAATCTCCCCCCCCCTTAAAAAAAAAGTACTTTTTCTCAAATTCCCCCCCCCCCCAAAAAAAAAAAACTAAATTGTATGACGTATCTTGCGTCACCAAACCCCTCTCTGGGCACCCGTGCACAAATTGCGATTCCCCCTCTCTTACAGAGCTCTAAAACATGATGCCTTTCTCCGGAGTCGCAGAAAAATACTTGCATTCAACACTGATTTAGCCTAGAAAGAAAAAAAAAATCGAAATCGAATCTAAAGATCGACATCGAATCTAAAGATCGACATCGAATCTAAAGATCGACATCGAATCTAAAGATCGACATCGAATCTAAAGATCGAAATCGAATCTAAAGATCGAAATCGAATCTAAAGATCGAAATCGAATCTAAAGACCGATCTTACGGGCAGAATCGATTTTACAGTTTTACTTTCTTTTGTAACTTTACAAGAAGAGAGTATTAGATTCGTGAAAAATTTTGACTTCCCGTTTTTGATGGATTTATATATTTTAGAAGGTTTTTAACACGATTTCATGTTTTTTAAGAAATATCTGTCTGTGTGTGTCTGTCACTCTGTGCGTCTGTATACGACAAAAATTTCTGACCGTTCTATCTGAAGAACAAATGCACGGAATTCCACAAAAATTTAGATTTAGTTTGACCTTGATATAAACTGAATCTAATTAATTTTTGGTGCATATAGCCTAACAGGTGGCGCTGCTATACTGCATTTTTTGCGATTTGCGCAACAGCTATATCTGATAAACGAATGAACGGATTTTCATCACATTTTAGATCCAGTTAGTCCTTGACATGAATTGATGTTTTCTGCATTTTGATGTATATAGCTTCTCAGATGGCGCTGCTATACTGAATTTTTCACAATTTCCACTCAGCGCCATATGAAAGGGGGGGGGGAGGCGAAAGGAAGCGGTCGTTCCGAGCACGGAAATTTAGGGGGCGCCAAATTTTTACTACTAACATCACTTCTAGCCTATCACAAGAAAAAGTTAATGGGGGGGGGGGGGAGGGCTAAATTGGAACTTTGAACCGGGCGCAGTTCTCTTTTCGCACGCCCCTGTTTCCATTTTAGCTTTATCTCAAGAACTAATGCACGGACTTTCATAAAAATTTAGATTCAATTAGTCCTTGATATTATTTGATGCTAATTACATTTTGGTGGAAATCGCTTAAGAGATGGCGCTGCTATACTGCATTATTCATGATTAACGCAATAGCGCTATCTCAAGAACGAATTTTCATCAAAATTCAGATTCAGTAAATCTCTGACATAGATTAGTGTTATTTAGTTCTTGGTGTAAATTGCCCAGCAGGTGACGCTGATATGCTGCATTTTTTAGCTCACAGGCTATCATAGCCTGAGAACTTATGTGCCCGTCCGTTCTGTATGTTCGTGCGTAACGCGATAACTCATGATAAAAATATCGGATCCACTTGAAATTTTGTATATAGGTATATCCTGATAAGGCGCTTCCCTGATTAGTTTTTGGAGTTCATTCGATATGTATAAGGGGGAACGGGGGGCTCACGCCCCTCCCCTTAATGGATATAAATGGGTTTTTCATGCAGAATTAACAGATTTTGTCCAAAATTTAGATATAGGATCATTCTGATGAGGCGATTCCGTGATTATTATTATGTTTTCATTGAATAAGTATAAACAGGGGGAACGGGGGGCTCATGCCCCCTTCTTTAATTGATATAAACGGGATTTTCATGCAGAATTAACAGTTTTCGTTCAAAATTTAGATATAAGATCATTCGGATGAGGCGATACCGTGGCTGTTATTAGGTGTTCATTGAATAAGTATAAACAGGGGGAACGGGGGGCTCACGCCCCTCCCCTTAATTGATATAAACGGGTGTTTCATGCAGAATTAACAGTTTTTGTCCAAAATTTAGATATATTATCATTCTGATGAGGCGATTCCGTGACTGTTATTATGTGTTCATTGAATAAGTATAAATAGGGGGAACGGGGGGCTCATGCCCCCCCCCCCCCTTAATTGATATAAACGGGATTTTCATGCAGAATTAACAGTTTTCGTTCAAAATTTAGATATAGGATCATTCGGATGAGGCGATACCGTGGCTGTTATTAGGTGTTCATTGAATAAGTATAAACAGGGGGAACGGGGGTTCTAATGCCCCTCCCCTTAACTTGCATAAATGGATTTTTCAATCAGAATTGTCAGATTTCGTTCAAATCTCTGAATAGTTTTGGAAGTTTAATGGTTAAGTATAAAAAAGAGGAATAACTCCTCTTAAATTATATAAATGCTAAATGGGTTTTTATTAAGAATTATCCGATTTGCTCTGAATTTTGGATATAGATTTTTTAATACGATAAAGCATGTACTTGATAGTTTAGAAGTTCAATGATTAAGTATAAAAAAGGAGAAAGGGGAGAGCTGTTTCCCCTTCTTAATTTTTTTTTTCGAACGGAATTAACGAGAATACAAGGCTGTAATGTACAATTAGTATGCGTAGCCTGTGAGCTCAATGCCATCAGTTTAACTGGGCAATATTCTTTTTATTATGATTTCGCAATAGCTGTATCTCGCGCTTTCATGGATTTTCATCAAAATTCAGATTCACCTGGTACTTAATAAAAATTGATCCCGATCAATTTTTGGTGTACATCACTAAAAAAAAAACGCTATTTTGCAAGGGGGGGGGGGGGTTCTGAGGTTTCTTTAATTCTTCTATCTTAGAAACTAATACATTGAAATTTTGGAATTGGCACATCTGTCTATTTTATCTTCGACTTTTGAAGGAAAATGAAAATTATATTACCTTCAGAGAAATCGATTAAAAATTTTAAAGTATCGATTAAATCGAGTTGGCCGTAGTATCGATTAAATCGATTTAAAAAATCGAAATCGCCCATCACTACATTTAGCTGACACAATATGCAAATGAAATTTTGATAGCGTTTATGCATGCACATTGAAAAATTATTTAGTAAATCTGCTCATTTTTCATACAATTTCTATTATTTTTTAATTCTGATTACAGGATATTGTGTGCAATGCTGTTTGTCATATTTTCAGTAAAGAACATTATTTTACCTGCAAAAAATTATAAGTAAAAAAACTTGGAAAAATTAAGGGCTGTTTTTATAAAAACCTTAATTTTCCTACGAGTATACATGCTATCTACATAAAAATGAAAAGTTTATTGCAATTAGCCACTTAATCATAACCTAGAGTTTGAACACAAGTGGCCAGTCACCTTTGACCATATAGTGTAAGAATAACATTAAAGTTCAACAAAATTCTGAAATTTCATAAAATTCAAAGTTTTGGTTATAGAAGAATAGAAATTTTACTGTTAAATCTTTTTAGAGTGTCAAGAAAATTATTCTAAATATAACTTATAGGACTCATGAATTGTATAAAAATGAACTGTAACTTGATAAATATTTATGACAGAACAATTTCATCAACATTATCTTTACTCCTACCTTATTTTGAACACTTTTGCAATTTATAATTGCCTGAGTATATCCAGCATAAGAAAAAAAATTGATAAATAAAAAGTTGTTTCAATGTTTTTAGTAGCAACCTGTATATAGCAGCTATCTTGAAAAGAGACAGGATAGCTCATTTGAATTGTTGTTGAAAATGTATATTGTGATACACTTGTTAGCATAAAAAGGACTGGTGTGTTAATATAAGTAATATTAAACTTTATTTAAATTTATTTTACATAAAATTGGACTTCCTCTAGTATTTTTTAAACACAGAAAATGGAAAAATTGTAAACTCTCCAGCTGTTTTTTCTTAATATTTAAGATATTTTCGGCCATTTTGTTGTATTATAACTTATGTTTAAACAACACATTTATGCTTTTTGTTTCAACAGGAAAATGCTTTTATGAAAGAGCATATGTCTTAATTATTCATTTTAATTTATCTTAAATAATCTTTATTTTGCAGTAGAATGGTCAAAAACCATTGTCATAAACATTGTGTTGTAAACAAATTTTACTTAAGTAACTTTTGTTAATGTTTAGTGCAATAATATAGTTAAATGAGTTGAAAACTTCATAGAGATCACCATAAATAAATAATAATGTAAATTGCTGGAATTTTTTTTTTATGCGATTTAAAACTGTGCTGTTGTGTTTATTTTGTTATTTTTTCTCTACTTTATTTGAGCATTTTCAGTCCAATTATTCTACTATACAAATAATATAAATTAGTGTGCTTAATTTATTTTATGACGTGCCATTAAAATAATAAAAGCAAGTACTTAACCAATTTTGAGGGAAATTTAAATGGGATGAACTCCTGAATAATCAGAGAGCATACATTAAAAAACTAAATAAAATATACTTCAAATTGAGAATCTCTTCTTTTTTTTTTAAAGCCTGTTAAAAATAATACATACATTTTTTTAAATCTAAATTGTCAGTTATATTTGAATTTTCAATGTACTTAAAGTTAAGTGCATACAGGGTTTCTCACCCGTGTGTAGGGATGATATCAGCTAACAATAATTTGCATTTAGATTTTAAAATCATTTGATAATAATTTAAGGTACCTACAGAATCTTAGAAGTTTTTGTGATTTGATCTGAAAACATTGATGGTAATTAAATTATAATTTTCATGAAAACTGTATAATTTGTAAATCTTTTTCTTTTTTGTTTTATATTTTTATTATGATAGGTCTGTCAACGACGTGATATTTTAAGAGATGTGATACAATGGTACTTATAGGTGGAAGATTTTCTTGTTTATGTATTTCTGTGATCCAGAATAAATTAAAAGACATTGATTGAAACCAGAACATAATCTATGCATTCTTGAAAGAACAATAACATTCTGATCTGTAAAAAGTAAATGGGTCTTTTGTTTTTCATATATATTTTTTTAATTTCATTAAAGTTAAGCATTTTGAATTTATTTAAACATACTAATTTTTTTTCGTCTGCCTCCATACAGCAAAAAAATGGTAAAAAAACACAAAGGTGGTAGAAGACAGATACTTCAGTTAGAAGATAAAAAACAACCCTCTCGTAGTAAGTTTGTTATTATTTTTTAAATTTCCTAAAAGATATATTTTTTTTTTAAAGAGAATTTTCAAAACAGCATGAGGTTTTAAGTTATGTCTTTTTATATTGCTCTTTACATTTAACAATTTGTATCTTAATATCGGGATGTGATTTCCTCATTAGTTGACATTTTAAAGTTAGGAACAAAAATTATAACAAAGCATAAAATTGCACTGAACTAATAATCATTTTATTGTCAGCACTGTAGTTGTAAAAGAATCAGAAGGTATATGCTATAAGCACAGATTGTAGATTAGAGTCATGAAACTTGTGGCTTGAGTATATACTCTAGCTCAGTGGTTCCCAACATGAGGTGTACATCAGACCTTGGGGGGTGGGGGGATTTCAGTTTATAAATTTTCACACTTGCTGCCTGCATGTGTGGAAAAGCCATATTGTACACTAAAAATAAAAGTAATATCTAAAAATTTTAAACAGGAAATGCAAAAAGTGTAATGTTTTTTGTTACATTGAAAAAGTAGTCCTCAAAGTTAAAAAATATCAAAGTATCAAATTTTTCATAGGAAGAAAATTTGTTGTCCACAGTTTTTCCATCAACTTTTAATGAGTGATAAAAAGGAAATATAAAAAGTATCAGTTTTAATGCTAAATGTGTCTTCTTACATTTTATGAAGATGAACATGGTCACCATATAGCATTTTTGTTTGGCACTAGTGTAAGTTGGAAAGAAAATACGGAACTCTTTTTGTCATAACGACAAAGATGTACATCTTTATTACATTTGCAGAATTATGCTAGAAATATCTGTGTGGCACAAAATTAACTTATTTCAGAAGTTACAAAATGTGAAGAAAAGTTCTTGTTAAGGTTTTGTGAAGCTTATTCCATGGGAACAGAGTTAAATTTTTGAGTAATAAGAAATGTGTCTTACAAAGTGGGGAGAGGCATCATGATTTTGCAAGTGCTTCTGTGGAGGTGGGCAATAAAAGCTTGGGAAACACTGCTCTAGCGATATTTGAAAAACAGAGATTATACAGAGTTTCTTAAAAGTATTCAGAAGATATGTGGCATGTATCTCTGTGCTACACCCCTCTCCATTGTTATTCAAACTTTTAAACATAAAGTAATCAATAATATTAAGAACTACATTATCTTAGATGCATAATTAAATAGTACTGTGATTCCTTCTCTATGCACAGAACATAATGTTCTTTCTGCCAGTGACACTGTCAAAAATTGATAAAATCTGAGGAATTAATCTAAGATCTATGCAAATTATTCTAAATAATAATAATAAAATTCTGTTCCATTTTTCATTTGTAGTATCCCTAAAACAGAATATTCTTGAAAGTGCGACCTATGTCACAGAACAAGACTTCTCTGCAGAACATTTCAAATTATCATATTCAAAGAAATTTTCATTTATCCTAGTCATTTCTTAAGAACAGAATCGAAAAATTCTTCAATTGTTCATTTAAAAAGGTTACAAAATTCATTAATTTGTCATGGGAAGAATTCTCACTATTCCTCAGTCGATCATGTTAAAAAAAAAAAAAAAAAAAAAAAAAAAAAAAAAAAAAAAAAAAACCCTCAAAATTTTGCAGCTAGTAGAGTTGGGGTTTTGACATGACAAGCATCAAAAACTGGTTTAAACCATGAAAAACTGGCTTAATCCGTCAAAAACATGTAATGTACTTTAAATCATTTTAAGAACAAGAGGGAAACATTGAATAAGTCTTAATGATTTAGGTAATTTTTTATTTAACATTAATTACTGTAATTCAATAATTAAAAAAAATTTTAATTATTTTAATTGTAATAAAACATTTTTGTTTTATAGAATGTTCAAACAGAAGAAAATGATTTTTTATAGTTAATAATCTGGATCAATTTTATTCTGCAGCAACCTATAGCACATAACCAATTTAGCACATTTATTTCACCCAAACAAGTTCTGAGTTCAGAATATACGAAACCAAAGTTAGAAAATACTTGCTCAATTTTTGCTGAGCTTGCAGGGTTTGATAGCTGAAGCATTGCTAGTTGAGCAAGTTTGGAGGCAGGTTCAGCCGAAAAGCTATTGCATTCACTGATACCTTTCCACCAAGTAATGGGGTTAACTGTCTTCCCTGTAGCACTGAAATAAGGAGTAGAGAAAGGGTATTCTTCAGCTTCGTAAGCTGTCAACACAGGTAAACATCCGTCAATTCTCTCTCTGTCGCCCATGTGCAAGCTAAATCAACTTGTACATCAATTAACTCTAATCCCTTATGGTTGAGATGCAAAATAGAAGCCAAAAAGTGGTATGGCTTCATGATTTTGATTTATTCGATTACACACTTTTTCAGTGTGGGGTTTAAGGGAATTTTCTTGCAAAAGGCCAAGCCAAACATCAACAAGTATGACTGCATCACGTTGGAGAATGTCTAAAGCAATACCTATAGGTTTTGACTGAAGTAAAAGGTCTTTGTATTGTTTGTATAAATTGAAATCGTTAATTAATTGAGAAATTCCACTATCAATTGCATCCTCATGTTCTTCCAAAATCTTTTGGTATATTGACCTATTGCACAAAAAAATTTGACAGATTTTTTTTCCCCTCCAGAAATGATCATTTTAATTTTTTGGAAAATTCGGACCAGAATCACACATGAGACCAGAGTAAAAGATAACTGACATACCTATATTATATTGTTACATTAAAAAAAAAACCCTGCACTTTTCTAAGTTTTTTTCTAAATCCTAGGTAATGCTGTAAGTTCACAAAAGTAACAGAAAAATTAAAAAGACTGAGTAAAAAGGAAAAAAAAATGTGCAGCTCATGTTAAGCATTTTCAAAACTTATGTTTACTTTTTAAAAAGCACAATTTTGCTAAAAAATTTAAATAAATTTACCAGGTTAAAAAATTGTATTTAACGGTAATACTTTACTATATACTAATTATTAATATACAATATAGTAATAGTGAATTTTTAATATTACATTTATTGTTGTATGTGTGTGACAGATATTTAATGTGAAATTTTACAGATCAGTGTAGTATTTGAAAATTTCTGAGAAGGCTTTTGACATGACAGTTTAAACCGAGCAAAACTGCACACAGTCAAAAATTTGTCAACCCTGGCAGCTGGTTGTAAGAAAATGCACAAAATTTGCCAGCTAATCATGGTAAAAACACTGCAATATTTGCTAATTTGATATAAAAAATAAAAAAAATTAACTAATTAGTAGAAAGAAAATATTGCAAAATTTACCAATCAGTTGTCGGTAAAACCGACAACTGATTGGTAAATTTGTGTAAATATGAAATTTGTAAATGTGAAATTTGTTAGTAAATTTGTAAATGTGAAATTTGTTAGTGGATCATTTGATAAAAAAATCTCAAAATTCATTGATCATTCATAGGGGAAAATCCACAATTTTCTCCTAGCATTCACAAGAATAAAGCAGTGAAATTTGCAAACCAGTTGTGAGTAAAAAGAAAATGAAAAATTCATCCGTAGATCGTCGGTAAAAATTCACAAAATTCTGCCATCAGTCATGGGGAAAGTCCCCTATTTTCACCTATCGTGGAATAAACTCTAATTTTGCTTTAAAAAAAAAAAATAGCACCCCCTTCCACTTTCTGCTGTAACCTTTCAGGAAATTTGCTGTGAATTTCAATATTTTACTCGATCATCCCTGATTTTAAATTGAATTCATTTAAGTTAAATTTTGGCATTCGTAATTGGTTATGTTTGATTTGTCGAAATTCTAAGCTCTTTTAGATGAGCTTTATGACCATTGATGGAATTAGTTACTTTTTATAACTTTTGTGACAAATTGTTGAAATTGAGGACTTGTGAAAAAGCCTTTAAATTGATCTGCAGTCCGAATAACATGCTGCAGCTGTGAAAATTTGTGTTACCAGACAAATTTTCAACCAATTTTCAACAAATTTTCATTAATTACCAGACAAATTGTGTTACCATCAAAAACAATTTTCATTTCATTTATTATTTGTAGTAACTATGAATTTTTTTTATAGTAATAAGTTTCTGGCAGTAGCTTTTTATTTTCTATAAGAATAAACATATATATAATATTTTCTACAGAAAATAAATCACATTTAAAAACTTAAATCTGCTTATTCTCCATAATACAGGGATGCCACTTTTCCGCCTTTTGGCGGATTTACGCTTTTTTTAATTTTTAAAAATTCGCGATTTTCGTTAAGCAATCACGCGATAAAATAACGATTTTCGTCGAACGATAGCGAAATACAACAGTTTTTTCGTCAAGCAATCGCGAAATATAACATCGATTTTCTTTAAAAGATCGAAAAAACGGCTATTTTCATCAAACGGTCGCGATATAAAGCAGCAATTTTCATCAAACCATCGCGAAACGAAACGGTGATTTTCGTGGAACGATCGCAATGTGAAACGGCGATTTTCGTCAAACGACCGCGATGTAAAACGGCGATTTTCGTCAAACGATCGCGATGCAAAACGGCGATTTTTGTCAAACGATCGCGATGCAAAACGGCGATTTTTCGTCAAACGATCGCGATGCAAAACGGCGATTTTCGTCGAACGATCGCGAAACGAAACGGTGATTTTTGTGAAACGATCGCAGTGTGAAACTTCGATTTTTGTCAAAGGATCGCGATGTAAAACAATGATTTTTGTCAAACGATCGCTAAATAAAACTGTAATTTTCGTCAAATGATCGCGATGTAAAATGGCGATTTTCGTCAAACGATCGCGATGTAAAATGGCGATTTTCGTCAAACGATCGCGATGTAAAATGGCGATTTTCGTCGAACGATCGCGAAACGAAACGGTGATTTTTGTGAAACGATCGCAGTTTGAAATAGCGATTTTTGTCAAAGGATCGCGATGTAAAACGATGATTTTTGTCAAACGATCGCTAAATAAAACGGTAATTTCCGTCAAACGATCGCTAAATAAAACGGCGATTTCCGTCAAACGATCGCGAAACGAAACGGTGATTTTTCTGAAACGATTGCAATGTGAAACGACGATTTTTGTCAAAAGATCACGATGTGGAACGATGATTTTCGTCAAGCGATCATGATTTGAAACGGCGATTTTTGTCAAACGATCGCTAAATAAAACGGCGATTTTCGCCAAACTATCATGAAATAAAACAGCTATTTTCGTCAAATAAAAAAAACTGCAAAATTTTGCTATTCACTCGTGGAATAATCATTGAATCTATTGCTGGGTTACTTGAATTGGTTTAAAATGATGCGATACATAAAGTTCTTCACTGAACCTATTGCTGGGTTACCTTAATTGAGGTAAAATACTGTGAACTAAAGAAAAATCATTTTTACTTACTCTTATAAATTAAAAGTTTACAACAAAAGAAAAGCTGTAATTCTTTATTTAGTTTATCATAAACAATATAATTTTCAAAATTCACACATAAAGTTGTGAAAAATGTCGTAAATTTTACTTTACGCATAATTTCCTCTTTTTTGCTATTTTCTGAGTGACATCCCTGATAATATAGAAATCATTCTTTGTTTTAAACTAATACAATAATCCCTCAAATCCGCACAGCTTGGGACCAGAGAGTATGTAGATTTTAGAATATTGCAGATATCTGTTCATTATTTTATTTGCTTTTTTAAAACAGTAATTTGAATGTAATCATTCAATAAAAATTATATTGAATGTTTGCAATATATTAAAATAGTTAAGCAAAGAATGAACTAAGACTGTAAAAAAATAAGACAAATAAAAAAAATATTAAAAGTCAAGTGAATAATAATTTATAAATGAATATGTGTATGATAAAGATGAGATGTATATTTTCCTTCAATTATGATGAAATTTCCTCATAAATGTAACATATTAATTCACATCAAAGTTATAAAGTAAGGTAACTTTATTTATAGTTTAATTTTTCAATCAATTTACTGCATTGAAAATATGCTTGAAAATATTGAATGTTATTCAGTTATTAAATATTATGGTAATTTTGTTTTAGGTTTAGGTAGTTTTGATTACCAAAAAAGCTTGATTAAGGATGTATTCCGATCCAAACTGTTTATTTTCTGATTTACTTTAAAATTCATTTTTGCTCTCAAATGTATCAAACTGGCAAATTCTCTTGTTTAGAAACTGCATGATGTGCCATGCTTGTCTATTTTTTGATAAATGCAGAAAATATTGCAAAAAATGCTGTCAAAATTTGCATTTTGAATCAAATTTTCCAAAGTGGGAGATCTGAGAAAGGAAAAAAATAGTCATACTGTGAAAATAATTGTTTATAAATTGAATTACTAATTAATTAATTGTCACTAATGCTACTAAACTTGTTACTAATTAAGTGAAATCGCACGGCCTCTTATACATCTCTTTAACAATTACCTCAGCAAGTTTCTTGTTTTTATTTTTAAAAATGAGTATGAAAATGTCTCAGAAAAATTTTGAGCTGTTGAGAGTGGGAAAATATTTTTTTGAATATATCCTTAATATTTATATTAGGAGCATATTTGGTTAAAAGATTTAGATTACCAGTGATATCAGCAAGATCTTGATTTTTTTCACAAATTTATACTTCCTTCATAAAAAAAATAAAAAGAACCCCACAGTTTAAGTCATTATCAATAGTAACACATTAAAATACACATGAAATGATATAAACCTAAAATATTCTCTAATTTTGAGCTTATATCTGAATTGAAAGTTTCATTGTTTACGGTGGCGTAGTGTAAAAACGGCAGTATACATTTTAAACAGAAGAAACTCAATGCAGAGCATATACTATAGCTTTCTTTGAGAAACAGAGGGTATACGGTGTCCCATTAAAAAAAAAAAAAAAAAAAAAAAAAAAAAAAAAAAAATAAAAAAAATCCCTGTTGGCTTGGCCTATAGGTGGAGGTAGATTTCGAAGAGTGTTTATTTCAACAGCAAAAAATAAAATATGATAGATAAACCCAGTTTAACAACTTTATTTCGTCCCTCTTGAAAAATTTTAGGTAGATTTCATATGAAATACTACCTACTTCAGTCGCTCCTATGTTGGAATTTCTGAAAAATTTTTGCAGATCTATGCCGACTATGACCTCTAGACCCCAAAACTACCATCAGTAAAAAAGTTTATCTCTCTCTCTCTCTATATATATATATCACTTTATTATGGACACAATAACTTCTATAATTCTGTTCCAATCTTCTCCAAACTGATACATAAAATCAAGGGGTATAAAATCTCAGTCGAGTTCGTTAATGATCAAAATTGGACCAAGGGGTTGGAAATGGGAAGGGTTTCTGTGTAAACCGAAAAAATGCCATAACTTCTTAATTAAAATAGATATCGAATCAGTTTAAAATTTATATTACTTCTAAAAAAGGTACCAAAAGTTTATGCATGACAGATTTTTGATAAAGTAAAAAATGGGGTTTTTGGAAGAAAAAATATCATAACTTCATCAATTCTCAAGATATTAAATCCAACTAAATTTTTTATAAATGTTCTTAAAATAATCTAAAACTTTTGTATTTTACAAGTGTTTGATAGCACCAATTTTTGCCGTTGGGGATAAAAAAAAAACCGAAAAGAAAAAGAGGGGGTGGAAAAAGAATCAAATTTATTTTACATCTTCTCAATAATATCTACAACTTTCATATTAACATGTTTTTCATAGGACAAACACTTATAATAAATATATAAAAATATATTATTAGGATGAGCGAAGCGAATCCTCTACTAGGCCACTAAAATTACAATTTGTCGTACACTTTACAAAAAAACTATTCAATATTTTGACTTCAAATTAAACACAAAAATAAAATATGATCTGTAGATTTGCAGAATATAATTTTTTTTACAGTAAAACGTTAAAAAAATATTATTTTAATTTATTTTACATGCATTTCCAACACGGACGCATTTTAGCAAATAAATAAAAAATGAAACGTGTATATTTTCAGAAAAAAAAAAATATATAAATCATGGAGTAAGTGATTATAGATAGAATCACGATTAATTTAATAAATAAAATATGTTTTCATTATTCAGCAAAATCGTTTGCACAAATGACACTTAAACATTTTAAAAGAATTGTATTATGGATTTTTTTTTTTTTTTTTTTTTGTAAAGTGGCAACAAAAGAATTGTAAACAAATAAAATGAATTGTTAAATTTGTTATATAAATGAAAAATTAAAAGAATTGCGTGAACTTGTTGCCTCGATTCAAGCTCTTTATAAATGTACTAAAGGAAAAGTTGGCCGATTCAGAAATGACAAGTGGACCATTTCTTACTTTATCATTTGTATTGAAAGTAATGTTACGTTCTTATTTGTGGACCGAAAAAGGCTTAGTGAATGGGACTTTAGACTTTGTTGCACGTATTAAAGAAATTCACAAGCAACCAGACTAGATACCGCGAATAATCATGAATAAATTTGAATACTACAATAATTTAACTTAAAAGAATTGGTGCATACCAATTCCCCCAATACAGTAGACTCCCTCAAATCCGCACAGCTTGGGACCAGAGATTTTGCGGATTTTAGAATTTTGCGGATTTCTGGTCATTGCTTTGTTTACATTTTTTAAACAGTAATTTGAATGCAATTAATAATCCAATTGAAATTATAATGTATGCTTACAATATAATAAAATATTAAAGTAAGTAATAAACTAAAATAATAAAAAATTAGATCATTTTTAAAATGATTAAAATATTAAAAACAAAGGTCTAATTAATAATGTATGATTAAGTGTTCATTATAAAGATGAAATGTATTTTGAATAAATTATTCAATGAAACTTGCCTCATAAATAATGTACAATACTAATTCAGATCAAAATAATAAAGTAAGGAGGTTTTATTCCAGGTTTAGCCACACTTAGTAACAAAAGCTTGATTAAGACATATATATTTGGTAAGATTATGATTATCATTGATAACAGGAATATCTTTAATTTTTTCAGAAATAAATTTATTTTTCCTTCAAGAGAAAACATTAAGACAGTAATAGTAACAAAAATTACAAATTAAAATATATTTGGAATTGATATAAAACAAAAAAAGTAAAATTTTGTCCTTATATCTGAACTGAATGCTTCATTGTTTACATCCGTAAATTATGTGCAGATTTTAGAGAGTTGCGGATTTTAGGTTTGCGGATTTGAGGGAGTCTACTGTAATTGAATTCTGGAAATATGGAAGCGTAAATTGCTCAAGGAAAGAATTTCTTCTGCAGTTAGCTTTTGCTGTTACAATTCATAAATCCCAAGGTTTAACATTAGATGAAGCAGTTGTAGACATTAAGGATATATAGGCACCAGTTGGCTTAAAAACGTACGTAACGTTGTCAAGAGTGAAAATCCTTCAAAATTAAGCATTCAATAGAAATCTTCCTTGCAAAAAATTCATTAATATCAAAAATTCTCATGCACTAACATGTATAAAAACGAAGAAATTAGACTAAAAAGTTTTACAGTTAAAAATTCATAGTATTGACGAGAGCAGATTTCAAATGTTTTTCCAGAAAATAGGATTTTGAAGAAGTAACTTTCTTCAAGCTTTCTTCAAATATATTATTCTAAAATAGCTATCAAAGATTATTTGATGTTAATTACAAAGACACCAGTGGCTACTAGAAATTGTAAAAAAAAATCTTTAAAAGAATTTTTAGTTGAAAATTTAAAAATATTTTGTAAAAGTTTGCTTCGAAAATATTTTTTTATGCCAGTCTTACATCATAAATAGAAAATTCCTAGGAAATTGATAGTTATTTGGCTGAACTTACATTTGTAGAATTAAAATGCGCCAAAACATAAAATAACATTTTTGTTTAATAAAGATGCAAAAATAATATTAAAAAATATTGTTACTTTCAAATATATGCTTTATAAAAAAAATGCTTCGCGAATCCAAACAAAGCATGGCTTTTGCTAGTAATAATAATAGTTATAATAATTATAATAATAATAAAAAAATAATAATAAATATATAAAAATAAATTAAACAAAAATAGGAGTTGGAGAAAAAACCTCCAATCCAAACTGCTTATATTCCGATTCATTTTTTAATTCATTTTTGATTTTAAATGCATCCAAATGGCAGATCCTCCTTTTTTAGAAGCTATATAATGTGACTTATTGGCCAATTTTTTCATAAAGACAGAATATGGCTGCAAAAAAGGGTATTTTGAACAGTATTTCCCGAAGTAATCCTGATTGAAAAATTTGAGGAAGTATTCAAATAACAAATTGTGTTTTTTCTGGCTCATTTTTGAATCTCTTTTTGTTCTCAAATGCATCCAATTTACAGGTCCTCTTATTTAGAAACTATATAATGTGACGGAGCTGCCAGTTTTTTGATAAAGGCAGAATATATTTCAAAAAAGGCTGCCAAAATGGGTACTTTGAACAAAATTTACCGAAGCGATTGTGATTAAAAAATTGAGGTATTTGAATAACAAAATTATGTTTTTCTAACTCATTTTTTAATTGTTTTGCTCTCAAATGCATTCAATTAGCAGGTTCTGATATTTAGAAACTGTATAATGTGCCATATTGGTCAGGTTTTAGATAAAAGATATATATATTTTTTAATCTGTCAAAGTGGAGGCTTTGCACAAAATTTCCCTAAGCGATCATGATTAAAGAATTGGGGATATATTCAAATAAAAAATTACTTATTTTATGACTCATTTTTAAAATCAATTTTGTTTTCAAACGCATTCATTTGACAGTTTTTGTTAATTAGGAACTATATAATGTGTGTATTAGTCTATTTTTTAATAAAATCACAATATATTTAAAAATATCTTGTCAAAATGGTCGTTTGAGCCGAATTTTGCTTAAGATGCTTCTGATAAAATCAGTTCTTACAAAAAAAAAAAAAAAAAAAAAAAGAAATTAAAATTTTTTCAAAAGCAGTCAAATAAAGTTATGAAATCGAGTTTATCTCTAATCTTATTTTATTTTTTGTTGTTGAAATGAGTACTCGTCAAAATCTACCTCAGCCTATAGGCAAGGCCGACAGGGATTTTTAATTTCAATTTTCTGTAAGAACTGGTTTTATTGGAATCATCTTAAGCGAAGTTCGGCTCAAATGCCCATTTTGGCAATATATTTTGAAATATATTCTGACTTTATTAAAAAATCAACCAATGCGGCACATTATATAATTCTTAAATGAGAAAAAACTATCAATTGAATGTGTTTTAGAGCAAAATTCGATTTAAAAAGGTTATGAAATAAACAGTTTGTTATTTGAATACATCCTCATAGATGCCAACTTCTCCGGAAATTCCGGAGTTTCTCCGGAAAAGTACGTTAAAATACGGTAGTACGGTAATAAGGTAGAAAATACGGAAATTTGCGGCAAAAAAATCGCGATACTTTCGATTATTCGGGACAAAAATAACGATCTTTTTCGATGAATCATTGCAAAAAATCGCGAAATTCTACAATAGGTCATTGAAATACATCGTAAATACATTTCCGTCAGTTGTTCGCCACAGAAGATCACGATTTTCTTCAGTTACTCTCAGGAAAAGATCGCGATTTTCGTCAGTAATTCGCGGTAAAAAATCACAATTTTCGTCAGTAAGTCATGGCAAAACACCGTAATTTTCCTCAGTCGCGGTGAAAGATCGCGATTTTCGTCAGTCATTCGCGTAATACAACCACGATTTTCGTCATTCATGACACAAAATCGCGATTTTGTCTATTAGTCTCTGGAAAAGATCGCGATTTTCGTCAGTTAGTCTTCGGAAAAAACAGGGATCTTCGATAGTAGGTCTCGGCAAAAGATCGCGATTTTCGTCACTCAATCTCGGAAAAAGATCGCCATTTTCGCGAGTCATTCGCGACAAAGGTTCGTGGGTTTCGTCTGTCATTTTCGGAAAAAAAATCACGATTTTTGTCTGTCATTTCTGAAAAAAGATTGCAATGTTCGTAAATCACTCTCTGGAAATGATTGCGATTTTCGTCAGTCATTCGCGATAAAAGACCGCGATTTTCGTTAGTCATTCGCGATAAATGACCGCGATTTTCATCAATCATTAGCTTAAAAAGATCACGATTTTTGCCAATTATTCGCGTCGAAAGATCGCGATTTTCGTTAATTACTCTCGGGAAAAGATCGCGATTTTCGTCAGTCAGTCTGTGGAAATTATCGCGATTTTCGTCAGTCAAATCTATGAAAATGATCGCGATTTTCGTCAGTCAGTCTCTGGAAATGATCGCGATTTTCGTTACCTCTGCAAAAGATCCTATTTCCGTCTGTCAGTTGTGGGAGGAAATCACTTTGTTAGAAAACCAGTTGCAAAGAAAAAAATATTTCATGAATTTCACATCTAGTATAGAAATCATGGATTTTTTGCTCTGTAAATATAAAAAATATTCCATTTGTATAAATTTATTAGATTTTTTTAATTACATAAAAAAAGTAACATTTATTTTAATTTTGTTTGTATGAATAAATACAAAAGCTGTCAGGGTTGAGGATTGAAAAAGTATGTGTAAAAAATATTTTAAAAATACCTCAAAAAAAAATTATGTGCAACTCCTGAAACGACTCCTGAAAAGTGACTATTTTACTCCTGAAGAGTGTCCAAAACTCCTGAAATTTAACAAGTTCACTCCTGATATGGTATTTACAATGTTGGCATCTATGCATCCTCAATTCTTCATTCACGATTGCTTCAGGAAATTTTGTATGAAATGCCCACTTTGACAGCTTTTTTTAAAAAATATATTCTGCCTTTATCAAAAAATTGACTAATACAGCACATTATACAGTTCCTAAATAAGAGAACTTGTCAACTGGAAGAGTTTGAGAGCAAAAATGAATTTAAAAATGAGTCATAAAATAAGCAATTTGTAATTTGAATGCATCCGATATTCTTCAGTCACGATCACTTCAAGAGTAATTGTATGAATTGCCCACTTTGACAGCCTTTTTTGAAATATATTCTGCCTCTATCAAAAAAGTGGTCAATGTGTCACATAGTATAGTTCCTAAATAAGAGGACCTGCCATTTGGTTGCATTTAAATCAAAAAGGAATTTAAAAATGAGTCGGAATATAAGGGTTTGACTCCCCTTTTTTTGTTTTCCTTTTTAATTTTTTTTATCGGTAAGAAATAGTCCTATCAAAAACTTGTAAATACAAAAGTTTTAGATTATTTTAAGAACATTTATAAAAAATTTAGTTGGATTTAATATCTTAAGAATTGACGAAGTTATGATTTTTTTTCTCTCCAAAACCCTGTTTTTTTAGCCCTTTTTTAACTTTATCAAAAATCTGTCATGCATAAACTTTTGGGCCATTTTATAGAAGTAATATAAACTTTAAACTGATTTGATATCTATTTTATTTAAGAAGTTATGGCATTTTTTTCGGTTTTCACAAAAACCCTCTTTATTTCCATCTCCTTGGTTCGATTTTGCTCATTAACGAATTTGACTGAGATTTTATGCCCATTGATTTTATGTATCAGTTTGGAGCAGAATTATGGAAGTTATCATGTCCAGAAAAAAGTGATATATATAAACTTTTTTACTGATGGTTTTTGGGGGGTCTAGAAGTCATGATTGGCATAGATCTGTAAAATTTTCAGAAATTCCAACATAGGAGCAACCACAATAGATAGTATTTCATGCAAAATCTACCTAAAAAAAAAACAAAAGATATACAGTGTATGCTGCCATATACCGATCACTACATCCCTGATTGTTTACACCTGCTGTGATGTGCAGAATTTAGGCATTTGGGGATTTTAGGGTTGCAGATTTGAGGGAATCAACTGTATTAGATAACCTGATCTACTCCAAATCATCGTATCTTTCTTCACTTTTCATTTGATTTTTTCATGAGTCTGAATTTGCACATTTGTTGAAAAATTTTTACTGAGAATTTTTGTTTTTCGACAGTATATATATATTCTACCTTCTCTTTGAAGCATAATTCATTCTGCCCTCTGCATATCTTATATTATAACATTTTTAAAATCATGCACAGTAGAACAAATTTCAAATTTTTAGAAAGACCAACTCATCTGATCTTCCAGAACATATGTGATAAATAAATTTCAGAGCACCCTAGACATATAACATTGTCATCACTAATAACTGATTATTCTGTACCAAGGCATGGAAATTAAAATGATTAAATTACAGCTTTTCTCTGTTTTTTTTTTTCCCCTCAGAGTGAAATAATATAAAAATGTTTTTAAATTCCTTTATGTAGATTCAATAGCTAAGTTCATTCTAATAAGTTTTTTTTTTTTTTTTCCCAAAATATGTCTTGAAAATTTTAGAAACAAATTTTTCAGCTAAGTAAATTTTATGCTAAAGATCTGAATTATGATTGTTTACATTTATTGTTGGAATATCTTTCAAGTGACTTAAAAATTTTCTCTTCCAGTTGTTTGTTTTTATTTTAGCAGGATATTTTACACTATATGAGCTATCTTTTATTCTATTTCTGTGTTGAGCAGATTTTCTGTACATGTTCACAGGATTTATACAGAATCTTTAAAAACTCCTTAGAAATGAGTCACCAAGAAGTACTTAGAATTTCTTATATAAGCAAAATACTCCTTAAAAACTTTTTAAATTATCACAAAATAAAATTTTGTATTGAACAGTGATTTAGTTGAAGTATACAAGAGTGGAAAATGTAACTTATATCTTACACAATGAATATTGCTTGTATAGTCATTTCTCTTAAGCATGTATGCTGACTATGCCTAAAGAGATTAGCATATAAAGAAAATAAAACAAAAATCTTCTCCTATTTATAAAGCAGAAGTTCACTTGATTATTGTCGGTGCCATTCTTAAGAGAAAGAAAGATTTTTGTTTGTGCCAATTGCTTTTTATCCTCTATTTACTTTTAAAAGAATATACATGTGGTACATGGTAAATATTTAGAAAATGATCGACCTTTATGTATCACCATTGGTCAGAGCATTAAATAATTAACTAGTATTTTTTTTATTCAAATTTATGATACCAGTAAGCAATATATTGTGAATTTTGTGCAGTTCTAGTCCTAGCCATTAGAATTTAATAGAATTAAATCTGCATTTCTCTCTGAATGAGGTATTAAAAGTTAGGTTGAATGTATGTGTAATGTGAGAGCACTGCATACATGGATGGAGGGGGGGGGGGGGTTAAAATTCTTGATTCTCTTAAAAAAATTTCTAGATTCTTTTTTTTTTCTTTTTTTGTGTGTGCGTGTTCCCTTCTTCTCAAATCTGCATGAACTCTGCAAGATTATAACCAAGGGCGATCTTTCATGTGTCAGAATGGCAACACAGTGACAATGCCATAGATTGTTAAATAATTCTACCAAAAGTATTACATTTAAAAAACATATTTTTAAAGGACGAGGGAAATAAATATACAGGGTGTCCCAGAAATATTGGGACAAACTTTAAGGGGAGGTAGGGTATATCACAATGATTCAGTTTTGCATAAATATCCATGGCTGGAAACGCTTTCCTGGCACAGTAGAGATGATACAAAACACAAGAAAGGAAGGACACAAGCAAAGAAAGAAAACATGTTTATTATTCTTAGTGCTGCAAAAATACTGAGACAATGCTGGGAAGTACTGCGGAACTTGTTACATGCATCGTGGTAGCTGTTGGGGAAGTTTGGGACATTCTGGTGTTTTCGAGATAGATTATTCATGCGCCGATGATGCACTCCGTACATCACGGCCCAGGATCGTAATTTTGAACACCTGTTATGATGACTATTGCTGTCTCTTTAATGTTCTTTTTTGTTAGTTTTTTGCCATATTAAGGATAATAAATATGTTTTCTCCTGTTATTCATGTCTGGTCTTCTTGTGTATTGTGTCATCCCTACTGTGCCAGGAAAACATTTCTGACTATGGATTGCTATGTAAAACTGAATCCCCTACCCCTCCTTAAAATTTGTCCCAATATTTCTGGGACACCCTGTATACATATGCAACAATACAGATTGCTCTACAGAATAGTATCTATGCTAAGGGGTGAAAATATTCAAAATTTTAGTGGATTTCATTTTTATTAACCCTAAATATTAAGCATTTCACTTGTATCTCCCTTGAAATTTCTACTTCTCTATGTTTGCTTCCCCTGTATCAAGCAAGCAAATGTTGAAGTTAATCTCTTTAACTTTCAATTTTTTTCGTCTTTTTTTGTAATAACGATAAATAATCCATCATAAATTACCTCCCACTACTTGCCCAAGTTTTCTGCTTTTTGTCCTCTACAAGCTTTAGAAAGTTTTAATTCTTTAAAACTTTTTTAAAACATTTCTTTGCTCTATTTGATATTTTTTGTAAAGATAAATAAAATCATCCAAATTTCCTTCCTGAAATTTCTGTTTTCCCTGTGGTAAATTTTCCCATTTTTAGAATGTCCTCAAAATTCCCTCTCACACAAGAAATATCTGCCTTCCTACCACCTTAACCTTCTCATTGTTGTGAACGCGTAGTCTCATATAACCATTCAGTAAGCTGCAGGTTTTATATTAGCATTATTTAGATTGATCCTCTGGGTTCTGACGAGTGAATTTCTTTCTGCTTACCGTATTTTCGGGTGTATAGTTCGCAGCTTATACAAGAAAAAAAACCTCCCCAAAAGCCGCTGTGGGTTATACAAAGATTTTTTTTAAAAAATTGGAAATCGTGATATTTTTTCTACAATTTTTAAACCCTAAACAATTTGAAAAAAACATCGAAATTTGCAAATTTTTTTCACTATGCCTTGAAATTTAGAGTTCTCCCATGTTTGTAAAGGCTTTTTTTACTGCTTAAATACAGTTATTTCTGGATTTGGAAGAATTGTCGCAACTATCGCCAAGTATTGCACTGATAGATATATAATAGCCATTGTGTTTGTAGAGTACAAAATCCAAAATCTGGAACCCTTCCAATCTCGACAATTCTGAATTTAAGATCATTTTTAGTTTATTTTTCAAAAAAATAATCTACTGACCCTGTTGCAAAGAAGGAAAAAAAGTGCGTCATTTATATCATTTTGGAACGATTCAGAGCAGTCATTCTTTTTCGAAATGATTCAGAGGAATCGTTCCTTTATAGAGTCGTTTCATTTCGGAAGGAGTTCAAGGAATCAAACTTTTCTGGAGTCGTTTCATTTCAGATAGAGTCCGAAGAGTCGTTCCTTTTCAGAGTTGGTACCTTACCCTGTTGTAAAGAATAAAAAAAAGTGCGTGATTTATGTCATTTCAGAACGATTCAGAGCAGTCAGTCTTTTTCGAAACGATTCCGAGGAATCGTTCCTTTACAGAGTCGTTTCATTTCGGAACAAGTTCTAGGCATCTATCTTATTCGGAGTCGTTTCTATAGTTAATCTACAAGTTACAAACTAGAATTAAAAATTTACAAAAATATGTGTTTCCTTTTATTTATTTATTTTTAAAGGAAAAATAAATCATTTATATTAAATGAGCTATTCTTTTTTATATAATAATCATTATAATTGTTATAATTTTTGTAATCATTATAATTGTTATTATAATGATTATTACATGTCATTTTCAAATTTTTTCATTGTTTTGGCCCTGTCAACTTCATATCTTTCTTGTTAAAATTGCTATTACACGATGCGTAAAAATTGACTCTAACTACGGGCCTCCAAACTGGTAGATGATAGGTGCTGGGCTCGAACCCAATCACGACCGTCGGCCTAACCGTTCGAAGTTTTCCGTGGTTTTCTTCGAACCCTGGATTACCCTGCGTAAATATGGGTTAGGTTCCCTTAGAAAGACCCTCACGGAGGACACCCCTCCCCTCAGGGCCTATATCCCTCTTGTAGATAACTGGCCAGCATAAACAAAAACAATATATCAAGGACTACGTAAATATATATTTTTTAATTAAATTCCTTGGATTAGTTCTTTAGATAGCACGCTCACAAAATTTATGTTATATACAGAGATACAGAAGCAGTGACTCACAGGCAGACATTTTGTAAAAATATGTCTTTCGGTATCTCTGAGTACTAAAACGTGTGAATCGGTCGAAAACCTGAATTCAAAATTTTCATGAATCCAATACTTTCTTCTTGTAAATATAGAAGAAAGTAAAAATAGGTTTAAAACAATCGTAAATTTTGAAACTGAATAGTAAAAAAGTAGATTTTTGAAAATATTTCTATGTATTTTATTAAAATATATTTCCAATGATTCCATTAATAGAAGAATCATTATCGCTACTACTATTTTCACTAATCTTATTGCCTGCGGTAATAAGTTTATAAGACACTTTTAATGAGAGTTTAATTAATATCACTTAATTTAACAACACTTTTAATAAGTGTTTAATAAGACCGGCCATGGGTCGTGCGATTTTCGAGGTTGGCACCAAGGTCGAGATATTGCAGACACCTAGCATATTTCAAGGAAGTTTAAAGCAAAAATCTATACGCTTTTATTTTATATCTAAAAGTTCAAGCATTGTCTTGGATTGAGATTTAACAATGCTTAAATGTATGGTCGATCCCTCAATTGTATTTCAAATGAACTGATTTCGCTGTGCTCAGAGGTATGCGTAAATGGTGTAAGTCACAAATTTTTGAAAATTTTGGAATTTAGTAGCTTTTGGGGATTGGCAGATATCGAGATGAATTTTTTTTTTGTTCAATTGTGAATGGATAAGGAAAATTTTCAAATTGGAATTTTTATCCTCTGGGGGGCGTATAAAAATTTAATTTTCGTATTTTTAAAAATAGACCCCCCCATGGAGTTGCAACTTATCTTATAAAAAAATTCACCTTTTTTTTATGAAACTTTGCAATGGGAAGTATGGGTCTAGGGGCAATATTTAAAGAGATAGCCTATTGTTTCGTTATTTATGACTCACCCTGTATATGTAATGATAATAAAAAAAAATAGCCCATAATTATTTCCAAATTCAAATAATATTTAAAGTTTTCCTGTCTTTTAATAATATCTTAACATGTTTATTATATTTTAATTCTAAACCTTTAATCTATGCTTTATTTTACTTTATTCTAAAAAACATTAATATGTTAAAGCAACACTTCCCTAAAATTCCATTAGTTAGTATTTTTTTCTGTTTCATACCTTTTTTATTTACTTCTAAAATCGTTAGATTACCCACAATTCCCTGCTAGAGATGCCAGAACCTAATTCCATCACTATTATTCCGAGCAACTTTTAGACCTATTTTTTTCCAATTTTAATTTCACATTGGTTAAAAAAGTATTTTCTAGTAAATTAATCGGCAGAAGATTATCGTAAAATCTTGAAATTGTGTGCTTGTTAGGATGTAATGTGATTACTTTGACTCGAGAGACAGATTTTTACATTTTTTTCATCTGTTAAATTGAAACTTGTCACTTGATGGATAAATGTCTTTAGTAGGTTAGCTTTTATTGCGATAACATTGTTATGTTTATTATGATGAAATCTTACGGTAGTACAAAATTTAAAATGAAGTGTTGGTGAAAGTGTTTACGATCCTATAAACATGAATAAATGTGTTTTTAAAAAAGGATTTCGTTTGATGCATTATGTTTTCATCTATGTCTAATTTAAGTAAGAAATATCTAAGGAATTTCATTCTTTGTTTTGACACTGTATGTCATGCGACTGCTTATATGGTGATTGAGTGTTCCTGATAAATTATTTAGAGTAGCATTTTATGTTTTAAGTATTCCTGGTAAATGATTTTAAAGCAGCATTTTATACAAACATACATATATGTATTTATATATAATGCATGAATAACTGGTAGAATGTGCTTTTTTTACTGTGTAGGTAGAATGCACTTTAACTAAATTTTAGTATAATATCTAACATGTGTAAATTAATTCATATAGAAGGCTCCAAAATTTCATAGATGCATTCCTGTCTATGGGTGAAGTTGCCAGCTCTGTTATGTGTTTAGCAATTAAATGATATTTTAGTATACTATTTGTGTATTTAAAAATTTGTAGATCATATACAGAGCTGCACAAAAGATTTTGTGCATCTATGGGTGTTACTTGCTGAAAATTGGTTCTCAACTCTGTGTTTTCTAAGTTTATTTGGATTTTTCTTTTTGTCATATGAAAAGTTAAACTCTTGTAATAATACTCTGGTAGTGTTAAAAAGGGCTTCATGACTATACTTGTACAGGAGTTTCCTGTCTTATTGTATGAAACATTAAACAGATATGAGAGGTGTTTCCAAGGAATGCTTGTTTAAATATATATATGTTAAAAAAATAGTTAACAAATATTTAACTTTATTTCATTTTTTTAAATGGTATGTTTAATCCAGATTTGTGTACAAATTCTTCGAATAATTAAAAAAAATGTTATTAAATATTTTTTTCTTTTTTACACTTATAATGAAATTTAGATTGATATACTGTGTGCTTTAGATAAGGCTTATTATCCAGGAATAGAAGTTTGTAAAACAATTGCAAAATATCTTATGGATAGTTTATATCAGATGGCCTATCTGATTTGAGTGGCATATAAATATAAATTGTTTCAATGTTTGGGGATACAAATACAGTACGAAATCTGAAGTTTGAAGTCCTTGGGACTTTACCAAGTCCGAGCTTTGGATTTTTATGAATTTTAGATTTATCAAAAGTATCGTTTTTCCAATAAAAAGAAAAATGAATTTCATTAAAAAATGCAAAATATGATGTTCATATATTAAACATGTAACATCTATTAATGCTATAAAACAATTATTATTATTTTGTTAAATAAATCATAACAAAATAAAAAGTAAAACAAAAACATTTTTTTATGGGATCATACAGAGGTGCCAAGTATTACGATTTGTCCGTAATTATTACGGATATGCAACAAAAGTTACGGCGTTACGAGCATCGGATAGAAATTACGGATAAAAAAATCGCGAATTTCATCAAAGGATCGCTTGAAAAAACGCAAATTTCAATATAAGATCTCGGGAAAAACAGAAAAGATTGCATAAAAGTACGCGCATTTCGTCAAAATGTCGCGAAAAACGTGCAAATTTTGTCAAAAGATATCGAAAAAACGGACTCATTTCGTCAAAAAATCGCTTAAAACGGGCTAATTTCGTCAAACGATCACGGAAAACGCGCTCATTTCATCATAAGTTCTCAAAAAACGCGCTCATTTCGTTAAAAATCGCTTAAAACGCGATTATTTCGTCAAAAGATCGCGAAAAACTCTTTCATTTTGTCAACAGATCGTGGAAAACGCGCACTTTTTGTCAAAAGATCGCGGAAAATGCGCTCATTTCGTCAAAAAATCGCTTAAAACGCGCAAATTTCATCAAAAAATCGCTTAAAACGGGCTAATTTCGTCAAACGATCGCGGAAAACGCGCTCATTTTATCATAAGATCTCGAAAAACGTGCTCATTTCGTCAAAAATCGCTTAAAACAGGCTTATGTTATAAAGATCGTGGAAAAGGCGTTCATTTTGTTGTCCTTGAAAATCAAGGACAAGTCTAAAAATGACATTACATCAGCAGTTATACGCAGTGTGAAACTTTGCTGTGGAACTTGCCCATAGAGTTTATAAAAAAAATGTAATGAAGAAAAATAACCAAACAGATTTATAAACAACAAACAACTTTTATTTAATTCTAAGATAAAACATATAAAATCAAATTAAAACCAAATTATATAAAAGTCAAATAAATAATCAAATTATATTATATGCTTAATTAAAAACAATGAACCGGAGCACCAAAAGCAAACTATTGTATTTCAAATGTCAATAATAATTAACTTTAAATTCATCTTTAAATTAAACTTCAGTTTCCAATCTAACCCATATTAAACTTTCAATTAAAATAAAATAAATTACATTAATGTTTTTCTCCTCCCGAAAGATTCCACTAACCATACTGAATTACAAAAACTTTCTCTGTAGCTAATTCTTACTGCCACTAAGAATACTACCCATAACACCGGCCACTGCCACTAGCGGTGAACTCCAAGAAATCCCGTATCTGCCACATGAGACTATACTTGGAGGGCGAGAAAGAAAAATCTAAAGATTCCCCATACCGTAACAAAACAAAATCTTAACAAAGACTCAGCAGCGAAATCCGTCTATAGAGTCTTAAAAAGAAATTGACCTGGATCCCTTTAGGCCTGGTCACATTACCACAATACGGGAAAAACCATTTAAGAAAGAAAGAAGTTATCTTAAGGGAAGGAGAAAAAAAACTTTACAAAAAAACTATTTCCAATTTTAAAAGAAATATAAAAATGAAATACCAACTAATAAAAACATGTCGCTGGTGACGTGGCTGTCTTTGCCTATTCTTGAAAAATTAAAGTTCAAGACTTGACAAACTCCCGATGCATTTATTCAGAGAAACACACGCTTCTTTATAATCCTGGTACTGACCAAAGTAAACAAAGTTCACTTTTTCATTTAATCAAAAAAGACTTTCCAAAAAAAAAAAAAACTTTCTCAAACTCATTACATACACCGGTAACAGTCTCCAGAACTTCACTGTAAACAAACATAATTAATTACAGCACTACGACAAAACGAAACTAACAACGTACATGCAGGCAAAAGGAAAAAGCAAGGCCCTCACGATCTTTCCACTGAGCTATAAATAGCTCTCCTGCCCTCTGTTACCGCCCACTTACGTCATTTCCTATGACGACATCCAAACGCCACCTACGGCATCCAGAACATACCTGAGCAGAAGAACCAATAGCGATCATCCACGATAGGTAAGCATGTGCATCCAGACAGGCAACGCCATCTACCTAAAACTGCCGTAACCTTTCAGATTACGATTTACCGTGACGATGTTCGCCGCTGTTCGTATTGACAGGATGGAAACAAAATTACCGTGATACAAGTCAGCAAGTGAAAGATGAACGTAAGTTAAACAGAAGTGACCAAACATTAAGTTATATTTTATTTAGAATAAAATTATATTTAAATGCTGAAATAAAGATAATGAAAGTATTTAAATTAGACTTATACTATTGAAACTTAAAGTGATTTAGCCAGGATTTATTTACGGATAAGTATAAAGGATAAACAGATCTATAGAATGTAAGTTGGATGAAATGGGGAAGAATGGAATGGGACAGAGTTTGAGTGGAGTGATAAGAATATGGGGAAAATATAAATATATTTTCCTAACAATGCCCCCCCTCTTATCACATCCATGAAAAACTCACAAAAAATCCATATATCAACCCCCAAAGCACCATAAAAAGGTTGCCTTTCACAAGTGTTACACAGACACTTACCCATCGGTAAATCAAACACTATATATACATCCAACCACTAAAAATTCCAAAAAAAAATCCAACAACTATTCAAATTAGCAAAGAAAATTTAGTCACAACTGCCCCATTAAACTGTTCAATCCATCGTCCACGATGTCTTCAAGTACTGCCTCGTCACAAACCTACATCACACGCCACCAAAGTAATAAAAAATACTAAAAAATGTTAAAACCTTTGGGCTCCAGTCCATACATACAAACTGTAAAAATAAAAATACATAAATTATGTCTAAAAACCATACCGATACATGCAATTATACATGTGGACACATTAAAATCTTAAAAACCATCAGTCACATTAGGTCCACAAAAATACAGTCTAACACTAATGTTTGAACTTAAAAGTTCTTAAAAAATTTTCAATATATATATCATAAGGAGAGCAGATCCATCTTAAATACTTTGATTCCTTCACTAACAGAAATATCTAGACTTCTAACATCTTAACAATAAAACTTTCAATTCTAATTCAAAAAAAAATTTCAACATTGAAAATCCTACATTTAGAAAATCTATATTGCAAAATTTCAAAAAAAAATTTAAGACACTCTTACATTTTAATATCTCAAACCTTCAAAAATCTGAATTTTAAATCTCTTAACATTACAATTTTCAAAAATCCAAATATTTCTACAATATTACATCAAAAACCTTTATATTTAAATATATCTAATTTTTCATACCAAAAATTTATATTTAAATGTTCTTAGATTTCAATACTCAAATATATCAAACACAGTATCAATACTTTAATACCTGTATTATAACACTTTAACAATTCTTGATCAAAGCTTTGATTAATCATCATTAAACTTAAAAAAAACCTTAGTTTTTTCACTTAAGATTAATCATTACTCTTTTATAAGACAGACCGAAAACTGGCATGCCCCAGGCAAAGCGAAACAAGTTCCAATCTCTAACACAAAAAAAATCATGACCTGAAATTCATTCTATCCAAGAATCAATCTATGCTCCATATACCAAAAAAATTGGGCAGCAAGATTCAAACCTACACCTTATCTAAGATATCCTGACAAAAAAAAATCCAAAAAAAATTTATTTATAACAACACATTTGTCCATCACAATCAAACCATATCCTTCCAGCACTATATGCAAAGATGCATGCATTCAATCAAATTCATTGCCTTGGCCAAGGTCTTCATACAATCCTTTCACACTACATAAAAAGACATAGATAAGAGTAGCAACTAATTAAGAATTTATTAGAAACTCTAATATATTTTAACTATTCCTGCACTTCCCAAAGTTTATCAAAGAAATAGAGCATGATTAACACGGATTACAAGAATGTTCTTTTAAAAACCATCTCAGAAGAAAAATCTGAGCCTAAAACATGATCTCAAACAGTTATAGACTAGCCAATTACCTCTCAAATCCACTAACATCCAAATTCCAAATTGCCTTCCACATTTGTTGCTAACCACAAGAAGGATCTATGCTGAATTTTCTGACACAATATCCACAAGCTCTCTTCAAAAACAGGTCAAGCATTAACGGAAGCAACTTCAAGAATTAACAGGATCGATACTTTAAAAATATCAGATATTCTTTATACAGTAAATGGTTATCCATTACCTAGATCACTTAACCAAATCACCCTCCTGAAGCATGCCCTATCAGTCAAATTACTTAACCTTTATAAGTTCACTATACAACAGTTAAACTCCTTATTATAGCTTTAGCATTCCTTAAATTAAAAAAAAATTAAATGCAGCTATTATCTCAAACAAAATTTCAAGAAAAAGATCTTATAATCTAACTTTAATAACACTTAACCCAAATCGACTATTCACTAAAAAAAAACTTGCTTACACTTAAACATTACAGCCATAATGGTCCCTTAAAAATTTAACATTAAATAGGTGCCATTTATATTGAAAAAAAAATTAACAATTACTTTTACACATTCTTAAAAAAAAATTTGCAATAATTCTCCCAATACATGATAATTTAGTTAACAGACTAACCAGCCTTAAACTACTGTCGCCTTCTAACAGAAGGGATTCTAACAAACTTGAATTTCCCCCCTCAGTAGCTGACAGCTTAAAGTAGCATAGTTATCTAACACTAACTTTAATTATCTGACATAGGGAAATATTTAAAAAAAATAGCACCTCTAAAAAAAATTTTCTCAAGTTCAATAATTATATTATAAATATCAATTAGAAACTCAAAAATTTGATAATTCAAAAACTAAAATGATTACTTTAACCTTAACTCTTTTAAAAAAAATTACAGGAGGCAAAAAAATATGAAAATCCACTATTTAAATCTGAACACACCGCAGTGTGGACCCTCATGAATCATTACAGGGCACTTAAAACAAGAATTTACCCATTGATATCAAAAGTCTTACAGATTCAAACTTCTGGACTTTCTAAAAATTTAAAAATTCTACTACAACTAAAAATATTTTAGACGAGAAATTGATTAATATAGTTAAAAGAGAAAAAAAAAAATTTATTCAAAATAGGAGGCCAAAAGATCTAAATTACTAACAAAAACTTTAAATTTTTGCATAACAACTATGAAATGGCTATGTACCCTCGCCATGACATAGAGTTATTAAATTTCTGCACCAAAAATATCAAACATTAACAAGCAAAAAAAAATTTAAACAATATGTAAAAATTCCTTACAAAAATTTCATTACCATAATTTTTACTTTTTCAAAAACAGCTAATTTAGAAAAATAGCCCCCCTCACAATTTAACAAAAACTTATTCTAATTCCATTAAAAACTTTATAATATCAAAGTCTTACTAATTTATAAAAATTCCAAGCTTAAACAGGACCAAAAACTGTAAGCTACAAGTCATGTGAATATTTAGCCATTGGGTATCTAACACTATTTTTACATTAACTCCAACACTTCAAAAAAATTGCAAAAGTTAATAAAAATTCATTTAGAATTAATGTATACAAAAATATCACTGCTAAACCTCTATTCTTCACCCTAAAAATAACTGAATATACTTAACATACCCTAATATTCAATGAAAGGAACCTTTAAACTGTTCAAAAATTGGACTCTCACTGTAACTCAAATTTTAACTACTTACATCCGACATTACTCCACAAACATTCATCTTCTTACACCAACTAACATAACGCAGGTCATGCACTCAACCGACATCCACATCTGCATTCGCAACAAAGCAACTTGGATGCCATTAAAGCAAATTATAACAAAAGTTAATACGAAAAAAAAAATATATATTATATAAAAAAAATTTAAACAATATGTAAAAATTCCTTACAAAAATTTCATTACCATAATTTTTACTTTTTCAAAAACAGCTAATTTAGAAAAATAGCCCCCCACACAATTTAACAAAAACTTATTCTAATTCCATTAAAAACTTTATAATATCAAAGTCTTACTAATTTATAAAAATTCCAAGCTTAAACAGGACCAAAAACTGTAAGCTACAAGTCATGTGAATATTTAGCCATTGGGTATCTAACACTATTTTTACATTAACTCCAACACTTCAAAAAAATTGCAAAAGTTAATAAAAATTCATTTAGAATTAATGTATACAAAAATATCACTGCTAAACCTCTATTCTTCACCCTAAAAATAACTGAATATACTTAACATACCCTAATATTCAATGAAAGGAACCTTTAAACTGTTCAAAAATTGGACTCTCACTGTAACTCAAATTTTAACTACTTACATCCGACATTACTCCACAAACATTCATCTTCTTACACCAACTAACATAACGCAGGTCATGCACTCAACCGACATCCACATCTGCATTCGCAACAAAGCAACTTGGATGCCATTAAAGCAAATTATAACAAAAGTTAATACGAAAAAAAAAATATATATTATATACAGGACAAAAATATCACTGCTAAACCTCTATTCTTCACCCTAAAAATAACTGAATATACTTAACATACCCTAATATTCAATGAAAGGAACCTTTAAACTGTTCAAAAATTGGACTCTCACTGTAACTCAAATTTTAACTACTTACATCCGACATTACTCCACAAACATTCATCTTCTTACACCAACTAACATAACGCAGGTCATGCACTCAACCGACATCCACATCTGCATTCGCAACAAAGCAACTTGGATGCCATTAAAGCAAATTATAACAAAAGTTAATACGAAAAAAAAAATATATATATATAAAAATATTCAAAAATTTATAAAAATTAAACTTCAAACTAATTTAAAAATGATCACTATTTCAGGAAACTGGTACCTCCTAACCGACATCTGAAGTAGTGTCATTTAAAGAAAAGTCTAACTTAAACCTCAAACATTAAATCTTAATCATTTACAAAAGAATTAACCATTAATACTTAAACCTTCAAATACAAATCTCAAAAAAAAACTTTAACTGAGAGTCCTTTTAATTTATATTTCAAACATTATATATATATCCAATTCCTCTAAAAAAAACTTTAACTATGTTTTTCAAATGAAAATTCAAACTGTTTAACAGTAATTATCCAAAAAATTTTCAAAATTTCCATTAAATAACAATAAAAAAAATCTTTTAATTCATCAAAACTATCTTAAATTGAAATCTTAACCTTCATTTCATCAAAAATTCCTATTAAACTTTAATTCGTTATGTTTTTTTTTTTTTTTTTTTTTTAAATATATCTTAAATATTTAAACATAACATAAAAATACATTAAACTATTATAAAAAAATTCACAGACGAATCCACATTTCCCTTGTTACAATCTTCTTCTGTATTTTCCATAAGGACCACTAAAACGCTGATGTCCAAAAAAATTTAAAAAGTTTATTCAATATGTCCACAACAAAAAGGAAAGTCTCTTTCTCATCAGAAGAAATATTCACTGCTATCATAAAAGCACCATTGGAGAAGGACAGCAGACTATCACAAATAGTGGCCCAGTCGCGGACCACTGTGCTCTCTGACGCTCCACAATGAAAAAGTCACAGGAAACTCGCTGGTTCAGCACACATAGGAATTCTTAGTCAGTTAGTCTCCGACTTCTATCAGATTACACATAAGGAAGAAAATGCATTCCAGATCGCAGAGGCAACTCGTTGGCACAGCACTCATAGGAACCTTCAGTCCATCTCAGATCTCTCTCAAATGCACATAAGAGCGGGAGTACATTTCAACTCGTAGAGGCGATTCCATAAAAATCAAGCAGGATCCTCTTTAAAATATGAATACTAATTCCATTTTTTTATTTTTGGCGTCAAACCACGCCACCATACGACATGTAAAAAAAATATAACTAACAATTACTAATTAAAAAAAAATTCCTCAAAAATTATATTTACCAAGAAAATCTCAATCCTCAAACTTATCCAAATTCTTTGAAAACCTTCAGAGTTGTCTAAAACATCAATGACATACTCCAACAGCCCCCCCCCCCATCTCAGAGTTCCCTATAACTCCGGACCAGGAGAGACACACTATCAAGAATTCTCAAAGACAAAATAGTCAAAGAATTCAGATTAGGAATTAAAAAAAACTCTACAAATGGGCTCTGCCCATAACCGATTGTTGTTCAAGGACAAGTCTAAAAATGACATTACATCAGCAGTTATACGCAGTGTGAAACTTTGCTGTGGAACTTGCCCATAGTTTATAAAAAAAATGTAATGAAGAAAAATAACCAAACAGATTTATAAACAACAAACAACTTTTATTTAATTCTAAGATAAAACATATAAAATCAAATTAAAACCAAATTATATAAAAGTCAAATAAATAATCAAATTATATTATATGCTTAATTAAAAACAATGAACCGGAGCACCAAAAGCAAACTATTGTATTTCAAATGTCAATAATAATTAACTTTAAATTCATCTTTAAATTAAACTTCAGTTTCCAATCTAACCCATATTAAACTTTCAATTAAAATAAAATAAATTACATTAATGTTTTTCTCCTCCCGAAAGATTCCACTAACCATACTGAATTACAAAAACTTTCTCTGTAGCTAATTCTTACTGCCACTAAGAATACTACCCATAACACCGGCCACTGCCACTAGCGGTGAACTCCAAGAAATCCCGTATCTGCCACATGAGACTATACTTGGAGGGCGAGAAAGAAAAATCTAAAGATTCCCCATACCGTAGCAAAACAAAATCTTAACAAAGACTCAGCAGCGAAATCCGTCTATAGAGTCTTAAAAAGAAATTGACCTGGATCCCTTTAGGCCTGGTCACATTACCACAATACGGGAAAAACCATTTAAGAAAGAAAGAAGTTATCTTAAGGGAAGGAGAAAAAAAACTTTACAAAAAAACTATTTCCAATTTTAAAAGAAATATAAAAATGAAATACCAACTAATAAAAACATGTCGCTGGTGACGTGGCTGTCTTCGCCTATTCTTGAAAAATTAAAGTTCAAGACTTGACAAACTCCCGATGCATTTATTCAGAGAAACACACGCTTCTTTATAATCCTGGTACTGACCAAAGTAAACAAAGTTCACTTTTTCATTTAATCAAAAAGACTTTCCAAAAAAAAAAAAACTTTCTCAAACTCATTACATACACCGGTAACAGTCTCCAGAACTTCACTGTAAACAAACATAATTAAGGACAGCACTACGACAAAACGAAACTAACAACGTACATGCCGGCAAAAGGAAAAAGCAAGGCCCTCACGATCTTTCCACTGAGCTATAAATAGCTCTCCTGTCCTCTGTTACCGCCCACTTACGTCATTTCCTATGACGACATCCAAACGCCACCTACGGCATCCAGAACATACCTGAGCAGAAGAACCAATAGCGATCATCCACGATAGGTAAGCACGTGCATCCAGACAGGCAACGCCATCTACCTAAAACTGCCGTAACCTTTCAGATTACGATTTACCGTGACGATGTTCGCCGCTGTTCGTATTGACAGGATGGAAACAAAATTACCGTGATACAAGTCAGCAAGTGAAAGATGAACGTAAGTTAAACAGAAGTGACCAAACATTAAGTTATATTTTATTTAGAATAAAATTATATTTAAATGCTGAAATAAAGATAATGAAAGTATTTAAATTAGACTTATACTATTGAAACTTAAAGTGATTTAGCCAGGATTTATTTACGGATAAGTATAAAGGATAAACAGATCTATAGAATGTAAGTTGGATGAAATGGGGAAGAATGGAATGGGACAGAGTTTGAGTGGAGTGATAAGAATATGGGGAAAATATAAATATATTTTCCTAACACATTTCGTGAAAAGATCGCGGAAAATGCGCACATTGTCAAAAGATCCCGAAAAACGCGCACATTGTCAAAATATCGCGGAAAACGCGCTCATTTCGTCAAAAAAATCGCTTAAAACGCACTCATTTCGTCTAAAGATCGCGAAAAACGCTCACCTTTCGTCCAAAAATCGCGAAAAACGCACACATTTCGTCCAAAAATCGCGAAAGATGTGAAAATTCCGTGCAAACATTGCAAATTTTCTCCAAAAGATTGCGGAAAAAAGAATTTTTTAAAATTTGCCCCCCCCCCCCCCCCCCAACTCTTCTCTGAACTTTGGTTACTGATAACTTTTATTGAAACTTGGCACCTCTGGATCATACAATTTAAGAACAGTTTTAAGTAAGTTAACTGTTAAACATTTCAGTTAACATGCACTGCTTTATGCATTTATGTGTCTTATTAGGAAGTTTTACTTTTCTACTGTACATGACATGTTCTGATTCAGTAATAAATCTTTATTGTTCCCGACCTATAATGACATTATCCCAACCATTTATCGTTTTATCAATTGGCACTTTACCCCCCCCCCCCCCCTTCCTCATTGTCACTCTTTTCTACTTGTTTGTTTTAAACCATCTCATAAATTTCACCATCACCTTATTCTTAACAAATTATAATGTAGCAGGTACATCGTTATCCACATCCATAACCACACGGGCATCACTTTCTACTGAAAGCTTTGCTGAGAGTTTAACATGCATCTAAAATTCTGCAATGTAACTTTTTTTTCCACAAATGTGAACCTTCCCAGTCTATTTCTTGATCATTACCCCCCCTCCCCTCCCATAAAAAATGAAGGGCATAAGTTTTGCTAAGCATTTTTCAAAGTGAATTTAGAAATATTGTCCTTGCTTGAACAGTATTCCACAAAGAGTCCTTTACATTAAACTGTTCCAAAAAGTCACATATATTTTCTCCTCTATTTTTGAAGCATAAAATAAAACATTTTTATAACAGCATTTTAAAGCACGCAAAATACCCGTATCCATAGACTGTACCAGTGATATGCAGTTTGGAGGTAGAAATAAAAGTTAAGCATATTTTTCAAGAATTTCTTCTTCTGGATGAGCTGAGCAATTATCCAAAATTAAAATACTTGGCATCATTTGGAAAATCTATAGTTTTGCAGTGAGCTTTAGCTTCAGGTGCAAAATTCTTATTGAACCATTCTGCCATTATTTTTCATGTTATTTATGCTTTTTTACTTGCCAGTAATTTACTGTAGACTCTGGGGAAGGTTTTGATTAATGTAAAGACACAAGGTTTGGTACTTTTACCAATAATTAGAAATTTGCACTTAAGAGTGCTTATGGCATTTGCACATGCTAAAATAGTGAGTCATTCTTTTGTGTCCTTAATGTCTGTGTGTTTAGTGTTATCTGTCACTGTAAGTGTTTTTCGCGATACATAGTAAAAGAACAAACAGATTTCATCAGCATTATGTATCTGGTTTGGTGTTAATGATTATTCAAATATTTGTTAAATTCATCTATACATAGTTCTCTGCTGCTTCATAATCTGTTGAAGCTTTATCACCAAATATTCTCAATTGATGTATTTTGTGCTGTCTTTTGAACTTGGTTAGCCAGCCCGTAAGTGGAAGATAAATTCATATCCTTATCCTTGTAAAACATTCTGGCTTGATTCATAATCATTAACCATATTAAGTGAAGATATTCAGACCTTTGTTGTCAAAAGTAAGAGAAAAAAAAAAGAGAGAACACAATTGCATTTGTATCTTATCAGATAATTCAACTGAAGTGTGATCTCTTCCCCACTCCCAAGTCTCTATTTTTAGACTGCAGATTGATGGACAGATTAATTTAGCGAGTACTATTATTCTGCATTCTCGCTTCAACTTCAGTTGGGAGGGAAGCAAACAAAAAGATGAAACTGAATGCTTGATATTAGTACAGGGCGAAACATTGATAGTTGCAAGAAAAAAATAAAACAAAAAGCAATATCTGATTTGATGTGTTTTTAAAATTTCTTTTTTCTCTTTTTGAATATTGTTGCTGCAAAGTCTGAACTTAAGACTTTGTACTGTAACAAAGTCAATTTTACTCAATTTTTAATCATATTTTTTTTAAAAGATCATTCATTAAAATCACAAATTCTCTTCCAGACTCTGTTGGCAGGTGTGTATGACCTTTTTTTTTGTCCCTGTAAGCAGTATTGATTTTTTAATCTGTGCACACATTGTAAGAAAAAGATTCATATCTCCTAAACTATAAAAAGTATTTTTATACAAGCTGCACCATGCTCAGAAAAAACTATAAAATTAAAACTTTTAATAAATGACTTTTTTTAATAACCCAAAAATGATTCTTAAGTGGTTAAAATCAATAATTATTATAATTTGTAATGTCTTTAAAGAAAATGAAATTGCTTACAAACTTATTTTGTTAAAATTTAGATAAGTTTTTACCAACTATATAAATATATATTTATATATATATGTATGTGTGTGAGAGAGTGTTTTTAAGATATATTTAAATTAGATTCATATTTATTTGGTTTCATAATTTTCTTTCACTAATCATTTTATTCATTTTATGACATTAAATAAGTAGAGTAGCCGCAATTTCTGTACATAAAGGAATTAGTATTCTTCCCTTTCTTATTCTACTTTTAGAAGTACCTTAATTTCTAGCATGTATCATCATAAACATGAATCAAACAAACATGTTTAGACCCAGAAATTTTAATTAATAAAATATAATTTCTATGTGGTACAGGTTAGATAACTAAAACAGATTATCTGCAGGTTATGTGCTGGAAATTTAGAGTAAATATATAACAAAAAAATATCTGATCAATAGCAAATGAAAAAGAATGCATAGTAGAAGAAAGATAAATAGTAAACTAAATGAGTAACACCAAAATGTGAAGCAGCAAAAATTTTTTTGTTTAAATTGCTGTGTTAATAGTAATGCTAATATGTAATAATGAATTGTAGGTATAACAGAATACTCTTATACTTGATCTGTACTTATGAACTCAACTGTATATTGTATATAATCATCTACATTAAATTATTCACAAGTTTAGTTTTTACCTTTTTCAATAAAGTTTATTCTGTCTTCATCCACCTGAAAAAGGTTTTAAATGACCGGACATACTTTTGTTGATTTCACACCAAACGTCATTTCGCCACAATATCCATTGAACTGAGGAAGTAAATCTAATGACCGATAGATGATGTAAGTCATCTGGTCAAGTTTTTAACTTCTGATTTTGTCCAGATTGCATCACTATGTGGATTGTTCTTGAAGGGAGAAGGCACGTGGATGTATGTTTAGTGGAGGCAGAATATATATCAGTCATTTGAGTGAACTCTTGCTTAATTTTTGTTTCAGTATCTTGTCCTATTTTTAGTTAAATTTCCAGATGAAATTAATATTTTCTATTGACATACTGGGTAGTTAATGAAATAAATACAGGTTATTATTCATGAAAGTAATTGAATCTGTGATTTCTAAAGATGTGACTTTTTTTTTTTTCAAACTGTGGAAATTCAATAGATTGTGATGTGTAAGAAATGTGACTGTTTATTGATATCAACTTCTTTTTTTAATAAGAGCTATTGTTTATTCATAAATGTCATTAAAAAATTACAGTGAATAGTTATGGATGTGGTAGCTGCTTTTGTGAGGCTGTTGGTCGTCTTTTGAATGTTAAATTAACAAGATGCTTTAGAACGATAGATGTCTAACATCGAAGGTCATTTCAATTTGATCTCATGAGTACCACATTTTCAGTGGTCGATGTTGTTAAATACTTTGTTTTTTATTTATTAAAGTACTAGAAGATAGCCCATCAAAATGACGTGTTTGCATTTTTAAAGGATGATAAAAAAATTACAACTGTCGTCAATCATAGCCACTTTAGGCTGAAACAATTTTGATAAATACAGCAATTAAACTTGGGGAGGGAAAAATCTGACAAAAAAATTTTTCAACAGAAATTTGCATTTAAAACTGTAGCAAAACTATCTGGTAGATGAGGGTGGGGATTATAATGAAATTTAAAACGCACCTGCGGTTTGCTTAAATAAAAAGTTTTAATTAAATACTGTTTTTGAAATCGTGAAAAGATTTCAAAGCGAAGTAAAATGTAGTGACATCATTTACAGCTCCCACTGTGAATCTGACCAATGTGAACGCTCCATTACGACTATGGAATGGTTTCATTGGTCAGAAAATAGATTGCCTTTAAAATCAGAGGTAACTTTTCACAATGTTTTTTATAGATTTGAAATTCTCAAGAGTCATTCACGGCTGTAAAAGAAAAAAAATTGAAGCAACCTGAATATAAAAATTTTAACAATATTGCATTTAAAACGCACCTTCGCTTTCCTTTAATAAAAAGTTTTCATTAAATATACTTTTTGAAATCGTGGAAAGATTTCAAAGCGAAGTAAAATGTAGTGACGTCATTTAACAGCTCCAACTGTAAATCTGACCAATGAGAACGCTCCATTACGAATATGAAACGTTTTCATTGGTGAATGAGTTTCTTTTTCTCGTGGATAGGTTGACCCCGGAATTGTTATACACAGAAGGGTTTTATATATATATAATAGTTTATTTCCAGTTATTATAATGTCTGGTGATTAATTGGCTTTAAATTAAAATATTTATATGTGATTTTAATTGTATAACTTTATTAAGTTTATGTTTTTAACAGTTTCTGTGATATAAAGTTTAAAGTAGAGTTAACTTTTTCATATAGATGGAATATATTTGTATAAAGTAAATTTAAAGCCAATTTAATATGGTTAAATGTATTTGTTGTTTTAAAATATGCTTGACTAAGTAACTTAATAGAATAAAATTGAGATTAAATGATAAAGGAAATTTAAGGGAAAGTATTTGTAAAATATGAATTTAATCAATGTTCCAGTTTATGCCTTTACCTATAGATAATTATAATAAAGATGAAAAATTGTTTGTGTTATCAGATAATGAATCATTTATACTGAAAAAGAAATTGAAGCTTTATTTTTCTTATACATTATGTAAAATCTTTTTTTTTTTATATTTCTTTTAAATAAAAGTTTTTTTTTTTTTAACCAGTTATCTTTATTTCTGGATTTTTAATCATTGTTTTATCTAAATAGAATAAATGCAGTTTAATATATTTTGAATCCATTTAAGTTAAATATCTGATTAGAGCCTAGTAAACTTAACCAGCAAATTGCTTTCATCTACATATTGATCTTTATCAAACTCTGCTTGTGTAAGTTTAAGTGTTAGGTGATAAACAAGTATCAAGTTATCGTATGTAATATGTTTGCACATACACAGATAAAAATTATTTTATACAACTACCCAAGTTTCACAAAATGTTTGATATGTTTCTTTTACAGTTTGCCAATTTTTCTGATACTTGCATTAAACTGGGTTGAAAACTCTGCATGATATAAGCTAAAAACATGCCAGAATTTTTTTAAACTTTTCAAAAAAATTGCTATACTTGCATGAATACATATGCTGCTCTTAGAAACAGTATCCACATGTTTGTATTCTGCAGTGATAGGTTATTATGTGAATTTTGATATACAGATTGATCCCAAATACTATTTTTCTGTGATTTTTAATTTATCAGTCCTTTATTTGTCCTCTTTATCAAATGGACTTTGATAAATAGGAGGTCAAACATAATCTTTATAATCTTAAAGTTCCAGAAGAATCTGCCGAATGCATTTTTTAAATATTTGACAAACTGTCTAAAATTGAGTGTCCAGTCATTAATGGCCATATAGTGTATATATTTTTTAATGTATGCTATGAATTATTTTATAATATTTATTGTTTGCAATGAGTAATTTTAATCATATTAATAGGGAAAATATGTATTATGCTTCTTAATGAATTCTATTAGAACTTTAATTACTACAATTCTTAGCAGCCATTGAATAGTTCAAATAGTGTTCACTCAAGACCAGGTGCAGCACCCAGCAGTCCTTATTGCTCTTTTTGATAAGTCATTTCAATTCATTTCATTTTCCATAGAAAAAATAACAGTATGTCCATTGATCAGATCATAAATTGTGTCATTTGTGGGGAAATAGTGAAATTTGTCAATTGGTGGTGTAAAAGAAAAACAAATTTGCTAGTTAGTTATGGGGAAAATATTGTGAAATTCATCATTCGCTCATGGGATCTATGTAAAATTCCACTGTCATTTTAATTTCTCTGAGGTATTACAAAAGATTAAAAAAGTTTACATAAATGTATACGTACATACATACATAAAAAAAAAAAAAAAAAAAAAAAAAAAATCATTAAGAAACAATCTGTCTAATCAATGAAAGGTCAGGGGAAAACTTTATCCAAATTCACTAGCCAGGTACCAATCAAAAAATGATCAAATTATGTAAGTTTTTTTTTAACCATTGGAAAATGATTGTTTTTGGTTGAGAATAAACCTTTTGGTGTCTGTATTTTTTTTATGATTAATCGTAATTTATGTAATGACTCACTCTGTTATTAATTAAGCCATGTTTTGATCATAAAAATAGTGATGATTTTACTGATTTTTAATAAAATTCCTTACATTTAGAAGAATTTTTATTTGAATAGGAAATCAAAATGTCATTGTTAGCAAAGAAGAAAGTAAAAAAGTTACAAAATAGGTAGATGCAAACTATCAGATATGTGTGTGTGTGTGGGGGGGGGGGGGGGGTGCGGGAGGTTGATGAATCCAAGGAAAGACATTGTATGAAAGATCATCTTTTAAAGCAAAAAAGAGGTCTGATTATCGAGCCCACCAGTTACGAAATGTCCCACAATCACGAAAAAGGAAACAATCTAATGTTAAATTGATTGGTTGTAGAGGACCTTTTTTTTTATTTTAATGTAGAATTTATTTATAAATCTTGAAATTCAGTCTTTAAAAAATTTAATTATTAATTTTCAAATGGTTGTTATAATTTGTTAAATTATTTTTTTTTCATTTTTTTTTCAAAAATAATTAAATTTTTTTAAAGAAGGCAATCTGATTCATCTCATGTCAAAGGTATGACAATGGATACACTAACCAACAATGTATATACTTAAACCTTAAAATCCCATTAAATCTTCTACAACTCCACTCTTAAAATTTTGCCTCTGATATAAGAAGTACTTTTGAATTTTTATGCCTCTGAATATTAAGATGCACCTGGTGCCCTTGAAATTCATAGGCATGTGCTGTTTCTGAAATTAAAGCACCTTGTCCATTTAATTTATATTCTGTGTCTCTTACTATAAGCTGGCTGTTGTTTCTATTGTAACTAGAAGTAATAACTTGAGTCGAATGTAAAATTTATACAAGATGCCTCCACTTATTACTTATCAATAGACAATTCCATGATCATTAGTTTTAGAGGTATTCCAATACCAAAAATGTTTTAAGCATTGGGATTCATCAAAGCCATTTTTGCCAAAATGAATTATTTTTGTACAAAATTAAAATTTTTATGACCTATACATCAAACCATATGTTTAGAAAAGCTTTCTTCACAAATAAAACTTTATTTCTAAGAAAAAATATTGGTACATTGTCCTCAAGAACTTTTATCTTTGAAGCATACTTTTAAATTAATGTTGAGTATAATTTGTGCAACAATAGTCAAATAATCCTGATTGAAAATAATTGTAAAAGCATAATATGAAACACAAAGCCAAAACTGTTTTCACTCAGAGTATAATTGCCTGCCAAAAGAAAATGAAAAAATTAAGTATCCTGCCTAAAGCATGATAATTAAAATGTTGTTATGCATGCATTCTTTTTGCTGTATCACTGAAGCTTGACAGAGGGTTTTTTAAAAAAGCACAAATCTAGCTTAGTGCCTCTGAAATATTTCCCATTGTCATCAGTGCCTTTCATTTCTCAGTGCCTTTGTTTCTTTGTGCCTTTCATAAAAACAAACAGTTTGCTTTTAACATTCACAAAAGACAAATGATGGGATTAATTATCAAGTTTCCAGAAAGTTTTTGTATTTCATATAACAAAACTATATACAAAATAATTTACTTTTATGTAAAAATTTGAACATATCTAACCTGTTGCGTAATTTAAACTAAAGAAAAACAAAATCGTAAAAGATTCTAATGAAGTATGAAGCAGTAAATAACATCTCAAAATTAGACAGTTTTTCTTTCAATAGCTGTTTTTAAATAAATATTGTCCACATATTATTGGTTCTAAATTCTACTTTTAGAAATTCAGCTTCAAATTTAAAACTTGATAGACATTTGGGAAGGTAAAAATGTCCTGCCGAAGCAAAAGCTCTTATCTACAGAATGACACAATCAGTAACTGTTAAATTCATTTACATTTGTTTTGACTGAAAATATCAAAATATCATATACATTATTTTGCAAATTAATGTCAAATGTATGAAAACATCAAATTTCATGATATTTTGAAAATAAATACAAGATCTACATCAGAATGTACATCAAGATGTATATCCATTGATATAGATTACTGAACCCTCCACACACATGTGTGTGTGTCAATTATCTATGGTAAAAAAAAATTAACATATTAAAAATAAACATAAAATTTTTTTTTATACATTTCTTTTAAAAAGGAAAATCTTTTCCCTGCAAATCTTATCAAAAATGGATATTATTTTAAACTTTGGAAAGTTAAACATGTTAAATTATTCAAATGAAACAAGAAAATGTACATAAGACGATATATATCGGAAGGATTAAAATCTCAATATTGTTACCAAGGTCTTAAAGAAATCTTGATAGGTAATATAATTATGGTATATTGCCCAGCCCTATACGTCTGCTACTCTGGTGGAGACCATATAATACTTTATTCATTTTACAAACCTTACTTGTTTCTTTTGCAAAACTTTCTTGTTGCTGCATTGCAAGGTAGCTAGCCAACCTGGAAAGTCAGGGAACTTCCATTGAAACCTAGAAAAATCATGGAAAATGATCTGTAAAAGGTCAGGTAGTAAGAAAAAGTTTGAGTGATGGCCATCATGTACGAGACAAACTGAGATGCTATTGTGTGTCAAAAGCAAATTACAAGCATTTTAGTAAAATTGGAATCAAAACATCCCCATTCTTCCCTATATGCAGTGCTTAGTCCTCTTTGGCCTTCAGTTTGTCCTCATGTGTACATAACTCAAGATTGCTTGGAAAATAAGAAAAATATCTTTCCATTAACATAAGATCTTTCACTACAGTAAATAAATTTTTAAATAAGCACAATTTTATTGTCTGTAAAAGCTCCAATTGACTTTTTGTTTAATTTATTATTATTTATTTTTACTTTTAATAATAAATATATAAACATGCAAAGTTTTAAAGTTAAAATTGTATTTATGTAATTGAACTGCATTATATAAACATATTAAACAAGAAAAAAAATTGCAAAAAGAAATTACTACATACTCTTATTCTAATTAAAAATCAAGAATTCTAGATTTAAAAAAAAAAAAAAAAAAGCATAATTTTAATAAGCCATGAAATAGTTGAAGTATTTGCATGAAGAAACAAAATGAAAATAATATTTGTTCACATATAATTATTTCTCTGTTAAGAATAAAACATATTCATTGAAATAATTGTTAAATAATTTTAAATAATCACAAAAAAATTCTCATGTCTACTTTGTTTCTTTTACTTTTCATTAATACCTGTAAATGCCTGTCATAGTGTGGTGGGTAAAAATTGTGTTTTTCACTTAAATTTGAAAAACTGATAAATTTGAAAATATATAGAAGCATTTAGATGCACAATGTTCAGCCATTTTATGTTCTTATAAACATACTATTAGCATTTACAATACTTCTGGGTAAGCCTGGCTTTCCAGCTAATATACCATAACAAAAATAAGATTTCTTAATGAGAGAAAAATTTAACAAATATTCAGTAAAATTGTGTACTTAAAACAATCTCAGTATGTTGTCTATAAAATTTATAAACAAAAAACGGAAGTTATTTTTATTCAGGGATAAGTTTTATAGATACCTTTTAATGTTTAGTAGCTTTCATTATCTCTCTCTCTTTATATACATATATATCATAGTTAATGTCTATTTTAATAGCTTTATAAAATGTTCAAAATATATACCAAAATAAATACAGATTACTAAGTGGTACACTTATAAAAAGATAAAATACACTTAAAAATTATCAACATTTCATTCGTTTCTGCAAATGTCGTCAGGAAACAATAGAAAGATGTTAATAGTAATTTAAAGTTTCAAAATATAAACACATACGTCCAAGAGAATTTGCATATTGACAAGATTATTCAGCAGTATGATACTCTCTCTCCTTCAGACCAGCGTTTTGTCAATAGTTTACATATTAAACAGAGAAGTATGTTTTATGTTCTCATTATGTATGAAAAATTAAAGGTTCTCCAAGAATTCAATGTAAAATTAATAGCTATACCCCCTCCATATCTAATACAGCTTCTTAGTAAAATACTGATAAATTCATGATCATCAAATGGCACGAGTTTATGAAATTCCAGCTATCCTCGCAAATAATGAAAGATTATTATACATTGGTGAAACTAAACAAAAACTTTCAAAGAGATTTAAAGAGCACAATAAAGATATTGCACAGTCAAAACTCAGTACAGCCCTCACAAGATTATATTTTTCAAATGAAGGAAGCAAAATTAATTTTGATGAAGCTAAAATTATAATTCCATGCAAAAATCCATATCTCAGTAAAATTTTAGAGTCCATTATGATCATTAAACTCGAACCACCAGCTTATAACGATCATTTATGATATTCCTTTCATACAATCTGGCATAATATGCTTTAATTAAAAAGTAGGTTTACACACTCTCAACTCAACTATGCTCATGGACTCTAGGACATATGTGTTTATATTTTGAAACTTTAAATTGCTTTTAATATCTTTCTATTGTATCCAGATGACGTTCGCAGAAGCGAATGAAACATTGATAATTTTTAAGTGTATTTTAAATATATTTTTATAAGTGTACCATTTAGCAAGGTTACTATATCTAAAGGTTGCGCCATTTCACCCCGTAGCCAATAGGGAGAGACTCTCTGCTTGACGTCATCGCGAGTGCAGGGATCCGTCTTCCGATTGACTTTGCATTAGAAACGCGTTATTTTTAATTGAAAAATATCAATAGAAATTTTTGTGTCAAAAAAACTTTAATGATTAAAATATATTCTATATACATAAGAGAAATATCACATCTAAAATTTAAACTGTTATCTCTTTTTAAATCTTTTAAATTTGCCTGTTAATTTGCTGTCTTTTACATTAACTTTCGATTACAATTCGATATGAAAAGTTAATTTACTTTTAAAAGAATATAAAATAACAATTTTTATAAGTAAAAAGACCTATATAAGCAGCAAATTTGTTTTTTACATGATTGCAGTGAATGTTTCGTTAATAATTTTTATATTTATAATAATTTATCAATAATTAATTTAAAACCTGAGATAATTGAATTCTAAATGTTATTATTTCGGTATGTTTTTCGTAAATAGCTAAATGTTCATAATTTTTTTTTTTAAATAATACTAACTTTTTCTTCCTCCTTCCTCACACGCCAGTTTGAGCTTTGCATAGTAAGATTACAGAAGCAAATTAAATAGAAATTTTCATGTGTAAATAGTTGCATTTTTAATATTATTAAACTAAAACATTTATACTATATAATTATATCATATGTCGAAAATAAAAGGTTTTTATCCTCACATGATATGTTAATTTCAAGCACAAGATTTCATCAGAAGATACGTTTTGCAGATGTTTCAGATGTGTGCTCCATTATTTGATATTTTAACATGCACTTACAGTTGATTTAGTCCAGTTTTTCCTTTGTTTGGAAGCATTTCGTTTTTTTTTTGTTTTTTTTTATCATACTTTGTTTAGGGGGTTACTTCACTTACTCACTCATTAAGGTTAATCCTATCGGAGAATTTTTTTTTAATATCTCGTTTATGTTCGAAAGCCATTAATATTTTTTTACATTGGGTAATTAATATATATTTCTAAAAAGGTTGTTTTTACTTTTCGATTTTGTCATTTTTATGAGGATTATGATACTGTACATTGGCAAAAATATCATAGTAAAAATACTGGAAACAAAAAAATTTTTAATTAAAAAGCAGCCTTTGTAGAGATCGTCCTCAGTTATCCAATGAATATACATATTTAAAAAATGCAAAGAAAGTATTTTTAAAAGTTTCTCAAAGTTTTTGGAAAAAGTAGTTTATGGAAAATAAAAATAATGAAAATTTTTCGCCTCCATTGTTCTTTTCATATTGCTTCAGATTCCTCGAGTTTTTAGATACATAGTAATTACTATTTTCACAGTGTTATGTACATGTTAATATTTATATTTACATAATTGAAATTACTATTATTTTCATTGACTTCACTTACAATATTCATTTGATTGAAAGTGATCTGGATAAATTCGGAAATTTCAGCATTGTGCACGTTTGTATGCAATAATTCATTTATTTTTAAAACCAGATTTCTTCAGTAATGTTTGATGCGAAACAATTTTTCGTTTTATCTTAACTATTAGTACATGCTGGAATAGCACAAATACTAGGGATTTTTAAACAAAGAACTGCAAATAATATGCTATTTTAAAACTTTACAAAATGATATTTCATTGACGAAGTCTGAGAAATATCTGTGCCATAATATTTAGGAAAAGTGACTGGAAATCGCTCTTTAGGAAAAGCAATTTAAGCTTTGTGGGGCAAACAAATTGTCCTGAGTGTCAAAGAAAAAAAAATATCTCCCCCTTTCTCCACACGCACGTACACATACATTTTTAATGAACAATTAAAAATAACAAGCAATAAAAACTCTTAACTCAATACTAATAACACAATTACTTCATTTAAAGGGAAAAAATCCTCTAGAATCGCTTTATTCTTCGAAAAAAACATTTTCGCTAGTAAAAATGTCCTACTTTCAAGAAATATGTTCTGCTCTGACCAAATTCAAAAAGTTTTTAAGCAGAAATTTGATTATAAATGGAAAAAATAGGCTTTTTTCTATTGCAAGAATTCCCTTTTGCACTCGCTGTGACGTCATACGTACTGAAACCTTGTTCCCAAAACTAGAGGGAAATGGCACCCCCCTGCCATTTAGTAATCTGTATTTTAGTATATATTTTTAGTATAATTTATCGTGCAATTGTCCAATTCATAATTATTTATAAAATGTGTTTTGTCCGACAAAGCTGTTACAATAAAAAATATTCAGACATAATATTATCCGCTTACTTATTTAAATGAATTTTACTTAATTATTTTAAATGAATGCCACTTCAAACTTTAGTTTTATCAGTCATGTAAATTTGTTTATTTATTATTATTTAAATATTTCTAGTGCTGTTTAATTTATATTTTTATCAATGTAATTTTGTTATTTTACAATATTTATTTATAAAACTAATTATTATAAAATTATTGGTATTATCTGCATAATATTTTACAAATAACACACAAACTATATAATTTACTTAGTGAGTGAAAAGCTCATATTTTAGCTTTATAGTTATAATTTAGTATATACAGACCACCCTTCACAATCAGATTTTCTTTTTTATTTAAATATAGATAATAGTCTAAATCAGAAATATAAATAATAGTCTAAATGAAAAATATAAAAAAATTTGCTAAAATAAATATTTAAAATAATATCCATAGTTATTTAACTTCATGCTTTCACATTAAATTATTTTAAAAAACACGCAAGACATTCTGGTGATATTGTAAATTCACACCCTCATTTGTTTTAGGTAGCTTTCATTAAAGAAAGTAAAAACCTACCTATTGCAGCCGTCTGGAGGAAAGCACTTCCAGAAAACTTTGGTATATTTTCACTGATCATGACCCCCAGACCCCAAAACCACCCTCTGTTCAAATGTTGACATATATATATGTATAAATATATATATATCCATATATAGAACCATTAGATAACACTACAAATAAGCATCAATTTCTGAAAAAACTTATTAATGCCAAATTATATCAAACAGAGGAGTTATATATATATATATATATGTATCTGATTTTTGTCATACCGTAACTATCGTATTTATGAACCGATTTGAATGAAACTTGGTATGCACATAGTACTTACAAATTATTCAACAGAGTTCATTGGTCAGCATCATCTGCCATCTTGTTTCAAAATGGCGTCCATTTAAATTTTTTTTAAAAATTTGAAATTAAAAGCTGAAAAATATTTTTCTTTTATGTGTTAGAACCTAAAACAACGATTCCAGAACACTTTTTATTTTGTCTGTCTTAAAATAATGATTGAGTTATAGCACTTTGAATTTCTCTTATGGCTGACATTTTGAAACGATCTGATTTTTGTCACGTGATAACACGCATATTTATGAATCGATTTTGATGTAACTTTTTGTGTATATAGTACATAATGAGGCCTAGACAGAGTTCGTTAGCCAGTTCCATCTGCCATCTTGTTTCAAAATTGCATCCATTTAAGTTTGTCAAAAATCTTTTAAAGGTATAAGGATGTATAACCAAAAAATAAGAAATTATTAAAAAAAGGTTCTTTCTAAAGTATTTATCTCAATAATGAATTCCAGAGTATTTTTTGCTCTGTCTTTACCTTAAAAAATGATACAGCAGTTTGAATTTCTAATGTGGGTGACATTTTTTTAAAAAATCAATTTGCCCACGACAGCAGTCATATTTATTAATAGATTTCGATGTGAGTGTGTATGTGCACATGAATTAAGATTTCGACCAAGCTCATTGGATTGTTTTATTCATCTTGTTGCTTTAAAATGGCATACGCTTCATGATATTCTGGAATTTGGCAACCCTATAAATCACTTAAAATAAAACCAGATTGAATAAAAGATGACTAATTTCTAAAAATTCTTATTAATTTTCAATATTGACAAAAACTAGTATTCAATCTTATATAATCGGGTTCCACCAATTTCAGCTTTGTATGATTGAATAATATAACTTAATTTAAAATAAATAAATAAGTATATGAAAGCTACCTCTTCCTCCCGGTACTGCCGGAAGGACTTATGTTATTAGAAACCAAATGAAAAATTTTGAAATTGAAGGCAATCATCTTATTGTTTTTACTTACTCTTCTGATTGACAATTAATTATACATAAGTATACACAACTTTATTTTTTTTCCAAGTAAATAAATAAATAACAAATTTTATGATTGAGTTAAAATTTAGAAAGGCATATATTAAAGACACTACAATTAAAAATATGCATTAGCAATTTATTGTTCTTTGTATTAAACTTGTAAAAAACTTCATTGATGCCTAAAAAATTAAGATTTTTGGGAAACAGTAAAAAGTATTCATAAAGGAAAGCAGCTTTTTTCCCGCATGTTTTTTCTCTGTATGATCTTTGCATCACATTTCAACAGAAATTATTTACTGAAGTAGTTTTTCTCCATGGTGTCTGTCTGTCCTTGTCACTGGAAAAGGGGGCTGTAGTTGATTTACGCCGCAAGAAGAATAGCTCAATAATTTTTATTTTATTATTTTTTTTCCAATGAATCACAAAAGGAATGATTTGCTACCACATCTCAGGAACTCGTCTGGAGTTTCTTGTTTAAGCTATGTTTGTTTGAAATTTTGTTAGTTTTGAATCTTTTATTGAAAACTACATTGAACACAAGGGATTTCAGGAAGAAAAGAATTGTTATAAGATAAATGCATAAAAGATAAGTTTTCTTTTATGCATCCCTAATGGCAATTAAGCCGAATGTGGCTGCCTTTTATGAGAGGCTGGTAAGATCGATGGGTTTGCCCCAGAGTTGTTACATTGCTTTTTATTATAGGGTAATTCCATCCATGCATGCCTGTAATGTGAGTTACCAGCTACGATTTTTTCTACCAATATTTTTGTTTTTAAAAATGACTTATTTTATCGGGGATGCCTTGTTAATTGAATAAAGCCAAAAAAACTTTTTGAAAACAATGTTGGATAACAATTTCACTGTTATAATTTTGGAAACTCGTGTTACAAAACCTCATGGAGTGACCCTATATGAGATTTATACATGCAAAATTTTACAGTTAAAAATGCTTTTATATGTTACAAAACATTCATTTAATGTTTGTTTTTTTATAAATTTCAATTTTTATTTATATTTTATTTCAGTTGCAGTTCAGAAATAAGTGATAAAAAATATATTTTTATCAATTATTTTTGAACCACAAACGAACTTTTGTTATAAATTTTTTTTCTGAAAAATAAGTCCTACATGATTTAAACTTGCAAAGTAAAAATTCAAATCCCATGTGCTGCTGATCATATCCAAAAAAGAAAATTATCTTATATTGTAGCATGAACTTTGTAACTAGGTGTTGTGCTTTATGGCTGTCACATATTTATATACTAACTAGCTAGCTATATTCTATTGATATACAAATATTCACTGCATATGGTGACTCCAACTTTGGAACTTTTCCTTTTAAGAGGGAATGGATAAGAAGAGGCTCTCCTCCCCAAAATTTAATAGATTTGTTTTGACTTTGCAAAAACGCAAAACTGAATAACTTGGAATAACAAATTTTTGAAACTCTTCCCTTAAAATATGTAAATAAATAAAATTTTTGAAAAGAGATTCATTAGAGAAAAAAATCTTATTTTAAACTGGTTTCAATTTTAGTAAGTATAATTACAGTGTGACTTCAAAAATCCAACATTCAGATATCTGGTAACTTCAGAATTCCAACATTAAAACCATGTTTTCCCTTCCTTTTTTAGGTAGCTTTCATTACAAAAAGTAAAAAGCTACCTATTGCAGCCGTCCGGAGGAAAGCACTTCCGGAAACTTTTGGTATATTTTCACTGATCATGACCCCCAGACCCCAAAACCACCCTCCGTTAAAATGTTGACATATATATATGTATATATATATATATATATCTGATTTTTGTCATGCGATAATTATCGCATTTATGAACCGATTTAAATGAAACTTGGTACGTACATACTACATACAAATGCCATTTAAATTTTTTTTAAAATCAAAATTTAAAATGAAATGAGAAAAAATTAAAAGTTGAAAAATATTTTTCTTTTACATGCTAGAACTTAAAACAACGATTCCAGAACACTTTTTGTTTTGTCTATATCTTAAAAAATGACTGAGTTATAGCAATTTGAATTTCTAATTTGGCTGACATTTTGCAACGATCTGATTTTTGTCACGTGATAACACCTGTATTTATAGATCGATTTGGATGTAACTTGGTGTGCACATAGTACATAATGAGCCCTGGACCGAGTTTGTTAGCCAGTTCCATCTGCCATCTTGTTTCAAAATGGTGGCCGTTTAATTTTTTTAAAACAATTTAAAATTTAAAATTAGGTACAAAAAAGTAAGAAATTGAAAAATATTTTTCTTTTATGCACTTGACTTTGATACAAAGATTCCAGAGCATATTTTGTTTTGTCTGTATCTTAAAAAATGGCTGAGTTATAGCACTTTTAATTTCTAGCGTTGCTCATATTTTGAAATGATCTGATTTTCGTCACGTTATAATACGCGTATTTATAAACCGATTTGGATGTAACTTGGTGCGTACTTAGTACAAAAGATTTTTCTTTTGTGTGTTTTACCTTGTTACAAAGATTCCAGAGCATTTTTTGTTTTATCTATATCTTGAAAAATGGCTGAGTTATAGCACTTTTAATTTCCAGTGTGGTTGATATTTTGAAATGGTCTGAAATTTGTCACATGATAATGCGCATATTTATAAACTGATTTGGACATAACTCCATGTGTACATAGTGTATGCCAATGTCTTGACCGAGTTCACTAGCCAACTTCATCCGCCATCTTGTTTCAAAATGGCAGGCATTTAAGTTTGTCAAAAATCTTTTAAATGGATAATGATGTACAAACAAAAAATCAGAAATTGATAAAAGGCTCTTTCTAAAGTGTTTTTTATTTTAATAATGAATTCCGGAGTATTTTTTGCTTTGTCTTTATCTTAAAAAACGCCTGATATATAGCAGTTTGAATTTCTAATGTGGGGGATATATATATTAAATCAATTTGCCTGCTACAGCACTCGTATATATTAATCGATTTCGATGTGAGTGTGCATGTGCACATGAATTAAGATTTCGACCTAGCTCATTGGTGTGTTTTATCCATCATGTTGTTTTAAAATAGCATGCACATCATAATATCGTGGAATTTGGCAACCCTATAAATCGCTTAAAATAAAACCAGGTTGAATAAAAGATGACTAATTTCTAAAATTTTTCATAAATACTCAGTATTGACAACTAGTATTCAATCTTATATAAACGGGTTCCGCTAATTTGAGCTTTGTATGTTTGAATAATATAACTCAATTTAAAATAAATAATTAAGTATATGAAAGCTACCTCTTCCTCCCGGCATTGCTGGAAGGATTCTTTTAATTACACTTTCAATTGTTGAGAGAATAAAAATAGAAGTTCTTTATGAATCAAAAACTTCAAGATCTAAAAGTAAAAATGCAAAAAATGAATATTTGTCTTTTTCTTTTTTATTTATTAGAGGTGATTATTTTCTGATCAAATTTTCTGGGAGCTGCATCATTGCTTAATATTGTGAATAACTTTGGCGAATGCATGGCACTATATATGGCCAGAGCGAATTTTCAATAACGTTGACATCAATGATAAAGAAGAATTTTCAGGCTTTCACATTTCTCATGAAAAGGCCACAATTTATGACCTGATTAAACACATAAAATCTGAAAATGCATTAAGTGTTGAAAAAACAGATGTAGATGATTTGATAAGCAATAATGAAAATCATTAACAATGAATAATTTAAGGCACAATATGATTGCTGTCTCTGTTCTAAATAAAACACCAATAATGCTATCAACAGCTCAGAAGACGAGAATGAACAAACTGAAGCAAAGGAATTCGACATTGATGTTTCTGAAATCACAACTGAAGAAATATTTTCCCTTATTAGAATTTCTTTTCTGTAACATACAAAATATCTATTAAAATAATTTTGTTTTAAATTAAATTTTTCTTTTTCTTACATAATGATGACTTACTAATAAATTAAATTATAGCTAAAGGCCACCATTTAAGAATATAGTACTACTTTTGATATTTCTAGTTACTACTTTGTATTCCTTCAAAAATCCATCATAGTCTTGGTCTTGATGATGCCGGATTTTTTGAAGTTATACTGCATATGGTATTTCTTCCATTTAACTATGAAATGTTTAAGATAAATTTCCATTATAAACATGTTCATTTTTGTGAGGTTTTACTATAATACACTTTCTGGTTAAATATAGTCAATTACCAAGCTCTGATAAATTGACTTGGCAATTTAAAGCTCCCCCCACCCCTTCTCTGAATAATAAATAATGTACTCTCAAGCAGTTACTCACATTTACCAATGATGCTACTAGATTTTTCTAATCCTGGGTCACTGTAACCCTAGACAATGAAGAGGCTTAGCCAAAGACTACAACTTTAGATAAAGAAGTAAAATTGAGATACAAATAGTTTTTGTATTTGTGGTATATTAGTTACTAATGTATTGGAAATTTCAGTAGTTTTATAATTTATATTTATGCTAGGATATTTTTCTTCAACAGGTGAATCAGAGGCAAGTTCTTCTGCTGCTTCAAATAATAATTCCTGCCCTTTAGATACACAAGTTGCTGATTTCTTTAAGGTAAAATATTTTGTTTATCTGGACAAGTGCAAAAAATCTGCTGCAGATCAATATTCTTCAGTTTTACTTTACCAGATCATTTTTTTAATTTTCCTTACTGCTTATGCTTCATTTCTGCTATTCTTTTTGCTTTTTATACAATTTTTAGTATTTTGATTATCTTGGCTCTTTTAAAACAAATGTTAATGTTTCAATTTTAGTTTTAATAAATGTCTTACTTAAGCAAAATAGTATGACTTCTCTTGCGAGAGAATTCTACTTGGCAAATAATAGAGCTTCTGTATTTTCCTGTTCATGACAGTGATTCATAGAAATAATTCTACATTGTGTGAAAGAAAATTTTCTGTGAATTTATCTTATCTATTTTTTATTTATATTTTCTATTAACATTTGAAGTTTATTCTTTATTAGTGATGGACAATAATGAAATGTTTTATCAATTTTCTAGATTGTATAAACATCTCGATAACTTTTGATTGTGTAAAATTTTTCTTTTTGACTCCAGTTTGGTATTGCTTTTATACCATACTCGATTTATTTTATCAAAAGTTGTTTGAAATGAATCGGCATTAATAAAGACTAGGCAAATATGCTCATTAGTGGAGCCCTTCTTTTAATTGGTGTCTCTAATTTATATGCAATAATGTAATATGAAGATATCAAACTAAGTCCCTGTTGCATACGGCATCATATAGTGAATGCAGTGTGCACACACTGCAAAATCTTGTAAACAACAACAAAAAAATCTCAAACAGAATGAAGCCCTGACCGAATTCTTGAGGGAGTGTAAATGTAGGGGGTGGGGCATAGGAGCTGCATAATATGAATAAGTGGGTACAAGGCTTTTCAATGATATATCACATGAGGGGTATTGGCAAAATTTAGAAAAGTGCCCCTAGGAGGGCAAAGTGGACCAAAGTGTATCACCAAAGGCAGATAATATCAATATATGGTCACAGGTCTTTCCAACAATATGTCACCTGAGGGGTCTTTATTTAAATTTATTAAAATGTCCTCCCTGTAGGCACAAATTGGGAAGAAAGAGTCGGGAGGTGCATAACATGAGAAAGTGGTCACAGGCCTTTCAAACCATATGTCACATGAGGTGTCTCAGCAAAATTTAGAAAAGTGCCCTCGGTAGGGGCAAAGTGGAAGAGGATACCAGATGTGCTTAGCACATGTAAGTGATTGCATGCCTTTCCAACAATATGTCACATGAGAGATCTCAGGTGAATTTATAAAACTGCCCCTTCCGAGGGAGTGAAGTGGGGAGAAATACACTGTAGGTGCATAAGATCAATAAGTAGTAATAGACCAGATTACAACTCTTAGCTTTTTTTTTTATTTCATACATTATAAATATTATTTACTTAAGGGCTCTGTAAAAATATCCAATCTAAAAAAATGAAAATGCAAAAGGGTGCGAAAATTGCCTCCTGCCATGGGAGCCAAATTGGGTAGGGGGACAGAAAGTTTCAGAATATAAAAGAGTGATCCAAGAACACTCCGTTAATACACCACATGACATGTCTAAAAAAAAAAATTTGAAAATTGCCCTGCTCCCCTCTTGTGGAAGCCTGAAGTCCCCCGTTTTGCCCCCCAAATTCATGCAACCCACACTTTCTTTTATATTTGATAAATAATATTTACTGGAGGGCTTGATAAAAAAAAAAAAAAAAAAAAAAAAAAAAAAAAAAAAAACATCCAAAATGATGTATAATATAGAAATCGCTATGGGTTTAAAAATGTGTTCAACACCTCTCCATCCCCTTTAATTTTTTTTTTTTTTTTTTTTTTTAATAATATTTATTGGGGATTCCAGGTATGTGACATCTTGATAGTGCTAAAATACAAGAAATTTTGAAAATTAGGGCTTCATTTCACAACTTACGCCATGCTTCATATTGTCATTGTCTATTCATATTGTCATGCTGCTTTCTCTATCTCATCCCTTGATAAACCTTCAATATTCTTCCTTGATAAACTCTTCTCGATAAACCTCACATCTCTTCTCTGCCGAGAACGAGAATCATTGAGGAGCCACATCATCGAAGAAGGAATTCATCTGGGAGCCACAAGTCACTCAAGATACTGCAGTCATCGTGGTAGAAACTCATAAAGGGAAGAAACTATCATAAAAAGAAATCATCATGGAGCCACAAGTCAGAATTATCATAGCATGAAATCATGATGAGATTTGCAGAAATGTGAGACATATTGGAGAGCTATTTGACCACTCTTTCATATTATGAATCTTTCTCCTCTTGGAGTTGAATTTTAAGAGGTGGGGATTTTTTAAATTGTAGCTATTTTGACAATAAACATTTTAGATGTGATTTTTTTGATAAAGTCGTCTGGTAAATATTATTTATTAAATTTAAAAAAAAAATTAAAGTGGCCATGGCATGATTTCTGGGTGTAGTCTGGGAAGAAAAAGTTAAACTATGGGTTAAGGCTCCTGTCCCTGGCTGAAGAAGCTCCCGCGAGCCAATGCTATTCCATTGAAGAGGCTATTTTCTAATATCTGGTTTGCATTTCGACATTTTTAAATAATTTTTTTTTGCATTGGATAGCTATGGTGCATGCCGACATCGCTCCTTTTTTATGTTTTTGATTATCGTTGCACATATTTTTTAAAAAGGCACTTTCACTTTTGAAACCGGTTTTGAAAGTAAAACTAACTTCATAAAAATTATCTTCTTACAAAATAAAAAATATGTAAAAGAGGCAATGTAGAGATGCACCTCAGCTATGCAATGCTAGAAAATTATTTAAAAATATCAAATACAAACCAGATATTAGAAAATAACTTTCCCATAGGAATAGCATTAGCTCGCAAGCGCTTAGTCGACCAGGGACAGGAGCCTTAAGAGTAAATTTCAAACTTTTGTTAGACTCATCATGTGAATATCAATGGAAAGTTTTTGGACCAGTCTTTCATATTATGAACCTTTTTTCTCTTGGAGTTGAATTTCTAGAAGGGGGGGGGGGCACAGCGAGGAAGCTAATTTTTTAAAATCAGAGCTATTTCAATAATAAATTTCATTTTAGATGTGGTTTTTCAATGCAGCTCTTTGGTAAATATTATTAATTAAATACAAAAATTTTAAAGTGAGCTTCATGATTTCCAGATGTATACTGGGACGAAAAAGTAAATACATGGGCACAAGTGAGGAGTAAATTTTAAACTTTTTTTTTCCATCATGTGATACAGCATCAAAGTTTTTACCACTATTTCATATTATGAACTTTTCTCTTCGTGTTGAGTTTCAGCAGGGGAGAGGGGAAGATAAGGGGGTTAATTTTTTTTTAATCATAGCCATTTCAATAATTAATATCATATTAGATGTGGTGTTTTGATGGAGCCCACCGATAAATATTATTTATTAAATATATAAATTTTAAAATGGGCGCTGTGTGATTTCTTTGTGTATTCTGGGAAGAAAAAATAAACCCACAGGTGAATAGAAAATATAAACCTATTTTTGGACCCATCATATGATATATCATCGAAAAGTTCTTGGACCACTCTTTCATACTGGAAACTTTCTTCTCCCTTCCTCTATTTGGCCCCCTTGTAAAAGCACTTTTCAAACTTTTTTGAAAACAGAGTTTTTATCATTTTAGATCAGTTTTTTTTTTTGTAGAAACCTCCAATATATAATTTATAATGTATGAAAACTTCATAGAGAAGGAGAGAGGGTAGGATGTATTCTGGGAGGTGCAGTAGTGGGAATTCTAAGAAGGGTAGGTACTTTTTTTGCTGAAAACCCTCTTGTGATATATCATTGGAAAGTTCTGTGATTACTATTTTATTTTATATACCTCCTGCACTACTCCCCTTCCTCACTTTGCTCCCTTGGGGGTACTCTTCTAAATTTAACCAACACCCATCAAGTGATATATCATTGGAGAGTCCTATGGCCACTTATTCATAGTCTGCACATTCATTTCCCTTCCACCACTTTGCTGTCTGTGGGATTTGTTTAACATATTCCAGTAATTCCAGAGCCTTTTTAATAATGGGGAACTTATAGAACTTATCTCAAATGACGTACAAAAATCAATGAGATTTTGATCCCATTGACTATTTTTTAATTCGTGTTTTTGCCACTAGGGGTGCTTTTGATACTTTTTTCTTTGTCCACTTTTCTTCTGATTTCTGAATAATTATAATTTTTTATACTTAAACTGCCCTTATTGTTTCATACCTACTCGCAAATTTCAATTTTTTGCAATCGGAGAACGCCATCACATGATTTTTCCACTCTCGTGGTTCCATTATACCTTCCTTTCAGTTTGTTGTTTTTTAATTCCATCTGTTTTCAGTTACTATGTATTTACTAAAAACTACTTTATAAACATGTAAAAACAATTATTTTAATAATTGATTGTAAAACATCTCATTTGTAAGTTCCTAAAATTAATCAATGATTATATTGTGTTTTTTATGATTATGATTTTTTTTTGTTATTAAATTTTCAAGAATTGCCCATCACTACTCTTTAAGAATATTAATTTTATGCAAAAGCTATTAGTCATTAAAAGTCCTACATTTTTATTTCCCAATATTAATCTTTGCTGTAGTTTCTATTATTGTTGTTCATTCTTTGCTAATTTTTTTTATGAAAGAGTTTAATAAAATTTTCTTGCAAGCATGGGTAAAAGTTTTTACAGGTTTCCCAGCGTCATGGAAAATCTGGAAAGTCATGGAATTTCAAAGTAGTCAGGGAAATTTCAATATATGTATGAAAAGTCAGGAAATTTACAAATATTTTCTAAAAAGTCATGGAAAATTCTTGGAGAAATAATGTAAAATGATACAATACAAAATTCATCAAATAATCTTGGGAAAAAAAATCACAAAATTAATCAAATAATCTTGGAAAAAAAATCATGAAATTCATCAAATAATCAGGGAAAAGAAGATTTAGAAATTTGAAAAACAGTTGCAGAAAAAAGTCACTAGTTTTGACAAAGAATTCTAAAAATAAGTAGCAAATTTCATTGTATACCTGCTTGTTCGGGGAATTTTTTGAGATTTGGTCAGGGAAAGTCATGGAATTTGCCACTCATGTTTTGCTGGGAACCCTGTTTTAATTTTGTTGAAGAATTCCATCTTTTTATAATTAAGAAGATGAAAATTCATGTAAAGTATTATTCATCTCTTGCTAGACATAGGTCTGAGTCATGAAGTAATAGATGAGCATTGTAATAGCTCAAAATTTTGGCAACAAAATCTGAAATGACTCGCACATCTTTCCAAACATTTAAAATAATACTGTGCAAAAGTTTCAAACATTGGACCTTCTATTTCAAAACAGGAGATGCTACCGCCAAGCTAATGCTTAAGTACATCCTGTTCATTACTTATCACTGATACTATTTCTCATTTTCTTGGGAATTTTTCGTATTGAATCTCTCAAAATGGTTTAGATACATAATTTTTTGGCAGTTTGTATAAAATCTGCATAGTTCCTGTTACAGTAGTCTTTGTGAAATAGTTACTCAATCAGAAATACTGTTTGGAATCTGTTATGTTCATTCAAATACACTTGCAACATGATAGCAATTAAGGGTTGACTGAACCAGATATTTAAGATCAAAATTTGTTTTTTTTTTTTAACTGAATTTCTGAATCCTTCTATTTTTATATAACAGAAATATTAATTTTTTTAAATAATGCATACAGAAATGTGCTGAATTATTAATTCATTATACACATAATTGTATGTTTGGCCCAAGTTGACTCTCTGTGCCACTGATCAAAACTTTTTATTTTCATATATAATAAAATGTAGTTCATAAATGAAACAAAATGATTCTCTAATTTAAAAAACTTTATCTAAATAAAAATTGTTTTAGACATAAATACCTTGATTTATCTATTGTACTATGACTTTCTCAAAGAGTATTCAAAACACTTCTGCAGTGTTAAACTAAATTTTTTTTTATTGCTGTTAAGTCTGCAGGTTTTAATGAGCACATGAAAGATGTCTTCAAAGTTTAGTCATATATTAATTTTTTTTACTTTATAATTCATACTCACATCTTGAAACAATATGGACTCATGAACAGTGAAGTTCATAGTAATATTGTCTTATTTTAGCTGAAACTTGTCAAGTTAATGTGTAATGTTGAAAATTTCTGAATGAAAAAATAAGATTTTTGAAACACCAATAGTTTTTTTGTCTGCATTTTCTGTAAAACTTGGATTTTGAACCAAAAACAAAACCAAATTTTTGGTTGATCTCCAATTGCAATACTTTACTCATACTATATGTTCAGAAAGTAATATATTTATCTTAGTCTTGAATAAATAAAAAATTGTGCAAACTTTGTAAGATCATCTCATAATTTGGTTACTTATACCGTATACTCTCTCAAATTCGCAACCCTAAAATCTGCAAATACCTAAAATTTGCACATCACAGATGTGTTTTATGAAACTTTCAATTCTAATGTAGGAACAAAATTGCATTTTTTTTTTTTTTTAATTTTTATATCATTCTGGTATGTATTTTACAGTGCATGTCAAAAGTTTAAGCACAACATAAGATTTTATTATCGACTGAAAGTTACTTTCCTTCTCACATGATCTACAAATTGTAGTTTTAAAAAGATATGTAACTGATTTATGCTTTGTATGTTATTTTAAATAATAGAAATCATCAAAAAAAAAAAAAAAAAAGAATGTGTTAAAAGTTTAAGCAAATGTTCTTTAATCTTTAGTAGAACAAGAATAAAAAATTTAATATTTGATTTTTGCTCCATTCTGCTGAATTACTTTAAATGAATGGTCTTCCATCGATAAAATGAGGTTCTGTATTGTTTCTGGTTCAATTTTAAACTACTTGTTCTCAATGGCATCTTTCAAATTTTTAGATGAAGAATGCTGCTTTTCATTTGAATAAACAGCATGAATATGAATATCTTATATAAATTGGCCTCCAAAAGTTAAGGTACAACATGTTTTTCGAAGCTCGAAAAAAAAAGGCAGTCAGATTAAACTTCATAGTTTATGAATGAATATTAACATATATATATAATAATTTATTTTCTGGTTCACGCACTTTTCCTCTTTTTTTTCCTTTTTTGCAATCGCATGCCTATGGGTATCTTATATACCCACTGCAAAATCGTGCATGTCTGTGAAATTAAATCTTCAAACCTATTTTTTTAAACTTTAAATTTCATTCTGTTAACTTTGCTTAATGCACTGTAAAACTTTTAGATCAAAAGTTAATTTATGTTGTGATATCTAAAAATTATGTGATGAAGCAGAGATAAGAGAAATTGCATAAAGCTCTTTTGGGGATAGAATATTTTGGCATATCCATATATAAACATTTTTGGATAGTTTCAATGCAGTTAATATGCTTGTACAAAAGTGTTTTTAATGCTGAAGTATTTAGAACAGATTTTTTTGTATGAGAAGGGAAAAATCAGTTGTCTCAAAAAGAAGTAAAGTTATGAATTTTTTAACCGATTAGGGAGTAGGATGCTTTTTCTCCTGTGTAAATATAGATTAATATTATTAAATTAAATGTATTATCAATGTGTAGGATGAATATTTTCATACTTAAGCAGCTTTCATGCATGAAGAATTATAACTGCCTTTACCACTTCCTCACCATTTAGAGTGAAAACTATTGTCAGTGTTCAGAATTACATTTTTTAGTACATGTGGTACATTAAAAAATCTTGTCACCAATAAATGAATCTACACATTCCAAATACATTCAGCATTGAGAATAAAAATTTCTGTCAAAATGTCACTAATAGAGGGATTTAAAGAAAAAAGAATTATAAAGACATCTTTATTTAAAGTGGTGTTCACAATAAGTAAAGAGATAAATAATTTATGGCATAGAATTACTCAAGAATACAATTTGTTTTTTCAGTATTATTAACTATGAAATGTAATTAAAGAGGGAAAATTACCCTAATTTAGACACAAAATTATATGTAAAACTGAGTTTTTATTTTAAAATGTGTAATTATCTTCCTTTATATTTTCTTTTGTTAATTTTGAAACATCATATAATGTATTTAAAGCTTTTGTTGCTTATTTTATTTCATTAGTTTATTTGGTATCATTTTTATTTTTCATTTTTATCCTTAATTATTATGAAGATATATGTGTGCAAATTCTACCTTAAATAAACTATGTCTATATTTGATTTAACCAGTATAAATTTTGAAAAAATAAATTGGTTGAATGACTAATTTTGAAAAATTCTGATTATCTATGAAATTATCTCTCTATATATGTGTGTGTATAAATGCATACATACTACGCAGTTTTGAGTTTTAAATTCTTGCAAGTTGTTTTACAGGATGTTTATCTGGGAAATATCATATTTCTTGTGCATTTAGCTTTACAGCTAAATTAATTTTTCTTTTAGAACAAAGAGGTTTTGAATAACTTACTTGTAATAGTCTATTCAGGTATTTGCACTAATTCTGCCTGCTCTAACATCTTTTAGCTTTTTATCCACGCTTAGTATTATGCCAGCTTATTTTAATGCTAGCTACTACGACAACTTTTATTTCTGTGATGAAGCGTTTCAGGATTTAAAAAAAAAATTACATGCAATATAATCAAATAATATTGACATTCTTGGCCGTCATTGCTTCAATTGTTACATGCAGCAGATTTTTCTCATTTCGTTAGTATGTTATGTAAGTTTTTGTTGCTTGCAGCATATTCAGTAACATTAATTATCTATAGTCAAATTCACTTAGTACAAGCACAAGTAAAAAGAGTGATTTCTATATTAAGAATGGTTTTTAATTACAATATTTTATGATTTTCATGCTTTTCACTAGCTACAGAAAGAGAAACACGCTTAATATAAGTAAAATATCTGATAATATTGTTTAATTTTTTTTTTAATATGAAAAAAGTATGTATCTTCAGTAGCAATATCAGTACTTTGAGCCTATATGGATTGATTTCTCTATTTTTCCTCAAAAAGTCTTTTGAACACTAAGTTCTTTAAAAATCTGAAAAGAAGTCATTGACAAAGTGTGATGGTGATTTAAGAATGAATCCGAAACTGAATTTCCTATCAGTAGACTTATTTTAAAAACTCAAGTTAAAAAATTTGCAAAGAAATTAGAGTATCTCACATGCAATAATGAAAGGCTGTATGATGTGACATGTGAATTGGAAAATTCAGCTAAATACCAGGATTGCAAAACCAGACACATTTTCGAACAAAACAGTCAATTTCTAAAAAACAAGTAAACTCAGACTCCAAATTATTTTGTTAAATTTTTCAAAGTGAAATTAAAATATTTTAAATTAATAAAACGATTGTTTATGGACTATACTAGGCTATTCAAATTACACATGACCAATTTGCTGCAATGTACCAAGTATTAACATGAGTCTGATAGAGTAAGTACAGGGTAACCCATGTACAGAGTAGATGAAAACTGTTTTCATTTTTAACTGTAGTAGGTATACTGCATTCAGTATATAAGTACTTCCTCTTGTATTTTTGGGTGGTGGTGAATAGAACCAGAGGTACAGAGTTTCTGTAAGGACACAAAGCCCCGAAAATGAAGGCATTTTTCAAACAGGTCATGTACATAGAATCAAGAAAATTTATATTAATAAGCTAGATCAGACTAATAAAGGAAATTAAGCAGGCTGACAAGCCAAATATGCAAATATGAAAGAATCAAATTATGTGATAAAATAGAAACAATTTAGAACGATTAGGGAGATAATAAATACAAAGACACGGCCAAACTTTTTATAGGCAGCCTTAAAATTTCAGATTTTTTACCGAAGGTAATGCAAAAATTATAATTTTGTGTTATTTTTGGCGTCAAAAGAAATAAGAACTCTGTATAGCATTGTATAATAAGAGCCCTTTTCCTCTCCCCCCCCCCCTCAAACTTTTTCTGGTTTGTATGACCAAAAGTTAAAATTCTAAAATACGGGAAAAAACTCTCTGGAAAAAATTTCTATGTATTAATCTAAAGTACCCTTCCTTTATTTATTTTTGTGCAAGAGTCAAATTAAGATGATATTGTAGCCTTTTTCTCTGAATCGGAGGTATTTATAAGAATGATAAAATAGTAAAAATTTGTTGCCTTTCACCTTTTTGAATTTTGGAGTTTTCAGGTCTGTATAACTTGAAATGAAACCAAAATTGTAAAATCAATTCATTCAGGATTTGTGACTTTTTGATTTTTTTTTTAAAAATCTCATACAGTAATATTGTTTATGAGACTTTTCTTATAATTTTTTAAACGAAAATTATACATACAAGTAGTACCAATATATATTATCATACAATTTACATGAATAATTAAAAGGCAACATTTTAGGCTATGGAAAAATCTTTATTACACAAAATACTTGAGAAACTACAAATCAGATGTCAAAAATTAATTTTACCTTAAGTAATTTAGTCAAAATAAAAATACCTGCTGGACATAAAATGTTTAAACAAATTCTGAAACAAACTGAGATGTTATCTTTTTTGTTTTGTTAAAGTGCTGGTTCAGAAAAATGAGTTTAGCAGCTTTATCAGTCTATTCCTAATTTTCAAATGTACCTAACCAGAGGCAGAAACACTTGTCCCACTAAAGTAAATGAAGCTATTGCATAAAAAAATTAGTTGATCATAAATACTCTAAGTTTTTTGTATTAGCCATTTCAATAACTGTAACAGGTACCTTCCATTTTAAAGGATCAAGATCCACTATAATAAATTCAAATAAAAATTCATTCAATGATGCAGATTTTGCTGAAATTTTAATATAATAGGCATCACCAAAGAACGAAGTAAAAGTCATACAATTTTAAAAGTATTAAAATGTATGTATGATTTTTGTATGAAATATCATGAAAAAAAATTTTGTATGAAAAAAAAATTGTATGAAACATCATTGTCTATGTAAGTTTTAAAATTGTCTCACTTAAGAGAAATTAGTTGAAAAGAGTAAAATTACAGAAACAATAATTATTTTATACACAGCCTAATATGAGAGTATGTAATATTTTAGTATGCATGTAATCTCAGGTATGGGGCACAATTGAGGTAAAGTCTTTGTTCACAAAATGAAAAATGCTATTTGAAAGACATGCAAGTTAAACTAACTGGGCAAAAAAACTTTTTAAATATTAAGTTAACAGGGTTGAAATTTTTGGTGATTTATTTCCTGTATCATCTGGATAAATTTGTGTTAATAAGAATTTGTTTTTCCTGGAAAACCCCAGATCATTCAATTGCTTCTTTTTCATATTTTAACATACAAATTATGGTCTATGACCAATTGAAATCTTGAAGTTATTTTTGTTTGCAATATATTTTACATTAAATCCTTGATTTTTTTTTTTTTTTTAATTTCATGTTAGGGCTTGAAAAAAATAATGGGTATTTATTCTATCTGTGAGGACTTCTATTGCAATTATCTAGCTGTTTTCCTTCATGTTTATTATATATATTGATATACATACACACATTAAATACATGTAGTTACATGAAAGAATTGCATTTTTTGAGTCGAAAAGAAACTGATCTGCTACTACTAAAATTCTACTTATATATGGTACAAGAAAATAACATAATAAAAGCTTATCTTTTATCTTGTGCAAATTCTTGTGAATCAAAATTATCATTAAAATGACTTTTTAGATAAGATATTTTGTTCATAAAATTTCAACATATATTACAACTATATATATATATTTTCTTGTGTGAATCATATATCTTAATTGGCACAAGGTAGTCTTGTAGGCAGTTTCTTATTTTTTATTAAATTTTACTAATTGTTTGATTGTATATATAGGATCACTTTTTAATGCATTTTATAATTATGATAGGAAATAGATGCGTTGACTGTAAATAATCATACCGAAACGGACAATTCCGAAGCAACGTGTGCTCCAAGCGATATTGCTTCTTGTTCCAAACAAAAAGATTCAGAAGAATCAAACTCTCTGGATGGAATATCAGAGAAAACTGAAGAATGTCAGGCAGATGGATCAAAAACAGGTAAAATTAATGATAGATTACCTGCACTGACAATGCAGGTAATCTGGAGGATGTTAAATAGTAAACTAAAAGCAGTCTTGCTAGTGCTTGTGCATTAGTTGCTTGTTCTTTAGCCAGATAAAGGAGGAATTTCCTTTAAAACACCTAGCTCTTTCTATACCTTTATTATGTGTTTTTCAAAATGTTTTAGATTATTGTTTTAACATTTATTTTATTTGTTATTATTTTTAATGCAGATTCAGGAAATTATTGTCCTTGGCAAGAGATTTGTGATGAAAGTACTGGCTATAATTATTATTGGAATGTTGAAACAAATGAAGTTACATGGGAATGTCCTACTGAGTACATTATTTATTTGAAAAGTATGCATTCAACTGGTGGTGAAGATCTTTCTCAATCAAATCAGTCTAACTCAAATGAAAATCACAAGAAGACCAAAAAGAAAAAAGATGCACCCCAACCTCCTGAAGGGTGAGTTTGTATTACTATAACATTTTTTCTGATCTGTTATTTATTTCCATTTTCTATTAAATAAATAAATACTGTTTTTTTAATTGTTATTTCTGAATTATAGTATTAATTAATAATTGAATTTCTTTTGTAATCAGGAATGGAAATCTTCCATGGGTCTATTTTTTCTCATTTTATTATGTAATATTAATTTTCTTCTATTTAGTAAGTATTTGATCACATTTTTATAATGCAGAAAGATGAGTTCACTAGGTTTTGGTATAAGAATCTTGATTTTCTTTCTTTTAACTCCTATTTGTATGCCTCACTTTTTTTTTTAAATACATAAAATTTAACCTTTGCTAATGATCTGCTGTTGAATACCTCACCTGCAGGAAATTTATCAAAACACTTTGTTTAATTGATAAAATGCATACTTTCATTATGTCTAATCCTTCAAAATCATTCATTTTATCCTTTTTATCATGTATTTACATGCCAAAGCAATATAACATTTAAAAAACTGTAACTTTCAAAACTTTCTTTAACCTTCTGATTACACATAAGACAGCAAAATTGTAATATTTTCTCTGTAATTTTTTTTAATGCTAAAAAAAACAGATGTTTTTTCCAACATGATACAGAAAGATAATTACATATCTGAATTTGATCTTTGTGAGTATCAGTCATCACTCACAAGGAAGGTCTCCATACTGGGCATACTTAGAATTCTTTGAAAAATATACTGATTAAACTACTCAAACTGACAAACTACTGTATGTAATAAAGGATCAGTCAAATTTATCAGCGGAATTACAGAAGAAACTCAGTAAAAAAATAAAATACTTTCGAGTGTTTGGCACGAAAAGATGAAAGCGTCACGTGATTTGGTGAGCAGCATTTTCCCTCACCAAAAGCAAACGATTTTAATGCACATGAAAATTTCTTGTCAATTAAATTTTAGAATACGTGTAAATTGTATTTAATGAATTTAAAGTTGAACAATGAGAGAGTTTGACGTATAGATGTATTTTATATTACATATTTCTGTTCCTTTTGTGGCAGTTATTTAATTTTATTACTGTAAAAATTATTTCTTGCATAAAAAATACTTTCATATTGAAAAATATTTTTTCATAAATTTTGTATGACAAATTATTATGTCCTATGACAAAATAAAGGCAGATAAATAATGCTGCAGTCAGTAATGCATTTTAATATCGGGGAAGTTTTTGTTTCCATAGCAACAAAATTGAATCCACAGAGCTCATTTAGATTGGAGTTAATTTTGAGATTGAAACAATTTTATTTAACTTAAATTTTGTTTTAATTCATAAAATTTCACAGTTAATTTTCATTCTAAATACACTATGACAAAAATATAGTTAAAACAAATTAAAGCTGACAAAACTAACATTATATAAATAAAATTTATTTAAACACGTTTAAGATGAAACATTTTTACCTTAAAAAGAATTTGACATAAAAAAAAGTATTTTATGAAATTTCATTTTGTCGCCAACCGATGATAAATTGGCAAATAAAAGAAATGTTCATTATTTTTTTACAAACGTTCTATTGGGATTCCGCCAAAATTTTTTTTACAAACATATATATTCACATGAGAAGAACATTCTGTAATTTTTTCAGAATTTTCTGAGTATGCCCGTATGGAGACCTTCCTTGTCAGTGTTTTGAAACTACTATATTTGTAGAATTATATTAATTTCAGTAATACTTCTATTGCACTGAGAATACAATGCAACATTTCAGTTGTCAAGTTTATCAAATTGAACGAGAATCATACTAGTGTTAATTCTAGGCCATTTTTGAAGGGTGCAGCACCCTGCCCTTTTTCAAATTTACAAAATGCACCCTGCCCCTTTTAAAAGTAGTAAAATGCACCACTGGTTTTACCCAGAGATTTTTAATATTTTTTTTATTCCGTAGTATTTCTAAATTTGTGTGCCCCAAAATGATAGATTTTTTTCATTTCTTTAAGAAAAAGAACATAAAACTATTGAATCATATTTTAATTTAATTGTATTTTTAATTTTTATATCATAAAATCATTCAAAATTAATGTTACTTGATTTATCATATTTAAAAATTATGTGTTTCATTGCTTTCTTTTTTCCCCTTCTAAAGGCCATAACAATTTTTTTCTGTCAAAAGTGCCCTTTTCTGCTGCAGTAGCGCCTTTTGTAGTGAATAGCACCATGCCCTTTTTATTTCTAGAGTGAACACTAAATCATACCAGGGTCATTCCATGTCAAATCAACGAGGCCCACAACCTGACCATCTCCAATTTTTATGAAATTCTCAGGATTGTTTCTACTTATGTAATAATGCAATAAAATATTTTTTGTAGATTTTTTGCAGCCTTTTTTTAGGGGGGAGGGCTTAATGAAAAAGTGGAAAACATGTAAAAAATGACATTCTGGTAGTTACAAAGATAAAATTTTCTCAACTCTTATAATAGGTATAGAAGGTCTTTGTGTGGGCTTTCATATGACATATCACTTGACAGGTTTTATTAAATTTAATATTTCAAGGTCATCGAATATTGTCTTTGACCTTGAAAATATTAAAAAGTCCATTTTTGAAAAATCTGAAAAAAATATTTTTTACTTCTTAATATGACAGACATTCTGTAAAAAATTCATGTTGGGATTGCAATGGGATCACATTAAAAAATATATATCGTTGGATCATTCCATATCACTTCATCCTGACCATGAAACCCATGGTCTCAGATTTTGATAAAAAATTTTGTAATTGTTTCTTTTACCACCCTTATTAACAATCTAAAATAATACTTCAATATCTCAAGTATTTTTTGAAGAAAAAAAAAAAAAAAAACTGAAATAAACAGAAAAGGTGCATAAGTGGCACTTCAAAAGATCCGTATTTAAAAAACATTGTGATTTTTTTTTTTTTTTTCTAAAACAGTTTTACTATTTATAAACATATTAAGTTGAAATTTGCATTAAAATGTACACAAAAGGATGAAGATATAAGGAAAAAAAAAAAAGATTTGACGATCATATTTTAATTTAAGACATTTCAAAATTGTCTACAGTTTGTTTTTACAAAAGAATTTTGTAAGAAAAATAATTTTCAAATCTCATTTTTTGAAAAAGGCATAGCAGTTAAACAATCAGTTTTCTTTAAAATTATGCATAAACTGAAAGACTGCAAAAAAAATAAAAATGGCTGTTTGGGTGCAAATATATTTTATTTATCACAAACTAAAAAATAAATAATAAAAATAAATGCTGAAAAAAGCAACTGTATACAAATGGCTTTGGAAATCCCCAAACAAGTATTAAAATAATTGTTTGTATTACAAGTGATCATTTGAAAACAATACATTACTACTTCTATTTATCTTACTTTGATTTAAAAAATTTGATATTATATGATAATTTTAAATAATTTAGATTTAATTTGATTTAGTGTCTGTGTATAGCATAGTGTGTAGTTAGTTTGTGTATAGCATATTTGTATACATAAATTCAAGCAAAATATTAAATCAGCTTCAAACAACTTTGTAAAATAATGACTTTTTGGGTACCAATATATTTAATTCAAAGCCTGGCTTGAAAGTAAGTTAGGGGAGTGGGGGAGAAGGGTAGGTATAACCATGATTAGAGGCTCCTAATGTATCTTGCCTTACTTAAATCATCTGCCGATTGATTTGGTACCAACAAATAATCTATACATATAACAAAATTATTTTTTTTGGGGGGGGGGACTGAAATTTGGGGCTCAGGCTTTGCATGCCTAAGAAGAAGTTAAGACTGTTTTTGGTCCACAAATCAATATTTTTAACAGTCTCAGTATTTTGGGAAAAGTTATTGTTATCCATATCCATTTTATTTTTTCAGTGCTTTTTTTTCTTTCTTTTTTTTAAGTTGAAAAATTTTATTCACATTCAAAACAAAGCAATGGCATTAAATACTTTTAAATAAAAATGCTCTAGTACAGCGGTTCTCAAACTTCCTTGGTACGTGACCCACCTTTCAATGAAAAAAATATTTCGTGACCCACCCAAGAAAAAGTTGTATATCAGTATAGCAGTTTTTGTTCGATTTCGGCTACCCTATCCTACGAAAAGCATAAAATTTCATACGGAAGATACATTATCAACAAAAACAAGAATCGGTAATCTCAATGTGTGTAAGTGAATAGTAATTAAAACAGTGTACAAACTACTAAGATAGTAGAAAATATGTTTAGTTAGTATGAAAACATAACTTTAATAATCAATGAGATTTCTGACACTGGTAGTCACCAATGTGGGAACATGTATTAACACACGGTTTATCTCAGTATTTGTCTTTCAAAAACAGCAAAGTAAAAAAAGCATGTTTTCATAAGCATGAAGTGTTGATTTTAACCCAAAACAGATTTAAATATTTCTGGATATTCTGTTCGCATATTAAAGCTATCTTTCAGGGGAAAAGAAAAACGCTTATCGTCAATAGATGGCGCGGACTTTCACACTTCTCGACGGGGAGTGGAGCGATAACTTTCATTTTTTGGTAATCCTACTTTTTTGTTAACTACAGCTATTTTATATATGGCCCCTTATTTTTCCCTTGAAGTGTAGGAGAAAAGGGGTGGGCCCAGCTGATCTTTATCTTGTGCGAAGAAAAGGATCTTCATGTTCAATCCGACAATAGTCAGTTTATTTTTTCTTAGGATCAGGATCTGCATGGGAGATTCTGAGCTGTGAGCTAGAATATTGTTTCGAATGCAATAGTAATATTGTCATTGTATAGTTCTGAAGCAGTCTTTTGGAACTTATCTTTGTTTAGTAAGCTACAAAGACATAATTTTAAAACACATTTTTTAATCGTTATAGATCCTAATTATGATATTTTTAATACTTACTTTTCAATTTTTTTTTCTAAACTATATTAGTTTCTTTAATGTATTGGATTGCTTGAGGACAGGTTTAAATATGATGTAAAATTACTGTATGTGGTATAGCAATCGAAAAAAAAAAAAAAATAGTATATACCATGATAAAAAGTTTATTAAATCCAATTGATTTTTTAATCACCAGGTTTTAAAACATTCACCTTTTATGTAAACATTTTAATAAAAAAAATTTAATTTTACTTAAGAAAGGTGTTATAATAAAAATAAATGAAATTGACATGTTTCGGAACCGTCGAATAAGTTCCATAATCATAATATAAATAAAAAATAAAATTTCAAAATATTTCACGGTCAATACAAATGACAGGCGACAATGAGATATAAATAACAAAAAACACGCGCTCTATTGTAAAAAATTAAATTAAAATATTAAACCATGATCTAAAATATAAATAAAACTAAAATTTCAAAACATTTCACGGTTAATACAAATGACACGTAACAATGATATATAAATAACAAAAAAAGAAAAAAAAAACACAAAAAACAGGCGCTCTATTGCAAAAATATACATTAATATAATTTTCATAATAATTAATATAATTTTTTTACAATAGAACGTCTGTCTTTTTTACTTTCTTCTATCTTTACAAGAAGAAAGTATTGGATTCATGAAAATTTTCGACTTCCGGTTTTCGACGGATTTATACGTTTTAGAAGGTCCTGAACACGTTTTGACTACTTTTAGAAAATGTCTGTCTGTGAGTCAGTCTGTCTGTCTGTCTGTCTGTCTGTCTGTCTGTATGTGACAAAAAATTTGTGGGCGCTCTATCTCAAGAACTAATGCTCGAAATTTAATAAAATTTTATATTCAGTTAGACTTTGATATGAATTAGTGCCTATTGGTTTTTGGTGAAAATTGGCCTGCAGGTGGCGCTGCGATACTACTTTTTTACGATTTTCAAGATTATTATATCTCAAGAACTAATGCACAGAATTTCACGAAACTTCAGGTTCTGTGACCCTTTGATATACATAGACGCTGATTGAGTTTTGGTGTAAATTGGCCCGCAGGTGGCGCTGCTATGCCACGTTTTTCATTATTTTCATGATAGCTATATCTCAAGAACTAATGCACAGAATGTCACCAAACTTCAGATTCCGCGATACCTTGAGTTACATAGCCGCTGTTAAGGTTTTGGTGTGAATTGCCCTATAGGTGGCGCTGCTATGCTACATTTTGCACGATTTTTGCGATAGCTATATCTCAAGAACTAATGCAGAGAACTTCATCAAATTTTAGATTCTGTTACACTAGAATATATAATATAATTAGACACTGATTACATTTTGGTATTAACCTTGCAACAGGTAGTGCAGCTATGCTGCATTTTGCGCGATTTTTCCGATAGCTATATCTCAACAACCAACGCACAGAATTTCATCAAACTTGAGATTTTGTTACAAAATGACTTATAACATAATTACACGATGATTACGTTTTTTTATAAATCCTTCAACTGATGGTGCTTCTGTGCTATATTTTACACGGTTTTTTTAACTAGCTATATCTCAAGAACTAATGCACAGAATTTCATCAAACTTGAGATTCTTTTACACCATAACATAATTAGACGCTTTTTTACGTTTTGGCATAAATTGTCCAAGATATGGTGTTGCTGTGCAACGTTTTGCAAATTTTTTGTTATAACTATATCTTAAGAACTAATGGACGAAATTCCATCAAATTTCAGATTCTGTTAGGTCTTGACATAAATAGGTGCTTATTAAGTTTTAGTATAAGTTACACAACATGAGGCACTATTAAGCTCTTTTTCTCAGAATATTAATTAAAGTTTGCGTTTTAGGCTTTTCGGATACCAGAATCTCATTAAGGTAGGTCTAATGTTCGAGGAAATTCGATAGTGGGTAAATTTGGGGTCACCACGTTTTTTTTTTTTTTTTTTTTTTTAAATATTAAAAAGTACTTATGAGATAGAAGAAAGTTTTGGGATTGACACATCCAACTAGTTTTTTTTTTTTTTTTTTTTTTTTCTTATTTATTCTCATTGTTGCGTGTCATTTGTATTGACCGTGAAATATTTTGAAATTTTAGTTTTATTTATATTTTAGATCAGGGTTTATATTTTAATTTAATTTTTTACAATAGAGCGCGTGTTTATTGTGTTTTTTGTTATTTATATCTTATTGTCGCGTGTCATTTGTATTGACCGTGAAATATTTTGAAATTTTATTTTTTATTTATATTATGATTATGGAACTTACTTGACGGTTCCGAAACATGTCAATGTCATTTATTTTTATTATAACACCTTTCTTAAGTAAAATTAAAAAAATTTTTAAGGCGAGCTTTACTTTGCCGCCCCTATGACATTTTTTTCTTTTTACCACTACTCAAACTTTTAAAAAAATAAGTAAATTAGTATAATAACTATAATTTATTTACATACATATAAAATGCATTATAAAATATATTTATATTTAACGAATTTAAAATAATTGAACTGCTTTATTTATTTTATTTTATTTTTGTATCTTTTTAAAAATAACAACATCTATTTTGAAATTAAATTAATAAATAATATTATACTAGTATATAAAAAAAGGCCAGAAAGTCTCATATAAAGAATAACAGTAATACTTCAAAATCTCTTTTACCTTGTTTTTCATTTCGAAAAATCAAGCACGCTATGGATATTAGAAAAAAAATTTTTTACAATAGGTAAAGAGTATTTTAAAAATAAATATTACTGAGACAAAATATGTTAAACATTTAAAATAAATCACATTGCGCATAATATTTGTGTATGAATTTCAAATAGAAAGAGAAAAATAATGAGTTAGTATAACAAGTTATTTATCTTTTGAAAATTGCATATACAACACAAAATCGCATATTGATAATATTAATAAGAAAACAGCTACTAAAAATAAGACAAAAGTTTAGAGAAGAAAGTAATTTCTCTTGATTTAGATTCGGCGAAATCACACATTATCATGTCAAAATCAATATTATAAAATGAAAAAAATATAAATAAACAAATAAATTTAGCGCAAACTTCGCAATATATTATTGATATTAAATAGAAAAATGATGATAGACAGAGAAAATTACCTAATCATTTCAAATGAAAACTAACAATTAAAACATTAAAAATATTGTTTTCAAACACACAACTATCAACAATGAAATATTTAATTCAATAATAAATTTACCTTGATTCTTTTTTTTTTTTCTTTGTGAAAATCGTTTGCTATGTCACGCTAATCAATATAGAAAACAATTAGATTTTGATTTGCTAAAATAATTTAATCACAGCTAACCTTATGGGCGCTGCGTTTCCGGGCATCTAAAAAAATTGTATTTTTTCAAAACGCGAAATCGCAAGAAAAATAGCAAAATATATAAAAAAAAATCGATCCATAAGTTCTTATTAAACGTTATAGAAAAGAGAACAAAATTTACTATATTGGATTGGAAGATTGAATTTCTTTTACTAACGCGAAAAAATCACAGCGAATCGCGAAAAAAATAAAAGGGGGGGGGCACTAAAAATAGTATATAAAGAATTGTTAAAATTTCAAAAATTTCAAACAGTAAAATTTATTTAAGATTAAAAAAGAATTTCTTTTGTAAAGTCAAAAAACCGCCATAGAGCCCCCCTCCCCTTAAAAAATAAATAAATAAATAAATAATAAAATAAAAATAATAAAAATAATAAAAAATAAATCATAAAAAATTCACAAAAATTCGAAATTTGCTAAGCGAATTTCGATTAAATTTAGCTGAAACGAGGACAAATTTTTGTACATTAGATTAAAAGATTATAACCGGATTCTTTTTTTAATAACGTTAAAAAATTGCTTCAAAACAAAAAAAAAAAAAAAAGTAAAGGTTGCTAAAGATTAAAAAATTGCAGAAAGACAAAATTTATTACAGTGCTTTAACCTATTCTAAAAGGAATTTTTTCACAAATAAATAACATCAATAACAAAATTCCTGTTACGAATGTCAAAAACTCATGTTGAAGATAGCATTAAAAGTCGCGAAAAAATAATAATCAATAATTTAAAAAATTGTACTACGATTATCAAATCCTAATAATAATAATAAAATATATATATATATCTCTTTTTATTTCCGCCTCACGTGGTTTGCCGTTCCAAAAAATACAATTCTGGATTTGGTTTGAAGGAGGATTTCTTTTGAGACTTATAGCAACTGAGCTGTTGTCTCGAATGATCCAAAACTTGAGCAAACACAAATATGATTGAGAATGAAGATAAGACAATTCTGGAATTAATTACCAAAATAAAAACTAATACACGTTTATTACGTGATTTATTTAATCCATTAATTTATGCTAGATACATAATAATTTTTATATCTATTTAAACTTTGGCAACAATTAGAAGACAAATAAGTAAATAAATAAATAAAAATAAAAGAGATGATATTAAAAGAAATATTTTAATTAAAATAATAGTCTTTTTCAAACTTTTATGATTTGTTGTGTTACAAGAGGTATTCAGCGGTAAGTATACAAAATTTGAATGCTCTGACTTATATAGAATTTGTGTACGGACTCTGTGACAGACAGACAGTGGACAAGGACGAATAGAGCTTCGTCAAATGAACAAAACTCTAAAAATCGCCGCAAAACTCGGAAAAACGATAAAGATCATTTAAAAATTGTTTTAAAAAAATACAGAACAAGATTGAATATATTTTCCTAGAAGACAGTAACTGCATTTTTTCCTCAAATGTAAGGAAAAAAAAAAAACGCTAAAAAAATAAAATAAAATAATAAATTGTTTAAATAGCAGCTGATAAAATTCACTATATTAGGGTAAAAGTTTAATACCGAATTAATCTTAGAAACGAAAAAAAAAAAAAAAAAAAAAAAAAAAAAAGCGAAATGACAGAAAAATTCCAAAAATTGATCTATGTAATTAAACTTTATTAAAAAATTTTTGTTATTAATCTTAAACGTTAGAATACATTTCCTTTTACTAATGACATAAAATCAAGAAAGGAAATAATAAAAAAAAAACCTTTCAAAAATCCCAGTGGATAAAATTTATTACAATGAGAAGTATAGCATTCTAACAAAAATTCACTGCCGAATGTGTGTGTATACATATATACATGTATGTAAAATCGGCACAAAAAACGAAATTATGCAAAATTTTGCTTTGAAAACCGCGGAGACAAAATTTAATATTTTAGTCTGAAACAGAATCCCTTTGTGAATGTCCAAATATCACCACAAAATATAAAAAAAGGACAAAAAACTGCAAAAATTTCTAAAATCGTGATGTACAAAATGTACTATATTCGACTAAAAGTTTAAAACGTTTCTTTCCAATATTAAAAACTTCAGCAGAATGGAAAAAATCCACTAAAAATGGTATCAAAAATCTCACTAAAAATCGTTAAAAAATAAAAAGTCGAGGACATTTTTTACTACACCATTTTAAAAGTTTAAAACCTAATCAAGAAGGAATTATATGTTCAGTATATATTACAAGTTTTTTTTTTTTTTTTTTTTTTTTCTGTTAACCAACTGATAACCAGGCCAGTTACCAACATTTGGAAAGAACTTTATTTGGAAACTAGAAATGAAATTACAAGAAATCCCCCCCTAATAAAGTTTATCATATTTCAAGAAGAAAAAGGAGGATTTTTTTAACCTTGGGAGGAGGGGAATAAACATTTTGTCAAATGGTGTATCGTTTCATGTGGATTTTTTTTTTTCTTCTAAATCGAATAACACCATCTTCAAGTCGATACGATCAATTTTTTTAAAGTTACGGCACGTTTGATGAATAAAATGGCAAAAATTATATTTATTCCCTCCACATACGCAGAAAACAAACTATATCATTAGAAAACAAATGATTAAAATTTTATTACAACCAGGGCTCGAGGGCCCGACTTAGATTGTGAGGGGAACTGGAGTAAACGTAATTTGGGGATGTCCCCTTTCTACCTTTTTGATTTTTTTTTTTTTTTTTTTTTTAATTAAAAGAAGTGTCTAAAATTAAACTTTATACTAATTGTCTGTATATGTAAATTTCTTACCAAGTACTATTCGCATTTGTATACAGAATAGCACAAAAGAGATAACTTTAAGAAACTATTGAATACACTTTTCCATTGGTTATGGAAATATAAGAATAAATGTGAATCATTAAAATGTAAATACATTTGTGATGTAACTGTTACATTGAGGGGAGAAGGGGGGGGCATGAGGTTCGAAAGCAGAGGAGATATGAGAAAAGAGCCACATAAAGTTTAAAATAAACAGATAAAGAATTTTTGTGACTTTTGGCCTTTTTTATTAGTTAGACATAACAAAAAAATTATATTTGCCCTTGAGGGGGGGGGGGGGGGGGGCTCAATCGAAAGACCCGACGTCCAATGAAGTTGCCCTGCATGGGCCTTACTTAGTCAGGCCCTAATTATAACAATATAGTATCCTATAGCTTTTTAAAGAAATTTTTATTAATGTTTCCTCCTAGGGTGATAAGTTAAAATCATCAATTATGACTAATTAAACCTTTCTAATGTACCAGTAATCACAGAGACGATATATTTTCTCCACTAAAAGAAACTAAGCGTCCGTGTTTTAATACAATCTTTTTAGAGCATCCCAATAGATCAGATCTAATCACCTACAAAAATTTTTTTAACTTCTGACAGTAGAAATATTTTTTACAAAATTAAATTAGTGAAAATTTCGACAAAATCTGTAAAAGATTGAATGTTTCTCCGCGCTTTCGCCCTTCTATAGCACACTTTTAAAGTTTCCAAGAAACCAAAAGTATGTTCTTACAGATGAATCTTCTAATCTATAGCTTATCTAGTTGTAAAGTGTATGAATTTTACGATAATTCTTTTAAAATACACTGGCGAATGCAAGTCATTTCGCGCCGAACAGAAACAACATATCCTGCGTTGAAAGTAACTAAAGTCCGCAGTCTAACAAAATAAAACGTTAAGATATGTATTTTTTACAAAATGAAATATGGAATATTTTGACAAAATCGGTAAAAATCTGAGTGTTTTTTCGCGGTTTCATTCATTTTTGGTATGCAAGGACTCTTACAATCAAATTAAGCAGAAAATAAAATGCAATATAGCAGACACTTTCAATTTAATACTTTTTTCACTTAAAAATATAAATTTAGATAGAATGGAGACTTAAGACATAAAATTCTATAAATTTTAGGTCAATTTAAAGGTCATTCATAACGCGCTCTTCTTAATAACTGGGGAAATGTAAAAACAACATCAAATTTTTTGCGGCCCCAAATTTTCGCGTCCGGCTCGCCCCCCCCCCCCCCCCCAAGCACGGCCCTGTTCAGAACTTTTTTCTATGCAAGAGCAAAGTGACCATCTAACACATTCCAAAGGAAGTAGAAAGTTTCCCTCTCTTTCACATCTTTACACATTCTTATCTCTCTTGAACGGGATCCAGCTGACGTCACACGGGGCTTTCTGCTTTGAAGGGGTGAGTTCAGAGCGGCGAGGGAAGTCTCCCCCTCGATAAAGGGGGGCATCTCTATTCCTCTCTTGCAAAAAGTGCAATTATGGGGTTGCTCGAATAAACAACCTTTTCCTTCATTTCTTTCACAGTCTCTCCAAATAAAAAAGCTTTTTTTTTGAAAAACAAAAGGACTTTTTGAACAAAATTTTATGTAATAAGGTATAAAATCTATCCTTTATTGAATTTATTAGAAAAGTAATGATAACATATAAAAAATGAAACATAAAAACGATAAAAAACAATCCTCTTTTAATCCATACGGACAACAAGTAGAACCCGTATCTCCACCTGTTGGTGTCTATTGAAAACAAGGGGGAAATTTTAAATTAAAATTTAAAAAAAAACGGTGATATATTTCATCCAAAAAATTATACCAATTTTAAGATACGAGTCTTATCTTTCACCAAAAAAATTTTTAAATCAATCACTGCAATAGCAAATGCGTTATAGTGGTTTTTAGAATGTATCATAAGCAGTATATGAGAAGATAATACTGACGGTTACCCTTAATCGAGAAGGAAATTAAGGATGTTCCCTTGAACTATCATTTCCTGTTGAAATTGTCATATCTTTTTTAACAGATGACATAAAAGATATATTTTTTGACAAACCTACATTGTTTCGCAACCCACCAAAACAACAGTCACGGACCACCAGTGGGTCGCAACCCATAGTTTGGGAACCGCCGCTCTAGTATATTTTCAATTTTAACAAAAGTCATGTTTAATTTTTTTACTTTGTTACAAGAAATTTAAAATAAACATATGATATTTTTCATATAAAACTTTTTTTAATAATATCTTTTAAGTTTTGTACAATAAGAATTATTCTGAGATTAAGTATGTTGTTTCTGTGCAAGAAAATCTTTATTTTTAAGCAACTCTGAAATGGTAGTTCCCCATATGGGGCCATGTGGTTTTGTTCTAAGGGAGACATTACACTTGACATAACTGTGAAGAAGTTGTTAAAAAAAAATCATCTTATTAAGTAAAATTTACTTTTATTTTTACTGAATACTTCATACAAAAGTTGCAAAATGCTAAGCAGATAAAATGAATTAATTTAAGCCCATTTAATTGCAAAATATAGTATTGCAATATTCGTCTGAATAACTGCAATCAAACAGTGAGGACTAGAATGACCACAACACAAAGCTACAAATGACAGCTACCTGTAATGCAAGTTGCTTCTTATTTAATTTTTGATTCCATTGCAATGATTCTATCCCAATATGAAATTTTTACAGAATGTCTGGCATATTAAGAAATAAAAAATAAATTTTTTTCAGATTTTTTAAAAATGGACTTTTTAATATTTTCAAGGTCAAAGACAATATTCAATGACCTTGAAATATTAAATTTAATAAATCCTGTCAAGTGATATGCCATATGAAAGCCCACACAAAGACCTTCAAAACAACAAGATAAATTCTATACCTATCATAGGAGTTGAGAAAATTGTATTTTTGTAACTACCAGAATGTCATTTTTTACGTATTTTCCACTTTTTCATGAAGCCCCCCCCCCCCACTAAAAAAAGGCTGCAAAAAATCTAGAAAAAATATTTTATTGCATTATTACATAAGTAGAAACAATCCTGTGAATTTCATTAAAATTGCTTGATGTCAATCTCAAAAGTATATTTTTCTTCATTGATTTGATATGGAATGACCCACCATTGAAAAGTGTTAATATTAGTTTTAGAAGCTTAATAATGTTATTGTTAGGTTTATATTTATTTGATTTATGCTATTTCTTCCTTTCTAAATGTTAGGGTATAATAATTATTAACAACTGTTTAAATAAAATAGGAAACAAATAATTTTTACTTAATTTTCTAAAGTATGTGTAACTATCACACACACAAAAACTAATTTTTTCCCATTAACATATTTTGAAATGCAAACAATTAGGATAATAATAATTAAAAAAAACTTTCAATCCATCCTTAATCAATATGTTTCAGAATTCAATTTTTAGAATGAATATTTTCTAGCAAAAATATTTATTACATATAGGCAATCACTTCAATTAAAATTAATGAAAATGCTTTATCCTTAACAAAACATGAGTTTAAAAATTCAGATTCAGTACAAATATTAGTATAGTAATTTAATGATAATTTCATTGTTAAAATTATTATTTATCAATTTATCTAAAAGCAAAGTATAATTTTGATTATTGTCATTGATTTATATATTTTTGTTATCAATTAGCTGCTTTAAATTATATTCAGTATCTTGATTGTATGATTTTTTTTTTCAAACATTCTGAACCACTTCCCTTAACTTAATAAAACCCTGATGAAACCCAGTGGGTTGCGTTTTTTCACAAAAAACCTTGGTATTTAACAACCGGCTGCATGCATTGAACACAATGGATGCATTATCTCTAGTATATGACCAGAAGCATGTATATGGATTTCTTTTGATATCGTATTGAATATTTTTTATTTTTATTATTTGTCACATACAAATTGAAGTACAAAATGTAAAAAATCCATGTAAGACTTGTATAAAATTTACAAATTTTTTTTTTATCTTTTATTGGTTGTTAGTAAACAATATATGCTGTCTGTTACGTTTGTAATCGTACTGCAATCTGTACTGAAGTGTATAATATTTAAGTGTTATTATTTCTTTAATTTTAGTGCAATTATTCCAATATCTTACTTTGGAGGGTCATCATCTGAGGATTCATCTGATGAAGAGAAAGAAAATGGTTTTGGCACAACTTCAAAATGCTCAAATTTCAAAACAGAACCTAACAACACCATTTTAAGTAAGAAAACATCTAGAAAAAATGACTCTCATTCTAACAAAAATAAGAAAGAACCATGTGTTGAGATGGGTCCTCATTTACCAGATGAGAATCATTTAACAAAGACAATTTCATCTGTTACAAGAACTAGTATTCCATTCAAAGAAGCTGAAATTAGCTCAAAGAATGAAGTTGATGAATATCTAGAAATAGGACCACAACTTGCATCTAATTCTGGAATGGATTTTTCGAAGAATACAGACTTAAACACAGACTGCAATACTGTGTCAGATTCATCATCCAAATGTACAAATATACCACACTCTATAAAAAATGGACAAAGTGATGCTTCCTCATCTACTGTTGATGATTCCTGGGAAATTTCTCTCAAGATTATTGAAAGAGAATTCAAAGGATTAGACCAAGATATTGGTGAAGATAGCCCTGATTCAACAGTGAAAAAAGGCGATAATTTTTCAGAGAATTCTAGTGTGCCTTGTCAGACTAGCAATGAACCTTTGGTAAGTTACTGTACTTTAAATTGTACTCTATTTATTTTATACATTGTAGATGCAAGATTGTGATTATCAGCTATGACCTGTTCTTAATGAAAAGTAAAATAATTTTTTGAAAATGAGAAATTTCATGTTAGGTATAACATAGCTGTCAACTGCTTTTTTTTTGGGGGGGGGAGGGGGTTATTTTATCTAAAAAGAACACTTTACTTAACAACAGATTGCTTAATAATAATTTTTTTAAGGGGTAGCAAAAAATTGTAGCCATTGGCGGTTATGGACATAAAAAAATTTGTGGGCCTTTTTTAAAGGCCCACATTTATTTAAATCTTGCCCAAATTTATTTAAATCTAATTTATTTAAATCTTTCTTTTTCTTTTCTGATTTTCAGACTGGTTTGCTTGCATATGGTGAAAAGGAAATAGAGAAACTGTAAATAACCTATCTTATGTATAAAATTTCTTGAGTTTCTCTAATCCAATGGGACTACTTGCGACACATTTTTTAATTCATTTTTGTTCAAAAATGCATGATATTGACAGGTGTTGTAAAATTGTGTGTAATTTGAAAGACATTAAAAGACAAAAAGCATTTCAAAACATACTTAAGTGGATGGTTTGAACCAAATTTCTACAAGCAAAACCACAAGATTGAGAATTTTCTTGTCATTACAATCACCTTTAATTCGATGAGTAATTTATTTATCAGAAAAAGTCATTTTGATTAAGGATTGACCGAATACCAAATAGTTGATTTGGTATTTGGTGATTCTGCATGTAAACCAAATATTCGATTTCGGCCAAATATTTTTAAGTATTCAGCCGAATTTTTAAAATAATTTATGAAAAGTAATAGGTAAAGTATTACTCTAAAAATACATGATGGCTAATGCTATTTTAATGTTATTTATTTTAATAGTATGCTTCAGTTGTAACATAAGTGATAATTTATAAAATGATACATTATTATTTGTTTTTGAAATTTAATATGGGCAAATTATGATGTGAAAATAAAAGCTGTTGGGCATTATCTGGTTGTAATCTGTTTCTTTTCTGTTCATAAATCTGCCCTGCTTCAGAAAATAAAAATTCACTTTAAACACTGCTGGCAGGCACAGATAAGTATTCCTTAACTAACTTGGATAATGCTGGATACTTATTATGTTTTTTTCCCCCCACCAAACTAATGGATTATCTTTCCTTGATATAAGTAGTAATATTATGTATGCAGCCAATTCATCTGAAGCTTTAATGTCTGATGTGAGGCTATCATTTTCAGTAGAAGGATTTTCACTTTGTTTTTTCACGTGTAGCAATTTCAACAAAGCACTCCCAAAATGATGAATGCACAGTTTGTGAGAGGGAACCCCCTTTTTATTAAAACCTTGTGATTGATATGGTTTAGTAATTTCAATTTGAGAGGATATATTTATTATTTGTTGCATTTTATTTTTAAGTACATTTTTTACTTTATTGGTATTTGCTTCATCTTTATAAAAAGCTGTTTTGAATATGGGATCTAAAATAGTGGCTAAAAAATAAAACTTAATATTTCAGGGATGAGATTCTTCAGACTTAAGTCTGAATTTCAGACTTTTCTTCAATTTTTAAAGAAATTTCACCAATTAAATTTTTGGGAAAATTTTATATTTTTTCCTTAGTTTTTTCCTTTTGTTTTTGTACTTTGATACAATAGTCCATTTTTTCATAATTCCTTTTAATGTTCTCAATTTTTAATATGCTTTCCGTAGTGTTACTAATTTGTCTTTTTAATAACAGTTTAAAAAATTTTATTTTTATTATTTTTTCTTAAATCTTCATTCTTAGTGGTTGGCTTGCTGCACCTTTAACAATCAATTATGATAATTTTAATTCCTTAAAAACTTTTTTTTAAGAGTAGGAACTCAGTTCTATCATATACTTAATGTGGTTGCAATTATTTTGATTTGCTGTTTCAAGAAAAGTATCTACTATTTTTAAAAATAAAAAATATTCATATCAGTGGTTTTATAAATGTTCTGTATCATGGTAAAATAGACTTTTCACTGCAGTAAGTAAATAATTTCTGCCTAATTCTTTCTAACAGTTTCTTTTTAATTTGCTTAAAGCTAAATTGTATGTAATATATATGAATTTTAATAGCAATTATAATATGCATTCTGCTTGAAATTCATAAGTATTATTGTTCAAATGTCGTTCTCACAGTTCTCACAGTTTTCAGATTTTTTTTTCTTTTTTGTCAATCTCATCCCTGCTATTTTCTTAATTTATTTTGGGTATTGACTAGTGATAAAGTAACAAAAGAGTGATGTATTCATGAATTCATGGATGGAAAGATGGCACTAATTTTTTTTAATGTACTAAATAGATATAAGAATAAAAATGTAACTGAATTTGACAGAATATTTACTTTGATGCACTTAGATATACACTTTGACCAAATATTTGGTATTCGGCAAAATTCCTGATTCGGCCAATCACTAATTTTGATTTTAAATTGCTTCATTAGTCAGCCCTGCCAATTGTAAAAATTCATCAAAAAATGTGTTAGTTTCACATTGTTGAGCAGGGGATTTGAGAACTGCCTTAAATAAAAATTAATCTGTGTTTAACATCATCTTTTGGTTGACAATTGTTAATTACATTTTGTCAAAAAAGGACACAATAACATGCTATTTGATTGTTAAATTGTTGTAGATAACTCCTCCCTCCCCCCCCCCCCCCCCCCCACAAAAAAAGTATAATTTGACTGAGACATATGTTTATTACATTTAAATAAATAAAATTAGTGGAGGGAGCCATACTGAATCATACTCAAAGATAGACAATTTTTAAATTTTTCAGTGTAGGAAGATTTCTCCATCCTAATGGGCAGAGTCGAGGTGAAAGATCTATAAAAATCTCAGTTCATTTGCCTTGGTGTGTTCTGAAAACAAGTGCAAGAATTGCTTGTAATCCATCAATAAAACTATATAACAAAGAATCAAGGATGTGTTTTGGTTTATATGAAGATTATTTTGGTATTTTTTTCAAAAATAAGGAGAGTTAGAAATTCTCAAATATATTTTTAATTGATATTTTTATATTTAGCTGTTCTAAGGCAAATGTTGACCATTAACTTTCCACTTTACTAAATGCTAACTTAATGGAAAACGATCAGTTTGAAAATTAAAATTTGCAGAAAATATAAATAAAACTAACAGAATAGATACAGGGATGCCACCTTTCTGTGGAATTCCGCTTTTTTTTTTTTTTTTTCATTTTTAAGAATATGCGATTTTTTGTCAAATGATACCAAAAAATATTGGCGATTTTCATCAAACGATCAGGAAATGAAACTGATTTTTTTCAATTGAGCATGAAATTAAAAAGAGATTTTTGTCAAAAGATCGTTAAATAAAGCATAGATTTTTGTGAAACGATCACGAAATAAACCGGCGATTTTCGTCAGAAAATCGCAAAAAAAATAGCATTTTTTTGTCAAACGATCGGAAAATGAAAGTTATTTTCGTCAAACGATTGTGAAATAAAACAGCAATTTGCTGAATGATTGCTAAATAAAATAGTGATTGTCATCAAATGACCATGAAATTTAATGGCGATTTTTGTCAAATGTTTATCTAAATAAGGCAGCAATTTTCATAAAATGATCGCGAAATATAATGTACATTTTTGTCAAATGATCATGAAATAAAACGGCGATTTTCGTCAAATGATCGTGAAATAAAATAACGATTTTTGTCAGATGGTAGCAAAATGAAATAGCTATTTTCGTCAAACGATCAGAAAATGAAAGTTCAATTTTCGCCAAGTGATCGCAAAATAAAATGCCGATTTTCATCAAACTATTGCAAAATGGAAAAAAAAAATCTGTGTCGACTTGACCTACAAGCGGAGGTACATTTCGAAGAGTGCTCATTTCAACAACAAAAATTAAAATTTGATTAGAGATAAACCCAGTTTAACAACTTTATTTAGCCACTTTTGAAAAAAATTTTATTTCATTTTTCTGTAAGAACTGGTTTTATCAGAATCACATTAAGCGAAATTTGGTTCAAATGCCCATTTTGACAGCATATTTTGAAATATATTCTGACTTTATTAAAAAATTGACCAGTACGGCACATTCTGTAGTTCCTAAATAAGAAAAAACTGTCAATTGAATGCGTTTGAGAATAAAATTGAATTTAAAATTGAGTCATAAAATAAGCAATTTGTTCTTTGAATGCATCCCCCAGTCCTTCAATCATGATCAATTTGGGAAATTTTTTACCAAATACCCACTTTGATAGCTTTTTTTAAAAATATATTCAGTCTTTATAAAAAAAACTGACCTATATTGCACATTATACAGTTCCTAAATAAGAGAACCAATCAATTGGATGCATTTGAGTGCAAAATTGAATTTTAAAATGAGTCATAAAATAAGCAATTTGTTATTTGAATACATCTTATATTCTTCAGTCACAATCGCTTCGAGAGTTTTTGTACGAAATGGCCACATTGACAACCTTTTTTGAAATATATTCTGCCTTTATCAAAAAACTGGCCAATATGTCACATTATATAATTCCTAAATAAGAGGACCTACCATTTTGGATTCTTTTAAAATCAAAAATGAATTTGAAAATGAGTCAGAATATAAGCAGTTTTGGATTTGAGGTTACTTCTTCAATTCCTATTATTGTTTATTTTTGCTATAAGAATTGGTCCTATAAAAAACTTGTCAGTGTAAAAGTTGTAGATATTATTGAGAAGATGCAAAATAAATTTAATTAGATTTGATAATTTAAGAATTGATAAAGTTATGGAGTTTTTCTTTTTCCACCCCCTTTTTGTTTTGTTTTTTTATCTGTAGTAGTTGGTCCTATCAAAAACTTCTAAATACAAAAGTTTTAGATAATTTTGAGAGCATTTATAAAAAAATTAGTTGGATTTGATATTTTGAGAATTGACAAAGTTGTGAATTTTTTTCTCCCAAAAATCCTATTTTTTTCACCCTTTGAGCCCATTTTTAACTTTATCAAAAATTTGCCATGCATAAACTTTTGATCCATTTTTTAGAAGTAATACGAGGGATGTAAATAAAATAGTGGCAACTTAACCTTAAAACTTGCAGAAAGGTGGGCATGTGCAAATAGGATATGGGAGCGGTGAGATTGCGCTGTTGTCGATGTGTGGAGTGCAAAAAACAGTATCTGTTTAGAAGGGTAGTTTTTGTGTGATTTTAAAGTGAGGAGTTTCGTTTCTATCGCTCTAAAGTATGTTTTCATAATTTGATGAGTGGTCGTGGCTTAAAATTGAGGTTGCCCGTGGCAAAAATGCAACAGAATGTTATCGAAGATTAGTGAAAGCTGTGGCACAAATGTTTTACTGTATAGGACAGTAGCAGGATGGTTTCAAGCATTTCGTTCAGGTTGGAATGAGACTGCAGATTTGCAGCTCACAGGTCGGCCCTCCATTTTTTAAAGAGAAGATTGACATCCTGAGCAGTCTCCTTAATTCAACCACCGTGCCGATGGACTGTCCGAGATTTATCCTTAGAGGTTGGTCTGAGTCTGACCTTTTGAAAACATGCTTTAGAGCGATGGAAACGAAACTCCTCACTTTAACGCCACACAACAACTACCCTTCTAAGCAAATCGACTGTTTTTTGCACTCTACACATCTACAACAGTACCACCTCACCACTCCCATATCCTATTTGCGCATGCCCACCCTTCTGTGAGTTTTAAGGTTAAGTTGCTACTATTTAATTTACAACCCTTGTAAAAACTTTAAAGTGATTCAATATATATTTTAACTAAGAAGTTCTGATATTTTTTAGTTTTTTGTAAAAACCCAAAATGATTGCAAAATAAAATGAGGATTTTATTTAAACGATTGTGGGGGAAGAAAAACCTCAAAAAAATTTCGCTATTTGCTCACGTAATAATCATATAATCTATTGCTGGTTTATCCCAATTGATTTAAAATGATGGGAAATAAAATTCCTCACTGAGATCAATGCATCTATTGCTGGGTTACTTTCATTGATATAAAATATGCTGTGAATTTAGGAATGAAAATGTTCCTTCTAATGGAGGAATTCCAGCTTTTTTAACCCTTTCCAGCACACTACTCTTTAAAGTTGGAATTTTAAGAAAAAAAATTAGACAATCTATTTAGGCCTAGAGGAGTACACAGGTATTGTTTTGTAAAGATTGCACTAACCATTTTAATTATACAGTTGTTGCCGAAGTGGTAACCTCCCATAAGTAAAGCATTGATAAGTGCAGTAAGAAGAGCATTGCAGTGAAGCGCGTATTACAGTAAAACATTTTACCTATTATTTAAAAACAGTAGAGTTTGATCTCTGTGGTGCTGCCATCTAGAACTCATAAGAAAGATTTAAAGTAGCCATTAGAGTAGTTTTTAAAATATTCCGAGTTTTTGTGTCTCTAAACAGGGGGAACTTTAGGTGTTGCCAACCCGGCAACACTGCGCATTAAGGGGTTAAAGCATTATTGGACATTCTCTGGATTGATTCAGAAATACAAAGAAAACTTTGGAAGGATAATAGGAGAGGTGGGGGGTGGGGATCTGGAAAATTGAATAATCAGACATTTTGTCTGCTCAAATCCTTGGAGTATGTTCTTGAATTGCTGTGCAAAAGAGACTTAAGAGTCCACATTGTGAAAATCAGACAAAGTGTGATAGTTGTATTTTTTATTTGCCTGATTTTTTTTATATGTCGAAGTAGATCTTATTTAATAAATAATGTGCACTTTTGAAGCTCTGAAAAAAATTTCTCTTTCCTACAGAAAATATCAATGTTCGAGGCTGTGAATGCCATTTTTATGAAAAATGAAATCTCAATATGTTTGGAGTGGTATATCTCTGGCAAACAACAACATCCCAAAATTCTTTTGTCATAAACTTATAGTATAACATTACCTGCTTATTAAAATTTATTTGTTTCCATGGTTCATTGTTATTTTACTTTGTTAAAAAATGAAACATCCAAATTCTCTTTCGTCTTTCAATGATTTTTCCCTATGAGTAAATAAGATATCCCTTTTTTTTGTCGCCTCTTCCGAAAGAGAAACTGAATGTTTCATTTTCTCTTAGGGAAAAAATGTGATGATAGACATTGCTTTTCTTATAAATTTTGTCATTTTTTTTACTAAAAAATATCACGAGGCCTCACTTCTTTTCCATGTTTTTTGCATATGTTCAACTATTGTGTGACACATTTTTTTTCATTCAACTGTGGTGCTTTTTTGCAATAAACTATTTTAAATGTTGCAGATTTTGGAAATTTTGAATATTTAACAGGTTATAGCTACTAACAACAATATCTCTGTGCAGTACTATATTATTTAGCTTGTCCTAGTATTGCACTTTCATATTCTATAAGAAAATGGGGTATTATAGCTTAAATAAGATATTAAGAGTGGAAAATGGACAAAAACGTCATTTTGACTGTTCTTTGTAGCAACATAACAATGTAAAATAACAATGCCCCATGGAAACAAATAAATTTTAATAAGCAGGTAGTGTTTTATGCCAATGTTGTTAATTTATACCAAAAGAATTTTGGGATGTTGTTGCTTGCCAGAGATATACCACTCCAAAAATATTGGGATTTCATTTTTCATAAAAATGGCATTATCAAACGGGAACTTTGATATTTTCTATAGGGGAAAAAAAAATTTCAGGGCTTCAAAATTGCAGATTAATCATTAAATATGATTTGCTTCAAGATAAAAAAAATATATATCAAGGCAATTAAAAAATACAACTATCAAAACATCAATTTTTTGTCTGAATTTCAAAATAAGGGCTCTTAAAATAAAGGTGGGCTTATATCATATAAGCACATGAAAGACATGTATATGAAGTTATTCAAAGCATCTTTCTAGAATGAACATTTTTTAGACTTTAAAAATTCAACGTGAAAGGAAGTTTCTTTTAGGAATAGAATATTTTGAACTATTTATACAACACTTTTGTGCAATTTCCATAACATCTTTTTTGAGATTTTTTTTTTTTTTTCTAAGGCAAAGATCAAGTTAACAAGAAGATTTTCTTAATAAATAATAGCAGTTACATTTAATTTTATTGCATAAGTATCTTTTAAAGTGACACTTAAATTATAAAAGTTTGGCACGATTGTAAAGATGGAAAAAAAATTTCAGCCTTTTTCACATTTTCCACTTGTATGCCTGAACTAAAGAAAAATCATTTTTATTTACTCATAGAATTTTTCAAGAGTTATGATTTCACATCACATTTTAAACTGTTTGAAAAATGTGCATTTAAGAAACGTGATAAATAATTACAAAAGAAAGAAAGTTTTGGTTTTCTTTTATGTTTTAAGATATTTAAAAAATAGTTTGTTGTAAATTCCATTCTATATTTAATAGGTTTACAAAATTCACACATAAATGTCATGGAAAATGTTGCAACTTTTACTTTTTGTGTATTTTCCTCTTTTTTTTATTTTTTGAGTGGCATCCCTTTCGATAAGTTTAATTTAACATTAAGCCCAAAATTGTATGCTTATAAAATTTTGTAACCAAAAGTTGGTAACACTTTTAAGTGTAGGCATCTTTTATTTTATTTTATTTTTCCCAAAAGATGTATTAGATTTTTTTTTTTAAATCATCTTAAATCATAAAAGGGTATATTTTAACAATTGATTTTCTGGGTTCAATAATATGCATTGAATGCATTCTTGATTGTATAGTGCATTTATATGAAAATATGTGTACAGTAGATTCTGGTTAATTAGGATTGTGAGTTCATTGGTTTATTTAATGGTATTGTCTGAATAACTTTGGATGTACTTATAAAGATATATATATATTTTTTTTTGACTTAACATTTTGTCCCAATGAAATGGTATACTAATTAACCAGAATCTACTGTATTAATGGAAATATAAATACTTCTTTTAAAAATTCTAATTTTTTGCAGATTTTGCCAGGTATTTAATTATGTATATATATTGTTCAAATTAGTCTAATGAAAAATAATGCAATAAAGTTCAAGTGAGTGTTTTTGAAGGGTCAGGTTTAAAAGAAAATGCATACCGTAAAATACCGTTAATCCGCCCTTCCCGATCAAACGCCCCCTCCCCACTTTATGAAGAATTTGAACTTTTCAAAAAATCCCGAGAAAGCGCCCTCCCTCCCGATTCTCAAAGGCAATTGAGAGCGGGATTAATCATTTTGAAATGAATGAATCATGAATCTTTGATGAAATGTGCGTTTTTTCAAGATTTTTTAATAGATTTCATGATTGTTTCGGCTTTTTTTACTAATTTCTCCTTTATTCTCCGTTTTTTCGACAGAATTTACGTTTTTAAATAAAAAAAAACCCCAAATGTTTAAAGTATCAAAATTCATGATTCATTCAACGAATCATTCATTTCATGATGATTCATTCCTGTAAATCTTGTTGAACGATTGCGAAAAAATCCCGTGTAAGCGCCCCCCTCTAACTATTGTACGATTTTTCTTTTCGTTTAGGGGGGCGGATTAACGGTATTTTACGGTAATTTAAAGAAAAGAAATTATTGATATTTACGAAGGAAATATTTAAGTATATAAATTTTTTATTGATTCAAAAAATTCAAAATAATTACATTTACCATAAATAATCATCAATATTGTTTGTGCTGTTGTAAAAAATAAATAAATAAATAATAGAAAGTGAATTTAAAGCAAATCTTTGGTTCCTGTGAGTAAAACTCTCTAATTCCTTACCAGTGATGTCGGTGGTCTTGAAAATCCTAGGTCCCCATTACCCAGGATTTCTAAAATTCTGGATCTTTTTTACAAAAGCAGGCCCCCATTAATAAGCCATTTTTTAGAAGCAAAAATCAAACTCTTTCATTTGGAAAAGGAAAATGAAATGTAATAATATTGTTTTAATAACAATTAATGAATAATTAAAACCAATATTATTTTATTAAAACTTATTAAATTTTCTTTACTTTTAAAGAAATAAATGTGCAAGATACAAATTTTATTATAAAACAATGCTTTTTTGTGTGTAGGTAATAATAAATAAGATAACAAAGAAGATAACAAATATCACTATTGTTTGCATTTCTTTTAAAAGTAGGCAAGGAATACTTTTGAGTAAAGGGATACTTTTTGTTTAATGAATGTCACATTCACTTAGAAAGATTTGGAGCTATCAGAAACAGATTTTGAAGCAGCAAAAAAGAAAAATAAATAAATAAATAAATAAATAAAGCAGAAAATTAGTTTTTGGAACAGAAAAATTGGGTTGAATAAGGAAAAAAAATTAGATCATTTTTAATGCGATTGTGAAAAGTGATCTACAATTATGTTGCAAATTCCATTTTTTTTTTCATTTATATCTAAAAATGGGCATGTTGTATGCTAAGTATCAATGAAATTTGTAAGAGATGCAGATTTTTAATGTTATTCCAGAATTCAATGCAGAATAGATGGTTAAGAAGAAAATCATGAAAAATATAGATGATTTTTTTTAATAATAATTAAATTGCAGTTGAAGCAAATTTTTAATGTTTTTCCAAATTTACACAGATAAGATGGTTTGTTAATAAACATTATTATGAAAAATATGTATGAAAATTTTTATATTAATTATATTTGCTGATGTGAATGTGACATGTTTTTTTTCCTCCTTAGAATTACACAGGGAATATAAGTTGCTAATGATTATGAAAATTATACATAAAATTTTTATATTAATTGAATCTGCAAATGAGTAGATATAGGTTTTTAAAATTTTCCCAGAATTATGCAGAAAAGATTGGTATCTTTTGAAAATCATGGGTAATGAGTTGCTAATGAAAATAATTATAAAAATGTGTAATTAAGTCTGCATATGAGTATTTAAAAAAAAAAAAATCTCAGCATTATGTAGAAAAGATCAATTTCTACATAAGAACTCTAACAATTTTCACAAAACTCGACACCTATATTTATTCGAGCTCAAGAAATTGATCATGCTAGGCTGCCAATTTGAGAAAACTCGTTTTCTGTTGTTAAAGCTAATTAATTACTAAAAAAAAATTTTTTTTTTTAATCCGCTGATTTTTATAAATTATATTTGATTATGAAAAAATATTATAACCAAGTCTCGAATCAGAAAAAAAATTCTTGGTAGGCTTAAGCATTTTTTTTTTTTCCATAATTGTAATTTGTGCCAATACTAAGGGTTCTTTATCATAAATACAATAAAAGTCATCTAAACGATTGCACTAACGGCTTGCCTTCTGCACCAAATCGAACACTGTGATGACCTATATGTAAGCCAAAAAATATGGTAATATTTAAACATTAAATAGAAAAAAATAAAATTAGTTGATTTTACTAACTTATTGATTTTTTTGTGTATAGTAACATTCACTTTTCTATATTTATTGTAGAATGCAAGTAAATAAAGGGTACTTTCACTACCCCGTCAACTATTTCCCATAAAAAATATTTAAATTTACAATATTACTCGTGATTTTATGCTATGATCGAAGCATCACATTTACTCTTTGTCAGGTATGTTATGTGTTATGCCATTGATATTCAATCTGCACTTATGTGTATTTTTAATGATGATTTATTTGTTTTTAGCTCACAGGCTATCATAGCCTGAGAGCTTATGTGCCCGTCCGTTCTGTATGTATGTTCGTACGTAACGCGATAACTCATGATAATAATATCCGATCCACTTGAAATTTTGTATGTAGGTATATCCTGACAAGGCGCTTCCCTGATTAGTTTTTGGAGTTCATTCGATATGTATAAGAGGGGGAACGGGGGGCTCATGCCCCCCGTTAGTTGATATAGATGGGATTTTCATGCAGAATTAAGTTTTCAAAATTTAGATTAGGATCATTCTGATGAGGCGATTCCGTGACTGTTATTAGGTGTTCATTGATTAAGTATAAATAGGGGGAACAGGGGTTCTAATCCCCCCCCCCCCCCCCGTTAGTTGATATAAATGGGATTTTAATGCAGAATTAAGTTTTCGTTCAAAATTTAGATTAGGATCATTCTGATGAGGCGATTCCGTGACTGTTATTAGGTGTTCATTGAATAAGTATAAATAGGGGGAACAGGGGTTCTAATGACCCCCCCCGTTAGTTGATATAAATGGGATTTTCATGCAGAATTAAGTTTTCGTTCAAAATTTAGATTAGGATCATTCTGATGAGGCGATTCCGTGACTGTTATTAGGTGTTCATTGAATAAGTATAAATAGGGGGAACAGAGGCTCTAATGCCCCCCCCCCCCCCCCCGTTAGTTGATATAAATGGGATTTTCATGCAGAATTAATTTTCGTTCAAAATTTAGATTAGGATCATTCTGATGAGGCGATTCCGTGACTGTTATTAGGTGTTCATTGAATAAGTATAAATAAGGGGAACAGGGGTTCTAATGTCCCCCCCCCCCTTAATTTATACAAATGGGTTTTTCAAGCAGAATTTTCAGATTTCGTTCAAATCTCTGAATAGTTTTGGAAGTTTAATGGTTAAGTATAAAAGAGGGGGATAACTCTTTTTAAATTATATAAATGCTAAATGGGTTTTTATTAAGAATTATCTAATTTGCTCTGAATTTTGGATATAGATTTTTTATATGATAAAGCATGTCTTTGATAGTATAGGAGGTTCAATGATTAAGTATAAAAAAAGAGAAAAGGGGAGAGCTGTTTCCCCTTCTTAATTTTTTTTTTCAAACGGAATTAACCCTTGAAAATATAAAGCTTTAATGTGCAATTAGTATTTGTAGCCTGTGAGCTCAATGCCTTCAGTTTAACTGGGCAGTATTCTTTTTTATTTCATTATTTCTGGGACTTTCACTCACGCAAAAACATCCACTTGCTAATCCTATTGGACGTATTTTAAAAATATCTAATTTCCATTTATTTTGTTATTTTATTTGCATTATATACATTATTTGCATTAGATAGCTGAGGTTGATCTCTACAACTACTGTTTTTTTCTCTGTTTATTTTAGTTAGAAGTTCTTTTTTCGGGGGGGGGGGGGATTTGTTCATCTGGTGAAACCTATTCCTCTCTGTCTTCGATCTGTCACAGAGTTCATATACAAAAACTGTTTAACTCAGAGACTTCAAATTTTATGTTCTTACAGCTGAATACCACGTGTCACACAACAAATCCTGAGATTTTGAAAAAGTCTATTTTTATTAATTTTTGCACTCTCATTTTTTTTTTTTTTTTTTTTTTTTGTGAGTTAAATTTTAAAGGAAAACTTTAATTTTTTTGCATAGACATCATAGCTTGGAGGAAAAGCATCTCACTAGTAAACTGCATGTTTTTAGTTCAAACCCAAGTGTTGGAATTTGAAACTTTCATATTAAGATGGATTTAATTAAAAGAAATTTCATATTTTTTGCCAACTTAAAGATTTATAATTTTTTTTTGCTGTGATAATCATTGACATTCATAATATTTTTGGAATTCAGTTATCTTTCTCTTTTACAAAGTGTTGCGATTTGTTAATGATTCAGCACTTTAAATTTTGTTTAAACTTTTTTTTGTTTTTTGAAGTTTAAAATTTTATTTATATCTTTGCTATTTTTTTTTTTTAATTTTGGATTTTATTTAAATAATTTGATTTGAAAAAGTTTTATTTGATTAAAATAACTTTCTTTTATAATCATTCTACAATTAAATTTATTTGTACTATCATCTATGTAGAATATAATAATTAACAATTTAAATTTATTAATTAAAGTTGCTTTGAAAGAAATATTAAACTTTGTGAGATTTGTGAGATCTGCGACTGCACTTACTCACTTGTTTTATGAGGGCATTTTCACTCTTATTTTCATTCTCATCCTGCAAATAGATATCTATCTTTATTATTATAAATAAATTATTATATAATTTTCAAAAACATGGGCTATGCACTGATTAATCTTTTGAGTGATAAAATATTGTTAACATTCACAAACAATTTGTTTACCTTTATATTTATAATAAATTTCATCTTTATTTTTAGGGTATTAGGGGTGTTGTAGAATATGACAATTCTGATGAAGAAGAAAAAATGAGTTCATCAAATATATCATCATCTAAACCAGAATCAGTAACTGCTCATAGAGTTCGTTCTGAATATAAATTGCCTAGAGATGAAGGGTTTTCTTATCAAGGACAAAGAAAATGTGACTCTAAATCAGAAGTTAGTCAGTCAGAATCGCAACGAAATCTGTTTAAGAGAAAATTTACTAGAAAAACAGGAGAATCTGAAGATTTAAGTTCGAAAAAGTCAAAACAAAAGAACAATACTATTGATTTTGATAAAATATTTAATAATCATAGCAACAGTGGTAAATACGGGTTTGGATTCAGTCGTCAAGAGCAGCTAAACTTAGAAAGTGAATTCTTTTGCTCAACAAGCAGTCATAATCAGTCAAATTATGGAAAAAGCCTAAATGACTATAAAGCAATTAATTTTGTAAAATCTGATCATGTTTTTGATCTTAGTACATTGAATAAAAATATATCTAGTGATAATACCAATCAGTTTAAATCAAATGAAACTGAACAATCTAGTGATAATAATAATAAAAATGAAAGCATTTATGCACCAGGGCCAAGTGGATTAAACTTAGTGAGACACGTTCAAGATTATAATGAAACTCTGTCTAGTGAATCTAAAACTGTACATAATGAAGACAATTTTAATAAAAAAATTACTGATGTTTTAAGTTTTAAGAATAATTCATTGACTCAATCTTCAAATAATGAACCAGGTACTTCATATGAAAAAGATAGGACAAAAGATGTCTCTTCATCCAGAATAAATAATTCACTTAGAGTAGATGAGGATATTGATGAAATAGACCGCCAATTAAGTGAAGCATTAGAAGCAAAGGTGAGTTTTGTTATTTCTGCTTAGATTTTGAAATAATATAATGAATTTATTCTTTTTAATTATTCCCATGTGTTATGGTACCACATAATGTATAAAAGTTATAATTTTGTTGATTGAACTTTTTTGTTAATCTACCTTAAAATATAAATTTATAGTACAGTGAAAATTGCATGAGTTATATATAACAACAGTGCAGTTATTTTCTAATCATCTTAAAAAAGTGAAAATCTTTAAATATTCATAATGTATAAAGACTGTATTTGGTACACTCATAAAAGGTGAATTTAGATAAGTGAACTACATACAATGGTAGTCAGCTTAGCAGTTTTGCTATATTAATTTTTAAGACTTCTAATAAAAGAGGTTATGCAGTTCATATATACAGTGCATGTAAAAACTTTAAGGACAGTAAAAAAATTTAATAAATTTAAAGTGTGATACTTGAAATGACAATTTAATGTAAAAGTCAACAAAATGTATTTGTTGTGAAAAAATAATTATACAAAAAAGTGTATTTTTTCTGTGTAAAAACTAAAAGTTGCAATTGCTGTTGCTAAAGTTGGAGGAAAAACAGGTACTACTAGCACTGGCTGTTGCTCTTTATCGCCCTTTCATACCAATCACTTGGTTCTGCTGCACTCACTGCAAAAATGTGTTTCGTCGTCCTCAAACTTTCTTTCTCTTTGACTCTATTGGTATCTACAATGTGGTAAACAGCAATTTATTATCATTTAAGGATTTCAAAATAATTATGTTTAGCAATTTCATAATCAGATTAGGTAGTCAAGAAAAAAAAAATCATAAGAAATAATTCACTTCAGCATTTTTTACATTGTAGCCTTGGTCGTCTTCATAATTTGGAATTTAATGACATTGCAAATACTTAGTTCTAATTGGCTGAAATGTTGGAAATTGAGCAAAGAACTGCTACTAGCAGAGGCTTTTTTAGAGCTGTGGCTAAACAGTTTGGGATATTGCTGTTTGCTATCTCACTGGATGTTTAGACATATCTCTGGAAAAATTGGCTTAAATCAAGAATTGGCTTACAAATTGCTCAAAAAGCTGGAAAAGGAAAAAAAATTCTTCATGAATAGGCTTTTAACAAAAGTAAAAAATCAGTATACAATGGCATAAGCCACACATATTAATGGTCTTTATAATTTTAGCCTTGTAGTGGCAGCAACTATGAATTAATATATATATATATGGGTTAAAATTAGATTTTTCCGCTTCCGATTAGTTTATTTTTTGACAAGAATTAGAATTGGTAAAGAAATATCAGACAAATAATTCGGGATATAAGAAGGGGAAATCGCTAGGTTCAGAGCCCCACCTACCCGCTAACAGTCTTTCAATATCTTTAATTTGTCTACTTTTTCTGTTAAATTTGTCTGGTTTCAATCTCTCTCTCTCTTTTTTTTTTTTTTCCTTTTCTATTTAGAGTCCAAGGCATTCGGGTCGTAAGTAAAGGATTTTGGTGCTATCCGTGGTCCCCTACCGGCGACAGTGCTGTCACGCAAGAGAGTAGGACTATATGGGTCATAGGTAGGGGTTGCCGACGAAGTTTGGCCACTCACCGGCCTAGTTTTTACTATTTCGATTTTGCTTATATATTTTTTATATTTTAGTTTCAATTTCAGAACCGGTTTAAACCAATTTTGAAATTTAAAGTTTTTTTTTTTTAAAATCTGAAACCAAAATTGAAAAAGTAAAAACTATGCCGGTTGTGGAACGTCCTCAGCTATCCTATGCAAAAAAATCATGTAAAAATATTAAAATTTGAGCGAGATATTTGAAAAGAATGCACCCGTAGACTTTACATTATCATCCGGGTCTTTTTCTGTGCCTAGTGTGGGGCCTTAATAGCTTGAATATTTTCTTAAGACCAAACAATCAGAATCTACTAGTGTAAAATTCTACTATTTGCTTTTCAACTCTCCACTCTTTCACTCTGATTGGTTGCTTTTAAGATGAGCTTCCCAGTTACTTCTTGAATTTCCCAGTCTAGCATTGCCTATGCTGTGTTTTCCTCTGTCATTATCAGTGAAGTGAATTTTTTTCAGAGTGAATTTAATATATCCTGTCTTGTTATTTCAGCTTAAAATTAATATTTATTAAACAACTAAATTTTAATTAGTATAAAACTGTTTCCGAATGTGATTTGAATATTTATATTTCAAAAGAGTTTTAATACTGTATATCTGTGCAATAGATAGGAAGGCACATATACAGTGTTTTTTGTTACGTATCCATTGAGACTCTTAGATAAAGACTGAAAAACATTTCTGCTGCATCTGTAATCCATATAAACTTATTTAATTTCAAGTATATTAGTAAGACATATGGTATTAAATGAATTTCATTTTTTGTTTTTACTTATTTTAATCATGTTAAAATCAATAATGTCCCAAATTCAAGAACATTTTAATTTATTTTTTATGTTATTCGGTTAAACATATGAAAATTAAATAGTTTAAATGTATAAAATGGGAAGAATAGGTAACATACTATTATTTTAAAAGAAAAACACCATGCAAGTATTGGTATAAGAGCTTATAGATATTGAGCATTGATTCTTTTTTTTTTTTTTTCCAAAATATTTATTTCTACTTTGTATTAATGTAAAAAAATACTGTCTAAGCAGTAGGGGAATTATTAATTTGTTGCTTTCTTCTACATCCGGTTGTACTTAAATGGCTGCTACCACACCAGTTAACTTTCAGAAATAGCATTTTTTCTGTTACCATCCACTTTCAGGTAATTATTGTAACATGTTACCAATTTCAATATTAACTCATTGATATAGTGTGATATTAAATTTCCTATATCATCCAGCCCTACTGATCAATTAACAAAACTTTCTTTGATTTATTATTTAATTGAATGTTGCCTTAAACACTTATCTGAATTCATCCTAATCATATTTTATTTGATGGGATTTAGAAAGCTGAAAATACTGCTTCAAAACCTTCATCTTCTTCACCTTCACATTCACCTAGAAAGAAAACTGACACAGATTCTTCTGCATCAAAAAAGACAAGCATAGGTATGTCAGGTAATAAGCTTATTGTTTTCTAATGTTTTTATTAATGAGCATTTAATTTGTTTTTATTATAGTTGGTTCATCATAATCTGATATGGTTGTTAGCTATTTCTTTCTGGGTCATTCCACGTGAAAACAACCATTTTAAAGAAAATGTGTTGCATCATAGTCAGGTTTTGTTTTGTTTTTTTTAATTTTTATCATAGACAGACATAGTAGTGAAACCCTCAAATCTGAAATTTAAAAGTAATTTTTGCAATATTGGCTGAGATATAGCCATTTGAAAACTGACCATTTTTACTAAATGGCGGCCATCTTGGAATCTTATTATTGTTAAATAGCCATAACTTGAAACTATTGGCTCAAATTTTATATATCTGGTACCAGTTTGAAGCTATTTGTACAAAGAATGCATATTTCACATTAAAACAGTAGTAAATTTTCATTTATTTACTTTTTATTATGTGCAAACTGAAAATATCACCCAAAAAAAGGGCCGATTGTAATGATCCATAAAAATAAAAAAAAAATTCTCATGAATTTTTCTGAAACTTGGTAAAAATATTGCTCCATGGGTGTGCTTTAAATAATAAAAAAATTGGAGAGGTAAAAACTGTTTTTTAAATAAGTGATTTTTTTACACTTAAAGGTGTCACTAACCAAATAATGATCATTTTAGAATCTGTAAGTATTCCTAATTTAAGAAAAAATGGTAAAAATAAAATTTTCTAAAATCTAAATTAATGTAAATGTATATTCAAAACTTCTTTTGCACTAATTTTGTAGGAATTCTCCCCCCCTCCCTCCCCAAGGAAAAAAAAGTATGCAATTGGAAAAACTTTTACACTGAAAAATATAAGAAAATAATTTAGAAATGTAAATGCAATACATATAGATGAGGATTTACATTACATATAGGGGAAAGTGGGATGGAATGGGACAGTAGGTTTTTTCTTTATGTATCATTCTAAATATTTCATCAATCTCATATTAGATGAAGCAATAGTACCCCAATCTTCAGTTAAAAAAAGTAGCTGCTTGACGTAAGCTTCCAATTGTATAAAGAAAAAGATTATTTCAAGAATCAAAAATAAATTTACTTCATATACTTTTTATGCTTTCTGTACATTAATGATTTGTTTATGCATAGATGTAATAGTTCTTCTATTTATGAAACATTATACTGTATATTAACCATAATTTAAACTATGCCTAAAAGCAGCATTTCTGTTTATAATAAAAGAAGGTAGAGAGAGCAAATGGGACATGCCAGCAAAGGAAGGGGGGGGGGGGAATGGGAGAAGTCTAATTCTTACTTTTTAATAAGATTAACATAAATTGCTAATACACAAATACTTTTAAGGGGTAGTGTATTAATTATAGCATTGAAAATATATTCATTCAGCGCCACTTTTTAAATTTAATTTTTTTTTTCAATTTTTTGTACTTTTTTAGAACAAAATAAAACATTGTAAATGAGAATTTGATGTTTCTTCTTCAACTTAAAACCACTTACAGTTAATTTTGAGCTATTTTTCTTTGCCTAATAAATTTTACTTTTTGTTTTACATCATGTTCAATCCATCTTCTGAAATATTAAATACTTGTCCAATAATTTTTCTTCCTAATTTCCTTTCCTGTATATTTTACCAATAACCAATCATCAAAAGCTGGCCTTTTATTCATATCATTACCACCATTGTCAATATTTTCTCTTATTGGCATTGCTGAACTCATACTTTTAACCTCTTCGCTACTGGCGATTATTATAGTATTTTTAATTATTACTGAATTATTTCTTCTCTCGTTTGACTTCAGAGCGAGATTTTTGTTTTATTTTCATTAGCTCGAATCTTAGAATTCGAAACGTATTATTCTTATATCGAAATTTCCTTTATATTTGAGTATCATTTATAAAATGGGACAAAACTGATGTACCCATTTGGGTACTCAGGGACTGAAGAGGTTAATCAAATAGCTGTCAGAATTTGAGCCAGATGTATCATACCTTTGTTTTCACTTTTGGTTCAATGCAATTAAGTTTGAACTGTAATCTTTATTGCTTTTCTTGTTTTTTGTGTACTCTTTTTACTAACTCTTTTTCAATTTTCTGTTTTTCTGGAGTGTAGGTCAAAATAGCTGATTTTGCTTTTTTTCATGCCCTTTTTCAAAATGCAAGACAAGGCTTCGGGATCAATATACAATATTTAATTTTAAAATATTATATAAAAAAATATTTTAATGAGTAGTTATGCCTTATTAATGAAAATATTAGATAATGATGTATAAAATCAGTTAAAAAATGATTTTCATATCATAAGTTAAAAAGTCAAATTGAAAATTATGCCTACATTTATCTAGAGAGGCTGTTAGTTAGTCAAAATGAAAAACAAATGGATATTCTTAATGCTTTTCATTTAAAAAATAAACTGTTTTTTTTTTTTTTTTTTTTTATAATTATCGTATTTACTTGTGTATAGGGCCGCACGCGTGTATAAGGTGCACCTCTACTTTACAAGTAAAAATGGCGATTTCTTAAAATCTCGTATATAACGCGCACCATAAATTTTATACACTAATGAAGAATGATCAAATAAATTTCGGTAAAAAAAAAAAAAAAAAAAAAAAGGGGGGGGGTCAAAACAAGCATCACACCAGACCAGAAAACAAGACGAAAATGCATTTTTAGACTTCGGGTTGTAAGAGAATGACGGGAAATAGAAATGAGTGGCAGTAAAGAGAATTCCTAATTAGCATTTAGATAATGTCATTAGCTCTGTTGTATAAAAAACTGCAAGGAATGAAATAAATATGCAGTAATACTTCAATTAAGTAACATTTTCAGAGTTTTAATATCTTCTTTGAATAATTTCTTGTTTCACATGTATATCGTTCGACTGCATCCAACAGTATAAAATTATTCCGTGTATAAGCCACACTTAGGACTTTTGTTCTAATTTTTTGGAAAAAAGTGGGCCTTATACATTAATAAATACAGTAGGTTATTATTTGGTAACAAAATAAATAAATAAATAAATAAAAAGAGTTCTTCCCCATTTTACCTCGGGAAAAGAAGAAAAAAAAATATCAGTGAACACGAAAAGGACATCATTTTTTTGTTTCATCCTTGTATCTAATTTCCTAGTGGGGAAGGTTGAGCCATGGCTCATGTATCCCAATTATCACCATTTTTATTTATCAGACTAACAAAAAAGTTACTAACTAAAGCATACAGCATTTTGAACTATTTTAGATTCAAAATATTGCTGAAATTATGCTTATTAAATTTATCTGTATTGTTGCAGTTAAAAACAAAACTTAGATTTAAAAAAAATTATATATAAAACATTCACCTAAATATTTACTTCAGATAGGGGAAAAAACTTTTAATTGCCATATTTTCAAAATGGTACCAATGTATGTAATTTTTTTCCCATGTGTTCAAAACTGTAAATATGTTATGTTGCCAAATTTAGAAAGAAAAATTAACCTACTGTAGAGAAAATAGGAATGGTTCAAGTATCCCATATGATCAATTAATCCCCACTGTCCTCTATAGATTTTTGTTTGTGTACAGGGTGTTTTATAAAAGCTGAGCAAAATTTTAAGATGTAATAGTACACATCCAAACAAACTTTCATCAAAGAATGCATATTAAGAAATAAAACACAAAGTAGCTGGCGCGTTTGTAATCTTGGTCCACCCAAATTTTAAAGATACATTCCTGTTGTGAGTTATTGGAAGAAGAATGACACTAATAGCATGCAAATGTAACATTGGGAAGAAGAAAAAATGTTTTCTGAATTTTGCATTGATTAATACATAAAAGCCATTAGTCAGAGTGTTTAACTGGCAATCGCAATTGAAACATATCAGAAAATGTTATTCTTCACTAATAGGGAAATGGCTTATTGCACTTTATTTACCTAACTGCAAATTAAAGTAGCTCAGAAGTTCAATGAGTTAATTGCATGTTGTAATCTCAAGTCATTGAAGTTGCTTTTGTCAAAACATCCTGTACGCAGTACATGGTATTCTAAAATTTAGCTTGAAAATACCTAACATGGTTCAAATTAATTTTTCAGTTATTTTGTCTATAAGAAGAAATGTACGCTAATTCTTAGGTGCAGCCTTATATATCACTTACAAATGTTTATATATATATATATATATATATATATATATATATATATATATATATATATATATATATATATATATATATATCCCACATATTAATCTTAAATGTAATTCGGGTAAAAAATGCAATTTTAAATCAGACAGTTGTATGTCCAGATCTTTGCATTACCCCATATATGAATTTGTTCTACAAATTTCTTAGTATACCAAAAATAATTCTTCTAAAAGAAGCATATCATAAATAAAAACTACCCTTAAACAAATCATGCCTACATTATGCTATTTAGGGTTTATTTATTTTAAAAAATATTTCATTTATTTCAAAATGTATTGAAATTTTGTAATACTTGAAATCATTTATTTCAAATATCATTTATAAATTGGGTATTAAGACATGATACAAACATTATACATATTAAATTTGAAATAACATCTATTAAATTAACAAATCACTTATGAATGACTAACTAATAGAGTGAACCAGGTTTCGATTCCTGGCTTGGACATTTTTCAGTTTGTTGGTTTTATGCTTAGTTAACATTGTGATAAATCATGTATTAAATATCCAGTATTTTCAAGCCTAATTCCACTGCTGAAAATTAATTAAAACATAGATATGTGTTCACTGATGCTGGGTTTATTTGTGTCTCTTATTACATTGCAGGATTGTGTTCTCGTGAAAATGTTTTCATCTTGTGCTGTAGTTGCAGCCTTACTAACATATGTGAGTAAGAGATGCTACGATGGGTATTGTCCTTGTAGCTTAAATGTTACAGCACTTGGTGTGCCATTCCAATGGTTCTGGGTTTGATTCCTTAATTTGGCATATTTCACTCTGTTGGTTCTACATTTAGTTTACATTGTGATAAACCACACATTAAATATCCATGTATAATTATTTTTGTTCTAGCTTTTGTTGTTTTGTCAACTTAAGCTTTCTATGTGGGAGTCTGATCTGTAAAACATTTTACCTAAACATAATGTAATTTTTCTTCTATTTTTAATACATTTCTAAAATGATGTACATGTCATGATCATGTGTCATATAACATGACACAAGTCACTATTATTTTGCAGAGAATGCAACTTTTCAATTCACAATATTTTAAAAACTGAAATTACCAAAATTGTTTCTTAAAAAATTAAATTTTTACTCTGATATTTTATTTTTTGGTGTAATCACCTGAAAATTAAAAAAAAAAAAATGAAAAAAAAAATCAAAGTAAATGAATGACAATATCTAATTTAAAAATAAAAATATTTATAGCAAAATATTGTAGTAGATTTTGAACAGTTGTTTAAAAATATTTTTTATGTTACAACTTCATTAATACATAAACATCTAATTAGTAGAGTTATCTCTAAAATCCAGTTTTTTAATTAAATGTTTTCTATATCTAAATTATGTTACTCTAATTGTTTCTTTTAATTATTTTTGCATTTTCAAATAAGTTACTAACAAAAACCTGAGAAATAACAAAAGATATATCAAAGGAAAAAAACTGTACCTATATTGTATAAGACATATCCTATTTTTAAGATACATTTTAAGGGTAAAAAATTGTCTGGTATACCAGAAAATATGGTTGCTAAAATATTTATCAAACTAGGATCACTTATGAATTGTACAGCGAGGCAATGTCCATTTGACTGGAAATAATGTCTTCTGTCTATTTGTTGTGTAAAAAAGTTTAAAACATTGTATTCATAGTTAAATTACACAAAACTCTGCACTTTTTAAAATGAGGTCATATTTTTGATATTATATTTGCATTTTCAGTAAATTTTATTTTCAGACACCAATCAGACAGTCATTTGGTCTATGAAGGTTTAGAGCTTGAAACTCCAAATATTAAATCCATCTGTATTTGTTGGAAAACAAACTCCAGTTTTTTTAAGAATAACAATAAAATCTCTTAGTGTTTTTTTTTTATAACTGAAACTTCTCAAAATAAATTTCTGATAAAAAAAATTGTTAGACTTAGAGATGGGAGGTTCAAAGAACCAAGCACTGCAACCAAAGGTCTATTGTAGTAAGATAAAAATTGTTATAACTCAAATGTATTTTTTAATAATGATAATTTAAAAAATTTTGAAATTGAATTAAAAAAAAAAGTTTTATAAAGTTTTTAATAGAAATCTATTTTTAGAATCTTCAAGTATGCAAATCTAAAATTACAGCTCATCTGTAAGATATTTCTTGAGTTATGTTTACAAAATAACTTGCATTGCAATTTGCTTTGCAATGACTACAAATGTATTTAATGTTTAGAGTTTCAAATTTTAAACCTTCATAGTTTCTAAACTGCTTAACCAAATGACTTCTTGTTTAGTATTTTGAGGTAAAATTTGCTAAAAGCCAAATATGATGTCAAAAGTGTTTGTATTGAAAATTTCAGATATTAGTTTACTTTCACTCTGATTATCATACACTAAGCTTTTTAAATTCTGGATGACTTTTACTTTAAAACTCATTCTTTCTTCATAAGGAAAACAGAATTAAACTTTTCCTTCTAAAAAAATATCAATATGATTTATGTAGAAAATTGATTATGTGTGCAAAGAGCTAATTATATGTTTATTTTATAAAATTAATGGCATATGTTTATTAATTATAAATTCTATAAACTTATAAGAACTTTGATTTTTTAGAAAGTGCCAAATTTGCATCAAATGCTGCAAGTAGTGAAAGCTTATCTGTAAGTTTTTGTAACTTTTACATATTTAGTTTTTTCTTTATGTTTAGTGTAAACTTAATTGAACATTTTAAAACTTTTGTTAATGAGCTTGGATCACAAAGAATCTTGAGGATAATTTTAATCATTACTAAACAAATTTCTATATTTAAATATTTCATGTTTTCTAATTCTGTTTTCGAAGAACTCACTTGAGACTTTCTTTAAAAATATATTTTTGTTCATCACTAATTTATACTTTTTATGATTTTGTTATTCTTCCATGTATACTTCTTTCAATGCAAGAATGTTTTTAAGAATTCAGTTTTCAAATGATAAATATTAAAAACAATTATTTGCTTCTTAATAACGATGAAAGATGCAGCACAAAGTTTGAGTGATTAAAATCTTCAGATTTAAATGTTATTAGACAGGCATGTTTAATATACTGTTGCTGATAGCTATTGACACTATCTGTTATGTTAATTGATTGTAACAATATCTAATTTATAATTGTCATTCACTGTTAAGGTTTCTGTCCTTGCAGGTAAATACACTTGTGTTCCTATGCTAAAGCTATGGGAAGACTATTGTCTAATATCTTGTTTGCATTAGTGTTTTTTGCATTGAATAACTGAGGTCCATCTCTACATCGCTCTTGTAATATTTTTCAATTTTGGTTGCAAATATTTTTTATAATGGCACTTTCACTTTCAGAACCAGTTTTGAAAGTGAAAGTAACTTTATAAGAAATATTTGCAACTTAAATTGAAGCAGTAAAAAAGGAGCAATGCAATCTATTGATGGAATTAAGCTATCCAATGAAAAAAAAAATGTTGAAATGCAAACAAGATTAAAAAAATAAAGTCTCCATAGATTTGACATTAGCTCACAAGTCTCTGCCTGCAGGGACAAGAGCCAGCTGCATATTTATGGTTGTATAAATAACTGTGAATGCACTGAATTGTAAACAACGTGACAGACTGGTCTTAAATTTTTAAAAATGATTTTAACAAACTAACTTCTAAAGAATTTATTCTTTTAATGCTATACACCAACAGGTGTATAAACACAGTGACTGGTTTATGATATAGCACATTGGAAGTGAGGATCACTTTTTATTTTGAACTGAGACCTAATGAAATTTTCCATTGGAAGTGTGAAAGAAAAGTGGAAGAAATCTGTCAAGAACTGGATAATTAAATTCTCACTGCTGAAAAAGATGGTCTTGTTGAAAAGGAGATTAATCTTGTTGATTCTGCTAGATAGTCAAAAACTCAAGTTTTTAATATATTTAGATTTGAAAATCTAGAAAATGAATAGAAATTCTCTGAAGTACCCAAAAATTTTTAATAATCTTGCTTACCCTACTAAAACCAGTGTGTATGAAAGATATAAATATTTTTCCCATGTTGAATTTGGATAGGCCATTGAGTGTTATTGACACAGTTGAAAATATTTGCATGAACTTGTGATTTGCTGAAAGAAAAAAATGGACTGATGCATGACCAGACATTTCTTGGAATCCATGATGTTGGCTTAAAAAAACATCTTAAGAATTCAATGTTTTGGCAGCAGAAACCTATAAAAAATTCCATGAATTATTGGCTACAGTTTTTCTTAAAAATATCATAATTTTGTGTATGGGTTTAAAGTTATTGTGCTGAGTAACCATAAAATTTAATGGCAATTCTTAAGAAACCTATGCATTAAATATTTTCTATGATGCAAAGAATGGCTTTGAGATGGCTAAATAGAATTTTAAAATAAATTGTGTTGCAGGTAAGTAAACATTTTTGAAAGATACTTTATCTTGTGCATTTCCTGCTAGTGAAACTGTATCTTGTGCATTTCCTGCTAGTGAAACTGTTAATGATGACATCAAATTTTAAAAAAATTACCCATGAGTGAATATAGAATTGTCCAATTAAAACTGCATTGGATTTGAAGTTACAAATAGTCTTAAAATACAGTATAGATGGCTGACCCAAATCTTATAAAGGTATAGACTCTAGGTTTAAAATATTTCATAAATTTAAAAATAACTTTCATACTAACAATAGGTTGATATTTACCAATGAAAAAATTGATGTTTCTAATTTAAAACAAAGCATATTAGAATTATTTCATGAAGGTTCTTTTAGGGTTGAGAAGTGCAAGAAAAATGAGACAGACTATATGTACAAGTATTGATCAGGAATTGAACTTGGATGTAAAAAAAATTGCATCCTTTTTGTAAAATAGATAAAAAAATTAAAGTAAACAGTAAAGAGCCTTTTAATACTCTTGCAGTTTTGTACAGATCATTTGAGAATGTGAGAGGTGATATACAGTGGACTTTAAATTATTTAATTTTTGTAAACTATTACTCAAAATAGATAAAATTTTGTGAGTTTGTACACAACTGAAAGTAATGGCTAAATTAAGGTAAATTTTTTTTTCCAGATTTTGTGTCCTTATTAATGTGGTTTTTGATTTGCATATTTAGAAAATTTGTAAGAGATCGGATTTTAACTATGCTTTTATTAGTCTTCAGTTTTTTCTAAATAATGCAGACATGAAAGTTTTCTGCAGAAAAATTTGCTTTCTTTAAAAAAGCTAATCTGGCTGTTCCTGAGATCAATGGAAATCTGTCGAGAAATTGAGGGGGCAGGGAGTATGTCAATACCAAATTCTTTCTCTGTCATTGTCACTCTGCAGCACTAATTCCCCATGATTCTGCTACATGCATTCAGCATGTTTCAACTGGAGGTGGAGCTACTTTCATGACACATGCAGTGCATTACTTTGAGACTGAAAATCTAGGTCATTTTCTCTTTAAAAATCTTAGAGAAACATTAAAGAGAGACTCTCTTTAAAATTCTGTGAAGAGATCAGGTAAAAAATCACAAATTTTGCTGAATGATCATGGATTTTGTCTGACAATTGCAAATTTCTTCAAGAGTTTGTTTAAAAAAAAAAAGTACAGGAATTAATCGCGATTAAGAAGGATCAATTATAGTGATATGTGCTTGGTTCTTCTGTAATTGAAATTTCAGTTATAATTTATTCTTAGTGCAATTTTTTATTTGTTTATTTCAATTCCTATAGGAATTGAAATAAATAAATAAAAGATCATTCATCTTCATTCATATTTTAAAAGAAGTTATTCTAAGATTTAATAAGATCTGTTTATATTTTTATTTGTTCCAGGAAATCATTCTCAGCTTGTCTTCACTTTTAATAGATAAGTTGACTTTTTTAATTTCAAATCATTCAACTTTAACATCGCTTAGTTCTCTGCTAATCCAGATACAGGTAATTATTACTATTAATTTCATCTAAATCAAAATTTTTATTTATTTTTTATACTAGGAAAATAGTTTACTATATTGAATTATCAAAGAAAGTTATTAATTTTCTTTTGAAAGATTAGTTTAATTCAATATTATAGTTAGTAGTATTAATAACTTCACTTGTACTTATCATATAACACCATTTAGTAAAAAATTATGATTTACTAATAAATAATGACCTTCAGTGAAATTTTTAATTGTAAATCTGTTATTTCTTGATCAAATGTGCATGCCAGCTAATGTAGAAAATATAGTTAAAATTTTTGAAATAAGAATTGTTTAGGTGTAATATAAATGTATACTACTAATTTTCATATACATCTTTGTCATTGGTATGCAAACAATTGTGACAGAATAAGCTTTTATCATGTTATGGCACAGAGATTCGCAAAAGGTATATAAAAAAGGATAAATCTTAGTACATTTGGGGATTTCAGTCTAAAAAAAAAATCCAGCAGTAATTAGCGAAGAAATTAATTAAAAATCTGATTTTTTAATCATTTGTAGCTTAATACTTTTCAAAACTACAGGATTTCATCCACACAGAAATAAAAGTAGGGTGGATTTAACTAAATTTATGTACTGGCTTTTTCTTTCAAGAGTGATCTCTTCTGTTCTAGAAATGCCACAGATTCGCAAATAATGCCACAGAGTGCCAAATGAAATAAGCTTTCTGAATTTAAAAAAAATATATTTTTATCACTTCATAAAAACTCTAAAAATCCTTAGAAATCGATTTAAAAATTCATTTATTTTCATGTGTTTATTTTTTTTTCATCAGCGACTGAGTGTCTAGCAGTTCTATGAGGAGTTTCCATGTCATGTATAGTGTTGTCTTTAAGCCATTTTAGCTGGGGGCAGAACCCGACAGTTCTTTTTATCTCTTATGCACCCAGTGGCTCTTTTAAACCCTTCTGATGTTCTTGGCGGCAATTCAATTAATTCCAGGAAAATATTGCAAATTCTAGGGGACTCTAAACAAACTAATTCAAAATATTTTTGGTGAACAAGGTACAAGTGAGTCTTTTTTTGAAAAAATGTGCCGTTTTTAGGTAGATTTCGTATGAAATACTACCTATTGCATTCTCTCCCATGTTGGAATTTCTGAAAAAATTTTGCGGATCTACACGAATCATGACTCCTAGACCCCAAAACCACCATCAGTAAAAAAGTTTATATATCTATCTATCTATCTATCTCTCTATCTATCGGTGTATATCACTTTCTTCTAGACACGATAACTTCTATAATTATGCTCAGATCTTCTTCAAACTTTTACATAAAATCAAGGAGCCTAAAATCTCGGTCGAGTTCGTTAATGGGCAAAATCGGACCAAAGGGGTGGAAATAGGGAGGGTTTTTGTGAAAACAGAAAAAACGCGATAACTTCTTAATTAAAATAGATATCGAATCAGTTTAAAGTTTATATTACTTCTAAATAATGGGCAAAAAGTTTATGCATGACAGATTTTTGATAAAGTTAAAAATAGGCTCAAGGGGAGAAAAAAACGTGGTTTTTGGGAGAAAAAAATTCATAACTTCGTCAATTCTCAAGATATCAAATCCAACTAAATTTTATATAAATGTACTCAATACTATCTAAAACTTCTGTATTTACAAGTTTTTGATAGGACCAATTTTTACCGATGAAAAAAATTAAAAACGAAAAGAAAAAGGGGGGAGGAAAAAGAAAAAACCCATAACTTACTCAATTCTTAAGCAATCAAATCTAATTAAATTTATTTTACATCTTCACAATAAGATCTACAACTTTTATATTGACAAGTTTTTCATAGAATCAATTCTTATAGCAAAAATAAATTAAACAAAAATAGGAGTTGGAGAAAAAAACCTTAAATCCAAACTGCTTATATTCTGACTCATTTTAAAATTCATTTTCGATTTTAAACTCATCCAAATGACAGATTCTCTTATATAGGAACTATATAATGCGACGTATTGGCCAATTTTTTGATAAAGGCAGAATATATTTTTAAAAAGGCTGCCTAAAAAGGTATTTTGAACAGATTTCCCAAAATTATTGTCATTAAAAATTGATTAAGTATAACAAATTGCATTTTTTCTGAGTCATTTTTAAATTCATTTTTGTTCTCAAACCCATCCAATTTACAGGTCCTATTTAGGAACTATATAATGCGACGTATTGGCCAGTTTTTTGATAAAGGCAGAATATATTTTTAAAAAGGCTGCCAAAAAGGGTATTTTGAACAGAATTTCACGACGTTATCGTGATTGAAATTTGAGGAAATTAAAAAAATTGCATTTTTACAGAGTCATTTTTAAATCTTTTTTTTGCTCTCAAACGCATCCAGTTTACAGGTTCTCTTATTTACAGGGATGAAAGAGTTCCGCCTAAAGGCGGATTTCCGCCTTTTTGAAGATGATTTTGGCCATTCTCTGGATCGATGCAAAAATGCAAAGAAAATATTGCTGGTAATTTTGGGGGGGGGGGGGGGTCCAAGAAGCTCCGGGAGCAATTCTCGGACTTATCTTTCACCCGCTAAACTTCACCCACAAATCGCCGAAGAGCTATCTGTCAACGTAAGCGGTCAATTTACGTTCAAGAGCATCACATGCGGTACATTTCGCGGGGCGAAAATCTATTTTTAAGGACCGGGCAAACATAACTATTCTGAAGTTAAACTTTATTCCCGGAAGTGCCTTTTCTTTTCTCTCACTTATGGTTTACTGACAGTGGGAAACGAGGGAGATACAATGGTCACGGAAGATCACTATCTTAACCAACCCTACTGAAGGGAAAGATTCCCGTGCTACTCTTGGATTGAAGTTGAAGTGAAAAACTCATTTACATCAAACGCGCCGCCTGCAAACCGCAAAAAAACTTTGTGTGTGCCCGCAGCCTTAGACTGGCAGCTGTTTTCTGACACCTGGGTCCATAGGTCACTGTGACGCTGAAGAGAAAGAAAATCTTGGGAGGGAATAAGTTAATCTGGATTAATGAGCTTTAAAACAGTGACAATAATTTTTCAGTTGTTTTGTTTTCCAGAATAACTATTATTTTTGCAGCGCGACGGATACGAGCTAATATATATCTGTTTTATTATTATTGCACTTCAGTTCTGGTTAAAATATGTCAATTTTGTTAGGGAAAACTGACATAAGTCAATGTTTTTCCCCAACTTAACACTTTAACACTAATTAAAAAGATTTTTAGCAGAGTGCGTTCTCAGAGTGCAGTGAAGAAGCTTTCCCAAAATGAGGATGTAAAACTTGGCATATATTAAAAAGTCAAAAGAATAAAAGTTCTTGTAAAAATTATGTAAATGTATTCTTGCACAAATAAAAAGTCAATATTACTATGGCAGTTCATTTATTGCACTTGAAAAGGGAACACACTTGAATCACATTCGGAGTATATCAATAGAGTTCAAAAACATCGAAGATTTTACTTACAAAGGTCCATAGGAGCGGTGAAGTGGCGAGACTATTTAACTTTTAGAAACTTGAAAAACGAAATACGACTAACTAAACTAATCACAGAATAAATATAAACTTAATATAACAAGCCGGCAAGAATACACAGCATCCCGAAGACGACGTACCAGCCGGCATCTTCGTATCGTGATTAAAACACATTCAAAACAAGCGAAGTAACCGGAGAACGAAAAAGCATTTATACCTCCGCGTAAGAACGGCACGTGTCGACACACCCCCTTCCAGAAGGATCTGTCGCACGGCGATTCGCGGGAGTGGATGACGTCCGCTAATTGATGCAAGGATTACGTCATTACGATGCTATCGCCTCCTGGCGAAAAGATAGCGAATCGTGTATTCGAGAAATGAAAGTTAGTGACTAATGTTTGAATAAAGAACCGGGAAATGTAAATAAAGATAAAGTATAGGTCTAAAAGATATTTAACTAGACTGCAAATTAAAATAAAGGATTATCAATAAAACGTTATCTAATAGGATTAAATTAAGCAAAAGGTAAGTTTATTTTAACAATAATATGTATAAAAATAAAGTTATATTAAATGTATAAAGACCGATAGAATTAAATATTTTATATGTTATTTTAACTGGAGAAATATATTAAATGAGGCATTGAGAATATGGAAAGCTTGTTAAATCCTAACAAGTGCCCCCCCTCTCAATGTCTCGTTTGAGAACTGCCACAGAAAAATCCTTCTTTCTATAAAAAAAAATTCAACAAAAATAAATTCAATTAAACAAGCCGACATTAGCCCTTAAGGCCAAAAACTTGCATGTCCAACGGGACTACTCATTGCCAACTTCAAAAAAAAAATTTCCTAAATTAAACACCTAAAAACTCGACAACTTTTCTTAAATTCTTAAACTTCAAAAACTTAACTCTACCGTTAACGAGAAGAGAGAAACAGCAAAAAAAAATTTGCCAACTTCACATCTCCTTTACAAATTCAAAAACTTCAAATATATAACAAATTAAATTTTTAACAATAGGAAAAATTCAACAATATAACAATTATAAATATAAATCATCATACGTACCATCTTACAATAACATTTCAATTTGAAATGCTATTTCACCAGCTTACAGAAATCCGGTCTCTTGACCACAAAAAGAATAATTCATAATATAATTGAACAATCAAAAAAAATTCTTTATTTTTACAATAACAAATTTTTCGTCTCTCCTTGTAGCTTAAGAAATCTAATAATCTACTTGCATCTGATTGAAAAAGACAAATACACTACGGTCCAATCTTTCATCTCCTTACATCATCTAACATAACATAGGTCATTTTCTCAAAACCGACATTCGCTCATTCATCCACATAGAAGCTAATCAGATGCCTGTAATTAGAAACAATAATTAGTACAACAAATTATTAATAATTAAATCAGTCCAATATTCCATAATAAACAGTCTCTGAAACAAAAACCAGGTATAAAAAGCAAACATAACAATAAATATTTCAGTACCAATTCTTAACTTAATCAAAAATTGCAATAATTTCTAAATTTGCCACACAGGAGAAACTTTCAGCATTTCTTCAATCATTATAACAAAAAAAACTTAACAATAAATTTATTATATTCATAGATTCAATTTTAATTTTATCAAAACAATTATTCATTATCCAATTATTCAAAATTAAATCTCTATAAAAAATTTCTCTCAAACATTGACTAATAATCGGGACATAAGTGGCATTCTCACAACAAACTTAATAAAATAGGGACTTACAAAATAAAATTTTAACATGCCCGCAGTAGATCCTCCGGTAGCGGTTACCCCCCACACGAACTACCTCAGAAGTTCTCTGGCATTTACCTCCCTAGGGGTCACCCACCCGAAACGGAACTGTGGGCTGCTCGAACCCCCAAGAATAGAACGGTAGAAGGCACCATTTCTACCATCGGACGGGAAATTAATTGATCAATAGTCAAAAAGAGAAAAATTTATACCAAAACAAGTGGCCAAGAGATCTAAAAAATGCTGGCAAAAACCTTTAAAACTTTGCATAACAATTATGAAATGGCTATGTACACTCACTATAACATAGAATTACAAAATTTTACATTATGAAAATATTAAATATTGGTACGCATAATGACAAAAATTAAAAATTTCTTTACAAGAGTTTAATTACAAAAAAAAAAATTTCATTTTTCAAAAACAGTTTGAACAAATTTTAACAGATCATTCTTAGTTTGTGGTTTAGTAAAGACATCACTGAGGTTTGACTTACTAGAAACATATTCTAGTTCAAAAGCATTATTATAAATTAAATCCCTAATGAAAAACAATTTAACATCTATATGACGTGATTTATAATTCTCAATAGGGGATTTTACAAAATTTATAGCAGCTTGATTATCAGCATATAGTTTAGCTTTTAAACATAAGTTACGTATGATTTTCCTATCTCGGCACTCCATCATAATGCTATCAAACCAGACCAGGTTTTTCGAGGCCTCGGTCATGGCCACAAATTCTGCTTCCATAGTGGATAAACTGACACATTTCTCTTTAAACGTGCGCCAGTCCACTGGGGAACTGTCAACCATAACCATCTGCCCCCCTACCGATGTTCGATCGTCTCGATTCGCTGCAAAATCAGCGTCAGTATATGCAATTAACTTTTCTGAATTGCATTTTAAACGAAGACGGTAGTGTCGAGTAAATTTTAGGTAACCCAGTAACCGTAATAAACCATCCCAGTGATTAATTCCAGGATTAGCCTGAAACTGACTGAATATATTGACTGCATAACTAATGTCTGGCCGGGTTCTACTAGAAATAAACGATAAACAGCCCAGTAAACTTCTGTATGGAAATTTAGACATATATTTCTTTTCAGATTCAGAGAAAGGACAATCAACTTTAGAAAATACAACTCCTTTACTAATTGGGAGAGAGGAGATAGGGATTCTAAAACTCTTAAACCTTTCACATACTTCATCAATATAGCTTGATTGATGGATACAAAGTGAATCCCCTTTTTCTTCAAACTCTACCCCCAGGAGCTTACGGGTTCTACCTAAAAATTTTATATCGAAATAGTTACCCAATAATTTTAAAACTTTATCAATTGCCTTCTTGAATCTTCCAAAAATTACAAAGTCATCAACATATAAAAGCAACACTATGTCTGTCCCAAAAATATAAGTACAATTACATGATTCAAACTTTTTAAAACCAATATCAATTAGTACTTTATTCATTTGAAAATACCATTCTCTTCCACTCTGGTGGAGCCCGTACAGCGCGCGATCCAGCTTGCAATAAAGATGTTCTTTACCGGGAACAACGAAACCGGGCGGTTGTGACATGTAAACGGACTCCTTTAGTGGGGCATAAAGGTAGGCGCTCGTTACGTCACACTGAACGTGTGACCATCGGCAATACGAAACCAAGAGGGAGAAAAAGAATCGAATCGCCCCAAAATTAACCACAGGGCTGAAGGACTCATCATAAGATTCGCCCTTCACTTGCTTAAATCCCTGGGCTACAAGACGTGCTTTAAAACGAGCGATTCGTCCTTTCTCATCCCGCTTGATCGTATATACCCACCGGCATCCCACAGGAGTCACGTTCTTTGGTAATTCTTCCAAATGCCAAACCGACCGTTCGTTCATTACACCGATCTCTTTTTGCATCGCTGCAAGCCACATATCACGCTGCACGGACAGAGAAGCCTGTTTATATGTCCTCGGGACAACTATGTTGTCTAGTCATGCTGAGGGAGCTATATTGGAAGTTTCTGGGCTATCGGAACCGGTATCTAAATTTATAGGGATATAACCATTATAAGTATTACTTCCATGAAAGTCGAAAATGTCTGGGTTAAACCTGATATTATTTCTGTCGCAATACCGTTCCACATCTACAAGTGATCTTAACCTTTGATTTGACCCCTCTTCAAAATAATAAATATCCGTTCTATCTCCAGTTTTTCTCTTTACGGGTTTACGTAACCACCTGACTTCTCTTTTGGAGGAAACAGGGGTCTCGCTTTCATCGGAATCTGACTCAGACTCAGTGGTCCCCTCCCCATCAACCCTGGAGTCAGATGGTGTGCTGGAGGGACTCAAGGGTCTCACAGGGTCTACCTCCACTGCACCTTCACTCTGACTATCGCCAGGATCGATGGAAAAAGGATCACAGAAATCCGGGCCCATCACGACTCCACTGATATCTGAAGAATTATCGGATCCTGGGGTTTCTTTAAAAGATACACTTATAGATTCAACAATTTGGTCGGTTTCAGGGATCCAGATTCGATATCCTCTAGTATTAAAAGCATATCCGACCAGATAACCCTTTTTCGCCTTAGGATCTAGTTTTGATCTTTTCTGATGGGGAACTCCCACATAGGCTACAGTCCCAAAAGGTTTTAAGTGTCTAACTGATGGTTTTCTACCCCCATATAACTCAAATGGAGTTTTATTTAAAGACTTAGGACAAGTTCGGTTCCATGTGTAGACAAAATATTTTAGAGCTTCCGGCCAGAATTCGGGATTCAATTTACTTTCAAACAAGATAGTGCGTACCCCATTGACGGCAGTCTGCATAAATCTTTCAATCACGCCATTCTGCTGGGGAGAAAAGGGGTTGGTCACTTCGTGATGAATGCCCTTTTCTTCGAAAAAGATTTTAAAATTGTCATTGACGAACTCGCCCCCGTTATCCGTCTTAAAATTCTTTACTTTGCGACCCAAAAAATTTTCTGCACGTATAATATGTGATTTAACAACATCAAAAACGTCAGACTTTAATTTTATTGGGTATACAGATGCTCTACGAGAGTGGTCGTCCATTATTGACAAAAAGTACCTTTCTCCATTTCTCCCAGCAATATGACAAGGTCCCCAGACGTCGGCACTTAAAAGGTCCAAAGGTTTTTCAGAACGAATACTGCCAATGGGTTTAAATGATGGCCTCCGAAATTTATTAATTTTACAAACTTCACAAAAAAAATTATTATCTTTTAAGTTAGTTAACCCTCGAACTCCATTTTCTTTAAAAGTGTGAACCAAAATTGATGGACTAATATGGCCAAACCTCCGGTGCCACAAATGCATTTTATTTAGTCCATTAAAATTACTAACAGAATTTGATTCAAAAGACACATTTTTATTCAGTTTAGGAGCTCTAGGATATAACTGATAAAAACCACCTTTTAAATAGGCCTTAAATAAAATATCGTCTCCCCTCGTGATGTCTATTACTCCTTTACCACCCGTAAAAGACAATCCTTTCTTATCCAACTGAGGACCGGAGATCAAATTGCGTCTTAACTGGCTAGAATATAAAACATCAGTAAATGTAAACATTCTTTGGCCAAAGTGCAATTTTATTTCTCCTCTTCCCTCAATTGGAAAAGATACCCCCTTTACTGCAACATTTAATTTCTCATTATTTACTTTTTCAAATTTAACAAATAAATTTCTATTACTTGTGAAATGATGCGATGCACCTGAATCAAAGATCCAGGTGTCATCATCTAAAACATCACATAAATTAACATGAGAAATAATGTGAGTAAACTTACGTGAACTGTCCGAAAACTCACTATTCACATCTCGTCTACTTCTATCATGGCGTCGCCTTGCTCGATAGGGGTGGTCTCGTCTAGGACTGGGTGATCTGGAACTAGATGCTGTTGTCGCTCGACTGGAACTAGTCTGGCTATCAGTTAACTCCAGGGATCTCCCACGAGAATCATCCAGACGTTCACGAGATCTGGATACAGAAGAGGACCGTCTAGAAGTCGATTGCTTATATGTAGAAGAGGAATCCTTTCCATAAGTTGACGTTGACTGCCTTTCTTTACATCTTTTACTTGTATGTCCAGGTTTCCCACATCGCCAGCATATTATTTTCTTCTTATATTTTCGTTTTAATTTAGTAACATTAGCAGTTGGAACAACTTTAGCATTATCCATGTCTCTCACTTTAAGTCTGGTTTCCTCAGCCACCAGCTCCATTACAATTTTATCAAATTTAAAGTCCGTTTCCGGCCATCGTAGAATATTCTGCACCACACCGTCAAATTTTCTTCCCAGATATCTAAGTAACTGAAAGTTCACATAAATTTCACTAAAATCTTTATCCTGATCTCTTATGACATTTAACAGCCTTCTCAGTCGGGTTGCATATAAATTAATAGACTCATTTTCCATTTGTTTACACTCTATTAAATCAGTAAAGGTCTTCATATGAAATGCCCTTGAGTCTGGATAAAAATTAAGCTTAAGTCTTCGCCAGGCATCTACAGCATTCGTACAATCGGCAATAATTCTTTTATAATCATTCTCTATATTCAAAAATATTACCGACAATGCTTGACTGGATTTCTGTTTAAACTCATTAACATCTTTATCAGTAACCGTAGCACTAAGTTCCAAGAACTCCTTTCCAGATTCCACAACATGCCACAAACCCTTTTCTATTAAAACATATTTAATATCAATACTCCAATTGGCATAATTCAATGCATTTAATTTTTCTATACTATTGACTGCCATTTTTAAAGATTCTATTAAAAAATGTTAAAATTCAATTCAAAAACCAAAACAAACAAAAATGTTAAAAATTTTTCAGTTAAAAATTACTTCTTGATCTGCATGAACAGGAAAAATATCACAGTCTCTTTTAAATAAACCATAAAACTGGGAAAAATTATTTAAATCTTCGGGCCCCCCCCCCCCCCCCTCATTTATTCAACAATCTTCATTAATTCTTTCACTATTTTTAACTTAGGAGTAGGGCCACATCGTTCCTCCATTTAAATGCACTTCAAAAACATTATAAAAATATTTCAAAAACATATTTCTTCTTATATTTAATTCATCCTCTTATGGGTCTCCGCCCATAACCTTCACTTGTTAGGGAAAACTGACATAAGTCAATGTTTTTCCCCAACTTAACACTTTAACACTAATTAAAAAGATTTTTAGCAGAGTGCAGTGAAGAAGCTTTCCCAAAATGAGGATGTAAAACTTGGCATATATTAAAAAGTCAAAAGAATAAAAGTTCTTGTAAAAATTATGTAAATGTATTCTTGCACAAATAAAAAGTCAATATTACTATGGCAGTTCATTTATTGCACTTGAAAAGGGAACACACTTGAATCACATTCGGAGTATATCAATAGAGTTCAAAAACATCGAAGATTTTACTTACAAAGGTCCATAGGAGCGGTGAAGTGGCGAGACTATTTAACTTTTAGAAACTTGAAAAACGAAATACGACTAACTAAACTAATCACAGAATAAATATAAACTTAATATAACAAGCCGGCAAGAATACACAGCATCCCGAAGACGACGTACCAGCCGGCATCTTCGTATCGTGATTAAAACACATTCAAAACAAGCGAAGTAACCGGAGAACGAAAAAGCATTTATACCTCCGCGTAAGAACGGCACGTGTCGACACACCCCCTTCCAGAAGGATCTGTCGCACGGCGATTCGCGGGAGTGGATGACGTCCGCTAATTGATGCAAGGATTACGTCATTACGATGCTATCGCCTCCTGGCGAAAAGATAGCGAATCGTGTATTCGAGAAATGAAAGTTAAGTGACTAATGTTTGAATAAAGAACCGGGAAATGTAAATAAAGATAAAGTATAGGTCTAAAAGATATTTAACTAGACTGCAAATTAAAATAAAGGATTATCAATAAAACGTTATCTAATAGGATTAAATTAAGCAAAAGGTAAGTTTATTTTAACAATAATATGTATAAAAATAAAGTTATATTAAATGTATAAAGACCGATAGAATTAAATATTTTATATGTTATTTTAACTGGAGAAATATATTAAATGAGGCATTGAGAATATGGAAAGCTTGTTAAATCCTAACAAATTTCAGGTCAACCTTTTTTAAACATTTTTTTAGTTGCGTTTGAATTTATTTCGAGTGGAATTTTCAGTTATAACTAAAATACCCAAACGCGAGTGCGTGCAATACTTGACTACTAATCATAATTAAGAGTTTTAAGACTGATATCTTCATCATTATTATTATAAATACTGTTGATCGATGAATTATATAATTTCTGAAATAAATGAGAATATGGCATTGATAAATTATATACATTCTGCCACCAAGAACTCTAGTATAATTATTTATGGTGCATTTACACTCCATTTACAAGTACGGTTTTTACGATATTTGCGTTCAGAGGTAAAGGTCTGCACGGGGCGGGCCTCGGTCCGAAGCCCGAGCACGGCCCGCGGGCCGGGTTCGGGCCGATTTCCATTAATGTCATTCGGGCCGGGCCGGGCTCGGGCCTTGCTTCTGAAGACTCAGGCGAGGGCCGGACGGACCTAGTCAGTAATCTTTTCAGGCCGGGCTCGGGCCGTAATTTTTTTTCCTGGAGTATCGGGCCGGGCCGAGACTAACTTACTTCTGTAGAAACCGAGACTGATTTCATTCTTTTTAGTCTTCACGGGGACAAAATAATCACTTCCTGTTGGATCTCCCCATATGAAAATCCTTTTCTCGACGTGGAAATAAGTCTGTTCACAAATCAGTAAAGTTTGGCTTAATCCAAAAATTTTTGCAAAATAGGAATATACTTTTAAGTCGTCATTATTCTACAATTAAGCATTAGAATTTATTCTTTTTAAAGAATCGTAGATCACTAGACGTCTCAAAATAGAATTAATCACATTTAAAAAAAAAAAAAAAAAAGATTATGACGAAATTTTTGTTTAAACCGAAAACTGCAAATTTTTTTTAAAACTTCATTCCTGCAAAATGAATGCAACAATACGCGAGAAAAAAAAAATATATTGAACATTTACATCTGCTAAGAAGGAAAGGTATTTTTTTCTTTCCAATGTCTTAGAAGATTTTACGTTTGCCGTATACCATTTTTTAGATTTTTTTTTTTAATGCATTAATAATATTAATGATAACTGAAACATTTACATACAACAAACAAAGATTCATTAAAAGCGTAAATATCGCAACCTATGGCACTGCTGCTTAAATAAAGATTTTAAACATGAAAGAAAAAAAAAGAGACTAATTTTTTTTTTTTTTTTTTTTTTTTTGTCTGAACTTTTCCGGTAGACTAAAGATCAATGTTCTGTAGAAATTCACCCGAGCCGGGCCGGGTTCGGGCCGAATTTTAAATTTTTTTTCCGGTCCGGGCCGAACTCGGGCCGGGTCACTCCAATATTTTTTGCGTTCGGGCCGTGGAGACCTCTATTCAGAGGCTGCTTCACCACTCAAGAACGCGCGCTCGCTAATGTTAATCCTATGGGAGAAATCTTTTTAAGCATACAGTTTGCGTTTTGATAATTTAAATTTTATTTATTTTGTATTGAATACTTGAGGTTATTATATACAAAGACCGTTTTATAATTTTTCAATTTTGTTTGCAGATTTTTTTTTAAATCTTTAGGGATATTTTTACCTTTGGAATCTGTTTTGAAAATAAAAATATCCCCAAATATTTTTTGAATAAATCCGTCGTTTTATCGTGAATTTTTGACAATTTGTTGCTTTTACTCAATTTTTTTAGGAACTTTGCCGGTTTTTTTTTTTTTCGAATTTTATGACAGGTTAGGCATTTTTCGACAAAATTTGTCATTTTTTTGCGTATTTTTCGATGAAATTTGCCATTTTTTCACGATTTACGACAGAACTAACCATTTTTTCGTGAATCTTTTGACGTAATTTGCCATTTTTTCGCGAATTTTGACAAAATTTGTCATTTTGTCAAAATTTTTAAACAAAATTTGCCGCGTTTCCGAGTTTTTTGACGAAATTTGCCGTTTTATCGCGAATTTTTTGACAAAATTTGTCATTTTATCGTGATTTTTAGACAAAATTTCTCGTTCTTTCAAGATCTTTTGAGGAAATCTGTCGTTTTTCTGTTAGGTCTACAGAAGGTTGATGGCTGTGGTCCCCTGTTTTATCAAGAGGTACACATTTATACTGTGAATTTTGAAATTTTTTTTAAAAATCAAATTTTTTGTAATTTTTATGTTTTTGTAAAATTTAAAACTGCACTCCAGTCTATAAAATGTCGTCATTAGAATTTTTCTATTTTTTCTCTTTATATTTGGCATCTGAAGTTGAAAAAAATTTTCCTCCTTTTTTTCTTTGGTCCACTTTCATGCCTGATAGGAACTATATTATGTGACGGAGTGGCCAGTTTTTTTATAAAGGCAGAATATATTTTTTAAAAAAAGGCTGCCAAAATGGGCACTTCGCACAAAATTTCCCAAAGCGATCATGATTAATGAACTTTGGGTATTCAAATAACAAATTGGTTATTTTATGACTCATTTTTAAATCCAATTTTGCTCTGAAACGCATTCAAATGACAGTTTTTTGTTACTTAGGAACTATATAATGTGTGTATTCTTCGATTTTTTGATAAAGGGTGAATATATATTTTTTTAAAAGCTGTCAAAGTAAGCACTTCGCAAAAAAATTTCCCAAAGCGATCATGATAAAAGAATTGAGGTTGTATTCAAATAACAAATTGCTTATTTTATGACTCATTTTTAAATTCAATTTTGCTCTCAAACGCATTCAATTGACAGTTTTTTGTTATTTAGGAGCTGTGTAATGTGCCGTATTGATCAGATTTTTGATGAAGGCTAAATATATGTTTAAAAAAATCTGTCAAAGTGGGCACTTTGTACAAAATTTCTCAAAGCAATCTTGATTAAAGAATTGTCGATGTATTAAAATAATAAACTGGGTATTTTATGACTCATTTTTAAATTCAATTTTGCTGTCAAACGAATTTAATTAACAGTTTTTTGTTATTTAGGAACTATATAATGAGCATATTGGTCGATTTTTTTAATAAAGTAAGAATATAATTCAAAATATGTTGCCAAAATGGGCATTTGAGTAGAATTTCATTTAAGAGGATTTTGATAAAACCAGTTCTTACAGAAAAATGAAATTAAAAATTTTTTTAAAGCGGTTGAATAAAGTAGTTAAACTGAGTTTATCTCTAATCTTTTTTTTTTTTTTTTTTGAGATGAAAACTTTTCGAAATCTACCTCCACCTATAGGCCATGCTGAAAGGGATTTTTTGTAAAAAAGTGGTTCCTTTTTTTAACTGCCCTTTTATTATAATATTTTTACCTTCTTTGAAAAATTATAGGTATATACCCTATATATGCAATTAAAGTTTTAAAATATTGGTTTAAGGAGAAAAAAAAAAAAACTTTTTATTAGAATATTTTAACCTTCTTTGAAAAATTATAGGTGTGTCCTATATATGCAATTAAGGTTTTTAAATATTTTATTGCTATATTTTGCAATGAAATGGACTTAAATTTTTTAATTTTATCTGCTTAGCACCCTCCAACTTTCTTTATACTGTAGACTCCCTCAAATCCACATCCCTAAAATCTGCACATCATTACAGATGTAAACAGCGGAACTTTCTTTTTAGTTATAGGGGCAAAACTATAGAATTTTTTAGTTTTATATCATTTTGTATACATTTTAATTTGTAATTCTGGATAATATGACTTAATTCATGGTTTTTTTTTTTTTTTTTTTTTTTTTTTTTTTTTTTTAAAGGAAGTAAATTTATTTCTGACAAAAAAAATCAAGGTATTGCTGGTATCACTGGTAATCATAATCTTTTTACCAAATACATTTATGTATTAAACAAGCTTTTTTGGTTGCTAAGACTGTCTAAACCTGAAATAAAACTTTCTTAATTTATGGTTTTGATATGAATGAATAGAGTACTTTTTATGGGGAATGTTTCGTTGAATAATTCAAGGAAAATCTCATCTTTATTATGTATATTTAATTACACACCATTAATTATTTACTTGACCTTTACTTTTAATAATTTTGAAAATTATCTTACTTCTTATTTTAATGTATTACTTTACATAATTATTTTAATATTTTACTATATTACAAGCATTCATCATAATTTTGATTGTATTATCTATATTCAAATTACTGTTTGAAAAATATAAATAAATCTTTGACCAGAAATCCACAAAATTCTAAAATTTGCATGACGTCTGGTCCCAAGCTATGTAGATTTGAGGGGGGGTCTACTGTGTTAATATTTTCAAGTATTCAATAAAAATAAAAGTAAATTTTGCCTTAATAGCTTGGTCAAAAAATTTTTTGTTTCCAAAGAACAAATTCTAATTTTGTCAAATGCAGTCATCTGAGATGGACAAAATAAGTGTTATTCAATTTTTTGGACTGTTCTTGTTCAGCTACAGTGTGAAGATATTGGCCATAATGAGAATGATAGTGTTTTTAGGTATATGCCAGCTATGACACACAGTGCAGTGAAGACATGAATGCCTGTGTACTTGAATATATCTAAATTTTAAGCTGTAAAAGAAACAGTTTAATTATTTAGAGCTCTTTATTAATGGGCTAAAAACTTTACATCGGTACTTATATGTAAAGATTACAATTTTTAATCGATATACAAAAGTTAGTAAAAGAATAAATTAGCAGTTTTAAATAACAATAAAGTACTTTCATGAAAATGTTTTATCTAATAGATATTTAGTGTAATACATCGAACAATTTAACAAAATTGAGTGAATTAATATAAATATCTCAGTGACTACGTTATGGATAAAGTATTTGTTTAAATGATATAAAATGTTTTTGACCAAAGTTTTATAGATATCAAATGCTAGAATTAAATTAATCATTTGCCTTAAATGCATTGGCATTTATTTTAAAGGGGGGATATTTCCCATGTTCTTTCATTTTTTAAAAAGCATTAAAATGAATAATTTAGCTCACTGATATTTCATGATAATCTGTCTGGCTTTGGGCCACCCTTTGAATTCAACACTGAACAAGTATTACAGCTTCTCAGAATAAAATTATAGCCACACAACTAATGCTGATTACAATTACTGAGTTTTTCAAAATAGCAGTTAGAACTTTAAATGCTATTCACTTTCAGTTTTTTATACCTTTCCTTGTTTATAAAATTGATTTTATGAAAGTTTCGTTTAAGAATCTTTTTCTTATGCTATTCAAATATCTTCTTTCTTAATAATAATAATAATAATAAAAAAAAAGCATTTATTTTTTTCTCTTATTTTAATTCTTTCAAATTTTGTGTTACTGTTAATAAATGCTATACTGATACTTATGAAAAAAATTTTTAATGGGTTTTTGAAAAAGAAAAAGTAAATATTTAATATTTGTATTTTCCTTTTTATTAGACGCGTCTAATGGATTGGCAAGCCTCAGCTTTGGATGGTAGGTACTTTATGTCTCGATTACAAGAAGTAGAACAATATCTTCATCATTATGAAATTGGTGCTGTTTCTGGTGATTGGACTTGTCAGTGGGATAGGTAAAATAAATTTTTATCTTCATTTATTGTTATTTATGCTTAGATATTATGTATTGCATTTTATTTTCCTTTTTCTGCTATTCGGAGTATCAGCTGTCTTATTTTTATGTGAGTATTTTCAGTATTCTACAAGTATGTTGCATCAATTAAGTTGCTGAAATATCATATTTGCTCTTACAATTTTCACTTATCAACTTTAAGATTTTACTTATTAGGCAAGGGGCAGGGGATTTGCATTAAAATTTTAGATATTTTAAAATGATGAAGTAGGGTTTCATAAAGAAATAAACTGTATGTGGCCATTTGATTTTTGTTGTAAATCTACTTAAAAGAGAATTCAAATTTAACCACTTCACCGGCGATGGGTATGGGGAAACAGTGCTTTTAACCCCGAGTTATCTCGGGGCAGACAGATAAGTGGTTAATTTTAGTTTTGTATATTGACTTAAATTTTTCTCCTGCTTTTTACTTTATCTCTTGAGTCCTGTTTCTCTCTCTCATGAGAATGATATCTATAACTTACACCCTCTGTCATATCCTGTAACAGAACTCTGTAATAATAATAATAATAATAATAATAATAATAATAATAATAATAATACAGTGCATGTCAGAAGTTTAAGCACAATAGAAAATTTCAAAATAAAATTTTATTAATGGGTGAAAGTTACATCCCTTTTCACATAACCTACAAATTGTAGTTTTAAAAAAATAGTTAGCAGATTCATGCTATAAAATTTATCTTAAATAATAAAATTTATCAAAACAACAAAAATGAGTGTGTCAAAAGTTTAAGCACAGTAGTTTTTTAGTCTTTAGCAGAACAAGAATAAAAAAAATTAATACTTGATTATTGCTCCTTTCTGCTGAATTACTTTAAATATATGGTCTTTCATTGTTAAAATGAGGTTCTGTATTGTTTCTGGTTCATTTTTAAACCAAGCGTTTTCAATGGCATCTTTCAAATCTTTAACTGAAGAATACTGCTTTCCATTTGGGTAAACTGCATGAGTCAGAATACCCCACATATTTTTTATAAAGTTTAAATCAGGACTAATTGCCGGCCATTTCAAAACAGACACTATTTTCGACTTAAGCCACGATGTAGTTCAGTTTGAGGTATGGATGGAAGCATTATCATGTTGAAATAACCATTTTTCCCCCTTAAAACCTCAGCAACAGGAAGCAAATGATTAGCAAGTGTCTCTTGGTAGTTTTCAAAGTTTTCACGACTACTGACAAGTGCTAGAGATGTCTGACCATTGAAAGAAATAGCTCCCCCATACCATTACAGAACTACCATTATGTTACCGCCTAAATACACTCCTAGGTTCTTTATGGAGATCATGCCAATAGTACTTAAACCCATCAGGGCCATCGAGATTCCATTTTTTTTTTCATCACTGAATGTGACATTCAGCCACTTTTCACGAAATGACAAATGCTCTTTGGCCCATTGTAATGTAGCTTCTTTATGGTGTCATTTGAGACACGGTAATCAAGTCATTTTACTGTATTTGATGCATTTGAATTCCAAAACTCTTCTATAAACTTTTTTTTTTCAATATTTGTTCTCCAACTGCATATTTTATTTCTGAAAGGGAGTAATTACCAATTGAAGCGAAATTTCTGATGCGGCTATCTTCGCTCAAACTAGTCACTCGCGCCCTTCCTGAACAAAATTTTTGTTTAAAATCATTATCACGAGCCAAAATTTGATGAAAACCTTGTTTTGACCTTTTTAATGCACTTGCAATTTCAGAAACAGAATTGCATTTTGCTCTCATACTCCAAATTTTTATCATCTCCTCCTTTGAAAATTCTTTCAACTTGGGCATTTTGTACTAACTCAAAAACAACAGCGGACTGCTTCTTATACACCCAGAAATTGTTTGCATGCACAACCGCTTACGTCAGACTGTAAAATTTGCATAAAAACGATTTTGTGCTTAAACTTTTGACATGGTCATTTTTCTTCTATTCTTAAACTCCATGGTTTGAAATAAAATTTAAATGTTAATTTAAATGAATATGGTGTAAAAATAGATATTATTAACATAATACAAGACAGATATTGAAATTAAAGGTAATATTTAAAGTTTTATTTTAAAATTGCTATTGTGCTTAAACTTTTGACACGCACTGTAATAATAATAATAAAAAGATGTATTTGCTTAGCTTATTTGTTTTTTTAAAATAATTTGAAATGCCCAATGAAAAAGTCATATTGCCATGGATTAAAAATTATAAAGGAGAGCCACCAATGGTATATTGATATTCAATAAATGTTTCTATTCAAACACTTGATAATTTTAGCTATCTCTTAACTTGGTGTTTTTTTTTATAGTTAAGAATAACTGAATAGGAATATATTCTTGCATTTAAAATAAATAGGTTGTTTAAAAATATTTTAGTTAGTGCAGTTAAATTATCTTTTACTCATTAATACCATCTTGAATACATTATATAATCAGTCTCGGCTTTCATCTCTGAAATATCATCATTAAATATTTGTTAGAAAATCTTTCATTTCAAACCTCTGTTTTTCTACAAAGTGTGTAAGGATAAAAGCTTATGTATTCTGTGCTTTGAGCATGTGTTAAAAATGAGACACCTGGCAAATAATTCTGGGAATTCTTCCTCAAGTATGTAAATGTTTTTTTACTTATAACCATAAAATAACTTCAGTCATATCACTCATTTCAACTGTGAAACTTTTTATTCAATAAAATAGCTGACTGTTGAGTATTCTTATAATTTTATGCATCATTGTCTTAAGATTACTTTTGCAATATCATTGCAATTTATTCAGAAACCATGCCCATAATTTAACGATTTTAAGAAAGGTGTTCTGGATTATGCAATGCTGCTATCAATAAAATAATAATATTAATAGCTGACATAACATTTCACCCCCCCCCCCAAAAAAAAAGATAAATAAATAAAAACTGATTAACCTTGTAAGAGAATATTTCTAAACTGTGAAATACTTTTTTAAACAAAATTTCTTGTAACTGAAACTTAAATTTTTAATTAACAAGCCATCTTATTTTTTTTTGTCGTATTTCTTTTATATAGAGAAAACAAAAGGTACTTTTACTTGAATAGCAGAACTCATCAATCTCAATGGTCTTATCCAGAAGAATTATGTGATAAAGAAAATTCATGGATGCCATCATCTACTGATCTAGCTTCTACTTCAACAGCATCATCTGAGCGGTCTCTAGAAAGAGATGAATTGCAAACCGTGTCATCTTCTGTCCCAGAAGGACAACTTAATAATAAAACTTCTACTTTTATTAATGAATCAAACAAAGGTACTCAATGTTATATTTTTATTATATTTTATCATAAATTGTTGTTGATAAATTAATCATGATAGAAAATTACAGAGTAAACTTGTTAATTGATTTTCAGGATTATTCTTAAATAAGTCATAATTATTTTATAAATTGAACTCAGCAAAATTTAGAAGTTATTCATATTTACTTCCGCTTTATTAGTTCATTTTATTTAAATAACTGTTTTTCTGGCATGATTCATTTTCTTTTTCTGAAATGAAATGTTGTATTCTGTGTGATTCAGTGCTCCCAAATGATCCCCTTAGGCACCTTTCTGTGACCTGGGGGGAAAAAAAAACCAAAAGCTCAAAAATTGCAGAGGACAAAATTTATTACAGTGGGCTTAAGTATTGTAATAACTGGAATTCTTTCACGAATGTTAAAAAATTACCACAGAATACAAATTTTAAGAAACTCATTAAGAAATCTCATTGAAATTCCTAAAAAATGCAAATTTCATCAAAGATAGCAAAAAAAATGTAAATTTTGTCAAGACTGAAAGAGAGGGGGGGGAACCTGTTAATTTCATCAAAAGATCTCAAAAAAGCACAAATTTTGTCAAAAGACCGTGGAGGGGAAAAAAAGTTAATTTCTTCAAAGGGTCGCTGAAAAAGCGTACAGTTACTGCAGGGAGGTGTATTCTCCCATTCTGGTGTAACATTTCAGATTTTTTTTTTTTTTCAACTCATAATCACCACTGGTATTCTATTTTTATACTCCACTAAACAAAAAGTAGGGAAGACTTCTCTTTTATTATGCACTTTTCATTTATCAAGGAAAAACTTGTCTTAGCCAGGCCTGTTATTACATGACCAGTTTTTGAAACCAAATGTCAAAGAATTATCACAAAATGTGCAAAAAAAGAAAGAAAATTCATCCAGTATATATTTCTATCTCTATATATATATAATTATATATATTTAAGTAACTAATTCTGTCACCACCACTGCAGTTAATGAATTTTTTTTTTTTAATGACCGAAGGTCTTTTTTCGCTAATATTAAGAAAACTATTGCCTACAAAATATATGAACATTGGTAATACTCAAAATATACAGAAGTGTTACATAGAAATAGGTGATAAACACAGTGATGCAAACAGTTTTAAATTGTGGAACTATTTTAAAAGATTTTCAATTTTAGTTTCATCAAAATCATTCCATAAAAATGTCTTACTAATGAACAAATGAACAAAATAAACAAATGAACAAAATGAACAAAAACTTTGCATAGGAATTTAATCCTTTTTTCTAAGGATATACATTACAAGCTTGTGGATGTGCAGACAGCATTTATTTTTTCTTTTCCTTTTTTATAATGTTTTAATTAAATTTTCACATTTCAATAGATATTTTTAATCTCCTGACTGCCGCAAACAGATTTTTCTGTTCACTAAGCTGCAGGTTTCAAAGTAGCATAAGCAATATTTAAATTAATATAATTCTACAAATAAAACCAAGTTTTTAAAAATTAAGCTAGGATTAATGCTCTCAAAGATTACACACCTATAGGTAATAAAATATTTTGTATCAGGTTTGAAAAAACATCTTTTTTTAATATTTTTAATAAATTACGGGGAGAACAGCATTACAGTTTTGCCCTTTTGCTCGGCAGTCAGGGGGTTAAACACATTTCAAACAAAAAGTCATTGTGATAAATTTTTTTAAAATCCATTAGATTTTTAATCACAGGATTTAAAAGAATATCACTGTTTCATAAGCATTTTCAAAAAAAAAAAAAAAAAAAAAAATTAAAAGTTTGTTACACAATGCATTAAAAACAAACCATTTTTGACATGTTTCAGTTCCAGTCAAGATAAGTACACCAGATAAGATGTACACCAGTACATCTCATTGTCAGGTGTCATTTGTATTGCCCATGAGACAAATTTTGTGGTTCTTATGGTTTTTATGGTTCTTATCTTGATTATAATCGAAACATGTAAAAAAGTGTTTGTTTTTAATGTATTGCGTAAAACCTTTTATTAAGTAATGGAAAATCTATTTTAAAAATTTGTTCTTTTAAATTGTTGCCAATTGTAAAACATTCCAAAAAATACTTTTTCCTTTTAAATAAAGTATTTGCATGTGATTATTAAAAAGAAAAATAATTTTTTTAAAATAAGAACTAAGTGATCACATTTTAAAAGCAGGAAAATATTTAACAATTCGTCACAAATGTTGTATTTACATGTGAATATTAAAAAAGAATGAGGAATTTTAGACAATTTGAGAGCTGAAAATGGGGAAGGGGGGAAGGGTGTCTTATACACAAGGTAATGAAAAGGAGTAGTCTTATACACAATATTTGTACTGTTTTTGCAAAAAAAAAAAAAAAAAAAAAAAAAAAAGTAGTAATAATAAAATTAAAAAAAATAGAAGATAATCATTGAATTTTGCAAGTCTTAACTAATCACTTATGAGCCTCGGTTGGATTGGGAAATAAAGCGGGCAATGGTCATTTCCCTGCGATTTACAAATAAAGTTGAACAATAATGACTTTATAATTGCTTTACAGGGGCATTCCTTTGAACATTTTAATCCCCTTTTTTTAAAAAAAATTCCAATCTGAGAGTGTTTCTAGATATTTCTCCTGAAAGTCCTACAATGCAAAGAAGTGTTATATTTTAGCAGTCTAAGAAGTTATTTACCCCCTTGTAAATAAGTTAAGGGTTGAATAGATTTTTTTTTTCTTTTTAAATATCATTGAATTGGTGTGAATAGATTGCAAAATAGTTTAAATTTCTTTGGTTTTATATAATTGTATTGTTAAAACTTTTAATTAAAATCTGATTAGAAAAGTAAAAAAATAAATAAATGAAGGTTACTAATTTGATGAAAATTTATTAATAGTTTTAACCTCAATTACAAAGTATTTATCTACATCCTACCAGAAAGGGTTTTGACTTACACTTGAAAATTCAATTTTTTTCAAGATTTTCCTTAAGATTGAGAGGTGGGAGGCAATTTATACATGAGTCTATACAGTAACATTAATATGTGTGAAAGTTAAAAGCAGTAAATAAGAGAAATTGCATCACATTTGAAATGTCCAAGTATTGTCAAACCATTTAAATTTTTAAATATTTTTACACAAGAGATTTATTTCATATTTTTGGTGATGATTTTAACAAATATTGCAAATTCTAAGACAATTACAAATAACAATTCCTTTCTTACAACAAAAATATTTTCACATTACAACAAAAATATTTACTCAGATTAAATTTAAAATGCATTTTTTAAGACAATTTTCCTAAAACATTAAAATTCAAAAAGCCAATGTCTTCTTATAAGCTTATTTTCAAATGCTATTTAATGATCTTATTGATTCAATCACAAAAACCGACATTAAATGTCTCAACAGCAGCCAATTATACCTTAAAATACCTCAATGCAGTGCGAATGAATGGGAAATCTGTTTATAGGGAGATCATCATTGGTTGTTTAATTATTATTAAGTCTTCTGTAATTTTTTTTTAAAGTAGATCAAATCAATGTGTTTTTAGTCTGTGGTGTTTGAATGGGATTTAGTAAGCATAGCTCATATGTGACAGAGCCCTCTAGTTTATCAGAAGAATGCATTGGAATCATGAAAATAACTTCCATTGTTTTATGGATTGCTTTAGATCACTTCCCAGGAGGATTTGTTATACTATACTTTTTCTGATGAAAATTATACCTTATCCAAGCTTCTATTGTGTAAAAAAAAAAAAAAAAAAAAAAAAAAAAAAAAAAAAAAAAAAAAAAAAACTAAATTTTAGGTTTGGAGTTAATAATTAACAATTATATTAATCTAATTTTAAATTTTAATATTCAACAGAAGTTGCTATTATACTGTGATTTTTATAATTCAATACTCACTGTTATTCTTTACCTTTAAGGAGAATTATCAAGGTGATATTGATTAGTTTTTATACCCTTGCTGTAAGATATTTAAATATGTTTAAATAAAACTGTGTACATTGTTTAATGACAAGTTGTTTTATACAGATAACCATCTAAAATATTTTTCTGGGGTGATTTAGAAAATGTACTTGCATGTTTAGGGAAATTGGTGGAATGTTTTTTACACTAACTTTTCTTTTTTAGTCTGTTTTTAAACCCCTGACCACCGAGCAAAAGGGCAAAATTGTGATGCTTTTTTCTCTGCAATTTATTTTAAATGCTAATAAAAGAATGATTTTCTGTCATGGTATAATTTTTTTGCTACCTATATGTTTGTAAGCTTTGAAAGTATCAATCATAACTTAATTTCTTTAAACTGGATTATATTTGTAGAGTTATATTATTTTAAATAAAGCTTCAACTGCAGTGAAACCTGCAGCCTAGTGAACAGATATATTCTGTTGTGGCAGTGGGAAGGTTAATAAAAATGGTCCCCCAAAGTCCCCTTTTAAAACAAAAATGGTCTCCCAAAGTCCCCTTTTTAAATAAAAGTAGTCACCTTTCTCTTTTTTTGAAGGCTAAAATGTGTTGTGAGCCCTTAATAATGCTAGAAACAATAGAATGTGGATTGTAAAGTTACATGTATCATCCACTTTATCCTTTTCCTAAATTATTTTCAATTTTAGTTTTAAAATATGAAAGTACTGGGAAATCTTAAATGTAAAAAGAAAAAAATCCATATCTCCCACTTGTTTTGTTTGTAACGTAACTAAGAGAATGCCTTTGATTAACTCTGATTAATAATTTAAACATGTATCTTGAAATTTATTTTCTTGTTTAATTTTTTTTTTTTTCTAATTCTGAAATAAAACTGCTCGGCAGGTTTGGCATGGTTTAAACTTTTATTTATTTATTTATTTTTGTGTGTGTGTGGGGGGGGGGGGGAGAAAAATCTAATGTAATATTTTCTCATTTTTGAATTTGTGTGCTTCAAATTATTGGATCCAAGTAATTTCTACTTACAGTATCGCAGCAGTCACCATGAAACATAGGAAGTCTAGGTCATGTGTGAATGGAAATTGCATGTGTTTATGAACATACCTGGGGCTTTAAAGAGAAAACTAAAAACATGTTAATTTAGCAAGATAAAATTGATTTAAAATAGTTAATACTTAGCATAAAACATTTTGATTTGAGAACATATAAATTATTAACAACAATTAATAGCATAAAATGATTTTTAAGATTCAGTCAAACTATAAAAAAAGTTTTCTTGATTGGGGAATATTATCTTTTAAGAATTAAAAAAAATATTAAGTTGAAAAATTAGACACTTAGGCAACTGTTTACTTTTAATTAAGATATGTAATAAGGAATATTTAAATCCTCTATAACATAATCAAATCCCCTATATGGATCTGACAAGAAAAAAAGGAGAGGGAGTGGAAATCAAGAGATTGTTTGCTTGAGACATAATAGAAAAAAAGTCTCATTGAAATGCCTAAAATGATATATTAATTTTTAATTATGCACTTAAAAGTACTATTAAATATAACATAGCTTTTAAAAAAAGCCTATTTATTAAGTCTGATGACTGTTTAAAAGTTTTAGTGGATAATAACTTTTATGAAACCGCTGTCCATTTTAAGATCAATGTTTTCAGTAATCTAAAAAGCTTGTAAATAGATATTTCTGCTTATTCTACTGTCACTTTAAAAAAAAAAATAGCAGTTTCAGAGGAGAAGTGTCAAATGATAATTGACAATACACAGTGTTTCTTGAAACATGTGAAGACTCCATTGCTAAGTGTTGAACCATTCCAAAATTTCTTATAAGAAGCTTCATTTTCAGTAAATGATAAGTGTTCAAGCAGTGTTCGAACAGAAAAATCAGCCATCCCAAATAACAAATATTTTGATTTTTTTTTCTTTAATAGCCATGGGAAAGTATATTATATTTATGAAACTACAACATATGTAATTATAGTACTAGTAATGAAACAGTTAGGGTTTTATTAAAATTTTCAAGGAGCATAAGCTACTAAAAATGTTTAATTTTTTAAATGATTTCAATTCTTTACATAACTGATTGTAATAATTGTATTTAAGTTATATTACTCATATATCAAAATACATATAATATATAATTATATATCAAAATATATAATTATATATAATATTTCTTCTATTAGTTCTAAGCATATTTACTTTTTTTATTGATCTAAAACTAATAACTGTCATTCTGGAAAAACTTCATTTTAACATTATGATCAAAATGCAATTCTAGATTTAGGATAATCATCTATTGTTTTATAATTGGATTCCAAAATTATCTAGCATAGCATGAAATATCTGAATTTGCTTATGCTACATAATAAAATAAAGCACTTCTTTACTCTGTAAGGAAATATTTATTTTAATTACATTTTTAGCTCATAATAAAGATTTATTACTTCCATAATGATTTTAAGGTAAGTTTTCGTTTTATTAATGTTATATTATCACATTTTATTTTATTAATATGTTTTATTATTACCTCAATTGATTTAAAATGATGTGAGAGAAAATTCCTCACTGAGTTCACTGCATCTGTTGCTGGGTTCCCTTAATTGATATTAAATATGCTATGCACTAAAGAAAAATCATTTTTATTTACTCCTAGAAATTTTTAAGAATAATGAATTCGCATCACATTTCAAACTCTTTGAAAAATGTGTTTTTAGAAAAATGTAAATGTTAAAGGTTTGCAAGAATAAAAGAAAAGTTTGGGATTTTTTTCATTTTTTTAAATAGTTTAAAAAGAGTTTGGTATAAATTTTATTCTTTATTTAGTTTATTATAAATTATAAATTTACAAAATTCACACATAAATATCATGGAAAATGTTGTAATTTTTACTTTACTAAGAGTCTATGAAAAATAAGTTGGGTTTTCTAATTTTAAAAAAGATTTATTTTTATTTATTTTTATCCTTTTATATATATGACAAAGCCAAGGGGTACAAGTGATAATTCAATTTAGAGTCAATTGAGTTTAAAGATAATTGATGTTAAATTTGAACATCAATAATAATTGACTGAATTGAAATAGGAAACTGCTGCTTGTTTCATTGTGGTCTTTGAACTCTTACTTAAATAACTGAAAAAAAAAAAAAGAGTAGTGTACGATTTTCTTTAAATTTATAATTAATCAATACTGATTATTATTTGGCAAGAATGGTTTTTCTAGAGATAAAACTGCATTCTAGGGAATGCAGCACATAATTAGAGAATCACTTATTTTTCGTTACCTGAAAAGAAAAAAGCATGTTTGCAGGTCGTCTGTGCACTTAGTCCATTTTTTTTTTTTTTTTTTTTTTTTTTTTTTTTTTTTTTTTTAATTTTGTCACTTATAACCCTTGGTTTCTGGGGTCATCGTATATAATTTTTCATGTGGTGCTAATTATTTATAGACTACAAAGGAGTAACAATGTTTTTGTACTTTTAAAGTTTTATCTACATAATTGTTTTTGTTTAAATTTTCAAATTAAAAATTCATTTAAAAGGTTTAAAAATATCTTTTATGAATGAAATTACTTTTGATTTTTTTAGACACTTCCGATAAATATTCTGATTCATCTTCTATGTGGGTATCAGAATCATCACCACCACCACCTCCACCTGGTGTTGACTCTCCTCCACCACCTCCTCCACAGAGTCCACCTCCTGACAGTCCCCCTCCTCCACCTCCTGATAGTACAGAGGTTGAAGATTTGCTTGAAGATATGGACATAGGAAATTCAGATGATTCCAATCCACCATTAATTGTTACTAACAGTGGAGTGGATACACCTGCTGACACAGTTATGCCATATCCCAAATTTGTAGGTTTAATCCTGTGCTCTTCCCTAAAATTTTTTTGTTCTGTTTATTTGTTTGTGTTTGTATTATTCCCACATAAATATATGTTTATATTCAAATAGAAATTACCTGAAATAAGATAATTATCTGAAGAAAAAACAATATTTCAAAATATTTTGCTTTGGGTAGAAATAATTTAATGAAATGGTTGATAAGGAAATAAGATGGCATATTGGTTTAACAATTCCTTACGCTTAAGCATCGATTTTTTTCAAACTTAATTTTTTTTTTTTTTTTTTTATATGATTTAATATTTTTCTGAACATAGTTTTTGAGATCTTTACCAGTGGCTATTTGCTGTTGTTCCATTTTAAACCATTAAAATACTAGCAGAGTTTTTCTCATTATGTACAAATCCAAATTTCTATCATAATCTATTACATTATTTCTAACAAAAGTTTTAGCTAGAAAATTATTTTCACCTGTTGAATATAATATGTATTGGAAAGATCTTATCTTCATGATATATGCGAAATAATTTTTAAGCAAGTCAATATATTTATTTACTCACTTCAAGACTTTCATAGATGTTTAATTTATCTAATATTGTAATAAGTAAACATGAAAGTAGATGACATAACTAGAGTTGCAAAGAAACTTTGTAATTTTGAAGCATAGGAATAAATATGGAAAATTTGGACACATTGGAAACTTTTAATTAAAGAAATACATTTATTTGGTAATACTGACATATTAAAAACTTTTGATAGAAGAAACTGATTTATTGATTTGTACCATGAAACCCTGATTTTAAGCCTCCTGTTTAAAGCAAAAACAGATAAATTTGGGGGAAAGGTTTATGATTATTATCACTTTAAAAAACTATTAAAAAGTCCTTGTCATTTTAGAGTTGAAAAAGTTTAATACAAATCTGATAATCATCTGCATTTAGCCTGATTTCTACTTAAAAATCATAACCATTATCCAAGTTCGACCTAAAATCGCCCTCCCCTCCCCGAGCATGCAAAATTTAAAATCTTTATTTCTTTTTTCAAAATTTTTCTGTTATTTTATTGCAATGTATAATCATCTAAATCTCCCATCATTAAAAATTAACCACTTTTTCCTTTGAGATCCTTTGGTACCTTACCAAGCATGCATTGTTTAACTTTTATCATTCTGTAATAATAAAATACTAGATGGAACCTGTCAAAACTTGACGGCACCGAAGAAAGAAAAAGGTATTTTCCAGCTATTAAAGGATTTTCTAACGACTAATCTTCAGCAAAAATTTCAATAAATAAAAGAAAAACCTGCATTTTACATCCAGGCAAATGACCCGCAATTGGCCCAGTTACATTCAAACATGCTGTCATAGAATTAGAATCTCTCTCATTTAATAATTTTCCATTTACAAATACAACACCAATAAATTGTACATGACATGAATAAATCATAAATTACTGTCATTACTCATTTCATACAAAATATACATACTTCTCTTACTTCGCAGCAAAATAAGACTGAATTTATAGTTTTGCCATTTAGCAACAACTATAACAATGATCCTCTCAGTGGTTAATTTGTTGTTACATTATCCACCCCATTCAACAAATAAACATTTGCATTTTCAACTACTTTTCTATTACCTTTTCATAAATCAAAAATACATGTAAATTTCACATATTAAAAAAATTAATGATAATATTTATTCTGGCTAGGTGAAACCCGTCAAAACTTGACGGCAACAATGTGAAAGAATCAAAGAAAAAAAAAAGTATTTTGCCACTATAAAAAAATTTTTAAAGAAATTTTTTTTTTAAAGATTAATATTTATTAAAAATTTCAATATGCTTTTCCATTTACCAACGTAACACAGGGATGAAAGAGTTCCGCCTAAAGGCGGAAATCCGCCTTTTTTAAGATGATTTTGGCCATTCTCTGGATCGATGCAAAAATGCAAAGAAAATATTGCTGGTAATTTGGGGGGGGGGGGTCCAAGAAGCTCCGGGAGTAATTCTCGGGCTTATCTTTCACCCGCTAGACTTCACCCACAAATCGCCGAAGAGCTATCTGTCAAGGTAAGCGGTCAATTTACATTCAGGAGCATGACATGCGGTACATTTCGCGGGGCGAAAATCTATTTTTAAGGACCGGGCAAACATAACTATTCTGAAGTTAAACTTTATTCCCGGAACTGCCTTTTCTTTTCTCTCACTTACGGTTTACTGACAGTGGGAAACGAGGGAGATACAATGGTCACGGAAGATCACTATCTTTACCCTACTGAAGGGAAAGATTCCCGTGCTACTCTTGGATAGAAGTTGAACTGAAAAACTCATTTACATCAAACGCGCCGCCTGCAAACCGCAAAAAAACTTTGTGTGTGCCCGCAGCCTTAGACTGGCAGCTGTTTTCTGACACCTGGGTCCATAGGTCACTGTGACGCTGAAGAGAAAGAAAATATTGGGAAGGAATAATTTAATCTGGATTAATGAGCTTTAAAACAGTGATAATTTTTCAGTTGTTTTGTTTTCCAGAATAACTATTATTTTTGCAGCGCAACGGATACGAGCTAATATAAATTATGTTTTATTATTATTGCACTTCAGTTCTGGTTAAAATATGTCAATTTCAGATCAACCTTTTTTAAACATTTTTTTAGTTGCGTTTGAATTTATTTCGAGTGGAATTTTCAGTTGTAACTAAAATACCCGAACGCGAGTACGTGCAAGACTTGACTACTAATCATAATTAAGAGTTTTAAGACTGATATCTTCATCATTATTATTATAAATACTGTTGATCGATAAATTATATAATTTCTGAAATAAATGAGAATATGGCATTGATAAATTATATACATTTTGCCACAAAGAACACTAGTATAATTATTTATGGTGCATTTACACTCCATTTACAAGTACGGCTTTTACGATATTTGCGTTCAGAGGTAAAGGTCTGCACAGGCCGGGCCTCGGTCCGAAGCCCGAGCACGGCCCGCGGGCCGGGTTCGGGCCGATTTGCATTAACGTCATTCGGGCCGGGCTCGGGCCGTAATTTTTTTTCCTGGAGTATCGGGCTGGGCAGAGCCTAACTTACTTCTTCCGTAGAAACCGAGACTGATTTCATTCTTTTTAGTCTTCACGGACCAAAATAATCAGTTCCTGTTGAATCTCCCCATATGAAAATCCTTTTCTCGACGTGGAAATAAGTCTGTTCACAAATCAGTAAAGTTTGGCTTGGTCCAAAAATTTTTGTAAAATAGGAATATACTTTTAAGTCGTCATTATTCTACAATTAAACATTAGAATTTATTCTTTTTAAAGAATCATAGATCACTAGGCGTCTCAAAATAGAATTAATCACATAAAAAAAAAAAAAAAAAAAAAAATGATTATGACGAAATTTTTGTTTAAACCGAAAACTGCAAAATTTTTTAAACTGTTCATTCATGCAAAAGGAATGCAACAATACGCGAGAAAAAAATATATTAAACATTTACATCTGCTAAGAAGGAAAAGTATTTTTTTCTTTCCAATGTCTTAGAAGATTTTACTTTTACCGTATACCATTTTTTAGATTTTTTTTAATGCATTAATAATATTAATGATAACTGAAACATTTACATACAGCAAACAAAGATTCATTAAAAGCGTAAATATCGCAGCCTATGGCACTGCTGCATAAATAAAGATTTTAAACATGAAAGAAGAAAAAAAGAGACCAAGATAAGTTTTTTTTTTTTTTGGTCTGAACTCTTCTGGTAGATTAAAAATCAATGTTCTGTAGAAATTCACCCGAGCCGGGCCGGGTTCGGGCCGAATTTAAATTTTTTTTTTCCGGTCCGGGCCGGGTCAGGCCAATATTTTTTGCGTTCGGGCCGTGCAGACCTCTATTCAGAGGCTGCTTCACCACTCAAGAACGCGCGCTCGCTAATGTTAATCCTATGGGAGAAATCTTTTTAAGCATACAGTTTGCGTTTTGATAATTTAAATTTTATTTATTTTGTATTGAATACTTGAGGTTATTATATACAAAGACCGTTTTTTAATTTTTCAATTTTGTTTGCAGATTTTTTTTTTTTTTTTTTTTTTAAATCTTTGGAATCTGTTTTGAAAATAAAAATATCCCCAAATATTTTTTGAATAAATCTGTCGTTTTATCGCGAATTTTTGACAATTTGTTGCTTTTACTCAATTTTTTTAGGAACTTTGCCGGGTTTTTTTCGAATTTTATGACAAGTTAGGCAATTTTTCGACGAAATTTGTCATTTTTTTGCGTATTTTTCGATGAAATTTGCCATTTTTTCACGATTTACGACAGAACTAGCCATTTTTTCGTGAATCTTTTGACGTAATTTGCCATTTTTTCGCGAATTTTGACAAAATTTGTCATTTTATCAAAATTTTTAAACAAATTTTGCCACGTTTCCCGAGTTTTTTGACGAAATTTGTCGTTTTATCGCGAATTCTTTGACGAAATCTGTCGTTTTCGCGAATTTTTTGACAAAATTTGTCGTTTTATCGTGATTTTTAGACAAAATTTCTCGTTCTTTCAAGATCTTTTGAGGAAATCTGTCTTTTTCTGTTAGGTCTACAGAAGGTTGATGGCTGTGGTCCCCTGTTTTATCAAGAGATACACATTTATACTGTGAATTTTGAATTTTTTTTTTTTAATCAAATTTTTTGTAATTTTTATGTTTTTGTAAAATTTAAAACTGCACTCCAGTCTATAAAATGTCGTCATTAGAATTTTTCTATTTTTTCTCTTTATATTTGGCATCTGAAGTTGAAAAAAATTTTCCTCCTTTTTTTCTTTGGTCCACTTTCATGCCTGGTAACACCAACATGACATGATCCCGGGCACAGAGTTGGTGCAACGCTGCGACACATGTCACAGACTCTTGAAAATGTTTGAAGATTATTTTTCAACTGTTAAAGTTTAAAAAAAAAAAAAAAGCTAGAAATCATTTGCTATGTACCAAGTTTTGTCTAGGTACCATAAAAAACGCAAATTTTGGCAAATAATCACAAAAAATAGAAATTTTCGTCAAAATACCCCCCCCCCCAAAAAAAAAAAAGAAAACACTGTTTAAAAAATGCTAGAAATCATTTGCTATGTTACCAAAGTTTTCTAGGTACCATAAAAAACACAAATTTTGGCAAATAATCACAAAAAATAGCAAATTTCGTCAAAATCCCCCCCCCCAAAAAAAAAAACACTGTTAAAAAAATGCTAGAAATCATTTGCTATGTACCAAAGTTTGTCTAGGTACCATAAAAAATGCAAATTTTGGCAAATAATTACAAAAAATACCAAATTTCATCAAAATACCCCCCCCCCCCCAAAAAAAAAGAAAAAATCAGAAATTTTATAAATAGATGTGGGAAAAAAAAACAGCAAATTTTGTCAACAGATTGCAAAAAACAACAAATTTCTTCAAAAGATTTCTAAAAAATTTGTCAAAAAACTGCGAAAAAAAAATTGTCTAAGTATCCCAAATAAAACAAATTTCACAAAAGTATTGCACAAAAATCAAAATTTTGCCAAAACATCTACAAAATGGCAATTTTCATGAAAAAATTAAAAAAAAAAGGCAAATTTTGACAAAAAAAAAAAATCCCTAAAAAATGGCAAATTTGTAAACATATTATGAAAAAAAATTCAAAATATTGTGAGAAAACAACAAATTTCAGCAAATGATTGTGAATAAACTACAAATTTCGTCAAAGGATTGAAAAAAAAAGTAAATTTTATCAAATAATCGCAAAAAAGATAAATTTTGCAAAAAAATCTCCAATAAACGGCAAATTACAACGAAAAATCATGACAACACGACAACTTTCATCGAAAAAACTCGAGAAAAACGATAAACTTTTCCAAAAGACCTCAAGATGACGAATTTTGTCCAGTTATCATAAAAGACGTGAATTTCACCCAAAGATCTCAAAAAGCACATAAAATTTATTCAGGTAATCGCAAAAAAGGTAAATATAGCTAAAAATAGTGGAAAAAAAGACAAATTTCTAAACAAAATAACAAAGAACAACAATTTCGCAAACAAAAATCACGAAAAAAGGATAAATTCGTTAAAACAGCAAATTACATCGAAAGATCGCGAGAAAAAATGACAAATTTCACCGAAAATCCCCGAGAAAACAAATAATTTTGTCCTGGTACCATAAAAGATGTGAATTTCGTCAAAAGATCTTGAAAATACTTTAAATTTGTCTAGGTACTTCAAAAAACACAAATATTGGTAAACAGATTGTGAGAAAACAACGCATTTTGTCAAAAGATGAAAAAAAGAGGCACATTTCATCAAAAGATCGCAAAACAGGTAATTTTTGCAAAGAAAAAAAAAAGCAAAAATATGACAAATTTCTGAAAATAACGAAAAAAACGACAAATTTCACAGAAAAAATCACGAAAAAAGCATAAATATGATAAAAAGGCAAATTACATCGAAAGATAGCGAGAAAAAATGACAAAGTTCACCGAAAATCCCTGAGAAAACAAATAATTTTGTCCTGGTACCATAAAAGATATGAATTTCATCAAAAGATCTTGAAAATACTTTAAATTTGTCTAGGTACTTCAAAAAACGCAAATACAGTAGAATCCCTCAAATCCGCAAAGCTTGGGACCAGGGGTTGTGCGTATAACGATTATTTCGTTATATATTGGTTATTTTCTTAAATTATTCCTTCCCCCCAGTCTCTTTTCAATTCAAAATCAGTTTTAAGTGTCCTTCATTCACTTTCCATTTTTTTTCCCTCGCCTAGTTTTTCTCTAACCGAAAAATCGGCAGCTGCTTAACTTTGTCTGTGAGAAATACACTCACATATTAATCAACCGTTTAAAGCTATTTCCAGATGTCTGCTATTTCCGATCGAGGCAATTCTGCATTACCTTATATGGACATTGCTCTATACTTTCAACTAAATCAGCATAATTGCGAGTGGAAGTCTTTAAAAAAATGTAATGTGGAAGACTTGATTGAAGACAAAGCAGATTCAGCAAACTTTAGTTTATTCCAAAACAGTCATGATGATTATATACAGATGAGGAAAAAAATAAGCATAGCTTATGCTTAAAAATAAAATAAACTTAAAACATTTCAATTACTCCTTTAAGCCATTAATGAACAAAACTGCAGCAGCTGCTAAACCAACAATAATGGCTAGCAAGATGAAGGCGAAAATACATCGAACACAGCTGTCTTTATATACAAACAGAACTCTACTTCACAGATGTTGCCATTCACAATTCAAAGAGAAAAACCAACGTAGAATCGCCATTGGTTGATCCGACGAAACCCCTTTCCGAACGCACCGCCGATCGAGTTTCCTGAACGGACGTGAACAGTTCAATCACCGGTGATTCAATAAATCACGGCACTGGAACACTCAAAATTCACGTATTATTGTCTCGGCATGCCGGCAGTTCGGCTGAAATGCAATGGCGATTCGACGAAGTTTTTATTACACTGGAGAGGGTAAAACTAAAGTATGTCATGTTCTGTTTATTTTGACTTAACTTTAAACTTATTTTTAACCAACATGACAACAAGCAGCCCCCTTTTTAGCCTCTCCAGGGTATTACAAAAAAATTTACATAAATTTATTCAAAAATACACTTATTCAAAAATACAATATTCAATAAAAAAAAACAGTCTGTCTAATTACTATCGAGTCGGGGAAAATTTTACAGATCACCGGCCCGGTACTAATCAGAATTGACCAAATTGTATAAACTTTTTTTTTTTTTTTTTTTCATCATCTCTCTATCATTAAACAAATTTTAATTTTATAAAAAAAAAGATAGTCTGATCAATGTCATGTCAATGGACATGGCAATGAACAGAGTAACTATAATTGTGAGTTAAATTTTGAAAATTTGCCTACAAAATTTCATTAATTGTTCTTTTACTTGCGGTTTCGTAAATGGATCTGCTAAATTTAATTTACTAGAAATATATTTTAATTTAAAAACTTTATCATAAATTAAATTCCTGAGAAATAAATATTTGATGTGGATATGTTTGGTCTTTTGATTTTCAACTGGTGAATTAGAAAAAGAAATTGCTGCCTGATTATCACAGAATAAAGAACATTCAATTAAATTTAATTTTAAACTTTCATTTTCAATTACATTTTTCATCCACATCAATTCCTTTGCTGCTTCTGTGAGAGTAACATATTCAGCTTCCATAGTAGAGAGGCTAATGCATTTTTGCTTAAAGGTTTTCCAAGAAATTGGCGCCCTATCTAAAAGTAAAATGTAACCTCCTATGGAAACCCTGTCATCACGATTTGCAGCAAAGTCTGAATCTGAATAACAATAAAGTTTTAGTTCATTTACTCTGGATAATTCTAATTTAAAATCTTTTGTATATTGTAAATAACCAAGTAATTTTAATAAACTATGCCAATGTCTTATACCGGGATTAGATTGGAATTGGGAAAGTAGATTTACTGCATACATTATATCGGGTCGTGTTCGACCAGCAATAAAACTTAAACATCCAATTAGGTTTCTGTAGGGATACTTAGACATTTCTTCTATTTCTTGATGATTTACAGGAGAGTCCAATTTTGATAAAACAAGTCCTTTAGACATAGGTACAGAGCTAATGGGAAATTTATATTTAGAATACAAATCACAAACCTTATTTATATAAGAAGTTTGGTGTATATACAATTTATCACCATCCTCTTCAAATTCTATGCCCAAGAGCTTCTTTGTTTTCCCTAGAACCTTTAAATTAAAAAATTTCTTTAATAAATCTACACCAAATTCCAAATCACTTTCAGTTTTTCCAAATATGATAATATCATCAACATACAGCAAAAGAACAAGTTTATCTTTTAATAAATAGACACAATTACACCAGTTAAGTTTTTGAAAATTTAATTTTAAAAGAACATCGTCAATTTCAAAAAACCATTGTCTTCCACTCTGGTGGAGACCATACAGTGATTTATTTAATTTACAAACTTTACCTTGTTCTAAAACAAAACCTTCCGGCTGCTGCATATAGATGACCTTATCCAAATCTGCATATAAATATGCATTGTTTACATCAACTTGAACGTTTAACCATTTAAAAAAACATACAAAAATACTGAAAAAGAGTCTTATTATGGAAAAACTGACAACAGGACTGAATACTTCATCATAACTTAAACCTTTAACTTGGTTATACCCCTGAGCCACAAGGCGTGCTTTGAATCTTACAATTTCATTATTTTGATCTCTTTTTACGGTATAGACCCATCTGTTACCCAGAATTTGTGCATCTTTTGGTGGTTCGACTAAATCCCAAACATTGCGGTCATACATGACCTGCATTTCCTGGTTCATAGCCTCCTCCCACTCAGATGCTTCAGGGGTTTTAACAGCTTCCTTGTAACTCCTGGGGATTTTAACCTCTACTAAATTTGCTTCATTAAAAAAATTTGAAACTTTACCCGATTGACAATTTTTACCCCTAAAATCAAAAAAATTTTCATCAAATTTTATGTTATTTGCTGCACAATACCTAACTGCATCATTTGTGGACCTCAATTTAACCCTAGTACCCTCTATACCATAATAAATGTCTGTCCTTGGTTCATTTTTACGAGGAACAGCACTTCTTACCCAATTAATGGATGTACATGGTATTAAATCCAAATTTCCATCCGTTTTAACTTCAGAAACTATTTTTACAGGACTCTGACATTTTAAACTGCTTTCCTTTAAATCGGACGGGCTATCACATCTATTTTTAGATTCAAAAATTTCATCTATTACAGGCAAAATATCCCCATCCTCAGGAAAGTCAAAATATGAAAAAGATGGAAACCTAGATTCTTTTATGACATCCACCCCCCTTTTACTCTCATCAAACCTTACATTTATAGTCTCAAAAATTTTTTGTTCATCTATTAGCCAAATGCGGTAACCTTTTGTAGTTTGTGCATACCCACACATTATACCCAGTTTAGCTCTCATATCGAGCTTTTTCCTGTTTTGTTTAGGTATACCAACATAAGCTAGACAACCAAACTTTTTAAAATGAGATACAGAAGGTTTTCTCCCACAATATAATTCAAAGGGCGTTTGTTTAAAATTTTTATGACAGACTCTATTCCACACATAGGTGAAACACAAAAGAGCCTCCGCCCAAAATTTCTGGGATAAACCGCTAGAGTTAAGAAGGGTTTTTATTCCATCGAGGGCTGTTAAATTGAAACGTTCTGCGGAACCGTTCATTTCCGGAGAATACGGGTTCGTCTTTTCGTGTTTTATTCCCTGATCGTCTAAAAATTTGTCAAATTCTTGGTTACAAAACTCAAGGCCTCCGTCCGTTCTGACTGAGACTACTTTCTTATCCAAAAACCTTTCGGCTCTTTTCTGATATTTAAGAAAGGTCTCAAAAACGTCAGACTTATTTTTCAGGGTATAAACTGTAACTTTTCTAGAAAAATCATCTAGTATAGACAAAAAATAACGACTACCCCCATGAGACGCAACCGGAAATGGGCCGCAAAGGTCCATATGCAGCAGCTGGAGAGGAAATTTTGACCTTATGTGACCTGTTGGTTTAAATGATATTCGTTTTGATTTGGCTAACTTGCAAGAAATACAATCCTCAGTCAATTTTGATAGCATCGGCAAACCATTAACACATTTAAGTTTACTTGTGTTAACTACATATTCGCTGTTAATATGGCAGAATCTTTCATGCCACAATTCATTAACATTTACTTTTTCTATTTGATTTGCTGAAAAATTGACTGGGTTGTTATTTCCTTCATATTAAGTTATGTACTTAGAGGGTTTTAAAAAATACAAGTCATTTTTTCTCAATGCATAAAATAGCTCATTACCATTTTTATCAAATACAAAAACCTTTCCATTTTTACCAGCAAAATTAAGTCCTAATTTTTCAAGCTTTGCTCCTGACAGTAAATTTCTTCTTAAATGAGGATTAAACAAAACATCTTTTAAAATAATACGATTAAATTTACCATTTTTACATTTTATTAAAAATTGAATTGTACCCTTTCCCTCAACTGGACATTCTCTCTCCCCAACTGCAAGAGACATGTGCAAATCAGATACTGGCTGAAAGTCAAAAAATAATTTTTTATTGCTACAAAAATGCGCTGTAGCGGCCGTATCAAAAACCCATTGGGTATTTCCGTAGCCCAGATCTGAGGAATTTGCCTCGCACAGTTCGGGAGAAAGTTCAATTAAACTACATTCCAGTTCAGAGAAGGTATGATTAAAAGTTGTTTTACATTCAATATTACTGGTTTCTGATTGAAAAGATTTATTTTTAGAATTAACTTTAAAAGATTTATTTTGAAATTTACTTTTAGTATTAGGTCTAGAATAATTACTTTTACTTTTAACTTCAAAATTATTTTTATTATTACTTGATGTGTCAGGAGCATTAACCTTAGAATCTCGACCATTATTTTTACTAATTCTGAACTTACAATTAGAAATTACATGACCATACATTTTACAATAAAAACATGGACCAAATTTTTGTTTACCTGGTTTTACAAGAGACTCGCTGGCATAAGCAACATTAACATCAGCCAAATCTTTCTGGGACAGCTTTAAACGATTTTCCTCCAACAAGAGCTCTGCTTCGATTTTATCAGGAACAAAGTCCTTGTCGCTCCATCTATAAATTGCTTGCACAGTGGCTTGAAAGCTATCAGGGAGGCTTCGAATCATCTGGTAACCCAAGTACAAAGGCTGCAACTGATGACCAATATCCCGAAGACGCTCGGCGGCTTCCTTTACACGACACAAGAACAGTCCTAAATTTTCACCAGGAACATATCTCGTACTGAAGAAAACGTCCAGCAGCTGTATCACACGAGCCCTCGTTGTTGGTTCAAAATGGTCATGCAGAATTCTCCATGCTTTCGCTCCGTCTGTAGTACTGGAAACCAATGGCCGAAACTCTGGACTCAAGGACTGGAAAATTACTGTATATGCTCTATTCTTCCTCAACTTCAGATCTTGTCTTTCTCTCCAGGTAAGTTTCTCCTCTGCATCTGGTTTTGTAGGTGTCTCTTTCCCATCATCTTCAGGCTTAGAAGTGTCGGTTCTGGACGGTACTGAATCTAGCTTTTCTTTAACAGGCTTCTCACTTTTCTCTGCAGATTCAATAAAATCCCAAGCGCCGAAGTGCAATAGCAAAACTTTTACTTCATGCTTCCATGACTCCCAGTTGCTGCCGGTAAGCAGGGTGATGTTTTGAACTGCATCCATCAGCCCCCGTCGATTAGAACTTTTGGAATCGGCAAAATTTTTACAGAAAAAGTCCACAGAATCAGCCGTCGACGAAGCTCACACCGGGAAAGGGGAAAGTATCGGCACAGAGAAAGTTCAACTCCAAAAAAATCTTCACTTCCACATTAAAAAACAAAAGCATGGTTATTTACCGGGCCTGGGCCCATAACCAAATGCTCTATACTTTCAACTAAATCAGCATAATTGCGAGTGGAAGTCTTTAAAAAAATGTAATGTGGAAGACTTGATTGAAGACAAAGCAGATTCAGCAAACTTTAGTTTATTCCAAAACAGTCATGATGATTATATACAGATGAGGAAAAAAATAAGCATAGCTTATGCTTAAAAATAAAATAAACTTAAAACATTTCAATTACTCCTTTAAGCCATTAATGAACAAAACTGCAGCAGCTGCTAAACCAACAATAATGGCTAGCAAGATGAAGGCGAAAATACATCGAACACAGCTGTCTTTATATACAAACAGAACTCTACTTCACAGATGTTGCCATTCACAATTCAAAGAGAAAAACCAACGTAGAATCGCCATTGGTTGATCCGACGAAACCCCTTTCCGAACGCACCGCCGATCGAGTTTCCTGAACGGACGTGAACAGTTCAATCACCGGTGATTCAATAAATCACGGCACTGGAACACTCAAAATTCACGTATTATTGTCTCGGCATGCCGGCAGTTCGGCTGAAATGCAATGGCGATTCGACGAAGTTTTTATTACACTGGAGAGGGTAAAACTAAAGTATGTCATGTTCTGTTTATTTTGACTTAACTTTAAACTTATTTTTAACCAACATGACAACAGACATCATCTCTGTTTCGCAGTTAAAATTTATGCTTACGCTTCTTTTCTTTCTCGACAAAACCCTAAAAAGAATTTAACATCTGCGCAGTAAAATCTGATATCCCTTTGGTGTGCCTCTTTATTAGACATAATAACACGTGTAACATTTTATCGTTTGGCAACCTTGCCTTTCCCATCCCAGCTTGGAAACCATATTGAATTCTTATCTTGCCGGCTGCATTTTAACTGTATTTGGCGTATACTATCCATTGTGCATGGGCGAACTTGTGTATGTTGGCGATTTTCTATGATGCCAAAGGTGGTAGTTTGTTGCTATGTACGAGGTCACTTGACTCTCTGCGCTTGTCTTGTCAACGTGCTAATTTTTGGTTCGGAGATTTTCTCCGAGTGCTGTAAGTGTGCCCCCCTTAGTAATATATGTCTAAATAAATCGTAACTTAGCAATCATCGTGGGGTTTTTTTCGAGCATCCGAACCTGGACTGATTCTATACTGATCATGCCTCTTCTAAGTATTCCATTGGAATAACAGCTACTAATATACGTGATCATACCTCTTCTAAACCTTCTAACAAATATATGCAACTACCAAAATCCCTCAAGAAACTCTTCTTTATATAAATAACTGGTGCCTGACGGTTTCGTTTTTCCCCACATAAAAAAAAAAAAAAAAATATGGAGGGGGGTACAATCAACTGCGACTTTTCTGCGGATGTGATGCATTTCGGTTCTTCTTTTTCTTCTCTGCATCCCCCGGTAGAAAATGCTATTAGTCTTGCCTGCTAAGTGTCAACCGAAAAAGTACAGAGCTGTTCTCGTCCTGAAATTCCTTTGCTGGACACCCCCTTTTCCTCCCCTGTGTGCTCCATCTCAACTGCTTCGGAGGGTCTCCCCTTGAAATTCCATCTTCAAAAGAAATCTGCGGCTGATTGTCACCTGAGCGCTGGGTGCCCCTTTTGTCATCTCCATCGTCTGTGTGATTGACGTGTTCATCGCAGCCAGATATCATCGAGGGCTGCATGTCCTCATTGTGTGCTTCTATACCAGTGTGTTTTGTCTTTAGTGAACGTAATCTACAGAAAGTTCATATAGCCTCATAGAAAATTTAGTGAATAACAGTATTCCTGTGGTGTGATGCATCGTAAAATCGTTCATCGTGCAAAAAAAATAGTGATTGTCTTCAATTCTGAGAAAATCCATCAGAAATAATTCATCGTAGATATCAGTTAACAGTGCACAAAGTAATAAATAAATAAATAAGAGAATTACAAAAATTCTCTAAATGAGATGTCACCACCTTTGATAAGTTTACTGCTAGTCTCCAGTGATAAAAAAAAAGAAAAAAAAAGTGCACAACAACGAAAATGCAACCTCAAAAAAATCTACATTTTGAATGTGGGAGCAGATCGTGCCCCAGTTCCCTAAGCTTTGTCTTATTAAATTAGTAATCATTTAATTATTTTAAAAAAAAAAACTCAATCTGTAAGTTACCCCAAGTATTTTGTTGATTTTATGTTCTGCTTCCACAGTCAGTACACCATAGTCGATATTGCAGTTTGGTGTTTTTAAATCATATTTAATTCAATAACTATTATAATCCTGTTATTGTGTTTTTGCAAAATTTTTTTTAAATTGCGAAAGCACGGTAACTGTTGTCATTTCTAGTTATTATTTTTATGACATTTTATGCAGTTTTTATCAGTTATTTGCATTTATGTGCTATTGTTTCATAGTTTACGTCCCACCCCTTTTTTTGTTTTTTTAATTTGTATTTAGATTCTCTAATATGCTTAAATGTGTTTAACCAGTTTTGAACTTTAATTACAAGGTTAAAATAAGAACATTCTTTTTCATCCAAAAAATATAAATAAATCAGAAGGTTTTAAGTTACAAAAAAAGGAATTTTTTTTCCTTGAGTAAAGAAGTTAAAGGATTTTTTTTTTTTTCTTGCTTGCTAACAGTTTTTGCGGTTTTCTATAGAGTTTTCTTTACTTTATTATCTAAAGTAAGTACTTTGTTAAAGTGAAGGAATATATAGATATATGTTTCAAAGTGTAATTATTTTGCCACTTTATTTAATTTATTTTCTAAATGTGTTAATTTTGTATGTGCTTCCTTGCGTTACTGTCATAAAAGGTTCAAATAAGATATCTTTAAAGTGAGGTATATTTTAAAATCTATTTATTTTGCTAGTTTAGATATTTTTACTAGCTAGGAAATTTACTTGTTTTCAATGTGCTTTAGAGTATAAGTCAGGTCTGTGTAACAATTTCTCTAAAACTTGTGAGCGTAAACAAACAAAAAAAAAACTAATCATGGCGGCAAAACAAATTCCAATAAATATCATTCAATTTGATGGAGATCCAGATTTACTTAAATTTTTCTTTGATCAAATTCGCGTCTGTGCAGAAATTAATAAATATAACCCACAAACAACAATTGCAATCTTAAAGGGAAAGTTAGTTGGGCCTGCACAAAAATTTCTAGCCCAAAATCCTGACCTGCAAAAGATAACAGACCTCGATTTGCTGGAAAAGGAATTTGCGTCATTTTTCGCCCCCCCTAGTAAATGTGTTGCCTCTGTTGAGCTGTCCAGTTTAGCACTTATGCCGTCTGAGACGATAAAAAATTTAGCCCATAGACTAAATGTTCTTGCGGCGACAGTTTATGCAGATATCAACGACGAAAATGCACGCAACACTATCAAACTCATGAAATTTCTAGAAGCCCTTCCTTCAAATATTAGAATAAAATTACAGGAAGAAGGCATTAATGATTATAAAACAGCAGTTGAAAGAGCGCAAACCCTTCATGAAATTTTAAGGAATGAGAAAATCTTACATTCCTTACCTTCGGTACACAGACCAGAAAATCTTATTGAATCGCAATTAAAAGAAATCTCTGAGAAAATAAATGCATTATCTTTTGTCCCTCCTGATACTAAAACCGAAACTGAGCAAAAAAATTTCCAGACTAGACCAAAACATTCCGCAGGTGTTTCACGCTTCAAAAAAAATTACAAAAATCGAAACTACACTAGACGTTATTCCCCACACAAGTTTTCACAAAAAAAACCAGTTGTTTGTCAGTTATGTGGACGAATCAATCATGACGCTCTCTCTTGTTTTAAATGGAAAAGAGCAAATACTCAAAGGAAAAACAATTACACAAACTCCACGCCCCAATTTCAGGAAAACTGAAACAGAGATACAATTTTTATGCTGATGGTGTTGTGTCTCAGTCTAATACTTCTACATCAGCAACTTTTGTTTTTGACCCCGTTTTACCTAAAATTTCAAGTTCGAGACTAGTTAATTCAGTAGGTTCCCAAACTTTTGACTCCATTAAAATAGCAAATAACATCAGTACACAAACAGAAAGTGATAATGTTCAAATAATTTGTAGTGTAAACACTATGTCACCATCCCTCCCTCTTGTTGAAGCCACTATAGCAAACCATGATATTACTTTGTTAGCTGATTCTGGTAGTAGTATATCTTTAGTTTCACAAAAATTATTTAATCAACTTAAACCTGTCTTAAAATATAAAAGACTGTCCACTGACGTCAATATTAAAACTGTCAATTCTGATGTCTCATTTTCCGCCTGCATCAGAACATCCATTAAGCTAAAACAAAAAGCGTTTTCACACCACTTTTATATTGTTGACATACCTGAGTCTTCCAGTTTTGAAGGCATTTTAGGTTTTGATTTCATAACTAGATACAATGTTGTCATTGATACTTTTAACAAGTGTCTCCATGTCAACAATAATTTCTCTGTTCCTTTAAAAACCAGTAAAGAATCTTCTGAAGAGAAACAATCAAAATCATGCAATTCTTTGAGTGATGTAGTAATGAATCAAGCGGTGTTCTTAACTCGTAAAATTATATTAGAACCCCAACAACAAATATGGTGCTCTGTTTACACTTCCAATAACATCAACAATGACAGAAATTATCTATTTGAATATTTGGCACAAACAAAAGAATTAATAGGAAATGATGCCATTATTCAAATGAATAAATTATCCAATAAAAGAAAGAAAACTTCACAAATACATCATTTCTTCTCAATAACACTTAAAAACACTTCTGAAAAGACCATTCATCTCCCTAAACACACAAAAATAGGTCAATTATCTGAGATTGAGGAAATTCGCGACTATACTTCTGAAATGTCTGACAAGCAAAATAACTCAGAACAGCACTTTGTAAATTTTATTCAGGCGTCTAATGAAATCTTACAAAAAAGAAAGCAGGAGTTATCGGCTAATGATTTCAAACTTTCTCACTTAAAATCTGACGAAGCAAAGAACCTAACTAAATTGTTACTTAATTATTATCCTGCCTTTTCCAAATCATTAGACACACTTGGTCATACTGATAAAATTGTACCTGATTTGAAATTCATTAATGATTACCCCATAAAGACTCTCCCTTTCCCTCTTCCCCAAGCTGTGCAAAAGGATGTTTTAAATCAAATCAAACAGTTGCTTGATGCCAAAATCATTGAACGTCATTGTTCCGAATGGGCCTGCCCCATGCTCCTTGTTAAAAAGAAACCAGACGGTACAGGTATACAGAAATATAGACTCGCATTAGATCTCAGAATGGTTAATACTATAATTCAAGGTTCGTCCTATCCACTTCCAAAAATTCAAACTATTATTTCAAATCTTTCACAATATCGTTTTTTCTCTTCTCTCGACTTTCATCAGGCATATCATCAGATTGATTTGCCTGCAAAATTTCAAAATCAGCTCACATTCACTACAATGTTCGGTTCTTTTCGGTATAAGAGATTAGTATTCGGCTTAAAAACAAGCGCCTCAATTTATCAAGCTTTAATGGACTCGTTACTTGATGAATTACAGTTAGAAGGTGTCTATACCTACCAAGATGATCTCATTGTTGGTGCCAATTCATATCAAGAAATGTGTGATAAGTTGGATAAAATTCTTGCAATACTAGTAAAATATAATTTAACGCTGTCCCCTAACAAATGCACTTTTCACAAAACCAGTTTAGATTATCTTGGATTTCACATAGAAAATCAAACTATTTCTCCTGTTCAGTCGAACATTGTAAAAATAACATCTTTTCCAACACCTACAACTAAACGTCAATTAAAAGCACTCATAGGCGTCATTACATTTTACAAATCTCTTGTTCCATCCTTTTCTGAACTTGTACAACCTCTCATAAACTTAACTACTCCAAAAGCCAAATTTAAGTGGACAAGCAAACATCAAAAATTTATGGACACCATACAGAAGATATTCTTTAATCCACCCATGGTTAGATTACCTGACTGGAACAAAAAGTTCTATTTAAATACTGATGCGTCAAATATTGCTATTTCTGGTGTCTTACTGCAAGAACATGATAAAAAACTATTACCTGTTGCATACTTTTCAAAATCTTTAAAAGCATCAGAAAAAAAATATCCTGCACTTAAATTAGAACTCATGGCGATTCATAAATCAGTTACTGCTTTCAAATATTATTTATACAACAGAGAATTTGTAATCCTTTCAGATAGTAAACCATTAGAAAAGTACAACAAAACTACAAACCCGGCTGATATTATCTCTCGTTGGCTCATGGATCTCTCAGAATACACATACAAATTTCAACATATTCCAGGTAAAAAGAATGTACTCGCTGACTACTTATCTCGCTGTAACTTTGAAAATAATCAACAGACTTTAGCTACAAACCCTGAACTGATTCATGATACTCAACCCTTACCTATTGTAGAATGTGATACTCCACACTCCAGCTCGACTGATTCTAATATGCATGTTAACTGCCTTATTTCTGGTACACAAACAAATCCTGACCCTTTATTAGAAATTTCGAATGAAACATTTGCTACTGAACAACAAAATGACCCTACTTTGTCTGTTGTTTATAAAGAAATCTTAAAGAAAGGATCTTCTCAAAAATTTCCTAACTACTTCATTCATCCTGATTCGAAAGTATTAATGTTAAAGAAGGAAAATATTTTTAATAACACTTTTTCGTATCACATTATTGTTCCAAATTCACTTAAAAGCAAAGTCTTAACAATTTCACATTTATCTCATTTTGGCTTTAATAAAACTTATGAATTCTTGTCAGGTAGATATTTTTGGAAGGGTATGTATGTAGACACTTTAAACTTTGTTGCATCCTGTATCAAATGTCTTCAAACTAAACATCACCAAACTCCACCCGCACCTTTGCAGCCCACATACACTCCCAGGTACCCTGGTCACACTATTAGTACAGATCTCCTTGGACCGTTTGCTAATGGAAAATATGTTTTAACTATCACTGATCATTTCTCGAGACATATTGAACTCTTTCCACTTAATGACATATCTGCGAGTAAGGTTGTTAAATGCTTATTCTCTTACATAACCACCTTTGGGAGACCTTCGGTTGTCTTATCAGACTTAGGACCCCAGTACACGTCTCAGGTATATAACATTTTTAATGATACAATGGGCATTAAGGTATTACACAGTTCGGCCTCGAGACCACAATCAAATGCGATTGCAGAGCGAATCAATAAGTCAATCAAATATTCAGTTAATATTCTTTTACAAGAAGGTCATTCATTCGAAAATGCAGTATTTATACACAAATCACTTTATAATGGTTCGAAACATGCAACTACATTATATTCTCCTAATTTTCTTCATTTTGGACGTGAACTTTCTCTAATTTTTGACACTTTTGATCAGTCGTGCAACCAACCCTTTCTTGATAAACATATTGAAGTCCACAAATTACTTGATGATTTGAGTAAGATATATCACAAAGCCTATAACAACATTAAATCTGCTCAAGATAAAAGATATAAATATTACGGTCAGAAAGCTAAATTAAGATCCATTTTCTTAAAAGACATTGTATATCTAAAATCAAATGACAAGTTTAAAACAAAGTATACTGGTCCATATATTGTCACTTGTAAACATTCCCCTGTGTCATTCTCAATTAAAAGGTTGTATACTCCTGATAACACAGCATTTCGGGTACATATTGATAGACTTTTATTAGCACATCCTCGTTATGGACATTTATTTGATGCATCAAGTCATATAAACAACACTAACTTTAATACGTTTTATCAACCTCACACATACAATCTAAGAAACAGAAGCTAATGTAAAAAACACTATTTATTATTTTTTATGTCTTGTTTTATGATACCACATATCCAACCAAAGAGCTCATGGTTGTGTGTATGTTGTTTTTGACTGATCTTTAACAATATCATGGCTGGTCCATCACTGTTGCTCTGAAGATCTCTTAGAAACAATATTAGGTATCATTGTTATCCTTTAACACTTAGATATGTCTTCATATCACTTAAATTTTAGTTACTTTTTATTTTTATTTTGTTTCTTTTTGCAGTACACTTAAAATTTCTTTGACAATATTCATTAATTCAGTATTTTTTTCCACTAGCTAACCTCCCACTTAACAATTCCTGTACTATAAGTCAAACATATTATAGTTAGATAAACAGGTACTGTAGTCTAGAAAAGTAAACAAATGATTCATGTAATTAAATAAAACACAGTTTTCATATATGACTTGTTCATCACCCCACTCGATTGTGACACATTTTTCGTCTCTCTTCACTCTAGGATTGTCTCCCCATATTAGTTATTATATGATATACATTTTTTTTTGTTTTTTTTCTTTTTGAATTCTTCCCTTTGAAGTCTTGTTCCCGTTCAAAATTAAGGCCCTAAGGGTTCAAGCTTCATTGTGTTGAGAGACAAAGTTTTGGAATTGGAGTTTCGATTCAAATTTTTGAATTGTGATTCCAATTCACAACAATTCAAGTTTTTTTCATGTAATTCGACGTGGGCTCCTTCAGAAGACCGCTAGTGTCTTCGGGGGAGCATCACAATTCCCTCCTCATCTAAGGCTAGGCCCTAAGCCGATGCCATAATACTTGTGTTGTACACAAGATTCAGGGTGACGCATATTTTTATGGGCGTGCTTGGAGCACCTCTTTTTTTTTGTCATCCTATGCTTCGGCATGAAACACTTTTTTACAAAAACATTTTTATTTTTTAATATACATCATATTACTCTTTTTAATTTTTTGAAAAATATAGTACTATTACGTTATTTTTGTGTATTGCCATTTTATATTCATTTAGTATTAGTTCCATGTTTTGTATATATGTTTCAAAATTTTTACTTGTGTCATGATAACAATCAAAGCTGCAGTAATATGTTTGTACTGTCTGAGTCGACTCAACTTATACATATAAAATACAGTACTACCTTGGATCCATGAAATACAAATATAAAAAAATATAGAGACTTTAGAACTGCTGACTGTTTTTGAATACAAAAGTCTCCATTATCATGACGTTAAATTTCTACATATATATATATATAAAAAAAAAAAACTTTTGCATTTATGTATGTTTTTATGTTATAATATTTTATGCTAGCCTATGCACATTGGACAGCAAAAGTTTTTTTGTGGTGCACCGGGTGATATATATAACGATTATTTCGTTATATATTGGTTATTTTCTTAAATTATTCCTTCCCCCCAGTCTCTTTTCAATTCAAAATCAGTTTTAAGTGTCCTTCATTCACTTTCCATTTTTTTTCCCTCGCCTAGTTTTTCTCTAACCGAAAAATCGGCAGCTGCTTAACTTTGTCTGTGAGAAATACACTCACATATTAATCAACCGTTTAAAGCTATTTCCAGATGTCTGCTATTTCCGATCGAGGCAATTCTGCATTACCTTATATGGACATCATCTCTGTTTCGCAGTTAAAATTTATGCTTACGCTTCTTTTCTTTCTCGACAAAACCCTAAAAAGAATTTAACATCTGCGCAGTAAAATCTGATATCCCTTTGGTGTGCCTCTTTATTAGACATAATAACACGTGTAACATTTTATCGTTTGGCAACCTTGCCTTTCCCATCCCAGCTTGGAAACCATATTGAATTCTTATCTTGCCGGCTGCATTTTAACTGTATTTGGCGTATACTATCCATTGTGCATGGGCGAACTTGTGTATGTTGGCGATTTTCTATGATGCCAAAGGTGGTAGTTTGTTGCTATGTACGAGGTCACTTGACTCTCTGCGCTTGTCTTGTCAACGTGCTAATTTTTGGTTCGGAGATTTTCTCCGAGTGCTGTAAGTGTGCCCCCCTTAGTAATATATGTCTAAATAAATCGTAACTTAGCAATCATCGTGGGGTTTTTTTCGAGCATCCGAACCTGGACTGATTCTATACTGATCATGCCTCTTCTAAGTATTCCATTGGAATAACAGCTACTAATATACGTGATCATACCTCTTCTAAACCTTCTAACAAATATATGCAACTACCAAAATCCCTCAAGAAACTCTTCTTTATAGTGCGGATTTTAGAATTTTGCGGATTTCTGGTCATTGATTTGTTTACATATTTGAAATAATAATTTGATTGGTAGTTAAGCATTGTAATCAATGGATATAATAAATTGAAAAGTTAAAATAATTCAGTAAAATATTTAAATAAATAAATAATTAAAAAACAAGTTATTATTACAAAAAAAATTAATTAAAATAAAATTTTAGAAAAATATTAAAATAAAGTAAATAATTTAGATGCAATACTAAATATAAATAATGATGAGGAAAAATCAATCTTTTTTATAAAGAAAAATATTTGCTTTTGTTAATAAACAAAAACAGCTTGATTAATTAAAAAAATATTCATTTTATAAAGCAAAAATTATGCTGCTACTACGATACGATAATGATTATTCGATTAAATATCGATCATCGTAATTAATAAACCGGATGTAAATCTCAAATTCGTTTCGTAACTAGCGGGGATACGAAAATAGTTATAGAACTATTGAAATAATAAATTTTATCTAGCAAAATTTATCCTGTCACGCGAATTGCAAACTCTACCAAAGGGTCATTGAAAGTTATATTACTCTGCAACTACGATACGATAATGATTAATTCGATTAAATATCGATCATCGTAAGTCTAGGAAACATTATTTAACACTGCAGAATTTAAATTGAAGGACATTCATTTGAATAGCACATTGAATTTTAATTGACATTTAAAAAAAGGAAGAAGTTGAAAAGGATTTAAATATATATATATTTAAAGAATTATTGGTATTGCAATAGCTGCTGACTTCAGCGCCATCTTTAATTCCATTGTTTACATCTGAAAAAAATGCGCGGATTTCTGGCGTTCGTGGATTTTAGGGACGCGGATTTAAGGGAGTCTACTGTATTGGTAAACAGATTGTGAGAGAACAATTGCTATCACTGTTTAATGCAATACTATGATAATTATATTTTTTTTCTTTACTTATATTATAATGATCGAAATACATTGTTTTTTTCGCTTTACGTAAGTTATTTTATTTCCAAGTGTTTATTTACATTCTTGGCCGATAAAGCATTTTCTATATTATAATTTTCAAATCATCAGGTACCACAAAAAATGCAAAATTTGCCAAATAATCATAAAAAACAGCAAGCAATGAATATGGTATATAAAGACTGCTTTATCATGATTGAAAGCTATGCAAAAAGAGGGATCTCTTCTGATAATTTTATTAATCTTTGTTGATTATAATGATCTTCATATTTCTGAAAAAAACATTGTTGAGAGATCAAGATCAAGAGATTAAAAAAAAAAAAATAGCAAATTTCATCAAAATATTCCCTCCTCCTTCTCCCCAAAAAAACTCAGCAAATTTTGTCACAGGAACACTTTTTAAAAAAAGTGTACTTTTTTAAAAAGGGAACTTTGAGTCAACAAAAAGAAAGTGAAACATTAAATAAATATTAATGATTTACAAAGCTGTTTATAACTGGGATTATTTTCATTTCATATGCAATTCTCTATTATTCGGCGAAAACAATGTAATGTAAATACTTCCTAAACGTTATGAATTTGCTCAAAAATGAAATTATAAGGGGGGAAAAAAAATCACCGTTTTTTGACATGAGTATAAGAAATTGAAGCAAAAAATAAATAGTGATTTGCGAATCTGTTTACATCCATGAAGTTAAAATATCTGTCTAAAATCGCACCATCAAAGCACAAAACAAAAAACAATGTGATTTCCAGCCTTTTTTTTATGCATCAAGGATGCCACTTTTCCGCCAAATGGCAGATTTCTGCTTTTTTTAGTTTTTAAGAATCCGCGATTTTCGTTAAGCGATCACAAAATATAATAACGATTTTCGTCAAACAATCGCGAAACAAAAAAGCGATTTTCGTCAAACGACTGCAAAGTAAAACGGCTATTTTCGCCAAACGATCGCGGTATAAAACGTCGATTTTCTCCAAACGATCGTGCTATAAAACGTCGATTTTCGCCAAACGATCGCAATCTATAACGGTGATTTTCACATATGATCGCGGTATAAAACGGTGATTTTGTCAAACGATCACGAAGTAAAGCAGCAATTTTCGTCTAACAATTGCAGTGTAAAACGGCGATTTTTATCAAACAATCGCGATGTAAAACGACGATTTTCGTCAAACGATCGCGATGTAAAACGGCATTTTTCGTTAAACGATTGCGATGTAAAACGGCACTTTTCGTTAAACGATCGTTAAGTAAAACGGCACTTTTCGTCAAGCGATCGTGATATAAAACGGTGATTTTTGTCAAATGATCACGAAATAAAACGGCGATTTTCGACAAACGATCGCGATGTAAAACAGTGATTTTCTGTCAAAAGATTGCAATATAAAACGGCGATTTTTGTCGAACGATCGTGCTATAATACGGCGATTTTCGTCGAACGATCGCGTTGTAAAACGGCAATTGTCAAACAATCGCGGGGAAATAAAATGCAAATGTTGCTAATCATTCGTAGAATAATCATCTAATCTATTGCCTGGTTACCTAAATTAATTTAAAGTGATGTAATACATAAAATTCCTCACTAAATCTGTTGCTGGGTTACCTTAATTGATGTAAAATATTGTGAACTAAAGAAAAATCATTTTTATTTACTATAAGTTTTCATGCACAATTAGCAGCATATTTCAAACTTTTTGACAAATGCACATTTAGAAAGACTTTTGTCAAAAGTTTACAAGAGGGGGCGGAGGAGGAAAGATGGTTTCTTTCTTTTTTTTAAAAATAGTTTCTTATAAATTTAATTCTTTATTTAGTTTATTATAAATAAAGTGTACAAAATTCCACAATAAATGTCGTTAATTTTATTTTATGCATTATTTCCTCCTTTTTGTTAATTTCTGAGTGGCATCCCTAATGCATACTTAGTATAAATTTGAAAATTACAATATAGAAAATGATTTATCGGCCAAGAACGTAAATAAACACTTTAATCATTAACTATTGAATGTTTCAATTTCATATGAAACATCTCTACAATTAAGCCTAAGATTGCCGGCAATAACATTGCAAAGTTTGAAGGACGAATAGCATTTAACATGAAAAAAGAATACAGATGGAAATAAAATAACTTACGTAAAGTGAAAAAAACAATGTATTTTGATCATTATAAGATGAGTAAATAAAAAACATATTATAGCATTGCTTTAAACATTGCCAGCGAAATGCAGTCTTATTCTTATCCCATATTTACAAACGCGCTTTGCAAATGCTTTCACAGACAGTAACTACACTCTCCTCTGATTAACCAATAGGAGGAGACTCTCGCAAGACTCAGCGCAAGTATCGATGCGTAGAGACCAATTTAAGCATGCTGACTTTTTCGGCTATTCTTTTAATATATAAGATTCTAACCAATATAATACTCCAATGTAACAATAAATGAATAATCTGTCACCTAAATTATCTCCTCCTCTCACTCTTTCTGCTTCTTTTTTTTTGCCTCCCCAAAAACCTTTAAAAATCTTTCACTTTTTCCTGTCTTTCTGTGTTATCATTGAAAGAGCAATTAATGATAATTAATCGCATAAATTACCCCAATATTTTTAACATTGAAAGAGCAATTAATGATAATTAATTGCATAAATTACCCCAATATTTTTCCCCTTTGTCTCTACCACACTACACATAGTTTTAAAACCTATAAAAAATATTTTTTTCTCTATTTGTAACTGATAAACAAACTCGAAATGCAGAAAAAAATACAATGCACATGAACAAATAAAATTACAAATATTGCTGAAACATGCATGACTAACTTTATTCTGTTTGGATCATCTGTGTATAACATGCAGATACATCAGATAGTGCCATCTATTGGCATATAATAAATTTAGACCTAATAATTTGAATGTTCCCACTTAAGTTTTAAATTATACAGAAGATTAAATACAGATGAGCAAAACAAACAAACAAAACATTACAGGGTTCCCAGCGTCATGGAAAGTCAGGGAAAATCTGGAAAGTCATGGAATTTCAAAGTAGTCATGGAAAGTCAGGGAAATTTCAAAATATGTATGAAAAGTCAGGGAATTTGCAAATATTTTCTAAAAAGTCATGGAAAATTCTTGGAAAAAAAAAGTAAAACAATACAAAATTCATCAAATAATCTTGGAAAAAAATCACGAAATTCATCATAAATCAGGGGAAAGAAAATTTGGAAAACAATTGCAGAAAATAATCACTAATTTTGACAAAAAATTCTGGAAATAAGTAGCAAATTTCATTGTATACCTGCTTGTTCAGAGAATTTTTTGAGATTTGGTCAGGGAAAGTCATGGAATTTTTCGAGATTAGGTCATGGAAAGTCAGAGAATTTTCCATTCATGTTTTGCTGGGAACCCTGCATTAACGTTCAAAGTCTATAAAAACTTCAAGGAGCTTTCTGGAATTTAAAATTCTAAGTCTATTGCTTGGGCACATATCTCATGTTTAGTATACTGGACATTTTAGTTTAAAATTCTGCTAACATCTCTACAGTTGGTACATTTTTCATAGTAATTTGTCCTCTCTTGACAGTTTCATGCACAAAGTGATGTTGGACATTGATATGCTTTCTCCTTGCATGACACATACAGTCAAAGATCTATAATCCGCACACCCATAATCTACTGTTTTCTATAATTCACATTATTTTACGAATGTAAACAATGAAATAAATAAAAATTTACAAATTAGTGATCCCAAAACGATATTTTTCAAAAAATTTTTAAAAAATGAGAAAACAGTGGATTATGGATGTGCGGATAATAGATCTTTGACTGTATTATTTTTGCAAGATTAATTGCATTATTATTATTGCAATATAGTGGAATCATTTTTATGTATAAAAGTCATAGTTCTGTAACAATGTTATTTAGCCAAATGGCTTTTTTAGATGTAGCAGACAGAGCCATGTTTTCAGCTTTTGTTGTACTTGTTACCATAGGTTGTCTCTTAATGCACCATGACACCACTTTACCACCTAGCATGTATATATATACAGTAGTTGATCTTCAACCTGCAATATCACCACCATGATTATTGGAGTAAATTAATTTGGTGTCTGTAGTACCTTTAAGGTAGCGCATAATGCACTTTACAGCAGCCAAGTGTGTCTTATTTGGACTTTGACGAAACTTGCAAAGTAAATTGACACTATATCTGGTCGAGTTGTCTAAGCTGCATAAAGAAGGCTTCCAATGGCTTCTTGATATGGAATTTTTTTTTCTAGTCTACCGTATGTTCATTGCTTATTACATTTGTTTTTAACAAACTTTTGTTAACTTCTAGAGGTGTTGTGACAAGATCAGAATCATGCATATTGTATTTGCAAAATGTATTTTCCACATATTGATTCTGATTTAACCTTCCGGCGGGCACGGCATTGTAAAAAGTACAACATTTGTTTTCTTTTTTCTTTAAAACAAAATTCACACTTCCTTTAATATGTTATAACAAAATAAATCTAAGTGTATTCCAGAATACTTTCATAAATTGGTAGCAGAGAAAACTTATACGATATTTATATGTGAAATAGTTTGTAAAATTAAAACAAACAGCAATAATTGAATGTTTTCCTCCTGATGTACTATTTACAACATGTGCCTGCTCATGTGATGAAAATTTGCGTGCCCGGCGAAAGGTTAAAGCTGATGGACCCATTTTTCTTATGTTCAATTTTCAAACCTAAACCATAACTTGCCTCTCCTAAGTCTTTCATTTCAAATCTTTTCTTCAATTGTTCTTTAACCCAGTTTTTAAGACTTATAGAATTACTGAATATAAGCAAATCGTCAACATAAATAGTTACAATAACAAAATCTTTATTTTGATTACCTTTTAATGTCTGACAATTATCGAAAGAACTTCACTTTAATCCCATTACTTTAGAACCCTCAGCAAAAATCAATTTCCACTGCAGCTAAAACTTTTTACAAAACACATATGATTTAAATTTGGCATTTGCAAATCTGGCATACCTTTTATGTAAAAATCCTCATAATGGCATGGGAGCCTAAGTTTCTCTGTATGGACCAGTCAATAATAAGGCTGATGTGAATTGTCAACTGCATTGTCCATATTTACATCATTATCAACAGGATCATTAATACTAAAGATATTTTCTAAAGAATCATTTTCAGAGTTATCATTTATTGCTGTTTCTCTTTCATTACTTGATTCATTATCCTTATTATCTTAACATCTTATTTTATTCCCACTGAATAAAGAGTCAATATAAAATCCAGATTTATTACAAGTTGATACATCTTATTTTATTCCCACTGAATAAAGAGTCAATATAAAATCCAGATTTATTACAAGTTGATACATCTTATTTTATTCCCACTGAATAAAGAGTCAATATAAAATCCAGATTTATTACAAGTTGATACGTTTGATTTTCCAAAAAATTTACATCTCATCCATTTATTACTTCATAAGTTACAGTATCTAATAAGCAATATCTTTTCCTAACAATACTCTATGAACATTATTTCTTTTGCTTTTACATCACATTTTGTAAGTTTCTGTTTTGGAACGTGAACAAATGCATGATTCCAAAACACCCTTAAGTACTCTAAGTTGGCTTTATCTCCACTCCATTTTTCATAAGAAGTTGTCCATGCTACTGCTACTGTAGGAGAAATATTCTTACAGTGAGTTGCTATTTGTACAGCTTCTGCCCAGTATTTTCAGCCAGATGAGCATCAACTAAAATTGATCTTGTCCATTCTACAAGAGTTTGATTATTCTGTTCTGCTATCCCCTTTTCTCGGGTTTATATGAAAGAATTTCGGATTCTTAAATATTTGATTATTTCATCATTTACATAATCTTTTCAATTGTCATAATGTGACAATTGAATATTTGTTCATATTTTGATTGTTTTGCCTTTTGACATATATTTGAAATGCTTTGAATTTCTCAAAGACTTCAGATTTGTGTTTTAGAAAATAAGTCATTCATGACAATCATTAATGAAAGAAATAAAATAATGAGAATCACTAATTGATGAAACAGTCATTGGCCCATGTAATTAACTATGTACCATACCCAGTATTTCCTTTGCACGTTTAGCTTTATCCTTAGGAAATGGCTGCCTATACATTTTGCCCTTAATATGTGATGTGCAATCTGAAGAATTTCCATTAAATGTAAAACCTTCAATCATATCCTTTAACCACTTCAGTGGCTGCCCTGAGATGATTCAGGGTTAGACTACCTATATTTTTTTCTTCTGTTTGCTTTTTTTTCCCAGTTTTCTCATCGCTACAATTAAAGTTTTAAAATGTCGGTCCCAGGTCTAAACGGTGTTTGGTCAGCTTGCTTCCTAGATCAATGCTTTTACTCCCCTCTCTCAGGAAAGATTAAAAAGAAATTGATTGATTGCTTTGGGATATTTTACAATGGAAGAAAATTGCCTAATGATTTACATTTGAGGGATGCAACAGATACTTTTATGTTACAAAACAATTTTTTTGAATGTTTTAATGTTTCAATCTTGTATTTTTTCTTATTCACTCAAATAAAAAGAAAGGAGGTACCATGTTATCCCATTGACCAATTTCGCCAAATTATAAAAATCGCCAAACTAATATCCAAATTATACATATTGACATAATTTTTATTTTAAATAATGAAAAAACAAATAATTAGTAGAATATTAATAAAAATAAAAAAGTCAAAATAAAAATCACTTAATGACATTTTAAACACATGAATTGTATTTAATGTCATTGAATGTGACTTCACGATCATCCATTATTGGCATTTAATCTTAAAATTTGGCAATAATTTTTTGGTCGACAGGATAACTTAGTAGTACCAAAAGAAATATTGTAATTTAATATAAAAAAGTTTTTTGAAAAACAAACATTTTTGTCATTAAAATTTATGTTCTTTTATAAATTTGCATACCACTATTTCTGAAATTTGATTAATTCATGAACAGAATTTTAAATAAAATGAGAAACATTTTAACTATCTCACATTTGCTTTTAATGATATAAACTATTTTTGTAAAGACTATGACTATGAACTTCTGATCACGTTATACTTTTTTTAAAGCATTTTTGATAATCAGTAAAACTTAGTTAAATTAATATAATTTTAACTATATTAATTACTATATTATTATGTACCATACTATCTCATCCAGCATTGTTTGGGACCGTGATAAAAACTTTCTTTATATCTAAAATATTCTTAAAAGATTTTATATATATAAATGGAAATCTTTCTAAATGATTCTAATCCTGGGGCTCTGACTTCTTTCAGTAGCGTATGTTTTTTTTTTCTTAATCAAAAGAAATATTTATTGAAATAAAATTGGACCCCTACTTCCTTCAGCTGCTGACAATGGGCATTCTATATGCATTCCTGCCTGATTTGTAATGATTCTCAAATCCCCAGTTCAAGAACATGAAGTTTTATGACACAATTTTTTCTTGTTTTTATATATAAAAGCATAAAACTGACAGGCCTGACAGTTAAAGAATTTTGAAATCCAATTGTTATTTCAGTTTTTCAATAAATTATTTTTATGAGTTATAAGCAATTCTTATTATTATTATTTAGATTAAATATTAAGCGAGATGTATTTGGGTTGTTTAATAGCTTCGTTGCACTCAGTCCAACCCTTCCTGCTTTTCTATGTTTTTAATTTGTGTAATTTCGCTTTTAAATGTGCCCAGTATTCGTTTAAATTTTTTATTTTTTTTTTCATTCCTCAAGAGAGTAGGATAATCAGGGTGTAGGTAGGGGTCACAGATGAAATTCGGTCCCACTTGTTATTAGTCTTAAAAGTGGATAGGGATGGGTGGGCAGAACCAAATCTCATTTGCGACCCTTTTTTTTGGAAGAAAATGAAATATTTTTTTTATTTGCTGGTTGCTTGAAGAAGGTTTTATCAGAGAAATAATTCTGGAGATTCATCAAACTTCAAAACTAAGTTTTGAATTTTTTTTATTCCAGTAATTTTTAAGTATTTAAACCCCTTTGTGCCTTCTTAAACAATGAATTTAACTCTGATGAAAAATTAAGAATGATGGTCAATAAACTCTCCTGCTTTGTCCTGTCAGGAAACTCTCAATGAAGTAGATAAAGTAATGAAATCATCAATATTTGTTCCCATGGGAAAAAAAAAAAGCATTTACTTACTGAACTTCAAAAGGACTTAAATTATAAAAGATAAAACCATAATATCAAAGCAAACATTAATGTATTCCTTTTCTAAATTCTGCAGAAATTAACTTTTCTTCTAATACTTAAATTCTTATATTTTTTATGTGAAAAATAAATTTTACTAACATTGTTACCTATTTTCAACAATTAAGAGCCTACATCACTCAAACCGAAACTCAAAATCCTCTCACAAAGCTATGCCAGTTGCCACCACAAGGTGTATCCCAAACACAAAGATTGACATTTTAAAAGACCAATGATATTTCTGAGGCTTATAATTGACAAGAAAAATGGTCATCTCATGTCACCCTTTCCCTCCAGGCAAAAAATAAAGGGGATTTGATATCCCATCTGGAAAAAAGTCATTAGCAAATACTAAACGAAGACAACATTCTCGCACCTTTTCAGTCCTGATGGCCCGAGGCTATTTACATTTGGATAGCTTCTTCGGGCTTATTTCTGAACAAAACAGTCGGATCTGTTTTAAAACAAGTCGACTCCAACCTAATATATTAGACAGTTTGAAGTGAAATTAAACCATTTACATATAATTTTAAATCCATAAAATTATTATTATTATTATTATTATTATTGGATTTTTTTTACTGACTCCGCAGCTTTGTTTTCTGTGGCCAAAAAAAAAAAAAAAAACCTACAAAATTTTTGGACTTTTTAATTATTATTCCTAAATACCTCGAGACATGTAGCCATAGCTTGCTATTTGTCAAATAGAATATTAAAGAGAATAAAATTCTATATAAAGGCCGTTTTTTACTTTTCTATTTTTTACCTATTCGATTTTGATTGCAGAATATTTTTATGGAAATTCATTTTTAAAACCGTATCGAAAAATGAAGGTCTCCAATCCAATGAGGAAAAAAAGATACAGTAGACTCCCTCAAATCCGCACAGCTTGGGACCAGAGGTTTTGCGGATTTTAGAATTTTGCGGATTTCTGGTCATTGCTTTGTTCACATTTAAAAAAAATAATTTGAATGTAATTAATAATGAAATCAAAAGTATAATGAATGCATACAATATACTAAAATATTAAAAAAAGTAATAAACTAAAATAATAAAAAATAGATATTTTTTAAAATGATTAAAATACTAAAAGGAAAGATAAAGTTAATAATCAGTAATGTACAATTAAATATTCATTATAAAAGAGGAAATGTGTTTTTCCTAAATTATTCAACGAAACTTGCCTCATAAAGGTACATTACTAATTCACATCAGGATCATAAAATAATGAAACTTTATTTCAGGTTTAGCCAGACTTAATAACTAAAAAAGCTTGATTAATACATAAATATACTTGGTAAGATTGTGATTATCAATGATATTAGCAAATCTTTATTTTTTCAGAAATAAATTATTCTTTCTTCATGAAAAAATATGAATTCAATAACATTAACAAAAATTATAAATTAAAAAATGTATGGAATTGATATAAAACTGAAAAAATCAATTTTTGCACCTACATCTAAACTGAAAGTTTCATTGTTTACATCCGTAAAATATGTGCGGATTTTAGAGAGTTGCGGATTTTAGGAGTGCGGATTTGAGGGAGTCTACTGTATATATTAAAATGCAACTGCGATATCTTTATAAATTTCGTCCATAAAATTAGCATTAAAAATGGGTTCTTTCACTTGACTGAAGCAGCCACTTCTCAGTTACATTTCAAAATTTTTAAATGATTGTTTTCATTGAATAGCTGAAATCGATCTGTTAGCCATTTGTTGCTCATTTGACATTCATTTACAGATATTTTTATTCGAGCCATTTTCTTTTTCGGTTCCCGTTTCGAAAGTAAAGCATCCCCATAAAAAAAATTCTTAAATGAATATCGGAACAGTAGAAAATGGCTTTTGTACAGATCTATCTCAGCTATCATACGAAAAGAAAAAAAAAATTCAATGGTACCGACGTATCTGTATAAATTTCTCCCATGAGATTAGCATTAGCGAATGGGCTTTTTCGCTTTACTGAAGTAGCCTCTTCTCGATTGCATTTCAATTTTTTTATTTACTTATTTGTTTGTTTATTTATTTTGCGTTGGATGTTTGAGATCAATCAGCACAAAGGCTGTTTTCTACAATTTGGATTTTTTTGTTTAGATATTGGCTTATTTAGTCAAGCAAAACCAGGGCCGAAACTAGAGGGGGGCAGAGGGGGCACATGCCCCGGGTGCCACCAGAACAGAAGCTGAAGAGGGCGTCAAATTTTTGTTTGGTGTGTTTGATATAAAGAACGCATATATGTCGGGGGTGGGGGGTCGCCAAAATCCATATTTGCCCCAGGCGCAAAAAAGGCTAGTTTCGGCACTGAGCAAAACAACCTACTTGCAAGTGGTAGTCTTACAATAGAAATTTATAAACGTATATAGTCGACATTTTAATATTTTTAAATAAATAAATATATATTAACTTACACATATATATACACACTTATGAATATGTATATATATTTGCATTGGATAGATGAAATCGATCTGTATAAAAGCAGTTTTCTATTTTTTTTTTTCTTTTTCTTTCTTTTTTTTTTTTTTTTTTTTTCTTTTTTTTTTTTTTTTTGTGTGTGTGTGTGTGTTTGTTTACAGCTATTTTAAACAGGCTACTTCAGTTAAGCGAAACAATACACTTGATAATCTTAATCGTATTGGAGGGGCCGTTAGCTGACCTCTCCATTAATCTGTTTTCAATCTCATTTAATCAGTGAGATAATTGAATGTACTCGATAATACAATAAACTGCTACGGATAACTTTTCATAATATTGTATTTGAACAAAATATTTACATAAAATTAAATTAACATGAAGGGTTGGTCATGATTTACAGCACATCGAGCTCGGTCGTACGATCAGTGCCAGAGTCGGCAGGTGAGTGAATGTCAGGTAAGTCTCTGGTACCACACAGGTAAGTGTCTTACGTCAAGGTGTGGCGTGCTGCCATCTATCGGTTGATTGAGTAGCTAAAGTTTGCTATATAGAAAATCTGGCAGCTGCTGCAGTACCCCCCTCCTAGCAATTGCTAAGAGAAACGTACAGGTCGACGAATGGAACGTCCAGATCTGGAAACCGGAGTAGGGAGTGCAGGTTCTGCTACTGGAATGTCGATGACTTGATGAGTGTCTGTCTCTGTGCTCGGAATGTCGTTGGGCTCTGCAACGGTAAATGCAGGCTTTAACCGGTCTATTGATATGATGACATCTTTCCCGTCTTTCTGAATTTTGAAGAATTTATCAGTTCGGTCAAGGACCAAAAATGGTCCATCATATGGTGGTCTTAGCGGTGCACGCACAGCATCATAGCGCATAAAAACATGCGTGCATGTTGTCAAGTCCTTTGGGAGGAAGAAGCTAGTCTGCTTTTGCACTCTGGTTGGAGTAGGACGTAGCTGAGCCATGGCTTGTTTAATCGATTTAAGGAAGTCTGATGTCTGGAGATCGTTGTCAGTTGATGCAAAAAATTCTCCCGGTAAACGGATTGTTTGACCATACACCAGTTCGGAGGGAGTGCATTTCAGATCTGGTTGAAATGTGGCTCTTAAGCCCAACAAAACTGTTGGGAGTATCTTCGTCCACCGCTCTGTCAGGTATGCTTTCAGGGCAGACTTTAACGTACAATGCCAATTTTCGATAAGGCCATTCGCCTGAGGATGAAAGGAACATGTGTGGATGTGCTTTGAACCCAACAAGTTGGCCAAAGAGCGAAACAAGCAAGATTCGAATTGACGGCCCTGGTCAGTTGTTATAATTTTGGATGTGCCAAAACGTGCAATCCAAACTTTGTAAAACGCACTTGCTACCGTCTCAGCTTCAATATTCTTAAGGGGCTCTGCCTCCACCCAACACGTAAACCTGTCAATAATTATAAGACAATAAGTAAAATTTTGAGAGGTGGGAAGAAGGCCGATTAAATCCAAATGGATGTGAGAGAAGCGCTGATTTTCAACTGGGATATTATTTATTGGAGCTTTGGTGTGTGTCAAAATTTTAACTCGCTGACATGGAATGCACGTCTTGGCCCACTTATCGCAATCAGCTCTAATATTAGGCCAAACAAAACGGTCAGTGATAAGTTTAATGGTCAATTTGCGACCAGGGTGGGAAATGTTATGTAAAGCGTCAAAAACATTTTTTCGCTGAGTTAGCGGGATAAAAGGCCTGATTTTTCCAGTAGATGTGTCACAATAAAGTTCCACAGAGCTATTGGGCATGATGAATTTACTGAGCTTAAGCGATGATAAATTATCTGCTAAACATGTGCTTAAATCACTGTCCCTACTCTGATCATCAACGATCTGCTCGTAGTTAATTGGCGTGGGACAAGTTATAGATTCAATTCGCGAAAGCGTGTCAGCTGGTATGTTGTCAACCCCCTTAACGTGTCTAATATCAGTGGTGAACTGGCTAATGAAATCTAGCTGTCGCAATTGTCGTGGGGAACATTTGTCACTTTTTTGGGAAAAGGCATAAGTAAGTGGTTTGTGGTTTGTATATAAAGTAAAATTACGACCTTCCCGCATGAAGCGAAAATGTTTAATAGCAGAATAAGCGGCTAATATTTCTCTATCATATGCGGAATACTTCTTTTCAGACTCAGTCAATTTGCGTGAAAAAAACCCTAATGGTTGAAGAGTCGACTCAACACACTGGTGCAACGCTGCACCAATAGCGAAATCACTAGCATCTACAAATAAAGCAATTTGAACATCGGGCGAAGGATGAAAAAGTAAAGCTGCATTAGTGAGCTGATGTTTTGAATCCTCAAAAGCTTTACTGCTCTCATCATTCCACTCTATCTCGCTCTTATCAGCCCTTTTAGAACCTTTTAAGTAAGTACTTAAAAATGACTGAACATGAGCAGCCTGTGGGATATTACACCGATAATAATTAAGTAACCCCAAATATCGCCTTAGATCCCCTACAGTTTTTGGCTTATCAAAATTCAAGGTGGGTGTTACTCTCTCGGGCATTGGTCTTATACCCTGCTCATTAATAAGATAGCCCAAAAAAGATAGTTCCTGAACACCTAAAACGCATTTATCCACATTGATTCGAATGCCATACTCAGAGAGGCGACTAAAAACCATATCTAAGTGCTTAGCATGCTCTTCCTCAGATGAGCTGCCAATTAATATGTCATCAATGTAGTCGAAAGCAAAATCAAAACCATAAAGTACTTCATTCATAAAACGTTGAAATGTTTGGGCTGCGCATTTTAAGCCGAATGGCATGAATAAAAATTCAAAGAGCCCGAAAGGTGTAGTTATTGCTGTTTTGGGCACGTCATCAGGATGCACTGGAATTTGATGATATGCTCTAGTAAGATCGATTTTTGAAAAATATTTTCCGTGCAAATTTTGTGCAAAATCATGTAAATATGGTAAAGGATATCTATCCATCTGAGTTATTCTATTTAAGGCGCGATAGTCGCCAGTGGGGCGAAATTCACCATTAGCTTTAGGAACCATATGTAAGGGGTTTGACCAATTCGATTTACTAGGCCTACAAATACCCTGTTCCATCATAGTCTGAAATTCCTGCTTTGCGACAGCTAACTGCTGAGGATTTAAACGCCTTGGGCGACTGAAGACTGGTTGCCCATTTGTTATTATCCTATGTAATGTGCGTAATATAACCTTTGGAGGTTTATATATACGCTGAAAAATCTCATTACAGAAGCAGATAGCACATATGGAGCTTTTGCTGGCACCTAACACTGTAGTGGAAGTTAAAAATAAATGTGAGCAGACTTTAATGTCGATCTCTTTAACAGAAAACAAAAGTCAAAAATAAAACTAAAGTATTTATTGATTACTTGAGAAACAGGCTTGGCATTACAGAAGACTTGACACGGCGAACTCCATCACATTAGTACAGATGAACATGTTAACAGTTGAACATATAGTCGACATCAATTGTGCAGGTTAAAACAATTAAAAGTAAACTTAAATAAAACAAGTATCTTACAATACATCCAGATTGAGGACCAGCCTCAATTCAGTGACTTGAACTACTTCATTAGTAGGAAGATAAAAGCGGCGAAGAACAGAAATTAACATCGTGTATTTATACTAAGCTAGCCGGATTTAAAACATCGTTTGTGAGCACGCCCACGAAACGAGCCAATGAGAAGACGACATGTGTACGAATCGAAAGATCGATTTGGTAAAACGAATGAAAGATTCGATTAAAAATTACGATATTCCAAGTCGCCATCTGGCGGGGAAAATATCGTTACGGAAAAATATGATTAGTCAGAAATAAGTTATTGTCGATGTAGGTTGAAATTAAAGATGGAGTCCGTGGAACAAATTATGAAAGGCTATTGAAGTTAAATAGATTATTGGATGTTATAAAGTTGATAACGGCCGGAAAGGATTTGAAAGGTAAGTTAATATTTATTGGATATGGTTATTATGAAATAATAAATAAATAAATGTTAAAATAAATTATGAGTGAATGAATTAATGAATAAATGGGAATAGGAGGCGATGAGAAAACCATCTGTTGATGGGATTCCATCACTATGCACAGTATTATGCTTTGGGTTGGGTGAAGCAGGATATGGGCGAATTATATCCTTGCATTTGTTTAAGATGTTATAGAATTTATCTCTACTAGAGACAAGAGTAATGCTTTTGCTGTGACTGTTAATTGTAGTGCCTTTGGAAGTGAACTTAGTGAGTGGATCATATAAACAAGAATTTTTCAAATCAATTAATAATCCATAATGTTTTAAAAAATCGGCGCCGATAATTGGTTTACTAACGTTAGCGATTATAAATGGCCATTTTAATTCGCGTCGTAAATTTAGACTAAGTGTTATCATTTTAGTACCATATGTTTTGATTGGGGAATTGCTGGCTGAATACAGTGTTAAATTAGAAGGTGCAACAAAAGACATCTTAGCCGTATACGGCAAAACACAAACATCGCTGCCGCTATCAATTAAATAATGTCGGCGAGAAGTAGGATCGTGAATAAAAAGGCAACTTGATGTGTTAACATTGAAATCACATTGCGCCACGTGTGATTTCCCCTCTAGATTTCCGATTTATTAAAATTACATGGGGGTCGGCATTGCCGTGCCCTATCGGCGAACGTAGCGTGATACCAACACAAACCTTCTTTCATACGCTTAGGAGTCTGCGATCGATGTCTTCTATGCGTAGAACGGTCCCGCGATCTATGCTCCCGCCGCTGGCTAAAGCGCGATAAATGTTTCACTTGCTCGGTTAACTCCACGATTTGCGCCTGTAATTCGGAAACCGACGCGTTTTCTTTGTTCTGATCGTAACGCCGCTGCGTCTCCGCGACTTGTGGAATTGCTACTTCGATGATTTTATCAGCCATCTGCGCGAGTTTATCTAAATTACCTTCCGAAACAGATAAAATGGCTTGCGTTTCTTTCGGCAAATGTTGTATCCATAGTGTTTTAAGAAATTCCTCATTAACTTTTTCCTGCGCGAGCTGTCGCATTTTACGTAAGAGGTGCGATGGCTTTTCATCCCCCAAAACCGTATGCATTAGCAAATCTTTCACCCGCTTTTGCTCAGAATCCGCGAACTCAGCGATTAAGCGTTTTTTAAGGCTTAAGTACAAATCCGAATTCGGGGGATTTTTTACGATATCGCTCACATAGGAGAGCACTTCCGAATTAAGAGCCGATACTACTGCGTAATACTTCGTAGTATCTTGAGTAATGTTATTTAGAATAAATTGTGCTTCAATATTGATAAACCAAAGGTCAGCCTCTTTATCTCAAAAAGGGGGAAATTTAACAGAGACTTTCTCAACCTGTTGCAAAGGATCGTTTGGCGGCATCGTGAATATGTAAAAATAAACAAAGCACTCCTGACAGAAACAATGAACGGAAATGAAAAATAGCCACTTACCTTCAGAATCGGCACATCGCGAACACGTGGGCTCTCCTTTGTACCACAGCTGGCATAAAATTCAGAATAAAGTCCATAATCATAGCACTAAGTTGGATGAAAGCAGGACGATCATGAACGCAAGTCTTCTAGTTACGGCGCCGGCGATGTTAGCATGCGTTGTATTCTTTCACAGGATCACCACTTGGAGGGGCCGTTAGCTGACCTCTCCATTAATCTGATTTCAATCTCATTTAATCAGTGAGATAATTGAATGTACTCGATAATACAATAAACTGCTACGGATAACTTTTCATAATATTGTATTTGAACAAAATATTTACATAAAATTAAATTGAATTAACATGAAGGGTTGGTCATGATTTACAGCACATCGAGCTTGGTCGTACGATCAGTGCCAGAGTCGGCAGGTGAGTGAATGTCAGGTAAGTCTCTGGTACCACGCAGGTAAGTGTCTTACGTCAAGGTGTGGCGTGCTGCCATCTATCGGTTGATTGAGTAGCTAAAGTTTGCTATATAGAAAATCTGGCAGCTGCTGCAGTATGAAAGAAATTTATAAGGATATCTCGTCTGCATTTTAATATTTTTAAATGTTATTTCAGCAGAGGGTAGATGCGGTCTCTTACTAGTGATAGTCTTATGACAAAAATTTACATACATATATCGTCAACATTTTATTATTATTATTATTATTATTATTTTACATTAGATAGCTGAGGTCGATTCGCACAAAGGCCATTTTTTTCATTTTCGATTTATTTTACGGATATTTTAAAAAGGATACTTCAATCAAGCGAAACAATTCACTAGCTTATGATGATCCTAAGATAGAAGTTTATAAATATATCTGGTCTGCGTTTTAATATTTTTTATTTTTTTTTTGTGCCGTTTTCCACTTTTTTTTTTTAAACTTGTATTTTAAAGAGGCTGATTCATTCAACTGAAGCAACTCAATCGTTCATAATCTTATGATTTAAATTTATAAAGATATCCCATCTGCATTTCAATGTTTTTAATCATTTTTTTGCATTGGCTATCTGACGTTGATCTGTACAGATATTTTTAACTTATATGTTAAAGAGGCTAATTCATTAAACTGAAGCAACCCAATCGTTCATAATCTTATGATTTAAATTTATAAAGATATCTCATCAGCATTTCAAACCAAACAACACCTTCTCTATAATTTTAGTGCTAAGAAAGAAATAATTTAAAAGTTTTTCGTCTGCGGTCATGTTAAATCCAATGGTAGAAATTTATAAAAATATCTCTTCTACATTTTCATATTTTTAAATGATTTTTTTATCATTGCATAGCTGATATTTTTGGATACAAAGATCGTTTTGTACTTTTTCGACATTGTTTAGGGAAATTTTTAAAAAGCTACTTCAGTCAAGTGAAATCCATTGGTAGAAATTTATAAAAATATCTCTCCTACATTTTAATATTTTTAAATGATTTTTTGTCATGGAATAGCTGAGATCTTTCGGTGCAAAGACCGTTTTGTACTTTTTTGATTTTGTTTACAGGTGTTTTGATGAGGCTACTTCAGTCAAGTGAAATCCATTGGTAGAAATTTATAAAAATATCTCTTCTACATTTTAATATTTTTTAATTTTTTTTTTTTTGTGTGTGTGTATGTGTTTGTGTGTCATGGGATAGCTGAGATCTTTTGGTACAATGACCGTTTTGTACTTTTTCGAGTTTATTTAGGGAAATTTTAAAAAAGCTACTTCAGTCAAGTGAAATCCATTGGTAGAAATTTATAAAAATATCTCTCCTACATTTTAATATTTTTAAAGGATTTTTTGGCATTGGATAGCTGAGATCTTTCGGTGCAAAGACCGTTTTGTACTTTTTTGATTTTGTTTACAGGTGTTTTGATGAGTCTACTTCAGTCAAGTGAAATCCATTGGTAGAAATTTATAAAAATATCTCTTCTACATTTTAATATTTTTTAATTTTTTTTGTGTGTGTGTGTCATGGGATAGCTGAGATCTTTTGGTTCAAAGACCATTTTGTACTTTTTCGAGTTTGTTTAGGGGAATTTTAAAAAAGCTACTTCAGTCTAGTGAAATCCATTGGTAGAAATTTATAAAAATATCTCTCCTACATTTTAATATTTTTAAATGATTTTTTGTCATGGAATAGCTGAGATCTTTTGGTACAAAGACCGTTTTGTACTTTTTCGAGTTTGTTTAGGGGAATTTTAAAAAAATTACTTCAGTCAAGTGAAATCCATTGGTAGAAATTTATAAAAATATCTTTCCTACATTTTAATATTTTTAAATGATTTTTTGGCATTGGATAGCTGAAATCTTACGGTGCAAAGACCTTTTTGTACTTTTTTGATTTTGTTTACAGGTGTTTTGATGAGGCTACTTCAGTCAAGTGAAATCCATTGGTAGAAATTTATAAAAATATCTCTTCTACATTTTAATATTTTTTAATGTTTTTTTTCCTGTGTGTGTGTCATGGGATAGCTGAGATCTTTTGGTACAAAGACCGTTTTGTACTTTTTCGACTTTGTTTAGGGGAATTTTAAAAAAGCTACTTCAGTCAAGTGAAATCCATTACTAGAAATTTATAAAAATATCTCTTCTACATTTTAATATTTTTAAATAATTTTTTTTGTCATGGGAGAGCTGAGATCTTTCGGTACAATTAAAGAAATTTTTTAGAAATTAAACTTCAAATATATGAAAGAAAAATAATAAAAATGGTAAATGTGTTTTTTTTTCCGAAATCAATAATGCGTTTAAAGTACATTTGAGATTACATGTTTAGTTAAACATACTTTTTTGAAATCAACATCTATTTACATCATTTCTGATCCAATTTCTTGCATAAAATATCATGAAGGATTTTTTTTTTTTTTTTTTTTTTTTGCTTTTTTGCCTACAAGTAACCAAAAGCGTTTTACTAATAGCCAGAGGCAAGAAATTTCTCCCACTTCCCTGCAAGACTCCCCGTAGAGTAAACCCTTATCACCTTACATGCTAATGGGTTTTAGGGTGTTTCCCTTTTGGAGGTGGAGTTTTACGGCCTTTTCAACTGTTTTAAATCAAAGTGTTTCAATTTTTTATACAAATAGCATAGATTAAATTTTCTTACAAATCAAAATAAAAAACATTTTCTGAAAGCTATATAATTAAACTCTGCATGCTGTTTTACCAAATTTTAAAATGTCAGATTTTTTGTAATAAGACATTAAAGGTGAATTTTAAAGATTATAAAATAACGTTCTTGTATCGCCTTAAAATTAAAAAATGAAATAAAATTTCAAAATGACGTGCATAGTGTAAACCTACAGGTTTTCAAAACAACAAAAATTATTAAATTTGAGTAAAATGCAAAGGAAGGAAAGTGATAAATTTCTTCCATTGAAATAACATTAGCTGTTCTATCTCGGAGCGTTACTGATGTAGGGCCTTAAAATTGAGATTTAAACATATCCTCTATTAGGAGACTACCTTTCCGGGCAACTAGTTTTTATTGGAATGGGACACAGTCACTTTAGGGAGATTTTACTGTATATGCATGTAATAATAATAAAAATGTTTGCTTCATTTCTAAATTATTTCCAAATTCTTATTATACTCCCCCCCCCCTTTTTTTTATAATTACTTAACATATTTATTTTAATTCCATACCTTTAATCAATGTTTTCTTTATTTTATTCTAAAAACATTAATCTGTTAAAGCATTTCTTTTCCTAAAGTCCCATTACTTAAATTTATTCTTTTATCTGTTGCATAATATCTTTGTATTTACATTCTAAAAAAATCATTTGATTACCCACAATTCCCTTCAAGTGATGCTAGAAGACTGAATTGCATTTTAACTTTATGACAGTCTGAAAGAACTCTTTGAGGATAAAATTTTCATATTTGTTGAAATACACTTTTTAAATTTGTTATTGGAAACTTAGGTCTTTCTCTTAAAATCTTGTATTCTATCACAGAGTTTGATAAAAGCTAATTATATTGCCTAGGAGTGGTAATTCCATGTTTTTTCTTGTGCTAATAAAATGAATGTCAACTGGTAAGAAGAATTTTTCTGGTGAAGTTTCTATGTTAGTTAACACCTTTTTCTTATGATGACATTAGTGGAATTGTTTTTCAATGCTTCTGATACTTAAGAGGGAAACATCTTCAAGTATTATTTGTTGTTTTACTACCCAGTGCCACACAATTGCGAATCTACTAGTGTTCTTGATGGAATTGTCTTACCATGGGGTATGATTGAAAGCCAATATTGCATTCGATTGACAAGATTCTATGTAATTACGACTGATGTTTCATACATATATAGTATAAAAATTATGCAACTCCAAAATGTAAAACATTTAACCTCTTCAATGCCAACTGGGAGTCAGAACATACAATTAAAATTGGAGAACAAAGCTAAAAACTGAATGAACAAAACAGACTGTAACAAACTTGAATAACAGAACAAGACAAGAAAAGCTTAATGCTTAAAATTCTGGAGGCAGGCTTCATGGCTAATGATATGCAAGCTGGGTATTACCAGTATTACACATGTAACAGGGTATACATATGTAACATACCTGCTAAGACCAGACTAAAACTATGAAAGAGTTCAAAGTCAATTGCGTTAAAAGATTCATGTGGTAACCATGTTTGATAGCTGTATCATAGAGTTTAATTTTTTATGTTTCATTGCTTGAATTTAATCTCCCTATACAAATTAAAGCATTGAGATAAATAATTTTAAAGATAGAAAAAATGTGCATTTGGACTTAAATGTAAAATTTTACTTGTTAAAATCAAAATAATTCCTCTTATCATACATACATATGATCAAATTATTGCCTTCAAGTACAATAGAATCATCCAGATAGAATTGATCTCTAATACAATTCACTCTTGAGTATCAAGCCTGATAATGGAATATGTTCTAAACAAATGAGAAAAACAAATGGAAGGCACTAAAGTAGAACAATGATGAATAAAAGTAGAATTTGTGATATGTGATTCATTTTCAAGGGCAATATTGCATTATCACAAGTAATATTCAGTTGATTTCTGAAATAGAAATTAGGCGACTTGCTCTAATTATTATTAACATCTAAATGTCTTTATAAATGTTTTCAGCCTGTTTTAAATTTTAATTTGAGAAGAAAAAATTTTAAGAAAAAAAAGTTCCTTTTATTTTTGTAGTATGACTGTTCTCATGTCTGATATTTTGTTAGTAAAGGTTGTTAATAAATTATTTTAGACAATTTATTTATTTTGAAACATAAAGTATGCTTACAATTCAGGGAAGAGAACAAAACTACAAATAAGAAAATTTTTGTTTTCTGGAAAATATCTTAGGCAGAAAAGATGGAACAAAAATTTCAGAGGAAAGAAGGATTTTAGACAAAGGATATTTAACCTTACTGCAAAATGAAAAAAAAGGACAATTTTTTTTATAAAGTTAAAAGATTTCAAACTATTTTCTGGATCGAGTAAAAGAGGGGCGGATAGGAATTTTTTGGAGTTAGAAGAGTAATTGGGTGAGATTAGTAGAAAGTAATAAGTAGGACAATAAGAGTTTTAAAAATCTTAAACTTGTATGCTCAGGAATGAAGAGGAAACGTAAATATAGAAGCAAAATGTTTGTAATTTAGATTATTATTTACTTACTGTTATGAAGAGCAAGATGTGTGACAAAATAATTTTTTACAAATAGTGTTTTAAATATTACTTTGTTTTGCTAGAAGATGGCAAAGAGTAGAAGTAAACATTTTCTGAATATAGGGATAAATTAAATTGCTGATTATTTATTGTTTTTAGATAGCAACAAATGGAGAATATTTTTTTCAATAAAGAATTTTGACGGTTTTAAACTTTATACTGGGTGAAAAGTGGAAGGAAAGCATAAATTTCAGAGGGAAGTGTAAATTTAAATTATTACTTACTTATTATTACTAGAAAACAACCAATAGGCCATAAGAATTTTTTTAGATTTTCAAGATTTTAAATCTTTTCTGCTTGAGGGTGGGCAGACACAAGAAGCCAGACATTTCATGTAGAGAGATGGGATTTCATTGAAATTAGATAAAAACAAACATGGAAATCTGTTGAAAGGTAAACAAAAAATCTCTCCTGTATGTAAATCATTTATTGAACAAAAACGTTTTTTAAGAAATTGAGGGGGTGCAGGAGGGAGTTTATAAAGGGAATAGAAATTGTAAATTGCTCAAAGTGGGTAGAAGCTTATTTTTTGGATTTTACAGTATTGTTATTTTCAGATTATTGAATATTTTATAAGTGACTGAAAGGTGTCTTAAGGAACCATTTCACAGAGCTCCTGGACTTTTGTATCCTAATGTTAAACCAATGTAAAATGGAAAACATGATTTTTTATTTGTATTTAAAAATTTTGTTATTTTTTTTTTCCATCAGTTTGTTTGCATTCTGTTTTTTTCCTTTCAAAATTTAGTGGTAATTGGAGGTGAAATTTTGATTCAGGAAAAAAAATGAGGTAGTTTTTCATAAAAAGCTTTTTTTGAAAATGAAAGACGAACAGCTCTACTATCTAAAAAAATATTTTTTATTTCATGAAAATTCAAACTTCTCAAATGTAATTATTATTGCACAAATTAAATTTATGTACAAGGAAATATTAAAAGGTATCACTTTCTGGAGTAATATCAATGAAATCTGTGTGGGTGGAGTAGAGACAGTTGATAATATTTTTAAGTACTTGAGAGGTAACTTCATACACCTCCATCTCTTGTCCAAAGATCTTTTGCTGAACACAAGAAAAGTGTCTGATTGCACCCTCATCAAAACATTCTCAATAATGCAAACTGCCGTAGGTATTTCATCTAACTTAATTGTGTTGTTAGTTTATATACTTACAGTAGTCTTCATTTGATGTGTACCCTTTATTTCCCATTTTCTATCATTGTACCTGAATTTTCCTTCTCATATATAGTAAAGTAATAGTGGTAACACAAAATATTAAACTAATAATTATTATATTACTTACTATATTAAATACCTTAATTAAATCTAGTGTTCTAATTCAGCATGGGTTAAAATCAGTTTATTATTTATAAATTAATTACAGACAACTACCATTAATTAATGGATGGAAAATGTGTTCCAGTATTTAATAGGATCATCATAAATTGATTAAAATTTTACTTTACCTATGAAGATTTCTTTCTTTACTACTTATCTTAAAATAAATAAAACTGCATAAAACTCATAGTAAAAATTCTAGAAATTATTTAAAAATTAGATGACAATGGGATATTATTCTAAACTATACACTTACTAGCAAAATATTGGAAATTTCTTTATACTAATTTTTTTGAGTGTTTGAAAGAGTTTTTTCTTACTATTTGAAAAAGTTCTGGTTGCAAACATATTTTCTTCTGGTTTTTTTTTTTTTTTTTTTTTCTCTTGAACAGAATTAAAAATATAGATGTACTCTTTAAATTATCCCTCCCCCTCTCTTCCTGAGACCTGAGAACCTCCAATTAGGGAAAAGTTTTTTTTTCCCTTTCACTTCAAAATAAAATGAAGATAACCACTGGGTGACAGTGATCTAAGCAAGATGATCCCATTGAAACACTTTCTTATTTCAGTTGATAGATTTTTCTGTTTATCTTTTCATGTAGTTAATGCGCTACATAATATTCAATAACTCCTATGAGAAATAGTTTGTGAGGGGGGGGGGGGGTGCATGAATTATAGTCTTAAACATTATATAATGTAATTTTTCACTTTGTCTTAAAAATATATTTAACTTGTTGAAGAATTTTATTTTTACATACAGTTATATTTTTCTTATACAAAGAATGATATAAATCACATGTAAATTTTACAATGTATAACAAGTATAACAATAAATACAAATATAAGTAGCCAGTAACTCTTACAGTTCAAATGCGAAATGAAATCACTGATATAAAATTATATATTGTAAAATTTACAGTAAGACAGTGAAAAATAAAGATTAGGGTTATTTTACGAATCGTGGGGTCTCCTTATTCCTGATCTGATGGTAAATCCAAATTTGTCATAAATTTCATCACATCTGAAGTATCCATATGATAAAAAAGAAAAGAAAGGAAAAAAAAACTTTTTGATTTCTTATTTAAAATTCTGTCGTTATATTTAAGATTGTATTAATTTCTTATTTAAAAAAAAAACTGCACTTTATGTTGCAAGAAAAAAAAAATAGTAAATTTATACTTTATGTCCCAAAAAAAAATTAGAATTTTTTAAAAAAAGAAAGAAAAGATTCCTTCAAAAACCTAAGTTTATTCGAAAAATTTATCTTGTTTTCTATTTCTTGCAATGTTATCTATAATCTAAGATAGGCAGTAAACTTATTTATAATGTAAAAAAAAATAATAATATTCATACTTTTGCAGATGTATCAACACAGTTTTCTTCTGTGTAATTTTAGTTATTTTTATTTTCTGAAGCATAAAATATATTTCAAAATCAGTTTTTTTAAATAAATTTTCTACCCATTCTCTATTATTACTCTATACTATACTAATTATAAACATTTGAATAATTTTGCATTTTCTGTCAATTACAGGCCATTTCTTCACCTGAAAGAGCCTCTGAAAATTTTCCTAGTGCATCTGTTACAAATGCCGTATCCTCAACATCATTATCAAATTTTGAAGATATGAATACTGTTTCAAAATCACCTCAACTTGTTTCAACTTCTCGTGATACTTTTGATACTGCAGACTCTGTCAATATGCACTGGTCTGCATCACAGCCTTCTTGTAGTACTGATATTGCTAGCAATTTTGATTCTGAAAGTGAAGCTAATATGCTGCCAGATCCAAAATTGCTTTCTTCAGATAAAGATTGTGATGCAAATGCCAGTTCAAGTAGTAGCAGACATTGTGAAGTGAACGCTAGTTCAACTAGCAACAGGATTTGTGACTTAAATGCTAGTTCAACTAGCAATAGGAATTATGATATAAATGCAAGTTCTTCTAGCAACAGAAACTGTGATGTAAATGCTAGTTCAAGTAGCTACAGAAATTGTGATGTTAATACTAGTTCTAGTAGCTACAGAAGTTGTGATGTTAATGCTAGTTGTAGTAGCAGCCGGAGTTGTGATGTTAATGCTAGTTCTAGTAGCTCCAGAAGTTATATTTGCTCAAATGAAGTTATTGCATATCGGAAAAACTGTGGTCCTTATCCTTCAACGTCAACATCTGTTTCAGCTTCTACAACTTCTAAAAAAGAAAAGAAAAAGGTGATATATTTTTACTTAGCTTTGCTTAGTCTTTGATCATTTTGCTTTCCCAAAATCATGTGAATAAGTATAATGACAAAAGCAACATATCTTTTTTTTGGGGGGGGGGGAGGGGGAAGTGAAAAAATACAAACTGTGTTTGATTGTACAGGAATTATTTATGTAAAGGATTCCTGAAGCATCTTTTTAAGGGAAAATGAGACACATAAATTACAAAATTAAAGAATGTAAATTTGAAAAAAATATATAAGTGAATAAATTAAACAGTAACTGACATTAGGGCTTAAAATAAAAAAATTTCTAGGAATAAAGTCTCCTTATTAACATTTATAAATAATGGAATTAAAACTATTTTAGAAAGAGTAAAATACATCTTTAATCCCATATTTATTTTAATGAGCTTTTATTTATTTATTTTTTAGTCAAGATTTTATTTGAGTTGATTTTGCAATTTTAACTAAATGTTATGAGTCAAAATTTATTTCATTACATTCTTAATTAAATTATCTTTAAAAAATGGTTTTCAGGCAGATTTTCTGGTCCCAATTTCCTAGTAGGTGGTTATTGCATTGTTTCTCCCACTTGACTCTTTTCCTAGTAAGACAAATTCTAGAAATATTTGTGAAATTTCATAGGTGGAAGGTTCCTTCTTGCAAAATTTAGAAAACTTGGGTGACATTTCTAAATTTTCAGATGACTTACAATCCCAAACTGAATTTCAGGTTCTGGACATATTAAGTATATGGTATTTATTAGATATTTGTGTGTGTCTATCGCAAAATGTGAAATCACAAAAATTTTAATAAATTGGTCTTCAGTCTGAAAATTTTGAATACAAAAAAAATATTGCAAGTTTTGACAGATTATTGCTAAAAAAAAATCAATTATGTCTATTGTTGGCAGGGAAAATCAGCAATTTTGTCAAAAGATTGCAGAAACAACGTGAATTTTGTCAAAGAATCACAGAAAAAATGTTAATTTCATCAGAGAATTGCCAAAAAAATGTTAGTTTTATCAATGAATTTCTGAAAAAAAATGTGAATTTCTATAAAGGATCATGAAGAAAACACAAATTTTGTCAATGGATTACAAAAGAAAAAATGCAAACTTTGTCAAAAGATCGCAGAAAAAAATCTCGATTTCATCAAAAAAGAGCAAACAAAAACTTTAAAAGGATCCAAAATTCCAAGAAATTTCAAAATCCAAAAAGCTTTCAGTACTGAGGATTTTGAATAATAGGTCCTATACTGTTATTTTGGAAGGTTAATTTGTTTTCATTTTATTATGTAATGAAACATCCCATTTCATTGTTGCCTGCCAAAATTGTAGTTTAAATTTATTAGTGTTTGTTGTAATTGCAAATACAGCTGATATCATCAAACAAATATGAAATATTTCAGCTATTTTTGTTAAAAAAAAAAAATATATATATATATATATATCCTTTTCAGTTGTTCTTCAATGAATGCAAATCTCCAGCAACTATTTCAGTATAGCTTTTAGATGTAAAATTGTTAATTATTTTAGTAATGAGGGATGTTACATGGTTGTTATACCTCTTGGAGAACTTGGAAGAATTGGCCGAATAGGGGGAAAAAATCAAAGTATATTTTATCTAAAATCTGTAAAAGTCAAGGAGTTCAATAAAGTTATGTGATGATTGCCAAATAAGTGCAAACTTAGTCACATGACAATTGAGAAAAAGCTTGCATGTTTTTAGATTCCAGTTTAGTATTCTTTAGAAATTTCATCTAAACCACCCTACTTCTGAATTTTGCATCTCTTACTTCCTTCACCATCTATTTAGAAACTTTTAAACCTAATTAATATGCATTTTTGATATTTGCTGTAATATTTGTTATTTTGAAGTGACAATTGTTCCAATAAATAACTTAAAATCTCCTCAACTCTCATCATGAAGTGTCTGCTTCTTGTGTGCATTATCATGGAGATATACATTTTTACTTTTGGGGTATGGAAATGATGTACTAACTTGCACTAAACTTTAAATGTATAATTATGATGCTATTATTTTTAAATTTATGAATAGAAAATAAACAAAAGCCCTAATGTAGGGAATTTGAGCAATTTTAACTGGGAAATATGTGGATTTTTGTTTATACTTTGATTGATTGTTATAACTTTAACTGTCTCTGAGCACATGATTATTTTTACCTTTAATGCCTTTTACTTACCAAGTTTTTTGTTTTTGTTTCAGGCCAAACTTTCTTCAGGCCTAGCACTGAAGAAAAAAAATATTCCATCTTTAGTTGAAAAATGGCAAAAAATTAAGGAAGAGCAAGAGAAAGAAGATAAAGACTCAGAAGATCCTAGGAATTAAAATCATCTTTTAATGTTTCACTGCTTTGTCTCCCTTAAAGCATACTTTATATCATAAATGAAGTGTCCAACATCTGTTTTTCACTAATTCATCATCACCATAAATATATTTTAATGTTTGAAGCAGTTCCATGCTTCTTAATATGAGCTTGAAGGCAAAGTACTATTACATAGTTCTTAAGTCTATTCTTACCAATATTTCTGTTTTAAATCAATAAATTAATCATCTCTATGTATGTATATATACATATATGTTGCAATTATTTTTTACTAATTGATTAGGGACCATTCAAATCAGATAAACTAGGATTTATTTTCAATTCATAATACTCTCTCTCTCTCTCTCTCTCTCTATATATATATATATATATAATTTTGATACATTTAAAGACCTTAATAAGAGAGCATTTAGTGCCAAAAATTTTAGTTTTCTTTATATCATAATAATCTCTGTACTAGAATTTTAATTAAACGTCATTTCTTTAAATTTCTTTACTGTTTATGCATATTTTGTTAGCATATTACAGCCTGAGTGATACAAATAAATTTTTTCAGGTAATAACAGGTTCAAAAACAGTATGGATATTTTGTTGTTTGTATCAAGAATAATATGTTATTTTGGCTAACTCCAAATTAAAACTGTTTGCTTTTCATTCTGAAAATCCATAAAATATATAATTACATGCAAACACATACATATTTATATACATGCATATGTAAAAGCTCTGAATGTTATATATTTTGTGATATTAGTGAAAAAAAAATCAGCTTCTTACTATTTATTCACTTATATTATTGTTGATGATAATTATTTTGTTCTTAAAGTAATTTTCTTAAAACTCTTGAAACATGATTCATTTGTGGAAGTTTTATTTATTATTCGCATTTGTTATTGATACTCTTCTCTCGCATTGTTAATGTTAATCCATAATTATTGCATGCAGAAATTGCAGCATTATAATGTTTTACAGACATATTGTTTGTGCGATTTTTCATTGTTTAGTTGTCTTTTAAACATATGATATAGGCAAAATTAAATATTTCATTGAAACATAAATTCATAATATATATTATAATTTTAAACTTGTTTACTTTTCCATGTCTTTTAAAAAACGTACATAGAGGAAAATCTTGATTTGTGCTAACAAATCAAGATTTTCCTCTATGTAAGTTTTTTAATTTTAAAGTTATGCAGACTCTAATTATAGAACCATTGTATTGATACAGTGGTTTGTAAACTTAATAAAGGCAAAACTTTACAGGAATATAACAATTAACAAAAAATGACATTTTTGGAAAATTTCAAAATTCAGTATTACTCTAAAATATTGAAAGAAACTTCTATGTTCTATTCCTATAATGTAGGGATTGTATTTCTGCAAAAATGATGTTACAAGTCATTAAATTCACTAGCTGTACATGAAATTTTGGAAAAAAAAAATATTTTTTCAAATATCTCAATGTATGCAATATGTCTTTTTTAATTTATATGACTGTGGACCATCTTCTCACATATATGTTGCATTGCTTACAAACTGACACCTTTAAAAATATATATATAGGACTTTGATACTGATAGTTGTTTCCATTAAATAATTCTGTGACAATAAATAATTGATATTCAGAGAAGTTTCTCATAAGTTAAATTTTCCTCATTGATTTGCTATATTTCTAAGACACTTAATTAATTATTTAATCAATAATTACTGTTATTTTGACATTTATTTCTTATTTATATTTTTTACTTAGTGTTTACTTTTTGTTTTAGCAAAATGAAACTAATTAAAATTAATTATGGATATTTTTAGGGGAAGATGGGGATACTTAAGCCATTTTTTGAATTTTAATTTTTTTTAATTTTTTATAATTTCTTAGAACAAAATAAAATTTTGAAAATGAAAATTTGATATTTTTTCTCCAACTGAAAACCACTTTCAATTACTTTGGAACTATTTTTCTATGTCTAATAAATTGTTACTTTTTGTTTTACATTGTGGCTCGAGTATCCCCATTAGGGGGATACTTGAGCCATGATGAAGGGATACTTGAGCCAGTATGGAAAAATACCTTGAAAAGTAATTTTTTTAGCTTTATTTTTGCGCAAACATTTTACAGAATGATAAATTATGATACATAGAGTCCTTCAAAACCAATTGAGAAAACAAAACTAGTAATACGATCATTTTTTGTCTTTAGAACTTGTGGTCGAAGGATCATTTCAACTTAAGTTATGTCGACAGTAGAAACATCCTCAGTTGTGAGCCATTTAAATTTGGAATCTTCAATTCTTTGGGCAAATTTCATTTTCAAAATATTGAGCACTTGTCCAACAAATCTTTTTACACTTTTTTTCCAGCATATTTTATTAGTAACCAATCATCAATAGAAGGTTTTCTTTTCCTATTATCATTATCATTGATAGAATTTTTCTCTAATGATATTGTCGAATTCATACTTTTAATTGAGTAACTGTCGGAATCTGATCCAGATGTATCATTCTACCATTGGAAACACTGTTTTGATTTCACAGTAAAAGATTTGGTCTTCTTCTTTGGCTCCATGCAGGTAAGTTTGAACTGCGATTTTTGTTGATTTTCTTGTTTTTTGTGTGTTCTTTTTACCAATTCTTCTTCAATTTTTTTAGTTAAAAAAAAGTTACAGAAACAGAGGTTACAATTTCAATATAAAATATTAATTTTAACATATTGTATTGAAAAATAAATATTTTAATATGTTGGACCTAACTAATTAAAATATTAGGGATTATAACTTGTAAAAGAGTTTTAAAAAGTTATTTTAATGTAATAAAAGTTAAATTGAAAACTATGTTTACATTTATTTAGACAGGCTATTTTGTTAGTCAAAATGAAAAATAAAATGGGTATTTTCATTAAAAAAATATACATTTTTAAACATTTTTTAGGTCGTTATTTTTTTAAGAAAAAGAAATAAAATGAAAAATTATTCTCCCTTTTATCCAAAAAATCTATTAGGGAATATAAGGATGTAATTTTATTTTTTTTTTTGTTTGTTTCACCCATGTCTAATTTCTTAGTGGGGATCGTTGAGCCAAGGCTCAAGTATCCCCAATCTCACTGGCTCAAGTATCCCCACTACCACTATTTTTGTTTATCAGAGTTTTACTAAATAAAGCATGCAGCTATTAGAATTATTTTAGATTCAAAATACAATTGAAATTATACTTATTAAATTTATGTATATAGTTGCAACTTTAAACAAAACTTTGATTACAAAAAAATAAAAAACTATGCACCTAAATATTTACTTCAGATAGGGGAAAAACAACTATTAATCACTATACTTTCAAAATGGTACCAAGGTGTATGATTTCTTTTTACATGTTCAGAATTATAAGTATGTTACTATATAGCCAGTTTTAGAAAGAAAAATTAATCAACTGTAGGGATAATAAAGGTGGCTCAAGTATCCCCTATGCTCAAGTATCCCCACTCTCCCCTATATCATGTTAACAATTTGTTGTATATTTTCATTTTTTTTTTTTAAATACAAAATACTGTTTTTAATCTCTGAAAATCAGGCATGAAAGAGTACCTCCAAAAGATTTAATTCAACATTTTTTAAAGCAATTTTAGATTTTCTTTGGATTAATGTAAAAATGCAAGGAATAGATAAAATAAATATTGGAAGCATATAGGGAAGAGGTAGGGGGGGAGAAGTCTGAAAAAAATTAACCAGGCATTTTGTCTATTCAAACACTTACTTTGTTTCTTAACTTTTGTGTAAAAGAGTCATCAAATCATAGGTCAATTTATGTTGGTAAAATGAAGCTTAAATGAAGCACGTAAATGAAGCTTAAAGTATCTTTCTAAAGATATTTTTAGGTTTTAGAAAGTAAAGGAAGCTTAAGTTTATGGAACCTAATTGTTTTTCTTATTTATATAGCAATTTTACTTATTTCAATGATGTATTTAGTCATTTTTGATTAAAAGCTCACTTTGACATTCATGTATTTAGCATGGAGATTTTTTTTTATTTAGATATGTGACGGAAAATAAACAGCCAAATAACTCAAGAAAAAAAAAGAAATCACTGTACTTCCTGTAAACTTATTCGATATTTAAATTTACGTTTTTAGCAAATTGTCTTCCATTCTTTTTTTTGATTTGATGAATCTACATATTTGCCATTTTATTTATGTATTTTAATATCATAATAAATATATTAACATATATAATATAATATGTAATTTAATAAATATAAAATATTTTATTTTTTTATTATTTTATTTACGAAATGAAAAGAAAATAACTATCACATTAACAAATATATATGAATTCATTATTGTAAAACCTCTGTTAAAATGTATTTAAATTACAAAAAATTGTCACCATTTTACAGGTTAAATTTTTAAAAATTTTATTTTTATTCTTAATTTTCATGTTTGGAATATTGATTAAAAACATGATAAATGTTTCTGCCTTTTAGTATTAAGGCCCCTGTCCTTGCTCGAGGAAACGCTCGCGAGCTAATGCTATTCCTATGGGGAAGCATTTTTCTAATAACTCTTTTGCATTTTTGAATGATTTTTTTTGCATTTGATAGCTGAGGTGCATGCCGACAGTGCAGCTTTTTTACTTTTTCGATTTTGGTTGCAGATATTTTTTGCAAAGTTAGTTTCACTTTCAAAACCAGTTTCGAAATTGAAAGTGCTTTTTAAAAAATATATCTGCAACCAAAATCGAAAAAGTAAAAAAGGTGTGCTGTTGGCATGTACCTCAGCTATCCAATGCAAAAAAAATATTCAAAAATGTCGAAATGTGAAAGAATTATTAGAAAAATGCTTCCCCATTGGAATAGCATTAGCTCATGAGTGTTTCCTCAAGCAAGGACAGGGGCTTTAAGTAAATTACTTTAAGAAACATTTAAGCTTTGATATATTACATATTTTATGAACAATTGGTGGGGACAAATTGAAAATAGTTACTTTTTATGTAACTTTAGTCTTTAATTTTTTTTCTTGTTTCCTTTTGTATACTTAAATATATTTTATAAAATAATAACACTCATTTTTTTAAAAAAAAGGACTTACAATACATACATGCTTGTGTGTTCATGCTCACTATCATGTACATCTTTCTTTGAAAAAAAAAAATAATTAAATAAATAAATAGAATATCTAATTTGAAACTTTTTACTCAATAATTGCATTTTTGATGTACTGCAGTTGATATATCTTCCTTTACATACATTACTACATTTTCATTAACATTATGTACTCAATCAGAAATTCTTTTTAGATAAAATAATTTCAAAAATAAAATTATTTTGTGCCATGAAAATTGTTAAAGAATGAATACTGTTATGTTATTATATATATATAAAATTTGATTTAGGCTTCTACTTAACTTTTTATCATTGAAATTTCCTAGCTTTTTCTTTCAAAAGCTTAATGAATTGTTGAAAATTATTTGTACATAAATTAAAGTTAATGTTTTAATATAAAATTTTTGTTATGGTTATTGGAATTCATGTATATAGACATATGCATTATTGTATTTTATGTTTCACAGATAATATATTTATTTCATTTTGTATAGTCATATATTTGATGTTTATAAAAGATGTTTATATGAATTAGTTTAAACTGTATACTATTTATAGTTATATCAATATTATATAATATATTTGTTTTTATTAAGGTCACGGGTGATTTTTTTGCAGTTTGCAAATTTTGAGTTTTAATTTATAGTTAGTTTTGGTTTGTGCCAGACTTACTTTTCGTCATGTAATAATTTGACAAAAGAAAAAAACTATGCATTGTGTATATTTTCATCAACTGCAATCATTCTTACTGAGATTGAAAATACTCTTTTCATGTCAGCATAAATATTTTCATCATTTTGACTAACTTTCTTTGTTTTTTACTTCATCGATTTTATAGATTTATTCATGACTTTGTAAAACATAACAAATCATTAGATCATCAATCATATATGTAAAAAAGAGTTATCATACTATACATTATTTAAGTGAATCTCATTTTTGTTGAAAACCCATTTGCAAGGGCTATAAATGTAATTAAATACTTTATTTATTTTTTTAAAGAGTTGTGTGCAACTTATTTCCTGTATGTATTTTTTGTGTTGTAAAATATTCCCAAATGAATTACATTATACAGCCCTTAATGTAAATATAAAATAAAATAATTTAAAGATTTTCAAAAAGTTTGTTGAGTTTTTCTGATTTTTAAATATTTTTTCTATAGAAGTACAGAAATCCCTTAATATCTTGCTAGTTTAAATATATATCCCTCTTATGTTTTGTCTACTGTCAAACTGCTTAGAAAGACTACTGAATTCAGATAAATAATTTTAGGACTAATAATCTTGTAGTAATCTTACACATGATAATTCTTGAGGCGAATCCAGAGAGTCCTTATTTTTCAAAGAGCAGAGCGGTGGAGAGGCAATGCAAATTTATATGTTATGGGCACAATTTAGTAAAATCTCTAAATATAAAACCTATCTGTAATGGAAAATGTTCATGGTTTTGATGAGAAGAACTCGGTCAAGTATACCTGAAAAAACAGAAAATAGTCTAAAACTGAATTTTATTCCAATAGCTAGTGATTCCATTTTTTCAGATTTTACTGTATATAGAACTGTATATACAAATATTAACTTGTACCTTTTGGTTAATTCATACAAAAAAAAAAAAAAAAAAAAACTCCTTCTAGGAATGGAGTAATCATAATGATTTATGAACAGTGTCATTAGATTCAGAATTAAAGTTACATAATAATCAAAAAAAAAAAAAAATGTTGATTTCTCCTCTCAGAGTTAATGTCTTCTTTTTTTCCTTACCCAAAACATAGCAAAACAACTTTATCTTTTGGGAGAATTGCCAGATCTTCCTTTCTAGTGTCCAAACAAACTTCCTTTACTTGCACTAAAATATAATTTTTGATTTTGTATTCATAAAACCTGCTGCAACTTTGTAATGTGTTAGTGTATTGACTTGCAGATGTTGCTATTTAAGAATTGTAAAAATCATAATTAAAGGTTATTCCACAAGCCTCATTTTTGACATCTAAAAACACACCCAAAAAAGAAAAAAAAAAGTGGGAGGGGGGCTAATCAGATCTTCATTTCTAATGCCAAAACAAAGTTTTTCCAAAATTTTCATGAATGGTTGCTTGCATGTTACTCTTCTTTTATTTTTGCTCTATTTTACCTGCACTAAAAGGTATACTTTGATTTCTGAAAATCTTTTTATTCTATTTTTATAAATCATTAAACTTCTGTATAATCCCTAGGAATTCCAGGTTTCCAGTTATATATGTATATATACAGTAGACTCCCTCAAATCTGTACAGCTTGGGACTTGAAATTGTGCAAATTTTAAAATTTTGCAGATTTCTGGTCATTGCTTTGTTTATAGATTTAAAACAGTCATTTGAATGTAATTAACAATGAAATTGAAACTATAATGAATGCTTAGAATTTAATAAAATATTAAAAGCAAAGGTCAAGTTAATAAGCAGTAATGTATGATTAAATATTCATTATAAAGATGAAATGTTTCTTTTCTAAATTATTCAATGAATTTGCCTCATAAAGGTACATTACTAATTCACATCAAAATAACAAATAAGGTAGTTTTATTTCAAGTTTAGCTAAACTTAATTACCAATAAAAGCGTGATTAATACATAAATACAGGGTGAGTCATAAATATTGAAACAATAGGCTATCTCCTTAATATTGCACCTAGACCCATACTTCCAATTACAAAAATTCATAAACAAAGGTGAAATTTCTGATAAGTTGCAACTCCATGGGGGGTCTATTTGAAAAAATACAAAAATAAAATTTTTATACGGCCCCCGTAAGACAAAATTCCCAATTAAGAAATTATTCCTTATCCATTTCTAAATTGAACAAAAAAAATTTCATCTAAATATCTATATACCTGACAGAGATATTAAAATCCAAAATACTAAAAAATTCGTAACTTATACCACTTTACCATACATGTAAACGAAGTGCTTTTCGCTTATTTTCAAAGCAAGTCAGGGATCGTCAATAAATTATCCATTATTAAATGTCGATTTAAGACAGTGCCTCTCATTTGGACATAACAAAGTAGCGTATTGAATTAAATCTAAATTTGTTTTCAAAATATGTTGGTAATATGCACTGGGGGTCTGCATGGATCGAAATATCTAGGTCAGGTCCGAAACTGACCCATACAGGGAAAAGTTCATTCCGGAATGAAAAAATGTTAAAATCATAACCCGGATCGGTCTGGAAAATAGTTTAAATCATAGCCCGGTTTAGCCGCAAATTTCTACATAGCGTTTTACTTTGGTGTGGGAAAAAAAAATTTTGTATGGAGTTCTGACCAAAAATTCCTTTTATAGCTTTCAGTTTTTCATATTTATCCTTTTTATCTTTAAAGAAGCGCCAAAATCTGTAATATATTTATTTTATCAATGAATCTTTATATGTAACCGTTACACTTTAATATTGTTAATCCATATCCCATGCGTTGGAGACTGAAAAATGTTTTACAGTAAAACTTTTTAAAATGGAATCAAATAGGAAAGTAAAAATACATTATAGACAGATGCCCTCCATAGGAGGTGTAATTGGAGTTTATTTTTTTCTCAGGTAATATTGTATTTATTTTGCATGAATCAACATATTTTCCGTTCTAGATAGAATTCTGTTATAGACCGTTTTTTTACTGGTTTTATTGTATTTAATTTTTTAGCCTTTGAATATACTATTCTTAAAAAAAATAATTTTAAAGTTTATTTTTATTATTTTTGATTTTTTTGTAAAATAAAAGCAATTTCAAAATAAATGCGCTTTTCATAAAAATTTCAATTGAGCCAAATTTAATTTTTTTTTATGCACATATTAAGTCAGACAGAGACAGTGATTTTAATACGGGTTTTGTCGAGACTGGGATTGAAAATTTCATTCAGTGTACACATAGGAAGAAGGAAACAGTCCCCTCCTTTATGAAAAGTACATTAGGCCCGGCCTGGCGAGTCTTCAGAAAAAAGTAATATCTTTGTCCTTGCCTGTCCTGGACCCAGAATACAGATTTTTTAACATCCTCTCCTGGACGATAAAAAGCCTGAAGTTGTCAGAGCTATGTTTAAATAAAGAGACTTAATCTGCATCTTAGAAAAAGCATTCTTTTAAATAACTGATAGACATTTAAAAAGTACATTTCTTTTTTCGTCATAATTTTTTTCACACTATTTCTTGTCTTTAAATTATTAAATGTTAAGAATTTTTAAAGAAAAAAAAGAACTTGAAACACGCCGTTTTTTATTTTTTTACATTAGTTTTGTTTCGGCAAATTAAAAATATATATATTTAAATTTGAAAATAGGATTTTCTTTTAAGTTATATTATTTTTTTAATAAATATTTTTAATAGTTCTAAAATTAATATTAAAAAACAAAAACCCTGGACCAAAACTAAAATCAGATTTTCATCTTTAATTAAATGGAAAGAAATTGAAATCCGATAAATAATGTTACGAGTTATAACGATTTTTAATTATCCTATTTAAACCAGGACTAACCACATGAAACTTTGATAAATTGTATGAGAAATTTTAGGATGTGATTTTCTTAGCAAAAGATAAGGCTAACCATCACAAAAAAAACAAAAAATCAAAATTCCAACTCAAAAAATAGATTTTTTACGCGTTTCCTAGAATTGTTAAAGAACATTGTGTTTTGAATTGTGCACATTTCAATTTGTGTATAATCCCTTAAAATCTGATGAATTTTTTAAACGGTTATAACTTTGCGAGTTTTGAAGATATGACGATGCAACTTTTTGTGTCTTATTCAGGACGAATAAGGAAAGTTTTCCTAATTGGAATTTTTATCCTATGGGGGCAGTGTAAAAATTTAATTTTCGTTTTTTTTTTCAACTAGACCCCCCATGGAGTCGCAATTTATCTTATCAGAAATTTCACCTTTTTTTATGAATTTTTGCAATTGAAAGTATGGATCTAGGGGCAACAGTTAAAGAGATAGCCTATTCTTTCTATACTTAACCTCCTCAGTCCTGAGACAAGTTTTACGTTGCAGTACAAAAACCAGTTTAAAATTATTGTTGAACATCTCCAAATGTGCATTATTTTATGCATCGATACTTCTAACATGCACACATCTATTTAAAAAGTCTAGGTGTAATTTTAACAATTCTAGAAGAAATTAATTTAAAAGGTGATTTTTAGTGTCGCCTCCAGGCGACATCAGGACTGAGGAGGTTATGACTCACCCTGTATATTAAAGATTGTGATGACCAGTGATATCAGCAATATCTTGAATTTTTTGAGAAAATAATTTATTCTTTCTTCATGAAAAAGCATGAATTAAGTAATTTTAACAAAAACTGCAAATTTAAGATGTATATGGAATTGATATAAAATTAAAAGGTACAAATTTTGTCCATCTGTCTGAACTGAATGTTTCATTGTTTACATCTGTAAATTATGTGCAGATTTTAGAGAGTTGTGGATTTGAGGGAATCTACTGCATTTAAAAAAAAAAAAAAAAGGTGTGAGGAACACATTTTTCAGCTGATCTGCAGATTTCCACATTTTTAATCAAATCTGCAGTTTCTGCAGATCTTCACAATTCCATGATATTTACTGCTTTTTCTTTTTTCCACTGCCAGGGATGAGACTTTTTCACAGATATCCACTTTCTTTTTTTAAATCAATCTGTGGTATCCACAAAATCATAAAAAAATGCTTTGATATGCATTGTGAAATTGTATTAGCTTTGTTGACTTGGCTCATTTAAGCTGCCAGTACTGAATAATTCATGTCGAGAAAAGAATAATCTTGGGTCCCATTCATTAGAATAGTAGCTTGGGTGTTATTAAGAGATGTTCTTCCAAGCAAATATTAGATGGGCATGTGATTCATCCATAAATTAGCATAATTATGCAATTTATGGTTATTTATTTTTAGCTATTTTTTGCCGATTTCTCAATTAGTCCACAAAATAATAGTGAATTCCATCACTTGGTTGTAAATTACATAAAATGGTCACAAAAAAAAAAAAAAATCAAATTTGGCAATTCTTTATGAATTATTACAAATTTTGTCAATTAGTTTGAGGAACAAAACCACAAATTTGTCAAGTGTCACAGAAAAAAATTACAAATTTTGCCAAACTATCATGGGAAAAAATAGAGAATTTTGATGAATAATTTTGAATTTCATTGGGCGATTATGGGGGAAATTGTAAAAAAGTCAATTGTACAATAATTATTTCAACCACAAAGAAATTTTAAATTTATATTTTGTCATTACTTTTTTAATTTACATACATATCTTCAAAGTTTAATGTATGTGTGAGGGGGGGGGAAGCGGTCTGCACCCCGCAGTGCAGACAGTGTTTGTAATACAGAAGACCAATGCTCTCCTGATAAAACATATTGCTTGTAATGCATTAGAATTTCTATGTATCTTGCACTAAGGCACTATACATATATAACATTATCAACATTTTGCTAATTTTGAACCCACTGTTTCCCCTTACAATCCTACATTATTATTTGCTCCTCTTCCCCTCCACACACACAACTGATGAACTCGTTAACAATGTCTAAAAATTAATTTATTTTTAAGATTCTTTTCCTTTCTTTTTATACACTTGCCAGTTATATATACATATGATTATACATAAATTATTTGCATACTCTATGCATTCAAGAAGTTATTAAATGCAATAAAAATTCAAATAATATCTGTTACTATTTAAAAGTATTAAATAATAGCTTATGGTTACATGATGCATGCCGAAGTAATATTGTCTTCTTACATCTAGCTGCTAACCAGGGTGTTTAATAAAATAAACTTCATGGAAAAAATTGCAAAAAAAGGGCTAAAAAGAATTAAGTAATTCTTTAAAATTCTTTAATGACGGAATGTTATCCAATAAACCACACATTGGATATCAGCTACTGTCATAAAAACTGTTAAATATATAGAATTTAATATCCACCAAACATGTATTTTTGTGGGAAATTATTTTACAACGGATGAATATATGCATATAAAAGTAATTGCTTTTTGAAGTCTGCACCAAACAATCCCAATTGATAATGATCATCGTAATTTTAGTTATGGTACTAGGCACAGTATATTCACAATTCTTACTTATACTTAAGGTAGTTTGGCATCAATTTCAAAAATTAATTAATCATGCTTTATATGTATATATTCATAAATTAAATTATAAATATGTAATAATGTATCTCTTGTAAAAAATATTCTCTCGAAAATCCATGTTTGGTGGATATTAAATTCTATATATTAAATTTAACCATTTTTATGTTGGTACCTGATATCCGATGTATGGTTATTGGATAACATTTCGTCATTAGAAAATTTTAAAGAATTATTTAATTCTTAGTGTTTTTTATCAAGTTGATTGATATATAATAATATATATATATTTATTTTCAAAAAGTTTATTTCCTACTTTTATAGTTATTCATACCGTAATACATAATTAATCTTATTATTAAAATAAATAGAAATATATAAAAAATATATAAAATAAAAATAATTAATCTTATTATTAATTTATTATTATAATTGAATCTTTGTAATGCATTGACTAATGGAGGCACTTTGCTGGGCTTTAATATATTCAATTTGCTGGTCACTTTTTGGATTATCAGCTTTTTGAAAGCCATTTACAATGTCAGTTAGTATCATTGTGAATCTTAAGCTTTATCGAATGTTGGAACTTTTTTAGACAAGATTTTGCAATTTTAAAAGTTACCGCATTCATCAGATCTTAAGGCCCATATCGATACTTACAAACCTCTGAAATGGGTATCAAAAAGCTGACAATCTATCAAGTAAAGTGTCCTTAAACATCAGAGAGCAGCAAAGTGCTTTCATGCTTACGGCAAAATTACTTCATATATCAATGCAGAATAAAATGCTTTTCTAATATAGTCAAAGGTACTTCCCTTTTAGTCAATAAAAGCAAAAAGAAATATTTTAGCTATTTATTTTATTGAACAACATACATCTGACTTTTATGCTTGACATGAAAGTCTGCTTATAAGTAATTGTATATACAGGGATAAGATAGCACAAGGAAATTTTACAACACAAAAGAAATAAAACAGAGCTCCACACAAGCAGTGTGTGCAATAGAGCCAGCAGGAATCAAAGCCGCAACCTCCTACGCTCTCAAATCATTAGTGGCATGGTGCCTTAATCACTCGGCCATAGAAACCCCAGATTTTAGCAAAAATTATGCTATTTTTCAATAGATAAACAGAAAAATCTAAATACTATAAAGGCTGTATTAATATGAGTAGAGATGATTGGATGAGGAATCTGGAACTGATAACCTAAACCTAGCTGCTTGTGTGTGCGACTGACAACATTCGGTGCCCAGACTGTTCTTTGAATGATGCTTTTATCCAAACACTATTGAAAATTTTAGACATTTGCTGCACTGTCACTCCGCCTCTTTTATAGAATATCTCTGTTTTGATCAATGAGAATGCTCCATAATACAGTGAAGTAATCCTTTTTTTTATATATAAAAGTGACAGTGCAGGAAAATTTTCAAATTTTTAACAGTGAAGTATACCAGTGCTAGGCATTTTCTATTACAGAACTTGAGGATAGTCACCTGAAAGAATTCGATTGTACGTATGTGAGAAGTTATCAAGATTGACTGTAATGGCTGGCTCAACAAAATGCTTAGTCATTCGCTTTTGTCCAGAATCGTTTCAGTCAAATATTATTAGGCATGCCAATTTTCCGCGTTTTGCTTATTTTCAAAATCCTCGGATTTCCGCTTTTTTATTTATTTTCAAAACACGCGGATTTCCACAATTTTTCTTATTTTTTCGGCCGCGCCGCCATTTTTTACCACGACGAAATTGGTAAAAAATGGTGGAAAAATCTCCGACGGCGAAAAATGATCGCGAAAATGACGCGTTTTTTGCCAAAAGATCCCGAAAAAAGACACGATTTTTCGTCAAGAGAATATGAATAAAACGTGATTTGTGTCAAATGATTGCGGAAAAAGGCGTTATTTCTGCCAAAAGATCGCAGGAAAAAGCGCTATTTCATTCAAAACATCGTAAAAAGACGCGTTTTTCGTCAAAAAATTGCGGAATAAACGTGATTTCTGTCGACGGATCTCAAGAAAAACGTTATTTCCGTCGAAGAATCGCAAAAATGACGCAGCCTCTGTCAAGGAATCGCGGAAAAGACGCGATTTTCCTCAAATGATCGTGGAAAAAAACGTTATTTTTGTCAGAATTGCAGAGAAAATGCGATTTTTGTCAAAAGATCGTGAAAAAAGACACGATTTTTTTTCAAAAGATTGCTGATAATACGTGATTTTTGTCAAAAAAAAAGGGCTTAAAGCACTATTTCTGACAAAAGATCGCAAAAAGAGACGCGTTTTTTGTTTTAAAAAAAACATAGCAAAATAAACGCGATTCCTGTCGAAAGATCGCAAAAATAACGGTCTCTTACAAAGAATCGCAAAAAAGATGCGATCTTCGTCAAGTGATAGCGGAAAAAACGCAATTTTTTGTCAGAATTGTCGAGAAAACGCGGCTTTTTGTCAAAGGAGCGAGGAAAAGACGCGACTTTTGTCAAAAGATCGTGGAAGAGACGCAATCTTGTCAAAGGATCGCGAATTTTTTTTTAAAAATCACGAAATGTCGCGAATTTTTGTCAGTTGATCGCGAAAAAGTCGCGAATTTTTGTTCAAGGATCGTGAAAAAGTCGTGAATTTTTGTCAAAGGATCGCGAAAAAAGCGCGAATTTTGGTCTACACTGTAAAAAAAAAAGGGTCGATCTACTAAAAAAAAACTTTAGTGATCCTTGTAATTACTAAAAAATTTTTAGTAATCTTAGTCGGTTACAAGAAAATCTGTAAGAATTACTAGAAAAAAGTTAGCAACGAATAGAGTTAATAGTTTTATATTTTTAACAGCCATTACTAAAACTCACTTGGTGTGGCCTTCATACCATAGTGGTTATAGTAACGGACTACGGGCTAAAAGGTCCCGGATTCGATACCGGCCGTCGCCAAATACGCCCCGAATGTATGTAGTGTAAGTACTCGTTAATAAAGGGATTTTGAAAATCCTGTCGGAGCGAGTAGCAATGTTCGGTGCTGCCATCTATTGCGGTTTTGCCGAAAATCTTGCGCTTCAGAAGCCTGGATGCAGCTTGAAGGAAGCTCCTGCTCTTCGGGCGCACGTAATTGTTATTAAAAATAATTTTTGAGCCATTACTAAAATTTGCTTGGTGAGTCATTCTAAAAATTTTTAAGTTAGTTATACAAAAAATTCTTTTGTTCAGTTTACAAGAGAAATGCTTGTTTTACTTGCAAAAAAAAGTTTGTAATGATTACTAAAAAATTCTGTGGAATACAAATTTACTAAAAAATTTTTAGTAACCTCTTGAATTTTTTTTTTTTACAGTGTAAGGATCGCGATAGAGACATGATTCCTGTCAAAAAATCTTGGAAAAAAGCGAATTTTGTCAAACGGTCGTAGAAAAAACGTGAATCATGCATGTGCTTATTGTTCACTCGTGACGGGGGGGAGGGGGGGCAGTGATTCAAAATATTTTCAGTTTTGGCATAATTTGAAACTTGCACCCATGATCAAATATGGGTGAAAATTGACAGTCGCCACATGGCGATTAAAAAAAGGCGATCGATCGCCATTCGCCGAGTGGGGATTATAAATTCTGTTACCAATCGCCAAATGAAATACAGCTTTTTTCAGGGAAATATGCACTTCTGCTTTGCTTAAATTCTAATTACACACTGATTAATTCTTTTCCCTACTGGATGCAAACAGATTTAAGCCAAATTTGAGTTTTATGACTGTGCCATAAGTTATTTTGAAGGTAGATTTTTAAATGAATTTGCTTATAAAATTTTTAAAGAATAATTGTGCATTTTGAAAATTTTTCATATTGATATATTTTATATATCAAAATTATTGAATAAAATTTCATTACCCATTCTTATATTTGTGTTCTTATTTTATTTTAATGTACTTTTGTATTATATGTGTGTGTGTGCTTCAATTCAAATAATGACAATCTATATTTAATGTACCATTTTTTTAACACGCATCGGTTTAAATTACTTTGTTCTATTTTTATTTTGCGCGTTATATCAACTCTTTTTCTCAATTTTTACCTCACGCGTTGTTTGAACGTTTTTGCTCAATTTTTACCTCACGCGTAATTTCCTCTTTTTTGTTTTTTTCTCACTCTCATCCCTGTATTATACACTGTGTGTCATCTTTTTCATATCGAGGAATCCTACCTGAACTAAATCTAAAATCATTCCGATATCTAATCCAGTAACCAAATTTGAATCTAAAGACGATGTTGCTACACACAGCAATGTGCTTTATTGTGCACCAATTTATGGAGCTACTCTTTCTTCTGGAACAACATACGCAGTACAATCAAATTAATGTGATTATTAGTCAAAAGCCAGAATAACTACCTTTTGCAGTGCAGACTGCTGCAAGATGTGCAGGAAGAAAATTAATTAGGTTCTTGAAGGTGTTCACTGGGATATTGAGTGGTGCCGTGGCCAGCTGCGCAAGGTTATGCAGTTGAGGTCCATGGTGTGAACAACTCATCAAGATGGTCCCACAGATTTTTGATTGGGTTTAAACCCAGAGAGTTTGCTGGGCAGGGGAGTATGGTAAATTGATCTTGGTGCTCTTCAAGCCACGTACCTACATTGCAAGCTATAAGACTCCTCGCATTGTCCTGCTGGTAGATGCCATCATTCTGTTTAAAGAAACATTTGCATGTATGAGTGGACATTGTTTGCAAAGTCAATGCATACTTGTGTTGATCCAACGTCTCTTCCACAATGATGAGTGCAACCCAAGAGAATACTATGGAAACATACCGCAAACCATAATGCTTCTTCTTCCAGCAGCTGTTGAAGAGTGTTCGCTTTCGGACATTTCAGCCATATACAACAGCATCTATGCGTCCGATGGAGCATAAAACGAGATTCATCTGTAAAAGCTACCTGTCACCACTCAGTGGACGTCCAGTTGCGGCACTGGCATGCATATTAAGGTGGTCACAAGATAGTTGGGGAAATTTTCTTTTAATCTTATCTTTCAGGAGACCCCTTAAAAGTTGCCAATTAGTTAAAAAATGAGACTGGCAAAGTTTTAGCTCAATTGAATAATATTAACCCTTGCCTCATCGAGGTTAAATTCTTGAAAATTTGCGATTTTTGGCAAAAAATTCTATTTTTTTCCCATTAAGTGAAAACTATGTCTTAGAAATCTTATTTTATTTCATAGACAATGTTGTTGCCTTGAAGTTTTATGCTAATCAAAACTTATATTGAATGACATTTAGTATTCTCATGTCATCTGGTAAACCATACTTTGAAACTTTGTATTTATATAAGTAAGTGAAAAATGACAAATGAACAAGATTTATTATTATTGATATTTTTTTGCATTAAAATGCAAAGTAAATTGAACAAATTTTGTAATTTAAAAAATATTTCAGGAATTATATTTGTTATCTAGTTCGTATCTGGAAAGAATGAGCTCCTCAATTTGTATTGCAGTTGAAGTGCATTTAAAACTAACAATTGAATTTCTCTTTTTATTACAAAAATATTCTTATTAACGGCTTTCAGTAAATATTTATAGACTTGACGAAACGTTTAAGCACTCCTCTCCTCCCCCCATGTTGTATTATGGCAGAAATGCAAGTGTCAAGTTTTATGCATTTTATATTATAATCGGTAAGTGAAAACGAGAGAAGCTGCTAGACTTAGAGTACATCCACCAATTAACCAGACTTTAAGTAAAAGTGTAATACGACTCCGCAGATAACTATTTTGAAAACAAATATTTGAGCTAATCTAAAAAGATTTTAAAATTCTGATTTAGAACAGCTATTCACTTGGACTGGTAAACTTCTTTCTCATTTTTTGAATAAAGAAAGTAAAGAGGATAGCAATTTCAATTAGTTAAGGAGATGTAGAACAGTTACCGTAATTTCGGGTGTATAAGCCGCAGATCAAACAATTCTTTTTCGACCCAGAATTTTTAAGAAACAAATATAACTAGTTAGATCACCGTAAATATTTGTCTTCAATCACTAAATAAGATTTCTGGGTCCAAAAAGAATTGTTTGATCCGCGGCTTATATACCCGAAATTACGGCAATAGGAATTTTTCAAATTGAAAATAGTATCGAAATACCTTAGGCAAAAGCTGTTTCTTCAGCAGTTGAAGTGTAGTAGGAAATTAGTAAAACCCAAAAAAGACAATATAATTATATTTTGATACCTAGGCAGTAAACACAGCTCGCCTAAGACAAACTTGCATTTTGTTACAGCAATTACCAAAGGAAGTATTTTCTGTATTTACCATATCACAATCTTAATTTAGAAATTATCCTAAAAACTGTTTTTAGTTATAAAGTGTGCACATCTAGTACCTCTCATCCAGATATTTTTTTAATTTTTCAGATTGGGTGGTCCAAGTTTGATCAGAATAAGTATAAAAATGCTATTGAAAATTAAATATTACATATAAAATATTTAAGTCAGAGGAAATTTCAAATTTCTTACAGATTAGTTAAAAAGTGAAAAGCCTAGAGATGATTATAAAGTATTGATCTAACTTATGTTAGTGTAATTTTTAAAAGACTGACATACAGCACTGATGATTGCTATTCATCATTAGTCCTGTAAAAATAACGACAAAATGAATACCCATATGATATCGTTAATTTCGAATTCGCTACCCGTTAGAATATATTCATTATTTGTTACTGTTCAGCAATCGGGTATTCAGAGTCATCGAACGTACTATAAAACTGCATATACCGTACAGAAAAGTCTTTGGAAGAATTCGCATTTGTTATGTGCTGCCATCTGTCCCTAAAACTTACATTTAATGTAGTTTCCAATTTTGATTTTAAATAACGCTAAATGCAAACAAAATATCAAAATGCAATGCATAATTATACGCAGGGTTGCAATTAGAAGTGAATAATAGATGGGGGGGGGGCTCGTATTTTCACTCTCTCGCTAAAATACATGTTTAACTATTTTTTTTTTCAGTAAATTTGCTATGCTGAATCTTACGCCATCTTACCTAAAACTGTTGTTGCGATGTGACAAAATTAAGAAACTTTCGACCTCTCATTTTAACTCCCTTACGGGATGAAAATGCGAAAAAAGGGAATTCTTAAAAAACTTTTCTATCTGCAGAATTAGAGGTCTGCACTGGCCGAAATTTCCAGACTCTGCCGGATCCATCTACAGTTTATAGCCGGGCCCGTAGAAAAATCAATGAAGGCTGTTCTCAACTGCTCTGCTCAACAAGCGCAGAGCACCGACACATTTACAAATTCATTTTTTAATATAAAGATAAAATTGCAAAACCTGACCATGGAAGCAATTTGGAATCTAACAGTTTTCCATTTTTCGGTCAATAAATTACCTATTGAGTTATAAGCTTTTGATCCCGTGACAAGGCGTTTTCCATGTTGGTTTGACAGATGTTTCTTCTCTCGCGCAGAAAGTCTGTTCAAAACACACACTTTGATACTATTTTCTAAATCGTTTATTGTGTTTGCAAAAAAAACCCGGAAAAATGAGTATAGATTAGAGTTTCTGAACACCACCTGCTAGTTTCATGCATTTCCAAGCAAAAAAAAAAAAAAAAAAAAAAAAAATTAAATTTAGATCATAAAGTTGCGCTTTTTGATTTGAGAACAGCCTTAAATTAGGCCCGACTATTCAGACTAGAAATAATTCAGGATTTTTCTTAGCATATAATTGAGATTCTTTTAAAAAATACTGCATATTTCTGGGATAATTTTACAGTATATTTTAAAATTACGATTTGTTCGCAAAAGAGAGAATACACAATAACATTAATGAATATTTGGAATCGTAGATGTTCCAACATTCAAATAAAGGATTCGTTAAAAAACAGTTTAGAATAAGGAAAAGAGTTAAAAACAACTTTTGAAGCTATATAATTAAAAAAAATTATAAAATATTTGTCATTTGCTAAAGCTTTTCTCAAACATAAAGGAGCTACTTTACAACACATTTCTAAATTCATTTATTTTCGGAAACTGATAAGATTGGCTGATGTTCCTATTCAGAATATGCAATCGAATAGCGTTATCTATTTTTGATAAAGACAATATCTTTGAGAAAATACTGTCAAATTTAACGCCTTGAATTTCAGAAAACGATAGTACGAGAAAAACCTGCAGACACGTGACAAGAACTTTATATCTCGATAGGTAATTTATCCAAACTGGAAAAAGCTATTATATTTCAAATCCTTTCAATATTCAGGCCTGTCAATTTTATACGTTTAAAGTTAAAAATTAAAAAATGTGTCAGAAAATTTCAAACTGTTGAGCAGCGAATTTGAGAATCTCCTTAAGGTGATTCTGTTATGTTAGTAGGTAAAACTAACAAACTTCATTACATATATTACTTTAGAATTAATCGTAAAAGATTGCTCTTTTATATAAACCAATAGAAAAAAAAAATTTCGAAAATTTTCACCAAAACAGCCTACATTAAATTGGCTGTTTTGGTGAAAATTTTCGAAATTTTTTCTATTGGTTTATATAAAAGAGCAATCTTTTACGATTCCAAATCTGTTTTAATTTTATTCCTACTATTATTAGAAGAGGAGTTACGGCAATTTTAATAAACACAAAAATGGCCATTTTTGTGAAAATTTTCGATGTCTTATATGAAGGAACAATCTTTTACGATTCCAAATCTGTTTTAATTTTATTCCTATACTTATTAGTAGAGCAATTTTAATTTACAATTCAAGATATTTAGGAATTTTACCTGTATTCGAACAATTAGGAGTAACAGTTGAACAAAATATGATCACAAACTATTTTAAAATTGAAGACGAGCGAATAAAAAAAATTCAAAACGTCACTCGCTATCCTCTGCAAAATTACTAGGAAAACGAAAAGAGCCACTAAGAAGTTAAAAATTGTTAAATATGAAGTTAATATGGGTTAGAATGTAAATGTGGTGAATTTTGTGTATAAATTGAATATAGATTTTTACAAGAAAATAAATGTATGCGATTTCTTTAAAATTATTTTTTCGTTATTTCTATGTTCGATAAACTTCATTACATAAAAAGTTCTAAAGATATTTCAGTGAAATTTGGTAAGTTTGCTTTCAATATCACTCACTATGCTCTGTAGTAGGATCTAAGCTATTTGTGATAATTTAATTATTTTATAGGCATTCAAATATGAGAAAATGGTAATTTTTACTTTAAAAAAAGTATTTCGTACATATTTTAAAATTTTTCGGTTATTTTTCAAGATATTGTAAAAATCTTAGTTCAGTGCACAGATAACTGTAATAGAAGTGTGCAGCATAAAGAAAATTGAAATATATTTATTTGAATTGAGTATACGCTGTCTGGCGTAAGCATGATATTTTGCTAGGAATAAAAAGTTCAAATGGTCACTAGCTATGCACAGCAAAACTTACCAGGAAAACAAAAAAAAAAAAGCTACTAAGAAGTTAAAAATGGTTAAAAGTAAAGTTAAGAAAGGGTTAGAATATAAATGTGGTGCATTTTGAGCGTAAAAATTAAATATTAAAGATTTATTTTTAGATAAAAAATTAAAAATGAGATTTCTGGAAAATCAATTTTTTTCCTTATTTCCATGTGCGATAAACTTCATTACATAAAAAGTTCTAAAGATATTTCAGTGAAATTTTGTAGGAATGTTTTCCATATCACTCACTATGCTCTGAACTAGGATCTAAGCTATATGTTATAAATATTTTATAGGCACTTGAATATGAAAAAATTTTTACTAAAATTTGTACTATTTTACATATTTTGAAAATTTTCAGTTATTTTTGAAGATATTGTAAAACTCCTAGTTCAGTGCAGATAAGTGTAATAGAAGTGTTCAGCATAAAGGAAATTGAAATATTTATTTGAATTGAGTGTACGTTGTCTGGTGTAAGCATGAAAATTTGCTCAAAAATCAGTAAAAACCCCCAATTTTTTAAAATATTAAAAATATATTGCTAGGAGTTTGTTTTCTTATTCTGTAATACAATAGAACTAAAAATTATTTTTTCAAAAGTGTCTTAAAAAAAAAGTGCTCCGAACGTAGGCAGATACCTTAAGGTATAGTTCCAAAGGTACCGTTAACAGAAGTTTATTATCACTATTAATATTATTAAAAAACATATTGCCTGCCTTACGCATACAGAGAACAATTAAGTCCAGTTACGAGTCTGCTTTCAAAAAGGCCCGGGATCTGACACCATGTAACTATTTGATGCATCTCTTCGCAAAACATGTTACTTTTTTTGTACAGATATTGTCAAATTAGCATCGGCTTGTGACTCATATTTATTCTCGCGACATCATTCTCTGAAAATGTCTCATTTTATGATCTTCGTTTAAATTACTATACCTGGCTGACATGCCCGCTGAATTGTTTTTTATCGGCCCGGCAATGTCAATATTCAGGTCAATCCCCTTCAGTTTTTTGCCGACCCGGTCCGTTAGAAAGTTTGCCTTCATTTTGCTGACCCGGCCCGGGTATGGGGCCAAGCCCAGGCTAATTCAGACCTTTAGCGTGAATACAGACGCTAAAAAGGCCTTTAGCGTTCTAGTCGGTCAAAAATACAAACATAGCACGCTAGAAGTAAAATTATTTTTGAAAATTATATTGTATCCAAATGCTTATAGGGTTATAAAATATTTTAACTGCCACAAATACATTTTGGTGACCAGCAACATTTCTTGCTGGAAAGAAACTTTAAGGTCTTTCTTTAATAACTGATGTTTAAGAAAAATTCATTTAGTATTTGAAAATCGCTTAAGGGAACACAGTACTTTGAAATTAGTAAAAATAGATTTTTTTAAAATGTTAACTGAAAGCTTTAATTGAGAATATTTTAACACCTCACTTTTATCTATACGACAATTATATCGCGAGATATTGTAAATTTTGTTATAGATCCAGTTAAATTACCCAAACAAATAGGAAATTTAAATTTATTTTTCACAGTGTTCATACTTTTATGCCTTGCTTGTTCAATAAACATTAAGTTTTTTTTTTTTTTTTTTTTTTTGTTTGTATGTATGGATTTAACATAAGTTTATAGTAATTTTTTTTTTAAAAAGTATTTAAATTGAGTTGAATTTCCTTCATTTTTTGATATACACAAGAGAAAAAAAATTCATATTTATATAAAATCTCAAATCTAAAAATTCATACAGTTTTATGCAGTATATTCTAATGAATGTGAAAAAAAAAAAAAAAAAATTGAAGCCAAAATATTCACATTTGTAAAAGTAAGGATTTTTTAAAAGTTAACAATTTCAGTAAAATAGGCCGTTTTACATTTTTTTAAAATTTTATTTGATGTTTAGTATTAAGTATTGTACCACTACATATATCACAATATTATGAAAATTGAAGAGTTGGTTTCAAAGACACCGTGTCCCTTAAAATCTTAAGTTTCCTGTGATTTTTGATTATACAAGATGTCCAAAAATATATTGAAACGAACTTTATTTTTTTACTTATTGGAGATACATACGCAATGTAAATTGTAATAGCGTTCAAAAAGCAGGAATACAACTTAGATGAAGTCTTGCCACGAGTTTTCAGAAATTACTTCTTAAATCCTTACACGGTTCCCAAGTCTTGTATTCTTCCACGTCACAGTTTAAAAAGCTATATTTTGAATTTCACAAAAATTCAAAATGATAAGTTTGAGTTTTGGTTGCAAAAGAGTAGAATTTTTACTGTTTTATTTAGAGGGGGAAAAAATTCCGTGCTCCGACAAGTAAAACCGATTCATATACCGAATTATAATTTAAATAGTTACTTTGAATAAATTAATGGCAGGATCAGCAATATAATCTGAATTCCTATTTAATTTTTTAACACTAATTTACATTCTGCAAGTATCTAATAGGTGAAAAATTAAAGGGCCTTTTACTCTTTTGGGGTCTACAGTGGATTCATCACTATTTTTTCTTAATTTATCTCTTGTTTGGAGGCCAATAGATCTTGGCATAAACTTTCTATATGTTAAGAAAATTATTAATTGTTATCCAATATTTTAAGTAAATGTTTGTTCTACAAATACCTCTACACGAAGTTCATGACAATTTACAAAAGTTACTTGCACGGCAGTGGGTAGAACTTTTTTTTTTATCAGGGTCAAAATCATTGTAACCCGTTACACAACATTAGTTCTTCTAGAACTATCCTGTAACAATTTATTGAAAGAATTGTTTTAATAAAAATTAAAAATATTTACTTTCAGCTTTTCAGTGTGGCAGGCTAGGTGCTATTTTTATAAGTACTTGTCTAAGAAATCACTAAATTCATTCAATAAGCAATTCATTAATAAAATAATTTAATGATTACACATTTACACTATGAATAAAACTGACTAAATTAATACAAAAAGATAAGAACAGACACCATGATAGTGTTATTAAAATTTACAGCTACAAAATCTTTGTATTACAAGATGAATGTAAAATCTTGTTTTCAGAATATCCAATATTGACATCGTCACATTGCTCAATCTTTTTTAAATGTAGCTTCGATGAAACAGTGGAGCAAGTTGCGCGCTTTGATGAATCAATCTTGTAACCGAAGACTTATTTTGTTTATCTTCACAACACAGGACAAACATTGCTTGCAAGTTTAAAATATTGCCATATATAATATGGAAGCTACACCTCCTAAGACAGACCACTTGATAAAAGAAGTGAAGAAAGAACGCCTGTAAATAAATTAAATCTATTAGAATGTAACTTTAGGAGAAAATCTCTAAGCTCAAAAATTAATGCAAAATGAAATAATTTTCAATTTTATATCCAACTTTAACAGTGTTGCACATGTGCAACACTGTTAAAGTTGGATATAAAATTGAAAATTATTTCAACAGTGTTGCACATGTGCAACACCTAGTCTTGAAATTTAACTAAAAAAATAATTTCGTTCATTATCCAATTTCTACAACAATGCAATTAGAGAATGAAACTTAAAAATGGAAGTACAAATTCAGTTTTACCATATATATATGTATATATTTTTTAAAAAATTAGCTTTCTAGACATTATAATTTAAAGCAATTGCATATGTATTCCAAACTAATTTTGAAGTTTGAGTGAGTATGTTAAAACCCGGTTAATTTTAACCAAACAATTGTGCTAAATAAGGATAGGGTAGATCCACATTTTATGAGGATCAGCGCAATTTCACTTAACCAACCCAACACAATTGTGTATATGATCCTAGGGGAAAAGGAAGAATCCCTCCGTTTCTGCTATTTAAAGCACAGCCTGCATTACAAAAAAAATTGTACACATCCTCCCTTGATGTAACCAGAAATCGGAATTTTTAATGTTTTATTCAGTCAAATATGATCCTATTAATTAGGGTTAAAAACCGAATCTTAATTTTTACCAAAACTCTTTGGACCTTAAAGTGATAAAGATTGATCTAAATAACATTCTTCTAGATTATATGGACAAATTACTTCAGTTTTGAATTTTCAATGTTTGAACGAGATCATTACTCAGACTACTTTAAAAGAAATTTAACTTACAGATAAGCTGTCCGTATGCTTTCTTCAACTGGTTTGCTGTCCTTATTTCGATGATAAACAGGTGCACCAATTCGAAGATTTTTTGTTAATGCTTCCAAATTAAAGTCTTTCAAATCCACAAAAAATACCTAAAAGCAAAATAAAACATCAAAAATAAGAGTAACATTTATGTTATTAGCTTTTTGATTAGTTTAGTTATAATAGTAAAAGTTGTTATAAAATGGAAGCTTGAAACCTAAACTATTATACATATAATATATAATCATTGTATATAATCATTGCTTGAAAACCTAAGAAAATCTTTTTTATAGAATATAAATGCTAAAATTTAAGAATATAAACAGAAGGCATATCTATTTCATCATATATTTTAGAGTACCTGAAAATCTAATTTGGTATAATAATGCTAAGATGTCTTCCATTCTGAAGATCATATTAGAAAAAAAAATAATGTAATATCAAAAGATCAAATGCAAAGACTTAAAATGGCCGAGAAAGGCGGGCTTTTAAGGTTCGAGAGGAATACGAGATGTGATCTACAACTTAAAAACTTTTCTACGAAAAATTGATCCGACTTCAAAAACTACTACAAAGTGAAAAATAATTTTTTTACATAATAGTAATAAAAAATTAAATTAAGAGCATAGTATTTACCATGCGCATTATTATATTTATGTACATTAATTTGATTTTTTGGAGTCTGTGCCAGCCAAGCCTTTATTCTTTTAGGCTTTGGATACTTAATTTTTAAAATTGGCTTGGCTGGCACCGACTCCGAAAAATCAAATTAATGTACATAAATATAATAATACGCATGGTAAATACTATGCTCTTAATTTTTTATTACTATTATGCAAAAAAATTATTTTTCACTTTGTAGTAGTTTTTGAAGTCTCTTCAATTTTTGGTAGAGAAGTTTATTTTTCCCTTTTTAGTTAAAAGTTAACGATTTTTTGAAGTCCGTTAATAAAAATTATAATAATACGGAAAAATATTGTAAATTATCCATGGATGTAAATTTTGTCAGGAGTGGGGTTCGAACGCACCCTCTCTTTCCAGCACCAGAGCTTAAATCCGGCTCCTTAAACTGCTGAGTCATCCTGACTGCGCTCCAATCTGCGAGCTTATTCAAAGTCCATGTTATTTTTAATTTGCGAAAAATCGCTAATTTTATTAAAATTTGCCTAATTACTCAAAAAGTACTGAACCAATTTCAATGAAACGGAAGTGATACCAATTCGAGAGTAGCCTCTTTTATTTAACACAAAAACCAAATTAATTGATTGGATAGTTTCAGAGTAATCGGTGAACATACATAGAAAAAAAATACATACGCGTCAAAATTGATAACTTCCTCTTCTGAAGCCGGTTAATAATAAAAATTGTAATACGAAAAAAAATTATTGTAAATTTTACATGGATGTAAATTATGTCAGGAGTGGGATTCGAACCCACGCTCTCTTTCGAGACACAGAACTTCAATCTGGCGCCTTAGACCGCTCGGCCATGCTGTCGACGCTGCGCTCAGCGAACGTATTCAACACTTTTAATTAACGAAAAATCACTAATTTTATTAGTTTTTGCCTAATTACTAAAAAAGTACTGAACCAATTTCGATGAAACGGAAGTGGTACAAATTCGAGAGCATCGTCTTTCATTTAAAATAAAAATAACAGAAATTGCTTGAATAGTTTCGGAGTAATCTGTGAACATACATATAAAAAAAAAATACATACGCGTCGAATTGATAACCTCCTCTCCTTTTTGGAAGTCTTAAAAACAGAGCAATAAGGATTTAGGCTTTCTTTAAAATTTTATTGAAAGTCCAGAATTTTGTCATCAGAAAATACACACTTCATTAAGATATTTTTATGTTTAGACATCAGCCTCGAGGGCATTCTATTTCCATTTCAGTTTACTAAAGCGTGCGATTTAGACATAGAACAAAAACTAGTTAACTAGAAATGGGGAAGACTCTTGTTCCAATAGTATACCTTCGTCATAAAAAATTTGGTGAGCAAAATAAGATTTATACCCAGGAATAAACAGCAGAGAATTTCCTGAATTACTGCAATTCTCTAAAACATTCTTTTAAATCCTCAAGCATAAAGATTTACCAATTAAACACATTGTCTTTAACAATTTCTGGATGCTTCAGAACTTCTAGCGTCCAGTTCTCATCAACCTGCGTTGTCTTTAGTCAATCATCTCGCCTCTTGCGTAGTTTCAAATGGCATGTCGATTTTTTTTTTTTTTTTTTTTAACTCTGAAAAGGTAGTAGTTATACGCAGGACTCTAAATGTACCGGAGCAAACCGGAACGATGTTCCGGTTCGTGAAATTATGAAAAATATCGTTCCGGTTCGTGAAATTGTGCTAAATATCGTTCCGGTTCGTGAAATTATGCTAAATATCGTCTAAAAAATGGCTCTTATGCGTCCCACAGAACGTGTAATTTCTTCAAAAAGTTGCGAAAAAAAGTCAAATTTCACTAAAAAAATCGCGAAATAACGACTAATTTCCGGTAAAATTCGTGAAAAAATGGTTAATTTCGTCCAAAAATCACAATAAAATGGCAGATTTTATCAAAAGATTTCTGGAAAAACGGCAAATTTCTTCCGAAAAACGCAATAAAATGGAAAATTCTGTCAAAATATTTGCGAAAAAAAGGCTAATTTTGCCAAAAATTCGCGAAAAAACGCAAAATATCCCGAAAAGACGGCAGATTTCGTCAAAAAAGGGCGAAAAATGCAAATTTCGTCAAAGAGACACACACCCAAAAAAATTTTAATGCCAGAAGTGAATTTTTCTGTTCTAAAAACTAATTTTCCTCCTTCAAAATTGTGTTTTTAATGCTTAAAAAGCGGATTTTTACAGCTTCACAATCAAGGCGTGTGAAGAGAAAATTGCACCCGGGGCATAATTAGAATTTAAAGCCTCTCCCTCTCCCAACTTTTTCTTGTGACAGCTCAAAAATGTCGTTTGTGGAATGAATTTAGCACCCCATAAATTTCCGTGCCCGGGGCGACCTCCTCCTTCTCTCCCCCCTCCCCCCCTGTTCACAATCATCTTTTGATTGTCCAAAACTTTCTAAATGTGAATCCTGAAAGCACCCGTTTATGAAACAAAAAGAACCCTGTATTCAACAAAAGTATTCTTTTTTTTTTTTATGTCTTTTTCAATAAATTAGGCTCGCCCTTTAACAATCTTTTAACAAAATTGGCCGTTTTTTCGCAATCTTTTAACAAAAATTGTCGTTTTTTCGCGAACTTTTAACAATAATTGCCTTTTTTGCGATTTCACAAAATTTGTCGTTATTTAGTGATTTTTTAGAGAATTTGCCAGTTTTTTGCGATCTTTTTACAACATCTGCTGCTTTTTGCGATCTTTTAACTAAACAAAATTGACCGTTTTTTCGCGATCTTTTAGCAAAATTTATCATTTTTTTCTTTTTGTTCAATTTTTTGGCAAAATTTGTTTTTTTTTCTCGATATTTTGACGAATTTTCTGCTTTTTCACGATTTTTGAACCGCTAGATTCTAGGTTCAACTCTATAAAAGTGCCCTGAAAAATATAAAAAACTGCTCTTTTCAGAACAATAGCGCCTTGCCCATTTTAAAACCTGGGGGAAACTCTGCAACAAGTAGCAAAAATGATTGCAAAATAGATGAAGCTACTCCACCAGCCAAAAAGCAGAAATTGAATCTAGAAGAAAATGTACCAAGTGAAAACGTTGAATTGCCTGACTTTTTGAGAGAAGAAAAACTAAAACGATTGAAAGATAATAATACTTGGTTAATTGTAGACAATGGTGGATTAGGTTGTTTAATCTGCAGAAAAGAAAAAGATTTAGGAGTACTTAGTGATAGAAATTTAAGACTTTCGAAAGTATGGAAAAATTGTTCTATCACGCCAAGTGGTATAAGGCAGGCTCGGTACAATCCAGTTTGAAAAAAAAGATATACGAACACAAAAACATTGATGCACATAAAAAAGCTGCAGAAAGTTTGGAAAAATCAGCTAAAAAAGAAATTGATAACCACACTGAAAATATGAACAAACCGCAATTTTCGAATACAGAAAAGCTTTTTAGGACTGTGTATAAAATTGTGAAACAACAAGGACCATTTGTCGATCTTCCAGTTGACTTTGATTTGCAGAGATTAAATGGAATATCAATGGGAAATATTTTGCACTCTGATAAAACATGTGCAGAAATTACACTACATATTGCGTGTGAAATATAATTTAATCTTTTATCTTTTTGTTTACATTCAGCACTTCTGTTCCTTTCAATGAACTTACATCTAATCTTAAACTTTAGTTACTAAATAAATATGACAGTCCACACACATATTTAAACTTTTTTATTTTAATCTTTTGTTATAACGGAGATGGAATTGTTTACATACCGTATGTTGTTACCGGCAAAGTAAAAAAAAAAAAACAACCTTTTTAAACTTAAATCACTGAATAAATGTGAGTCTCCACATCCAGACTTTTAAAATTTAATTTTTTGATATAATGGAGATGGAAGCAGGCGAAATTTTGGCCTTACTGAAGACACGGACCGTTTACATTCCGCATGCTGCTTTCCGGCAAAAGGAAAAAAAATCGGCATTTTTTGTATCGCAAACATATTTTACATGTATATAGCATATTCTGTTCAATGTAACTTTTAAAAATTGATTTTGTCAAGTTAAAAATAAATTTGGCTATACTTTGAAAAAAAAAATTATCAAATTTTTTTTTGAAAAATAGCGTTCCGGTTCGTGAAATTTTCCATTGTAATTTTGAAATAGCGTTCCGGTTCGTGAAATTTTCCATTTCGAGCCCTGGTTATATGTATAACAAGTTTTTATCGGATTTTTAAAGAATAAGATGTTGAAAAATTACTAGGTCAATAAACTAGAAGCTCACTTTAATATTATAAAAAAGTTTAAGGATTCATTAAAAATAGGGGCAAATAAAAATTTCAACAGTAAATTGACGAGAATCAAAAGTTAAAACTTCGGAAGATATGTTAAAATGTTTATCCCTGAGGAAAACAAATTTTATTGCAAACGTCAAAATTAAAAACGCTGTCATTAGTATACAAGTTGCGTCGTAATGAATGTACTTTCCTCTTATCAGATTAAAATTATTTTTTTATTGCGAAATTACATTTCATATAACATTAGCTCTCGTTACATTGCACAAGCCAGGAGAAAATATTTGAGATGTATCCAAATTCGTAAAACAAAAAATTAAAGATTACAAACTTCAAGTAAATACTGTCTACATGTTGCAAAAACGTTAGTTTTATTAAGAAAATTAACATGCGCATAAATTAACAATGGATACTTTTGTTGAAATGCAAAAATAAATGGCAAAGTGCAAGTATTGCTATCACCAAAAAAACTAAACAAAGTAGAGTGGGATATAGGTATACAAGAAGATCAAATATTACTATTCTGTATACTTTTTTAACACTTTCCAACAAAGTTGAAAGGTTTTTATTCATTCGATTGTCTGTGTGTTTCATACTTTAACTCCCGTAAATATACAGATTTCAATGCAATTTATAAAAGGTTATTTAGGGTCATCAAATCATGTTTAGTATTGTTCATGAAGTACGTAGGATTAGGATATACAGTTCATTTACAGGGACATTCAAAAGAAGTCCATTGCATTATATGGTATATGGCGAAAATAGTTTTCAGAGTATTTCAATGAGATTACATCATTTGAAATATATTGAAAATGATACAAATCTCTGAATTACAGTGCTGTCCGAATGATAAATGCTGCAGCGAATTTTAAATATAAAAGCGCTTACCAAATTTTAACTAAACATTTTTGCATGTTACTCGTTATACATAAATTCTTTACCTCGTATACAATGCTGCACAAAAGTATCTACGTACCATTCTCTTTATTAGAGGCAGTTACTGAAGGGGAATTTTCAACCGAAGTATATGTAGTTCGTAAGTGAAATAAAATTTTGGTATCCATACAATTAATAGATATAAATCTATATATCATATACAGGGCTACAGAAAATTTTCTGCTATTTTACCGATTGTAGATGGGAACAGCTGAAATAGGATTTTCAAATGTGTTATGCGTTTCCATATGGTTGAATTAGACATAACGTTTTAACTTATAAAACTGTGCAGTTTTGTTACTTTATTCTTAATATGTTAGAAAGTGTTAAGTAATCTATGCTCGACGCATGATTTTTTTTTCTTTATCTTAACCTAAACTTTATATGAAGAATTTAATATTTGGTGCTGACAATGAAAGTAGTGCATGTTTAAATTTCATTTGGCACTTCATAAATCCATATTCAGCATAGTAAAAATTATTTCTTTTTAGAGTGTACTTAAAACACTTTTTCAAGGTTTAAAAACTTGGCATTGTGCTAAGCACGCTTCGAAAGAAGGTCGCAAAGTTCCAACGCCACATTAGTCCTTACCGCGTGTTTATAGTTAGGTTCAGTTAACCTTCAAAGACAAGTAGCATATTGGAAAATGAGACTCAATGAAAACTAGTCGCGAATTCCATAATTATGAAATTTTAATTAGTCTGTTTAACAGTTTGATTTTATTGATTTTATTTTACTACTGGACACTGCATTGCACAAAAGTATCATTAAAAGGTTGCTATCATATATATTTAAAATCCACAAAACAATTTCTGCAACATCAGAACTTTGATACAATTGCGCATGATCCGTTTTTCTAATCTCTTTAATTTAGAAGAAACAAGTTCCTACTGGCGTAGTGGGCTAAAGCAGCAGTTTCAAACTCATTTTTTCTAGAAGAAAGTTTCGAATCCAAGCCCAGCAAAACGATCTAATATTTTTGTCGGTAACTCATTTCAGTAATGACATTTTATTAGGAAGATAAGTTATGATTTTATATTTATTGTTTGATTGCTTCATAATTGAATAAAATTTAACACTCAATATTTTGAAAGAGTAATTTTAAATATAAAATGCATGTTATTATCAAGTAAATTGAGCTGATATACAATTTGTTATATTTTCTGACAATTATCAAGAATGTATGTACCTATGAATGAGAGAAAAGTTTGCCCTTTTTTGTAAAAAATAAAGCGGAAATAAAGAAAATATTCATAAAAAGAACTATAAAATAAATTATCTTCATATCCATGGTTTAAAATTTAAAAACTTCTAGAAATTAAGACTTGTTTATTAAATAATTACATTGAAGAATGGCTGGAATTTAGATAATTCATTATTAAAATATATTTGCATTTTCTTTAAAAGTAACCAAAGGCACAACTTGATGCATTTGATATTTAATAATCTTACCTCTGCATCTGTAGAATTGAGCTTTTTTTGAAGAGTCCTAAAGTTTTCACTTTTAAAATCCCACTCATTGAGCATAAAATACTCCAGCGATCTTACGTTTTTGTCGTAAAACTGGTAAAGCTTATATAACCTAAAGAAAATAAAAATAGCATTAGTTTTTGCCAGTTTAGCAAAGGAAATTTATTATTCTGGAAAATTAATCTACAAAATCTCTTCCGTGCACGTGAAAAGGAAATAAAAACGCATTACACGAAATTAAAAAATTCTCAGTAATGAAATTAAAGTTTTATCAAGCAACGCACTGACCAAAGATTGAACTGCCCATGTAAAATAAAGCTATGCTTAACCCTTGAATGAATCTATCAAAACTAGTTTTAAATTATCCATTAATATTTACTTTGAAGTCTCGCAATTTGTAACTAAGTTCAATATGTAAAATTAAAGAATTCGTTAAAATGAGTCAGAAAATTAAAATTTTAAACGAAACTATATCTGATATTCAATATTTAGCCACTTAGCTGTGGAAGAATTAAAAGCAAGCGAACTTTTCCTTTATTTAAGCTCCTCATCTACTTTCATGACTCCCAAATCTACAACTGTTGTGAAGAAATTTACTAAATTTCGACCCACTTACTTAGGATTTTTAATTGTTACTTTTTATTGTAGTATCCGATATCTATAGACTGGATTTATAAAACTAAATACATATTATTGTAAATGAATTCGCGAAAAACTTAATTTGAGAATAGTATAAATTATTAAACACGTGCTATCGCCATTTTGAAACAAAATTAGTCTACAAGCAATTGTCTGCAATTTGGACAAGCTTTATAATAGGACAATTTAATAGGCGATCTTCCAGTTAAATTGGTGGAGACATCAAAATTTATCATAAGTGACCAAATACTAAACTGCCGTTCAATCCCATTCTGCTACGATAAGTCAAATTATTTCTTTGAGTTTTCTTAGAGACTTTGTAGTCATTCCTGAACTATTTTATTTCTCCTCAAAAAGGTTTTGAAGTAAACAGAGAAAAAAAATTATCCCTACTGGAGGTGATAAACATGTCAGGGATCCTCATCTCTTGCATAATGACAGGAAAAAAAAAACCCCGCATTATAAATACGAAAAAGAGACTATCACAGAATGTGAATTAAACGGACCTTAACTCCTTCGAAGGGAAAAGTTTTGGTCCATCTCCTGGTTTTATCATTGGAATAGAACATAGGCAATAATGCATAAAAAGAAACTTCAACCATAGACTTGATCACTTCCACATTGCAAAAATCAACGAATCCCCCAACATCCTCCCCTCCCAAAAAAGACTGACACAATCTGTATTTGCTTTAATTATATCGAATACAACGACCAAATTTACTGAATTATCAAACTGATTAACCTTCTCATCGATTGTAATCTCACACGAAGTTGCAATAAAAAAAACTAGTCACAGAGAATTATGCAAGTATTCATCAAAGCATTTTACCCGATTTTGTAATAAATGTAAAAATATTTTAAGAAAAATCAATGTTTGTTCTTAATAAACTGTCTTAAAACTGTTAAGGCCCCTGTCCTCGCTCGAGGAAACGTTCGCGAGCTATATATATATATATATAAAGCATATAGCTTTGTCAACCAGCAATTTTTCTTATTTTAATTCAATTTGCACATCATTTAGATTTTTTTTTTTTTAAATTTTAGAAAGAAAATAAAATATTCAATATTTGGTGCTGCCATCTATAAACAAAAATCGAAACCGACTACAAATGAGCACACGATGCTTAAGGCCCCTGTCCTCGCTCGAGGAAACGCTCGCGAGCTAATGCTATTCCTATGGGGAAGCATTTTTCTAACAACTCTTTAGCATTTTGACATTTTTGAATAATTTTTTTTGCATTGGATAGCTAAGGTGCAGGCCGATAGCGCAACTTTTTCGATTTTGGTTGCAGATATATTTTTTAAAAAGCACTTTCAGTTTCGAAACTGGTTTTGAAAGTGAAACTAACTTTGCAAAAAATATCTGCAACCAAAATCGAAAAAGTAAAAAAAGGTACGCTGTCGACATGCACCTTAGCTATCCAATGCAAAAAAAATTATTCAAAAACGTCAAAATGCGAAAGAGTTATTAGAAAAATGCTTTCCCATAGGAATAGCATTAGCTCGCGAGCGTTTTCTCGAGCGAGGACAGGGGCCTTAAGTTGGGTCACTGGCACCACGAAATATTTGTATTTATGTCTGCCAATTATCTACACTGTGGGATATAGGCCCTAAGGGATGAGGTACCCTCCGGGGGAGGGGGGTCTTTCTAAGGGAACCTAACCCGTATTTACGCAAGGAAATCCAAGGTTCGAAGAAAACCACGGAAAACTCCAAACGGTTAGGCCGACCGTCGCTATTGGGTTCGAACCCAGAACCTACCGTCTATCAGTTTGGAGGTCAGAACCTCTCAGCCACTGGTGGGGTGGCGCCACGAAATTATTACTCTTTCAGAATGAAAGTCCAGTGATGGAAAACTTAACTTCATTTCTTCACCACAAGATATTCTACCTTCATGATCTGAACATTGTTTTGAAGATTTATCATTTCATCATTTATGACTTGGGGTTAAATAGTAGTGGATATAACAAATTGCTAAACATACCAAAATATTATCTAGAACCTTTTGAATATCACTGTTCTATTATCACCAATCTTAAAAATCTACACAGATAATGAAATGGGAATAGGTCATTAGGAGAATGACAAGTAAATTTTCTCGTTTTGAATTCGTTTGAATTACTAAAGAATAGAGTACTGGAGTACTAGATTATACAAGCACTTTCTGAAGATGTGCACCTGTATTTTCTAACCAAATTATAATATACCCAATATATCTAATTTTTTCCAGCAGAAGGGTTAATACTTTAGTGATAAATCAAGATCACGCCTATCTGTTTTTCACCATTTTACTTCCCTCAGTAATTGTTTCTTTGTCCAAGTACTCAAAGAAGTTGAAAAAAATAAATAAAATTAATGCGAGCTGTTTCCTTAAAACGTTCTATTATAAGTCGCTCCATAATGTTAAACCTATGGTGCAGGTTGTTTTCGAATTTCTCGCTTAAATAATATTTTTAAACTATTGTGAATAGGATAGTTAAGGTCGATCTTAAATATGGCTTTTTTTTTTACACTTAATTTCGGTTGAAGATTTTTTAAATAAAAAGGTACTTTTATTTTCAGAACCAGTTTTGAAACAAAGTACCTTCACTAGAAAAAAGTGCCACCGAAATCTAAAAAGCAAAAAAATAGTCAAAGATAGGCCCGCTCGGAAGATCCCCCGACCCCTCCAATATGCAGCACATGCAAAGTATTAGAAAAAAAAAAAAAAAAAAAAAAAAAAAAGACTACGTAACGAGATGAGATACACTAGAAAACTATTTCACAGAAAAAAAAGTTAAGATGTCAGCAAAAAACATTATGGAAATAATTTTACTATTACAGAATTTGTTATTTTAACAAACTCAGCCCGTATTTATGCAAGATATTATTTATGACGGCCGATTATCTGCTCGAGGGATATAGGCCCAAGGGAGAGTGACTTCCGTGGGGGGGGGGGGGGGTCTTTTCCAAGGGAACCTAACCCGTATCTATGCAAGGTTAGAAGAAAACCACAAAAACTCTGAACGATTAGGCCGACAGGCGCGATTGGGTTCAAACCCAGCATCTCTCGTCTACCAGCTTCGAAAGCGTATTTATGGAAGAAATACAGATTATGTCCGTAAAATACATTACTGTGATTCCGGCAAAATTTGTTTTTTTTTGGGCAATGCATATTGAAATTAATAGCAGGATCCGGTAAGGTTTTTTTTAATTATTTAATTGAAGGTTGAATTCAAGGGGCGAATAAAAAACGTACCATCTGAGCGCCGAATTGTGTCCTCACCCGAAGATTTGGGATTTTATATTTTAAATTCTAGTAATTTCCGAAAAGATCTCTTTAGTGTACCTCAGCCCCGTAGTTGCCAAAATCCTTCACGGAGAGAAAAAATTGAAAAGTCTGAATTGACTGATTTTTGGTTCATTTAAAGCTATACTGGCTTCGAGGAACGGCGGGTCAGTTATTTTCTAAGCATAAGCAGAGAACATAAAGAGAGAAAGTTTAAATAAAATATAAATATATAAAGAATAAATCTTGCACCCCCCCCCCCCCCTTGAATAATATTTGTAGTCTTTATGATTTTTTGTGAATGCCGAAAACTTTTCCCGAAGGAAACGAGGCCCTATAATGATACTATCATGGCTGCCAATTTCTACGCCTATTTAAAGTCAAATAAACATATTAAAAAGAGAAATTTTTATTAATAATTGAAATTGTGTATTACCATGCGTAACATTGTGTGTATTGATTGTAACATTGTAACAAATGCATGTTACTAAAAATATTTTCTGATTTTAACCATGTTTTTATGATTTAAAAAGGCATAGAAGTTGGCAGCTCTGTACTATGCTTTCCTTTAGTTTCAGAATTTAATCATGCCCAGATACGCTAAAATTATGCGCGAAAACTGTACAGGAAAACAGTAAAAAAATTGTTAAGGCGGTAAAGACAAATTTTACTAGGTCATGTTTTCACTCACTTACCTGAGTTTACTTCCGCTTATCCATAGCAGAATATCTATAACAATTGCTGGTATATAGTGATCGAGGATTGAAAATAATTTGTACTTCATTGAATTCTTGCACATCGTTAGACTCGGTGTTTGGTAGGATTTCGGTAAAGGATATTTTAAGACCATCTGCATCAATGCATTAATAAATTCTCCCCATGTGTATGGACTTTGTTCGCACGAAGTGCAATTGTATATAAACGGAGATGGTAAACTGAAAGGGAAAAAAAAGTAAAAATTTTAAATCAGAGAAATCAATGTTACATAAAGGGAAAAATACATTTTCACCAACTCTACTAACAAAATTTTCCTGAATACCGACATCAATATTTTGATAATATAAACTCATAAAGAAATCAACTAAATGCAGCACGACTGTCCCAGAAGTTGCTTCTTAACAATAAGATATATTTATTACATACACATTTTCCTAACCTCAGACTTGCTCAAATTTACGTACTTAATATTTTGCGTATAAATAATTTTAATGAAGTGATAAGAGGATAGCATGCTATGAATATTAATGACCAATGGCGGCCGGCTCTGTTGTCAACGTCCCCACTGGCAAGGATTCCTTTGATCTTAAACAATTTGGGCCTGCAGGAGATACAAATGACGGCTTCAAAGGAAATTTTTTGCCATACATTTATTGTCATAACAAAGCATACAAAAACTTTATAGAGTTCTGAAAGCTTTAAACTTGTCAAACTGAGTTGGAGAACAAATTAGGAATATCGTCAAATAAGTAGGTAGATAAGTATTAGATACCTCTCCTCCCCTATAATCAAGAGAATCTTAATATATTTAAGGATTCAAAATCAGAAAGATAGGCTTATTCTGAAAAGTGAGCTTATTTCAACTATATAGATTATTTTGATATGAAATGCTTTTAGAATCATTTTTTGCGAATGCTTTTTAAATATTCACATATCAACATAGACTACGATGGTATTACGAATGCTTTATATGAAAAACAACTTGATGCATAAAAATTTGCTAAATAGACCTTTGTTTCTGATCGTGTATAATACATTTAAACAATCCTCAAACAAAAATCAGAGCAGTAACAATATAGCCTAGATTATAGGGAAACAACCTAGGTTTTTTTTTCTCCCCCTTGAATCGGGGAAAGAGGAGGGGCAACAAATACTCATCTACACACCTTATTTTGGGGATGGGATAATTTAAACGATTGTTTTACTACTACTACAAAAATAGATAAAATAAATAAAATGGCAGAAAAAAAAATTAAAAATTCAGAGTAATTTTTTTTTTTTTTTCGGGGAGAGTAATTTAGGTGGTTGATAATTTATTGTTACAATAAAAGATTATTATACTAATAAAATTTTAATTAGAACATTTATTGCTTAACTTTTTTTTTGTTAAAAAGGAAAGTTAAAAAAATACATGTACTAACAGGAAAGAAAGATTTCTATTTAAACTAGTTGGATGTGCCAATCCCAAAACTTTCTTCTATCTCATACATACATTTTAATATTTAAAAAAATAGTTACTCATTTTAATGCTTTAATAATTTTAATTCAATGCCTTACCAACTTTGATTTTCATCTTAAATTTCTGCTTCAATCAATCGGAGTAAAAACGAATTTCCGTCTCTGCACGAGCCGATGGACAGTAGAATGATAAGCAGATTTTTTTTCAAATTCAGGAAGGACCTACTTGCCTTACCAAAAAATAATCATATACAAAATGTTTAGTTCAGTTCTAGAACTAACTTCATACACTTTTATGTGGTGAAATATTGAAAATGGCATAAAATTCGGTATTGCAGCGCCCCCTTCCGGCGGATTTTTTTCAGATTCAGGGTGATCCAACTAGCCATAGCCATACACTTACACAAAAAATTTCGTTCAATTCTATGAATAACTTCATGTACTTTTGGTCGGTACAATATTGAAAACGGCACAAAAATCGCGATTGCAGCGCCCCCTTCCGACCGATTTTTTTCAAATTCAGGGAGGACCAAGTAGCCAGTCATACAGATACAAAAAAAATTTGGTTCAATTTGATACATAACTTCATATACTTTTGGTCGGTACAATATTGAAAAATGGCACAAAAATCGCGATTGCAACGCCCCCTTCCGGTGAATTATTTTCAAATTCAAGGAGGACTAACTAGCCATAGTCACACATAAAATTTGGTTTAATTCGATACATAACTTCATATACTTTTGGTCGGTACAATATTGAAAATGGCAACTGCAGCGCCCCCTTCTGGCGGATTTTTTTCAAATTCAGGGAGGACCAACTAGCCATAGTCATACACATACACAAAAAATTTGGTTCAATTCGATGCATAACTTCATATACTTTTGGTCGGTACAATATTGAAAATGGCACAAAAATCGCGATTGCAGCGCCCCCTTCCGGCGGAATATTTCAAAACTGAAGGAGGACCTGCTTGCCACAGCCAAAAACATTCACAAAAAATTTGGTTCAATTCTATGCATAACTTCATACACTTTTTGATGGTAGAATGGCGACATACAGACACACGGACACTTTGTAAAAACATGTTTTTTGGAATCTCCGACCCCTAAAACGTGTAAATCCGTCGAAAACCGGAAGTCGAAAAAGATTTCGATTACAGTACTTTCTTCTATTGAAGATAGAAGAAAGTAAAAATGACAAAAAAATTAAAGTCATATCTCGCCATGAACTTTTTTTTTTTTGGGGGGGGGGGGGGGACTCGGAGGCGGATTACCCATTAGGCTGAAGCCTAGGGGCCCAGTGCTAAAATTTTCCTTGCATAAAGAATAAGAAAATATTCTTTTACACTGGTCGGACATTAATACAAAAGACAAAGGGTGTGCGAAATTCTTTGTCGTAATCTTTTATATTTTAATCATCAATGATTTATGAGTTAATGAAGCAAGCATGTGTTTTAATTTTTCCAGTATATACCACTTTGAAGGAGTGAAAGGGGGCCCTCAGAAGGTCAAGCCTAGGGGCCGGGTGGTAGTTAATCAGTTTCTGAGGGGACTTTTTGAAGTTATTTTTAGAAATGTATAAGGACGGTGGACAACGGTCCTATGACTGATTTTTTATGTTTCTACATCACTTCTAAACATCTCACAAAAGATAAGGGCACCTGAGTAAGAACATATGCAAATGTTTGCGCATTTAAAAATAAAAGTTTTTGAATGCTTCGGAAAGTAGCGAGCTTGAATGTCAAATTAGTTCAATATATACTTATTTTTGTTAAATTTTACCAAATGATTTAATTTCTTATACTGTTAATGGGAAGACATTTCAAAATAAGTAAAATATAGTTTTGAAAAATCCATTTCTACTGCACAATAAACATTTGTACATATGCCCCTTAAAACATTTTTCTCGATATTATTTTATGAGAGTAAAAACATTTCATTATAAAATCAAACTACATTTAACAACGTTACACTTTTCCTTTAGTTTGACTTATTTAATGTTCTCTTCAATACAATTTTAAAAGTTTGCTCATTTATGTTATATTACGTATAACTTAAAGTGAGAAATGAATAACCATGCAACTTAACCGGATTTCCATTCCTTCCTCGACAAACATTTACCCGTAAAACGACTTATGTAAATTAAAATGAATTTAGATAATCCTATAACTTTATTTAAAATTAAATTTTCGCGAAAAATTGAAATTCATAGCATTTACAGCGGAATTCGATTTCTTCATTAATATGAGCAAAATTGTCCTAGATATAGCAATTCTTTGTAGCATATATTTAATTTTTTTTTTTTTTTTTTTTTTTTTTTAAATAACGACGTAATGAAAGACATTTGGAAATGTTTAAAAATATAATATGGTTGCAGTAAATCACAGTTGCTGATATTGAAAAACCAACCTTTCAAGAATTGTCATGTACAACATAATACTGATAAACAAAATCAAACTTTTGCTCTATCATAAAACCGAAATTAGTTGTTTAATTTTTTGTGCCAATACCGAACGTTGTTACAGCTTTTCTCCAGCTCATCTAGTCAGATCTCATCTGCATACTCTAATTTACGCAAAATTTTGTAAGTTTTGTACAATTATAGGCAAATCTAAGACTTCAAGCATTATCAGAATGTCTTGTTTCATGTTACGATTACAGACTAGTTAACTTTTCAAAAGTGTGAGATTATATTGACATTTGACTGGGAAATAATGTACCTAGTTTACACATTTCATATTTTTCCAATAACATTTGACGTAAAAATATTTCTGCCACATTAGTAAGACGTGTTAAAACCAGTTTTTTTGCACTAATTTCAAACCTGATTTTTTTTGTTTTTTTTAAATCATGGCTATACTTTATGAAATAACGTGAACATTTTTTGATCACCCCTTTCCCCCAGAAAATTTTTTATTCTTTGTGATGCATTTCAGCAGTTTGCAACAGATTTTACTGCGTTTATAAATGGTTTTTCGATTATATCCATTGTTCATTATGTCTGATAGGAATCGGACACAGTACACCCTTTTTAGCAATGAAGTACTCTTAAAATTTCATTTTATGTAAAATTTGTGGCAATACCATACAAAACTAGAAGTTCCGTTCTCTGAAAACTAGATGCAATATAAGGAATCTTTTCAGATTTGAAATCAGCATAAAAATCTAGTCTAGAAAAACATTACGTCATTCCTGTGGCAACTGCTTTAAAGTTAAAAAATATTAAACATTGCATTAAAAAATATGCAAATTAGGCTTATCTGACATCTAAATGGTAAGAATATGCAAATCGCGGCAGATCTGAAGCACATAGTAGTCATTATCTAAAAGAGTTAATTCAATCTAACATTTATTGTACCTAAAAATTTCATAAAATGGCACAAAAGCTTAAACTTGCATAAACTTAAATATGCAGTTTTCACAAAAACTTTAAATTCCTAGAGAAAAACTTTAAAACATTAGGCATGTATGCAAGAAACTAATCTAGAATAAACTAATTTCAGTTTTGCGGCAGAACCATTCTCTACTGTAATTATGGTATTTCCAAATTCATCATCTATTACATCTGAGTGGGAATTTTAATTCCTCACATGCTATAAATTTGTTATGTTACAGATTAATCTGATTAAGAATTTTCTTAAATTTGCATGAAATATACAACATTGACAAAATACTATTCAGAAAAACAAACCTTTCCTCAGCTTGAAAATAAGCTGCAGCTATGTGAGTATTGGCTACAACATCTACGGGTATGTGATCAGTTCTTTTACTCGCATCAACTCTTAGTACACGGATGAAACCTTTTCCGATCTAAAAAAAAAAAAAGATTGAAAAATTAGTCTTTGTAGCTTAAAAAGATACAGTGGATATAAATTTGAAAATATTTTTCAAAATAGATATTTTTAGCATAATGACTACAGCTTGAGTATAACAAAAAGCAAGCTACATCTTTTTCAGCCACACTTAGATTATTTAAAACATCTTTTGTGTAGATGCCAACTTTTACTCTTTTCTTCTCGCAAAAAATTTAAATCAGTTTCGACTTATTTAATCCTCGAAGTCGGGAACAATACAAATATTAAAATTTAATTGTGGTATGAAAGCGTAAAAGATGGCAACTATGCCTTTCACAGATTGCAGCGATTTATCTACCACCCTTTTACGAAGAGGAATTCTTACAGGCTCAGCGGCTTTTTTTTTTCTATCAAATATACAATGTCACTTGAGAAAAACCCGAAATTCTCATCAAAATTGTCATTTATGTAATTGTTACTAGACTTATAGAAGAGCTAATTTTCCAGGGACAAAGAATATATGCAGAAAGTATTCTTGTCTCTAAGTATTCTGTAACACTGGAAGATTTTACTCAAAAAATGTATCTGGCATTGTGAAAAGTAGTCACTCTAAATAAATTCAGACACAAAATAGAAAATGAGATAGAAATTAAAAATTTTCTTGTTTCTTCTTTCTAAAAATTTTCCAATTTCAAGTTTTTCTTAAAACTTTATAATTTATAAGAAATATGTATAATTTTTGATTACTATAAACAAAATTGTGTGTTTTGCACAGATAAAAAATATTTTAGAAATATTGTGCAAGTTAAAATAGTAGTATCCGAACCATTAGAGAAAGATTCATTGACGAGCCTTATAAACTGGCTATAATTATCATGAATGCATTAAAATGTAAGAAACTAAAAATATTGATCATGAATAAAATAAATGAATAAATTTATCGATAAATAGTGAATAAAATAGAAAACTTGGTTAAAAAAGGGTTAAAATGAGAAAAGATTTATTATTTATTACTCATTCATTAAAATCCCCCCCCCCCCCCCCGGTCGCCAGATTGACGATGTTAATCGTTTTTGAGATTTTAAAATGTTTCTTGCGTATTTCTTCACAATTTCACTGAAATGTCTATCTCTATAAGTGTATAAAAATACCATTTAAAGGTAATTAAAATATATGCGAAATAAACCTGAAAATATTTTATTTAAAATATTAGAGTTCATGCTTAAAAACTTTATAAAATAGAAATACAGTTTCAGTAATTTTAATTTGTATAAAATTGTGAACGAATTTCGGACCTGAGTGTAAAAGTGGAATGTAAGCAGAATTTGAGAATGCCAATTATTTATGATTTTAAGAAATGAAATTCATTATTTAAAGAACCATAAGTTATATTTTAACCACAATTTGCTTATTGATATCCAACAATAAACATTTGATAGAATTAAAAAAAAATATTGGCAAATAATCCATTTTAATGGTCCACTGGAACTTGGAAAGGAATAACAATTACTACTTTCAATATAGGGACTAACCACCGTGTATTTTGAGATGTTTGAATTTAATATCTGCGAAATCTCGTACTACTATTTAACAACAATCTTTTATTTAATCGCAGATTTTTTTTTTTTTTTTTTTTAAATCAAAACAAGACAAATTACTATTATAAAAATAATTATAAATTACTATTAATATCAATAGAATTAAAAATAAATTACTGATGCTGCGTTTCCGCAACATTAAGATTTAAAAAAAAATAGGATATTTTTTCAACTAATTTATTACCACGCATTGTATGACTTATTCTCAAGGAGGAAAATATTAGAGTTTTAAGAAAATTAGAAATTTGAATTGAATACGGAATATTTTGAAAAAATATAAATACGTTTCCGATTCACAAACATCTCAAAATACACGGTGGTTAGTCCCTATATTGAAAGTAGTAATTGTTATTCCTTTTAATATATTCCTTTCCAAGTTCCAGTGGACCATTAAAATGGATTATTTGCCAATGATTTTTTTTAATTCTATCAAATAAAGAGTTAATAGATCTACTTAAAGAATGAAATAAAATTCAGCAATTGAAGAAAGGGATATTGTAGTTATGTACAGTAAATATAATGTACCGCTACATAGGAAATGCTTTAAAACTTCATATAGCAAAAATGTATAATTGATTTCTACTGAAGTTACGATTTCGAGATATTATCTTTCATTTAACAAAAGTAATAGCTTTTTTTTCCAACTTAGTTATCATTATGTATGAAATAAAATTTTATTTAGTTTATGTCAAGATGGTGATATCGTTAATGCGCATATTTTGAAAAACAACAAGGGTCTTGGCCGCTTTGCGACTAATTCACTAAAGTGTATGCAACATCTTTCCAGCTTATCTATCAGTTATTTAATCCCAGATTTATCAATTAAATGACTAAGAAAATTGAATGTTGAGTTTAAAAAAGAAAAGATGTTAAAAATATGAAAAAAGGATAAACTCATAGTTAGGCGACACCGAGTCATCGAGCAGCACTTGTTAATTTTTAATTACAGTAATTACAGAAATATTTTGAAGGTATTATCCAAACATTACGTTCGATGGGCATTACTTACTGGCCAGACTATTATGCATCAGCAGCGTGACTTGTTATCCAAGTTATTTTGGAGCTAAAAACTTAATCTCCAGAACAGGGACACCAAACCCGTGTTGAGGCCAAATATCACCACTTATCCCGAGCAGTTTCCTTTTGCTTAGTTAACCCTTTCCGGCACGAGCAAATTCCGCTCGTAAAATGAGTAATTATCGACCGACACCGGAATTCGTAAACTTTCATTGGAAATTAAGAATAACTTATTTTAGGAATAAATATATATAGGACAGTTGCACCATAAACTTTAACTAATAATAACACATTGCTCAGTGGTGCACAAAACAGGAATATACCCCCCCCCCCCATTAGTACATATTAAATTTTCAACGTTTCGCGCCGTCTTCTGCGGGCGTCTTCGCAGAAGACGGCGCGAAACGTTGAAAATTTAATATGTACTAATGTATATTAAAATTCCTGTTTTGTGCACCACTGAGCAATGTGTTATTATTAGTTAACTTATTTTAGGTTTTCATTGTAAAAGCAAAATTTTCTTAAAATAATATTGATGCCGTTTGCAAGCTTTGAATTAAATTTAGGTATCCCGGACTGGGCACAGTGTGCCGGAAAGGGTTAAAGAAAAATTCAGATAATAAAGATATTTTTCTTGGTGTGTGTGTGTGTGTGTGTGTGTGTTGGGGGGGGGGGGGGTAGTGACAATTGTACTTTAGGAACACCCAGCCGCTATCAATGCTCTAGAAAGAAAACTAAAAAAAGGTAGTAAATTCAGTACCTTAATGTTTCAAATTAAAAATTTACCTAATCGGGTTTAAGGCAGAAACCAAATTTCGGTAATCTTCCTATTTTCAGCCGAAAACTAAAATGTCCAAAAAATATTTTTGAATGGAGATTATTTCATTGATCCCAATATGAGTCAATGGAATAATTTTTTTTTTTTTTTTTGGGGGGGGGGGCAATTTTTCGTAAACAATTTTCATTTGAAATGCATAATAACATGTCAATCTCAATTTGAAAAGTTTATTATCCAAAAAATTATGTTAATCCTTTATCATAACCTCCAAAATTTTCTAAAATTTAAGCTAACATACAATGCATTTATTATTTTGAAGATCATTAAATTTGAGAAAAAGTTCGAAATACGATGTCCTCGAAAAAAGGAAAATAGTTTTTCTTAAAAGAATGATCAAAGTAGTTAGAACCTTGTCTTTCTTTTAAAATGGGAACTTCTGCGATTCAAATAAATCAAGCATTTGTAAAGAATCTCGTTTTTACTTACTCCTACAGAAAGACTAACGATTCCAGATCCATATTCAATATAACCCTGAAAATAAAAATAAAAAAATTTAAAACTGTTCATATTTCAAAACATGTCAGTAATTATACTGTAAGAATACTATGAAACACTATTCAAATACTACAGTAAGAAGTAATACTATGAAACACTATTCAAATTCTCTATAATAAAGAAAAAGAGGTGGTGTAGAAAGAGGCAGAATAAATCTTAGGAGCATACAAATGTATAGCCAAGCCATGCATTTGACAATTTTTTTTATAGCACATTGACTAATATTTAATGATTAGTTTTTGGTTATAAAATAAACACAGAATATAGGGTGAAACTTCCAGCTAATTACACTTAATTAGTATAATTGACACTTCTGCAAGAATATCAAAAAAGCATTTTTCTATAAAATAATTCTCAAAAATAATCTTACACTTATTTTTGAATTAATTTATTAACCATTAGTATGTCAAAGACATTCAGCAAGGAAAGAAATTTTAAAGACAAAAATGTCGATTTTCTAAAGTTAAGGTAGTTTTTGATGGGTTTTTTTTTTTAATTCATTTTTAATGAAACCATCGTAAAGTTTCTTAAAGTTATACTTGTAGAAATTGGTTAAAAATATGCCTATGAAACACTAGGGCCGTGATCAATAGTTTATAGTTAATTTGGGGGAGGGGAGACGTTTGTTATTGGTTCCGATAATTTCATTTCACCAGTCTCCGACAGAAGTGTTTATTATTGGCACTATTAAAAAAAAGTTCTAATCTATACTTTGAAATGTTTAAAAATAATCTTGTTGTAAACATTAAAATTTATTTTCTGTATTGGGGCCTGGTGCCATTTGTCAGTTACTGGCTCATAAATATCCGTTATTGAAATTCTGCATTTGCTGATCGCATAAAACCTAAAAAAACATGCATCTAGTATGGTACAAATAAAAATTATCTTCAGATTTTTAAAGTTACAAAGCATTTTTAAAAGAACTAAGAATCTGAAGAACCCTTTAAAATATAAAATACGTATTTTTCTAATCTTTGCAAATAAAATGTCAGACACTGGTTTTTCAAAATAGGGTTACAGTTTGAGCATATTTATGTAAAAAATACAACGTACAAATCTTCAAAATTTTGTTAGCAATCATTTTTTAATGTATAGCCATTATCATTTCTAAAAGAAATAAAGTACAAAAGGAATTTAAAATTTTTGCAACAGTGATTTGAAAAAAATAATCCTTAAGGGGTCAGTTATTGGGGCTTCGCCCTTACTACTTTGCTCAGTTTGTGTATTTATCTATATATTCTTTTTACAATTCAGTGTCACTTTTCAATTCATTTTTGCTTTCAGTATCAATGCAGAATTTCTCATTCCTTTCTAAATTAAAGATTCTTTTCTACTGTCAAGTTCATTTATCTTATAAATTTAATTCTGTACATTTTATAAAAATTCATTTTTTTTTAATTTATTAAAAAAGTAATTCTATTTTTGGACGCGCGAGTAGCAAAAACACTATTTGAAAAAAAAAAATACGCAGATAAAGTTTAAAATCAATTGGAGGTTGCTAAATTTTATCATTATCAATTTTAAAACTACACTCTGTTCAACTGAATATTTTCAAGCAGTTTTATTAGATTCAGAATTGCATAAAGTTTTGAAATTGTGAACGAAAGATTTTTTGAAGGTTTAAAAACCGATGACTTTCCATGATCCATAAAAGCAATTTGAATGATTTTCCATAAAAGCAAGGATTTATTTTTTGAACGATAAATCAACTTGATTTTAATTTAGTATTTAAAAGAAAGAAAATGTTTTTGCATAAGAGAAATAGTTTTAAAAATATTAGCCTTTTAATGAAAAAGTTATTAAAGTTACATTATATGTTTTATTTAATCTGTCCGTGAGAATGCTGTCGCAATTCTTAATGTCAAAAAGAATTTCTCCTGTGCTTTGTTCTCACAAAACGGCAACAAAATTAAAATTTTGCTATTTATATGTATAATTTTTATATACTTTGTTGCACATGTCTTTGATCAATAAATTTAAGAGCATCCACACTGTAATATTAAGGAGAGATATCCTCCTCTCCGTCGCCCTGAAAAAAAGTTTCGTAATGTGGTAAATTTTAAGTGTAATCAGTTAATGATTCAATGATTAAATTCATGAAAAACAGTTTCATTTAGAGAAAATAATTTGACAAACTTTATGTATGCCGGAGGTGGAATACGCATGGTAAGAAGAATTTTTGTAATATTTTGCTTAACACTTCAGTCAAAACTAAAACATTGCAGATGAGAAAGTACTCATGTTCAGAAACCAGAAACAGTTGCTACGTTTAACAGAGATACTTTCTTCCATTACTGAACGGCCATGACCTTCATTTGAGTTTATTTCCTTGCTTAATTCTAGAATATGCTTTACGCTGAATTTTAATATTCTTTCAGCTGCTGCTTCTTACATTTAGAGAAAGAAAGAAAAAAAATGTTAGCTATTTATCAAGAAAAAAATCTTTGGCTTCACGGTACGAACGGTTAGATATAGTATGCTTTTATTTTCATTTATCGTAATTTAATCCGAAGTTATCGACGCCAGTTCACTTCTGCGATTTCATATTCATGCCTTACAGCAAAATCTCACATGTACAGCCTTGCCAAATGATGTCTTATTACGAGTTAACTTAGTCTCAAAAGAGTAATCGCGCATATTATTTTAGGTGCCTTCAATTTATCATTTTACAATGAGTTATTGAACAAATAAAGAATATTGCCCAGTTAAACTGATGGCATTGAGCTCACAGGCTACGCATACTGATTGTACATTGCAGCCTTATATTTTCTAGAGTTAATTCCGTTCGAAAAAAAAAACAATGGGAAACAGCTCTCCCCCCCTTTTTTTTTTAATACTTGATGATTGAACCTCCTAAACTTATCAAGGCCATGCTTTATCATATTAAAAAATCTATATCCAAAATTCAGAGCAAATCGGATAATTCTTAACAAAAACCCATTTAGCATTTATATAATTTAAGAAGAGTTATCCCCCTCTTTTATACTTAACCATTAAACTTCCAAAACTATTCAGAGATTTTAACCAAATCTGACAATTCTGCTCGAAAAACCCATTTATATAAATTAAGGGGAGGGGCATTAGAACCCCCGTTCCCCCTGTTTATATTTATTCAGTGAACGCCTAATAGCTGTCACGGAATTGCCCCATCAGAATGATCCTATGTCTAAATTTTGGACGAAAACTTAATTCTGCATGAAAAACCCATTTATATCAATTAAGGGGAGGGCATGATCCCCCCGTTCCCCCTCTTATACATATCGAACGAACTCCAAAAACTAATCAGGGAAGCGCCTTATCAGGATATACCTATGTACAAAATTTCAAGTGGATCGGATATTTTTATCATGAGTTATCGCGTTACGTACGAACATACATACAGAACGGGCGGGCACATAAGCTCTCAGGCTATGATAGCCTGCGAGCTAAAAAAGTTCAATACAATTTTTAATAATTACATAATGAACTTTAATCCCTTGAGGGGCAAGCAATAATGCCTCCGTAATATATAATTCTCACCGGGAAAAATCTAAAAATTTATTTAAAAAAAAGAAAAGGCAATTTTCAGCATTTTGTCGCCAAAGTTAAAAATATAAAACTTCGTTAAAAGTTTCCGGTGAGAATCTCGTTCAAATTAGGTGCTATAAAATGTATCCCTCCGCCCCTCAAGGGGTTAAAGTTGACATAAACATGCATGTAAAATGTTATAGGTAAAAAGAGTGTAGAACACCAATTTCTATAAGAACACTGTAGCCGGAATTCGATTTTTTAAATCAACATTTGTTTTTTTTGCGTTGGTCGATAAAAGAAAATTCAAACTATTGCATTAAAAAAAAAAAGCTTTCTATTGCATTGTTATTTATTTTTAAGTTATGAGAATTTAAAAAAAGGGAAGATTGAATATAAATTTTTTTTCAGCATTTCATTTAAACAACTAATGCATTTTACTTCTGTCATTTTGAAATTGTCAATTGCCAGCTATTGGTCGTTATCCTAGTTTAATAAATCTATACTATGCATATTAATCTTTGTAAAGTAAATGAGTCCATGTAATCTTAAATTAATGCATTACTACAAAAGTCTAAAGAATGAAAAAAAAAACCTGCAATCGTAATGCACAAACTTTTGATAATTTCACTCAATAAACCAAAAATGATAGCATACTTTATGATTTGAAACCATGTAAAAAGTATTCATAGTTTAAAAAAATAAATCGTTAAAACCTAGCTGTAAAAAGTTTTAAAAGTTAAATGAATAATAAAAAAAAAAACATTTTTACAGGGCTTAAGACTACCAAAACGAGAAAAATGCTTTCATTATTTCTTCTAACATAACTTTCTCATTTTTTTGCTGGGACGGGGGGGGGGGGGATATAAATGATTCTGAAAGAAAATTAAAATAACAAAAATTTCAGACTTTAGATTTTAAACGGCGATTTTGAGGGGAGGATTTAGATGGCAAGATATTTTTGCTACAATTTACAATTAGAAAGGAAAAAATTATTCCTTAAAAATTATATTATTATTCCTATCTTTTAAAGTACAATCCCCTCCCCACTCTTACGCCGTTTTGATTTCCTTTTCGCTTAAAAGTAGGAAATAAAGAGTATCCATTTGTGAATGTACAGCCGTTGGAGGAAAAAAGTAACACACCCTACTAACTCTGCAAACAATTATCTTAAAAGAAAAATTGCTAGTACCAAACAATTGGAAATAAAGTCTACTTTTAAATGAACTATATAAAATTAGTTTAGGAGACATCTACATATTAAAACTAACTTTTTTTTCAATTGCAGTACCGTATTCTAACAGCATAAATAAATGAACTCTACACCCATCAGCCTATAAAATTTTTCATGCAATTCGTACGATAAGTTTCCAAGAAATTATTTTAAAAGATAAGCATATTTTAGGGACAGAATCCAAATTGAAGTTCAGTACTCAATTATTGACAGAGAGCTACTTTCTTAATCAAAGCATCTTAGGTGCCACTCAAGCGGTCATTGAAGACTTAAATTGCAAGATAGCATAAGAAGTTTTAAAATATCTAGTCACTGCTATCGTAGATGGCTCCTTAAACCATCATTTTGCTGTTTTTAAAGCACAATTTGGAAACTAATTGGGGGGGGGGGGCAGAAATAATCTAAATTACGGATTTCCATAAAGCAGGTCTTAAAATCCATCAAAAAATTGTAGGTTTGCAATTTGTAATTTTTTCAAATATTAATATCGTAATTCATATTATAAAAAATGCAAATTCAACGCATTTATGTCCGAGTATTTTAGTATTATTGCTACATAAAAAATTAGCACATTACGAATATAATAATTTCAGGAGATATTAATAAAAATATGAAAATGTAATTTAACATTAGAAACACTAATTTTTTAATGCTTATAATTCAAAAACTTATACAAATGACTTTAAATTTATCTAGGCACAGTTTAAACAGAATATTTAAAATATCTTATAAATATTTAGTATTGCTATTGAAAAAAAAATGAAGTTTGGGTTCGTTTTAATGTGCAGATGACTCCCCCCCCCTCCTAAGCAAATTTCATACATACATAATTTAAAATTAGACTATTTCCAATCTTCCAGTACCAGTAACTTTCTTCTACGGTAATTTGTTGAGTTAGTCGACGGTATTTACTTTCTTTTTCCACGACTGTACATAATTTATTTCGGGATGGAAAACATTACTGATGAGAGTTGATATCTCAGTTAAATAGGTTTTATTAAGATCGATGGCAAAAATATTTAAATGCAATTGAAAAAACGATATAAATGAATGAGGTTATTCCTTTTTTTTTTTTTTTTTAAAGCTATCATATTTCATCAAAGATACAAATGCTAATTTACAGTTACAAACAATAGATTACGGTTTACGAAACATCTAGGAAAATCTAAACTTAAATGCATTTTAAAACGTGCAGTCTTAAACATTTTGTTTTATCAGCTAACAGATCATCAACCACCCGGTTATTCACTTTAACATCCTTATTTAGTGTCGCAGAAAGTTTTCTTCCGTGTGCGTAATGTAGTTTTCCCATATCTATGGGGAGATCAAATCAATGACGAATGGTTCAATAGAATGTTAGTACACACGCACCTTTGCATTAATGTAAAAACTTTCATTAAATCTAAGTTCATCGAACATTTCGGTGTTTTTTTTTAAGTTTCATCCAACCTCCAAATTTCGGAAGTTGAAAGTCCTTGAGAATCTCGTACATCATATTTATGACAGGTGAAACTAACGAGTTGGAAATAAAAGTTGTCTTGACATGCAAAGTTCCTAATTGACGTACAGCAATTGACAGACTCAACTGACAAGCAAAACCATGAAAATTTGACATTAAAATCACGTTGGCTGCCACGTGATGTGACCTTTCTCATCCGACACATGATTTAATTCAGAAAATTCTTCATGTGCTTTGTATACTGGTCAAGGCAACAGTGTAAACATACTTCACGTAAACAATTTTGTAAATTGAGAATTTTTACAATGCAGCTAAAGATTGAATTTCAGTTTAATAGAGTGGTTCATCTACATATTACGGGAGTTCCACTCGCAACAAATGTTACTGTTTTTAATCAAATTCCCCAACTTATCTCCCCTGGCACTTCCCATGAACACTGAAATGAACAGAATTCAAGCGAAATAGTATTTAAACACATTTGATTTTTGAACCAAACTGCACCGTTAAATAAAAATATATCTAATAATTCATCAATGCGGAAACACATTTTCTATTATACAGGAAGTAACTTTTAGTAAACCTAAGCAACGTATACCAATTTTATTATACAGAAAATAGGTATAGTTATTATAGTTAGCATAATTAAAATATGCTGCAAACAATGTCCCATCTATGGAAGGATAAATCATCAGACTAAAAGTATCCAGAACAGGGATCGAAACTAAGTCTTTGGTTAAGTGCATCCTAGTATTCTTTTAGTTTGCTCTGCCAACTAAGCCAACTGGAAGGACGTTACATCATTTTACACAAAATTTTAACTAGCAAACTACGAAGTTAATAAGCAATTCTAAAACAGAATTAATTGCTAACTTAAAATTCCCCCCCACATTAAATTCTTTATTGTTTGAAATTCCTTAGGCGATAGTTATCTACAGAATTCTAAATACGACAGCTAAAATCTAATTTGTTCTACAGGAACTTAATCGCTATGAAATAATTAAAATTGCAATACAGGTGTAAATACAGTTATATACAGCTGATTGCATCTAACACCTCGGACGGTGCTTTTAAATCCACAAATAACCTAAAAAGAAAATTGTTGAAAGAAATAAATGCTGGTATTAGCAGGGCCGTAACTATAAACTTGGGGGCCCCGGGGCAAACGAGTGAGGCCCCTCCCGCCCGGGGCAAATTAAAACTTTGCCCCGGGCGCAGTTTTTTTTTTCGCACGTCGCTATTTAATCGTGCACAGTATGATAAGTCTAAAAAAATAAAATATGGATTTTGATTTTTTCGTTTATGTATTTATTATTTGATAAAAAAGAAGGATTTTCTAGAATTTTTTTTAAATGCTTTTTATGTTATTCAACCGATCAGAAACTCATATTTTCTTCCCTGTACTCGCTTTTGTGGAATCGGCAAACATGCAACCGCGACATGACACATTTGGTTCCAGAGCCCGATCAAGCTGAAGTTGGGCCTCTTACCTACCCATTTTAGGCGACACTTTCAGAAAAAAAAATACTTGAGTTGACAAAGTTGTTTGGTAAAAAGTGCCTAAGTTAAAAGCTTCTAAAAATTTTGAGTCATTCAGAATATTTATATTTTAAGTTTTACATTTTATAAAACAATATTATTTGAAAAATATTTGATTAAGGAAAAAATCAGCCACATAATTTGTGGGCCCCTGAAATAGTTAGGCCCATAGCCGAGGCGCTGGAGGCCCGTGCATTATTCAGGCCCTGCCCGACTCTACATTCTGCTGTCTGCTCTAGAACTACTTTTGCACGCGAAGCGCATGGAGTATACCAACGAATCCGCAGAAAAATTTACTCAAGCACTTTGATTTATTATTATTAATTTTTAGCTAGGTGCTGGGTATTTTAAAGGAAGTTAGAGGAGAAACTAAAATCAATAGTTTTTTAAACCACCAGTTTGGGGCCCCTCAGGCTTGGGGGCCCCGGGGCAGTGCCCCGGCGGTAGTTACGGCCCTGGGTATTAGATTCCTTGAAGAATACGTAAATACTCGAATGTGCGCAGGAAAAAACTAAACAATTACACGGGATAAAGTATTTAACACAAGAGACTTCTGTGCCAATCGATGTTAATATTAAGAAATTTATTGCTGATTTTTCACAATTCCAAATGAGTTATTCAGAATTTTGTCATTTAAGACCTTTCTAGGTGGTACAACCTAACTGTCAAAGAGATACATGTCTGCGTTCAGTGCATGCAAACTTTCAACAATTTCTAAAAAAAGATTATTGATGCAAGTTCACTAAAAAAGTTATTACATTACTTGTTCCTTTGATAGAAAGGGAGAAAAAGTCAATACGCATGTATTTTGAATATTAAAAGTTTATTAATTTTTGATAGCACTTTTCTGCGTTATTACATATTTAAGTTCTTTGGATTCTTAGCAAGCAATCACAGTTAACATTTATTTCAATAATAAACAGTAGCTAATTATTGAAATCAAGGTCTGTGGATCTTTGTTTTAAATATGAATTCAAATTCATGATCTTGACTACTACACTGGTATTATTGGTAAAAGGTGAAAACTACCTCAGAAAGTAAAATATTTCAGAGAAACTATTGAAATTAAAATATTATGAAAAATACATTCTTTTATAATGATACAAATCATTTTCGCAGCTATTTATCTTTCCTAGCAAACAAGAAACAGACTAGCACACAAATCATGAAAAATAAAACAGATGGGAAGTACTTCCCAATCTAGGTTTAAGTATTTTCGATGCTTTGTATAATGCGATGTATCAATAGCTTAAATGGTAATTTCCAAGAATGGTCTACATACAAGGTACCATCCTTTAACTCCGCTTTAGTTGTAAAGTGTAAACAAATGTATTCAAAAGAAAAATAGCGGCTTGTATCGCAGAGAAATACATGCAACTAATGCAGAATCAAATAAGTTGCAAAAGTGATTTAACAAAGAATATGAATTATACACAAATACTAGAAACTTTTTTAATCTGAAACGAGCACCGTTTCATTAATGTCGTACTTAATTCTGATAAGGGGAATTTCAAGTTTATAAAATTTATAGAGTTGTTCTAAAAATACATACCGGCATGACTCCTTTTAAGGTACAAACAATAATTGAAGGACGAACAACTGCTACTGGAAGATCAGACATTTTTTCTGCAATGAGATTTTCTGCTAAACATTTGCTAAAGGTATAATAATTTGGGAATTCTGGATTGCACTTTAAAAATAATCTGTTTAGTTCATCGTTATTACCATCTCTGAAAATAGAAAAAAGCTCGATGAAAATGAGCAATATAAACATCTCATGGAAACAATTTTATAAATTTTTTTTTATCAATAAACTTATAAAACTGCGTTTAAAATTGAAAGTCTGTATATTTGTTTCTTCATATTTCGTAAATTACTTTAAGATGATATTTGAAATAATGCATCTTTCGTTTAGGGATTTTCGTATAGTCTGTCTTTCAAATGTATATTACGGCGATTGAAGGCCAGGTCGACGATTCACTCAGCACTGATCACCTGGCCTTCAATCACCGTTAGCGCCACCTATTGTTTGAAATTCGAACTAAAATAAAAAATTACGGTAAAAAACTGACATGCATAACCCTCCTGCAAAATATTTTTAAATAGCTGTCACCGTTTGCAAGTTATTGAATTTTAAAATCCATCAGTCATGTTTGGGACACCCGGCATGTTACTTTGGTTTTATTTGTAAAAGTTTATATAAATACTCTTGTGAAAGTGATACAATTAATAATAAAAAAGTAATAAGTAATCTTACCTTATATTGTTTTTCTATGGACAAATCTTACACTAATTTAAAAGAGTATGAAGCACAAGCTGATTAAAAAGAAAAAGCTTTAAGATTACAACTAAATAGGTAAATAACTCGGAACACAGGCAAATAATGTAAAGACAGTTGTTCTTTGACACTGGATGGGACGAGAAAAACTAAGCAGGTATCAACAAGAGCACTTTTTAATACTGTACCTATCGGTTGAAAATTAGAAACACATGTATTTGTAGTTTCTGTGGAGTGGACAATAGATGATTTCGGTACTCTTTTCCCTCGGACATAATATATTTTGGTAATATTTCAAATGAGCAGACTTATATTTACAAAGGCTGCGCCGAGCAATAGATTTGTTTCTATTTTCTCCAGAAAGATACAGAGATCCAGAAATCTCAGAATACGGTATAATCAATAAAAAAATGTCACGTGGTATTACTAACAGACACAACTGGGTATCTGCAGAACTCATATCTAGTTAACTTGAAACCTCCCTGAAATGGTAATTTGTCTTCTTCGGAATTCCCGCGTTATTGACTTACAGTTGGAAAACTGAACTCAAACATATCTGTGCTTCTCTTTACTTATTTTCATCCATACTTTTGTAAAAAAGACGTTAACGATTTTCAGAGGTTTATATATTTATATTAATTACATGAGTATTTTTTATTTTGTAACTTGCAGTGGTGATTAAAATTAAGAGAGGTTATACAGATCAGATCCAGTATAAAAAAAGTTTAGATATTGGCTTTTTTTTGGGGGGGGGGGGGGGTATGTGTGTGTTAAAAATTATCGAATTTTCAAAGATATATAAAAAATTAAGCTCCTATTCTTTCAAAAGCAAAATTTACATAAGTTTTCATTGCAAAATCTTCTGAAAAATTATTCTACGTATTCTGACCCATAATATCATTTAAGAAATTAATGATAATATAGGTCATTAAGTACTATATTATCATTAAGAAATTATAGAGTGCTTCAGTTTATTAGAACTAAGAGCACAAATTTACGTATGCGTGTGGGGCGGTGTTATTACAAAAACAAAATAGTTTTTTGAAGTTCTTTTTACCGAAGAGCTGAAAAAAAAAGATTGATCAAGGGCGCCAGCATTACAAAAATATGACTATTATTTGAAAGTTTTTTTTTTGGTAGCGCTGAAAAAAAAATCTGACCAAGGGCTCCATGATTACTAAAAGACTATAGTGTTTTGAAAGTTGTTTTTACATAAACACTGAAAAAATCCAACCAAGAGCGCTGTGATTATATAAACATTTGTTTTTCGAAAGTTATTAAAAAAAACACCGAAAAAAAAAATCTGACCATGCGCGCCATGGTTACAAATACATTATATTAATATTTTGAAAGTTACTTTTACAAGAGGCGCTGAAAAAAGCTGACGAAGGGCGTCATGATTACAAAAACCGCTATTAGTTTTTTAAAAGTTTTTTTTTTGAGGCGCCGGTATAAATCTGGCCAAGGGCGCCACGATTACAAAAACACGATATTAGTTTTTTAAAAGTTATTTTTAAAGAGGTGCTTAAAAAGATCTAAACAAGGGCCCATGAGTACAAAATATTTTTTTTTATTTATTTTTACAGAGGCGTTGATAAAATCTACCAAGGGCGCCATGTTACCCAAAACACGATATTAGTTTTTTGAAAGTTATTTTTACAAGAAGCGCTGAAAAAAGCTGACCAAGGGAGCCATAATTATAGAAACCGATATTAATTTTTTAAGGTTATTTTTGTAGAGGCGCCGAAAAAAATCTCTCCCGGGGCGCAACGATTCCAAAAACACGATACTATTTTTTTTAAAGTTATGTTTAAAGAGGCGCTAAAAAGATCTAAACAAGGTCGCCATCATTACAGAAACATGATATTAGTTTGTTTTTAGGTTATTTTTTTACAGAGGTGTTGAAAAAGTCTGATAAAGGGCGCCATGTTTCCCAAAACACGATAGTTTTTTTAAAGTTATTTTTACAAAAGGCGCTGGAAAAAGTTGACCAAGGGCGCCATAATTACAAAAATCTATATTAGTTTTTGAAAAGTTATTTTTATAGAGGCGCCGAAAAAAATCTGACCAGGGGTGCCACGATTCTAAAAACGTGATATTAGTTTTTTGAAAGTTATTTTGAAAGAGCGCTAAAAAAGATCTAAGCAAAAGCGCGATAATTTTTTAACAGGTGTTGATAAAATCTGGCCGTGGGTGCCATGTTTCCCAAAACACGATATTATTTTTTTAGAAGTTATTTTTATAAAGGCGCAGAAAAAAATCTGAACAAGGGCGCCTCTGACAATGTGACCAATGAAAATTAAAATCTCTTTTAAACTGGCATTCCACTTCTATTCCCCGTCGTTTGTATTTCCACAAAAAGCAGAATCGGACATGCCAACCTCCGGCTTTTTGAAAATCAAACAATTATACTTCTAATCAGAAATTTATTGAGTCAACGAAATTAAGTAGATTTCAAATCACCCTACGAGTCCATTCTAGACATTTCTAATTAAATAAATTTTCTGGTTCAAATACGTTTTCATGATTTTTAAAAAAAAAGCCGGAGGTTGCCAACTCTGCAGAATAAATATAAAACTACAGCGCAGCCACCTATGGCGTTAAATGTTTGACAGAAAATATGCTAAATACGCCATTACTTTTAATTTTCCAAATGAAAATATTTGAAATTTTATGCCTTTCAGAATGCACAACTTAAAATGCTTCCATTAAAAAAAAAACCCGTGACGAGGGGCGCACCAGGCATTTGCCTCGTTGCCCGGTGGTCCAGTACGACCCTGCCAGTGATCGATATCTAACGTTCTACGTTTGTACTTTAGATTTTTTTAATAAATAACTTTCCCTTTTGGGATCTGTTTCGAAAATGAATTTTAATAAAAACTGCAAACAAAATCGAAAAAGTAAAAGCAAACAATGTTAGACATTGATTTCGGATACGATAAATCATGGAAAAATAGTTTTTAAAATATGCAACAAAAATCTGAAAAGAACGCTTGCAAAAGTCACGTGAAGACACTCGCAAGCTAATTTTAAACTTATAGGAGCGTTTTTTTTAAAATATGTTGCTTGAATTTAAACAATTTAAAATTATGTAATTTGTATTGAATAGCTGAGGTCTCTTAAAATGCTCTTTGCTTTTCTAATTTTGGTCTCCTTAAGGGGACACTTTTGAAGCCGCTTGCGAAAGTGAGTTATTTCTGCAAAAACATTTGCACCCAAACTCTAACAAACAGAAACCGACTCTATATCTTATCCTCAGCTATTCCAAACAAAAAGTATATTTTAAAAATAGTAAAATTCAAAACGAGAAAATTGCAACGAATGCTCTCATGAGTAACATTATCTTGCTAGTACTTTCGTGTGACTATGGTTAGCACTGTCACAACACCATAGTAGGATAATGTAAAAACACACATGTAACACATTTTAACATGAATAATTTCCAATCCAAATCTGATTAATTTCCTAGTTTATCTTTTGGGCAATTTAACAAGTTGATTACTGGCAAATGCCCTGATAATTTTACCAATCAGCTTGTTATTGAATATTGCTCACTTCGTCATAGCCATTCTAACATTCTTTTTCTGATAATTTAAGATTTCTATACAACTCATTCCCATTTTTACCCGTTTCAAGCATTTCCAAACATTTTTCGTACATAGCAAGTTATTTCTATTTAAAAAAAAAATTGTTTCGTTTCATGAAGAAAAATTAAGTTTATTTGATTTACAGTTAAAGAATAGATTGAAGAGAGGCGTCATCAGAAAGAACTTTCTGATATTAACATCACATGTAAGATATTTTCCACCGAAAGGATAAACTTTTCAAAAAGATATATTTCCTTTACAAATATTGAATCAAGTTTCTGTAGTCTTTGCAAAGATGACAGATTGCAATTCTAGTTGCTGACATATCGTCAATTTTCCTCCGTCTCATAACAAAACGGAATATCATTAACAAATAATGAACTTTCATTAAAAATTAAGAAAGGATAACGTGCGCAGTGTGACGTACCTTGTCAATTGAAGGGCTTCATCTATACTAAATGGTAATGGATAAACCTTTTCCTCAATTTCTGTTTTGCGATTGGTGTTTGAAAATGCAGTTGAGGTGTACACTAAAGCCTATAAATAAAAAGAAATTTAAAACATTCCTGTATAAAAGAAGAAAGTTAAAAAAAAAAGGTTTAAAAATCTCACCTGTAAGTTTTCTATTTTCCGGCATAACTCAATGACATTGTACGTCCCCATCACGTTTTGATTCAACATGAAACTAGTAAAAAATAAAGAGTTACTCTTAAGCAAGTACACAAAACGTCAACGCAGAACATTAACTTATAAAATGAAAAAGTAATTTCTTTTGCTATTCGGATTTTATTACAATATTGTATGCTTTAACCCATTAACGCCCGAATTATTTTCTTCGCTAAAATTTAAATTTTGTATTTCCCACCACTTTTAAAATCAAATGAACTTTTATCTAAATTTATCGAGGATTCTGTCTCGTGAAATAAGGTGTATATTTATCTTTCTCTTTACTGGTGGGAAAACCGCTTTCTTGCTGTTTTTGTAACCGTCCTCAAACGAGGACGCTGGGCGTTAATGGGTTAATACCAGCTGAAATTTATATTTGCATGCCTAAATCACAAGGCGATGAAACGCTGGATTATCCACAAAGATAATTGCTTACATTGATGTTCTCATACACGCATAGTTGTGTAGTCCGACAGTCAACATCCAAATATTCAGTCAAGCTGCGATCAAGGAAAGATTTATTTTTCTTTTCAGGAACTTACGAGAAAGATTAAGAATATATAGATGAGCAATAAATTGCCAAGCTGCTCGTGTATGTTGTCTCTAATCAACTTCTGAATAAATCTATCGGTTCTAGACTCTGAACGCATTTAAAGGTTCCATATAGTATAAATTCTGCAACGGAAATCAAATTACTTCTTGAGTCATTTCTCCAGAGGCTATGTGGTCAGATTTCGTATTTTATTGGTCTTCAAAATGTTTGGAAACAAAGCGCACAAAATCAAATAACAAAATAAAGTAATCATAAACGTGCAAGAGATCATCTTCCGCAACCCCACGCATTCTCTTGAAATGCTACGAAAGACTCCTCACATAAAAGAAGTCCCTCTAAAACATCGGTTTTTTTGGCCTAGATGAGGACCAAAATTAAAGTTTGAAACGCATGCGACGGAGTGTGGCTTGGAGTGACCAATTTGTCAAGCGACAAACAGCCGTCGTCTTTGGGAAAGGCGATTCTTGCATCTCTTGCGGAGAATTTTTTTTACCGATTTTGAGTGCGTTCCTACGAAACCTTTGAACACCCATAAAAAAAAGTTTCATCTGGCAAGCCTTTTGAACAAAATGCTATGATAATTATACATGTCGCAATATTTGGTCTACATGCAGTTTTCGTGCCCGAATAATAAATATTTCTCTAACCAGAACAAAAAAAACTTAGGTTAACAAAAGACCAGGAATGCCTCCAAGCATAGAAACCTACGTGAAGTTCTAATAAAAAGATAACAAAGATGAGATTATGCTAGCATAAGTAGATTTTGTAAGATACTACCTATTGCATTCTCCCCTATGTTGGAATTTCAGAAACTTTTTTGCAGATCTACACCGATCATGACCATTAGAACACCCTCAGTTAAAAACTTTGTATCACTTTATGGACACGATAACTTCCGTAATTCTGCGCAAATTGCTTCCAAACTGATAAATAAAATCAAGGGGCAGGAAATCTCCCAAGTTCATTAATGGGCAAAATCAGAACAAGGGGTGGAAATAGCGAGAGGTTTTCTGAAAACAGAAAAATAATGTAACTTCTTAAATATAATGCTTATCAAATCAGTTTAAATTTATTACTTCGATAAAATAGGGCCAAAAACTTATGTATGAGATTTATGATAAGATTAAAAGTGGGCTCTCAAGGAGCGAAAAAAAAAGTTTTAGGTAGAAAAAAAAAAAATTTAACTTCTTCATTGAGTTCTCAGATGTAATCTTCAAGTGTGTCTATCCTGTCTATATAGAGACGCGAGTCTATAAGAGGCATTTGCTGTCAAGCACACGTCATATGTATGTGTTCAATAAACTACGTGAAAAATAAATTGCAGAACTTCACATTCCGCAAAAAACAAAGTATATATGCGTCCATAAAAACAAACTTTCAGTTTGAATTGCAACGCATACCATAATTCAAACGAAATATATCTAAAACGCATGCGCAACCAAGAGTGTTCTCTACGGAAAGGAAGAAACAATATATTTTTAGACGTTTGGAAAAAAAAAAAATTCATTGAAATAAGATGTTTGGAACTATATTTTAGACACGTTTTTCTGTTCATTTACACCAAGATCATCGTAAGACACTTATGTGTATAAAATTTAGACATCTATAATGGCCTTAATTTTCATATTAAGACACTTGTCTAAGATTCATTTTCAGTCACGTGTAAATTTCCATCGTACATTTGCGGGGCTTTCTAATAATTCGAAAGGATTGCTGGAATAAAACAACGTGCGTTAACCATTAATGAAGTAGCGATTTGATGAATATTTAAGAAATATGAAAAAATGAATTCTTAAAGCTTTAAGATAGGACAGTTAAATCTACACACTAAAAATCATTCGCAGTAGGGAATCAAGAAAAATGCTTGTTTCCACATGTGCATCTGTTAAAACGATTTAAACGTATTTAGCGCAAATAAACTTTATAGTACAGGGTTTTTTTTTTTTAAACTCACGCTATTTAGAGCTCTCTGTAGCTAATTTTAATAACCGAAACTGCTTTATAAGGGAACTAATGAAACCAAGGGAAAAAAGATTCCAAGATAAAAACTCTCCAATCACCAGTAACGGCTACTCCATGTGACATGTTATGCTCGGCCGTCGAAAATGTTGTACAAAGAATGCAAGGTGTGGTGCAAGAGAACGTGGTCACATTGAATGTGGTCGAATTCCTCATCGGGAAAGTAAATATGATGAATAAAACATGGCATTCTATCAAAATTATTTTTGTTTGTTTCTGACTTTTTTTTTTTTTTTATGTACAGCACCAAATATTCCGCTATCGACAGTGATTGGAACTTTATTGTTGGAATCTTTTTACCATGGTTTTATTAGTCCACTTATAAAATTTTGTGCCATTCCAGTTATTAGAACGAGCTACCGGCGACCCTGAATAGCGCCAATTTAAATAAAAACACTCTGTATATAAAAGGAAGCAACTTGAGGGAGTAAACATTTTTTATAAAAATTAAAATATACTAAGAAATGAGCAAAATCGGGATATTCATGTAAGGTTTAAGAAGTGCGTTACTAAAGTTTTAAGTTTATTCTTCCGACATTACTCATTGATAAGCGATTGGAAGAATTTTTTCAATGCAATATCGTTTTTGTTCAGTTTGAAAATTAACAATCGTTGCTTCATCTCTTCCAGCAATTGCTCCACTACTGGACCAATGTTTTCCAAATGCTTCATAATTTTGGTTTATGTTTTGAAACAAAGAATAAACTCAAAACAATGTTGAATTACAAATTTATAACCGTCGAGTAACCTGAAAATGAGATTAATATGTAACATATTTTGGAATAAAATTAAACTTTTAGTAATTCCACTTGCTCACGTTTTATGGTCTATAAAAGTAACATTTTCAGTGGACTTTAAAGTAGTATGGCGATACACTTCTAAATAGAAAATCAAAAGTGCTACGTATTATAGCTTGTTACTTTTTGTACAAAATGAAAAGACATGCTAACAAAAATATCAAAATATTTTTGGCGATAAAAAGGTTACAAGACTTGTTTTAGAGATGTGTCAGTTTAGACAATGAAAAGTAAAGGACTCTTGATGGAATAATTGGATTCTTGTGTTTTATTTCAAGCGGAACGGTTTTATTTCTATTGCGCCATTCTAGTTTATCGTTGCAAAACTAAAATTGTTTAGATGCTAAAATTTACCATGTTAAATAAACTTATATTTGGAATAGTGTCGTTTGCTTAAGTACACCAGGGACTTTAACATAGATACATCATTTAACATAGATGCCATAGAATGCGTACTTCATAAAAATTTTAGATTATCCAAACAAATTTAATATAAATCATTTAAATCCAAAATTTATATATTTTTTCGAAATATGAAATAGTTTTAAATGTACATGGGCCATAGCATTGCCCAAAACAATGAATATTATACCAGAAGATAGCCCGTCAAAATGACGTGTTTCCATTTTTGAAAGGATGATAAAACATTACAACAACTTTGGTCAATCATAGCCACTTTAGGCTTAAACAATTTTGAAAAAAACAAAGATTGAACATGGGAAAAAAAAAATCAATAGAAATCTGCATTTAAAATTATAACAAAACTATCTGGTGGATGGGGAGGGATTGTAATGAACAAATGGAAAATGCATAAATTTTAAAAAGAATAAAGTAAGGTAAAATATCAATTATAAAAGAATACATTGTGAAACTACAGCCAAAAATATTTTAAAATACTGAGAGAATATAATAATAATATCCAAAATGTATAAAATATATTCCCATTTTGGCCATTTCCAGACGAATATGAGAGGATAGCCAAATTATTAATTGAATGGGTAAAATAATGGCATAGAACATGCCACTAATGAATTTCACTCACAAAATTACAGTAATTATTTCACAAAAAACATGCAAATTAACATGCATTAATAATGCAAAACATGTACTAATAATGTTATTTTAAAACATTTGTGAATTAACTATTTTATACTATTTAGCTAATATTTAAAAGAAAATACTTTATAAGATCGAAAATAAATGTCAACAATAAACAGTAAACAATCGTGATTCGTTATGTGACAATGAAGTCATTCACGTCTGTAAAAAAAATAAAAATATAAATAAAGCAACACGAATATAAAAATTCTAACAATATTTTATTTAAAACGCACCTTCGCTTTTCTTGAATAAAAAATTTAATTAAACACTTAAAAATTTGAATGTTTTGCTGCATCGTCATTACACAGCTTTTATGGAAAATGATTACTTTACCGTATTACACTATTAAAATTTTGACCCATTTGTTGCAGCGTCACTCCACAGCTTTTATAGAATCTCTTATGACCAATGAGAATGCCTCATATCACAGTAAAAGTAACCGCTTTATATAAAAGCAGAGGAGTGATGCTGCTGCAAAAGGGCCAAATTTTTAACAGTTGCTGCAGCATCACTCCAACGCTTTTATAGAAAACTTACTTTGTGTTAGTTTTTTCTATAAAAGCTGGGGAGTGACGATGCAGCAAAAGGGTAAAATTTTTAACAGTACTGCTAAAAACTTGACCCATTTACTGCAGCGTCACTGCACAACTTTTATAGAATGTCTCTTATGACCAATGAGAATGCTCCATAGCACAGTAAAGTAACCGTTTTCTATAAAAGCGGTGGAGTGACGCTGTAGCAAATGAGTCAATTTTTTTACAGTGTGTTTGTTTGAAATAGGGAAAAGATTTCAAAGCACAGTAAAATGTAGTGACGTCATTTACAGCTCAAACTGTAAATCTGACAAATGAGAACGCTCCATTACGACTCTGGAACGTTTGCATTGGGGGCCGACCATTAACCATGCGAGGCTCGAAAGGGGAGGGGGGGTCCATAAAAAAATCATGAAATATCACAAGGGGGGGAGGGGGGTGTAGTAATATATCACGAGTACTTATTTTTTCGGCAAACACGCGATACTGAACCGAGGATCGGATACTTTTGGAAAGGACATGCCAGCAGTGTGCATTCTAGTTCTGTACAAAAACAAAAGTTAAAGCACATCTGAATTCTTGTCACAAGCAACTGAATCCGAGCAATAATAGCCTAGAGATGCACAATGTCTGTCCTTCTCGCATCCTCACGCGACGAACGAGTGGTAGATCGAGAGATTCTCTGCGTAGTGCGCGAAAATGATGACGCCTAGTGGCTTGATGAAACCGATGTTAATCTTCAACAAAGCACTGTGCCTACAACTAACTTGCAAGATGCTTATCCAGTTATTGGTGTTGAAAAAAGTCTAATCTTTGGTCTGAGGACATTGTAAATTATGTTTATGTATTACTACAAAAAAGTTTTTCGCATTTCTTTCATTATTTTTATGTCAGTCCAAAACAACGTGCAACCTTTCTGTTTACCCCTTAAGGTTATTATTGTAGTTTTTTTCTATAATAAAATTTGATGATACTTTAACCTGTATTTTATAATAAATATTATAAAAAAATTAAGATTGTAGGTACTAAAAATACACGTGATATAGGGTAGGGTAGGGTAGGGGGGTAGTCTTGAACCTCACCATGTATAACATAGGGGGAGGGGGGGTTAAAAATGCCAAAAAAACATCACATGATTAATGGATGGCCCCTTGGACAAAAAATCGATAGCCTTTAAAATCGGAGATAACTTTTAACAATAGAATTTGTCATTGGTCACAATAAGTGTTTTCTCGTGGATGGCTTGACCCCGGAATCATTATACACGGAGGGATTATATATATATATATAAAATGTTGTAGAGTATCGTAAAGTAAGCAACAGTTGAAATCTTATGGACTGCAACTGTAAATTACCGATTCAAATGCAATAAGTTGCACCACCTCTAACGCAACTCTTAAAAATTGTCAAGAAGTCGCCCTCATCGATTTCTTAAAATACCCTTGAAAGGCGAATGGGATATTATGTAGTCCTCTTAATTTTGAGTTCCTGTTAATGGTTTTATTTTTGGATTTGCTTTGTACAATGAGCTAATAATTCTCACTTTAAAATTGTAACATATATGTCTGGCAGACATTACAGGTAATTTTCGATGTTGCACCTTCAAGTTAAAAAAAAAAAAAAAAAAAATAAAAATCACCATTATGCAGGCAGTTTAAATGATAGAATCGCTATAAAATTGAGGTTTCCATTCCAAGTTTTACCATTTTCAATGATATCTGCTGTAACTATTTTCAATAGTTATCAGTTTTTATTTGGCAATGTAAAAACAAAGGCGCACTGGTTCAGAGGAAGCGGCAAGCAACCCTGCGACATGCGAAGCCGGGCTCAGTTCAGGAAATGCCGGCGAGTTATCAGACTGTAATGCTATCATCGACAAAACAATTATTACTACACTTGTTCGTGGTCATCGAATGTCCAATTTTGGCGATTTCCTACTATATGAAACTACCACCCCATAAAAAAGGATCAACTGACGAATCTTTGAAATTGTCAGAATAATGATCGAATCATGACATGCTGCAGACGTTTGTTTTGCCGCAACTACAGCTAAGGAGGGTCTTTACATAGACCATTTGCATCAAGGATGGTGCGCCCCCACATACCCACGAGTCCGTAAAGACGTTATTGCTTCAACACTTCCCAGACTAACGTTTTATTAGTCACTTATTTCGTAATTCATGCTACCACGTTCTCCGGATCTAAAACCGTGCGATATCTGTTTATGGGGCCTTTTTAAAAAGTCATGTATTGGGGAAATATTGCGACATTGAATGACTAACTCCATAACATTTCATATGCGAAGCATCACAACTGATCAGTTACGATCTGCTGTTGAACACACTGTCCATCTATTTAAAATTTTGCCGGTGAATGAGGGTGATTACATGGGGTAACTTTGTCTACATAGTCCTGCACACGATTAAGAACTGCTTTTCTTGTGCAATTTCGTCCTTATCTGTTCTTGCTTCTGCAAACTGAACCTCCCTCAAACAGCGCACTATTATTTTTTTTCCCTTATTTTTACTTAATGTGGTACAAAGACAAGATGATTAAAATATAGTTAATTAGTCAATAAATGTTAATATTGTTTCCGATTCTGCTTTGGTCATTTATTGTGCTAAATATAATATTTTTTCCGAAAAAGGCCTCTCCCCTGGTGCATATTTTAGAACTAATTTTTTTTTTCGAAATTCCGTGAGCGCATCTTGTGTATAGTCTATATACCAAATTTCGTTCCATTCTGTTCACTTGTTTGCGCTGTAGGATGCTGTTTATAGGGGAAGTTTTAAAAAATCGTAAATAATTGAAAAGGTATTTAAGTCGTGTCTAAGTAGAACAAAACAAGGCTGATAAAGACAAAAATTGCACGAGATAAGCTGGTGGTAGAAAAATAAGAAACCAGAGTTCAGGTGGCAGAAAAAAAGTTGCTGTATGCAAAAAGTAATTCCGCATTACAATGTGAAATTGTAGGAAGGTGCAGGTCTAAATTGCACAAAAAACATTATCTCAAACAAAAAGGTTGAAAAAATTAAGCTGGTATAAAATGAGTCGTACTATACATAGAAATAACGAGACTTTTCTTGAAGCGAGATGAGAAAGAAATTCTATGTTTTATATTGATGGCATAAAATTATGAAAGTAGAGGAATCTAAAGATGTGTGTTTTGTTTGCATCGCAAACTTATCGTAAACGAGTTACGATCTCGTGTGGGTGAGATTGAAAGATAAAAAGGTACAATTCGTGAGATTTATGGGAATAACTGTTGGAAAGTATTTTAATCCAAAGCGAAACGTTCCATAAGGGATCTTTTATAAGACAAAATATTTCTACTAGAACCTAAAATTTATTGAACTAGAAATACATCAAGTGTTTTTTCTATATAGAGAAAGATATTAAACGAGCAGTAATATTGAACCAGGTGTCATCCGTTTATTCTATACACGACTCACTCTGGGCCAGTTTTCCCCCCAGACGAACCGCGTGCTGAAAATCCCAGGCAAGAAATTGAAGGTCTGGCAAGGTGCACCCGGGTTTCGCAAGTTTTAGAGATAAAAAAATAGTAACATTTCTTCTAATTGTCCGATTAAGCTAAGATTTCCAGCTCTATAATAAGTTCAATTTGGACCAATTGCCCAAGATGAATTTATTCAACAAATTTTAAAATATAAGAACTTTAAAGGCTTAGTTTTTTTTTCTTTTTATTATTTGTATCACATGTTCAACGGCGACTGATGAAATATGGATTCACTGCTGAATACTCGTAGTTGGAACAAAAAAAGTGGAATTCGACGGTAACAAAGAATTAAAATATATCTAGTTTCTAGAATTTTAAATTCGTGAATGGCTAGTTTCATGTCCAAAATTTGATAGATCTAGCTGCAACCGTCTCGCTCACAATGCAGTGAGAAACATCCGGACACGCGCAATTTTATTATACATAGAAGCGATACATTTTTAGCTATGTTTTGGAACAGGACTTAAAAAATAATTCTTGTCTTGTAAAGGATTTTAACTATAAATTTTTACAAAATATATCTACACCGATTGAAAAGGGATATCTATTAACATGTCGAAAATCAAATAAAAACGATACTGTTAGCAACATAACTGATGCTTTCCTTAAATTATGTGTCAAGGGGGGGGGAGTAAAAGTATACACATTGGAATTATAATACACTAAAATTTTCGATACTGACAACCTAATTTTGACACATTTGGGTATCTGGATAAATTTCCATTTTGATAGCTTGATATTGTTATCTATGTACGACAATTGTTTGAAGCGAGATTTTCTTGAAACGTGTTTTCTAGCTCCGTTAAATTTCACTTTATTCTGTAGAATTTCTGAAAATACAGATCCACTCAAAGAGATCTCTTCTAGGTTCATTAACTTGAAAATATCCACATCGTGATGGGGAGGTTATTTTCGAATTTCTCGTTTAAATTTGAATACTTAAAAAAATTTGGGGGGGGGGATGTGTCTTTGATCTGAGAGGATCAAAGGGCTATTTAATTTTTTTGATTCCGGTTTCAGTTTTAAAATAAAGGTACTTTCAGCTTTGAAACCGGTTCAGACAGAGAAAGTACCTCAGTTTAAAAAAACCTAAACCGAAATCAAAAAATTAAGAAATCATTAAAAGATCTTTCTCAGCTATCTTCTGCTAAAAAATTATAATTAAAAATATTCAAATTTAAAATGAAAAATTCGAGTTAATAGTTCCCTTGAGGTCACAACTATTGTTTTCATCAATCAATTTTTACTATATTTTATGCAATGGTGTACTATAAAATCATATGTGCACAAAAAGAAATATATTACCATTTATTAATGGTAATACCCAGAAAACACTTTGTTTCCGTTTCCTTACATGTTTACTAGCAGATTTAAATTTTAGCTTCACCACCTGTTATGTATAAAAGCTTGTAGATCATACATAGATATGAACTAAAGTATTCGTATACATTATTTGTTTACGGATAACTACTGAAAAATTATTTTTAATTCATTAGCTGCTTTTTAAATTCTTAATATATCATTAAGCTGTATGAAAAGTAAAATTTAATATTCTTATGTTAGAAAAGATTTTAATATTATATGCCTGAAACATGATTTTTCGTTCTTATAATGAAAGTAAGAATCATATGATAGAAACTAAAGAATTTTTTTACCTCAGGGGTTTGAGGAATGATATGGCGGCAGCACAATGGAAAACAACAGATACTTCTCTTGTTACTTCCAATAAAGCATCTTCATTCATACCAAGGTCTTCTTGTGTAATATCTCCAGAGACTACAACAACTTTCTCAAGAGCATCAGGATCCTTTTCTTTTAATTTGGAGAAAATCTGAAAATGCAAAAAACTCAATTTGTTATTGTTTTGTAATAATCTACGCTAACAAAATTCTGAAACACGTGCAAAATTTCATGAATAAAATAGGAATTACTATGTCTTAAAAATTCATTAAACGCCCTCTTCCTTTTGATCTTACCGAATGTTTTTGAATCACACTGAAAAGTCGTTTCTGTTAAATTATTTCCAATTTCTTTTCAAGACAATTATTTCTATATTGTTTTATCTAAATAGTAACAGTGAACCATTTAAAATTTCTTACATTTAAGGACGAGTACAATAGCACCAACTTTACAGTGGAAAGACTTTAAAATGAGAAGTTTTATTAGATGCATTAGTGTCAATCTCTCTTCAAGCAATGGAAAGAGGTCAATTTAAAACTCGTGAACTTCACTCATTTTTCATGTATGTTTCACAGTAAAAATATTTGACTAACAATATAACGTAACACGGAAAAGTTAAATATGATTTCTTCATAAACGTTCAACAAAAACACCTAAAAATTTCTCCTTAATCCAAAAATGCGCTTAGTTTTACGTGTCAAAAGAAAGTACTTGCAGCTCATATAATTCCAATAAATTCTCGCAGAATTTTTAAATAATTATATCTTGAGCTTTGAGCCTTTTCTTTTGGGGGGGGGGGAGGGGGGGGGAGTATTGAGAAAAGAAACATTTCACTGTGGGTGAGCAAACATCCGTGGAAAAAGGAGAAATAACATTAAATTTGTACGGAAAAGGAAAATCATGCAAATTTTAGGTGAAACTGCTAAAAGAAGCCATAATGAAAAAGATCATTGAACAACGTTAAATTTAAGTAGATTAAAGATTTACAGAGCATAGAGAAATAGCTGACTAACATTTATGAGAGAGTTGTAGTAAAAGTTAAGCGAATTCAGCTTCCAGTGCTGTCAAAGATTAAATACATTCCCGTAAGACATGGTGACGTCACAGTGACGTCATTGTGAAGTCACATTGTGACTTGTGACTAAAATGTGAAGTCACAGTGACTAAAATGTGAAGTCACAGTGACTAAAATGTGAAGTCACAGTGACTAAAATGTGAAGTCACAGTGACTAAAATGTGAAGTCACAGTGACTAAAATGTGAAGTCACAGTGACTAAAATGTGAAGTCACAGTGACTAAAATGTGAAGTCACAGTGACTAAAATGTGAAGTCACAGTGACTAAAATGTGAAGTCACAGTGACTAAAATGTGAAGTCACAGTGACTAAAATGTGAAGTCACAGTGACTAAAATGTGAAGTCACAGTGACTAAAATGTGAAGTCACAGTGACTAAAATGTGAAGTCACAGTGACTAAAATGTGAAGTCGTTATGGCCGTTTTAGAGCTCGTTTGTGACGTCACATTGTGACCAAAATGTGAAAAATGTGTCATTTGTGACAAAATTGTCATTAAAACTGACTATTTTGTGACGATAGTGACAAGGTTGTGAAGACAGTTTGCGATTATTTTTTGATTTGTGACAAATTTGTCACTTTATGACGGTGGCAGCATTATCATCGTTGTGAAGTCACAATGGGACACAATTATACAGTTATGAACATTGTTATGTAGTGTAAAATCACTTTCATGTATAATTTTATTATACTTTGGCGATACATCTCAATTAAAACTTGGGAGCTGCTATAAAAATAATGTACCAAAAGAAAGTTGCTAAATCAAAATGTAATGCCGTGCAGACTTTGATATATTTTGTTCTGTTGCAATAAATGAGAATATTTAAGACAATTTAATATTCGATCTATCACAATTATTTCAAATTTAGCAATTTGTTTTTCTAATAAGTATTAAAATTATCAAATAAACACTTCCTTTAAGGTGCAACAATAGTCAGAAAAAGATCCGGATGATAATACAAAGTCTATGGGAGCGTTCTTTTCAAATTTTAATATTTTTGCATGATTTTTTTTTGTATAGTATAGCTGAAGACGATCTACAACCGGCCTAGTTTTTACCTTTTCAATTTTGCTTATATATATTTTATATTTTGATAGTTTCAATATCAGAACCGGTTTAAACCGGTTTTGAAATTTAATATATATATATTTAATCTGAAGCCAAAATTGAAAAAGTAAAAACTAGGCCGGTTGTGGATCGTTCTCATCTATCCTATACAAAAAAAAAAAAAAAAAAAAATCCTGTAAAAGTATTAAAATTTGAGCGAGATATTTGAAAGAATGCTCCTACAGACTTTACATATACATCCGTGTCTTTTTCTGTGACTAGGACTGCACCATAAAGGAAGTGATAAAATAAAATGGTAATTTTAATGCTTATCAGAAAAACAAATGGCTAAATTTGAAATAATTGTGATAGATCGAATATTCAATTGTCTTAAATATTCTCATTTATTGTAACAGAAAAAAATGTGTAACAAAGATTAAAGTATGCATGACATTACATTTTGATTCAGTAACTTTCTTTTGATACATTCTTTTTATAGCTGCACCCATGTTTTAATTGAGATGTATCGCCAAAGTGTAATAAAATTATAGATGCGATTTTACACTACATAACTATGTTCATAACTGTAGAATTGTGTCCCAGTGTGAATTCACATCGTTGACAATGCTGCCACCGTCACAAAGTTACTGACAAATTTGTCACAAATCAAAAAATAATCGCAAACTATCTTCACATACTGTCTTCTGTAAATATTAAAATATTATTAAAACATGCAAAAAGGAATTATGAAAAAAAAAAAATCAAAGCTAAATATTTATTAGTATATTAATGAACAAAAACATTAAACGGCTATCCATTACTGGAAGGCTGTCTATCACAGACACATCCAACTAATAAGAATTCTAACGATAAAATAGAACAACAAATACGTTAATTGAAATTAATATTTTATTTATAATATTAGAGAGTAGTTATAAATAAGAGACCCACTTTAATCACGATGTATACTAATACTACATATAATGGATATTTTGAAATTTACCTCTAAAATCATTCAGGAAAGGAAATAAAAAGTGTCTAGAATGAAAAATAAAATAGTTATTACTTTTTAGCTTCATACCGTTTAAGTATTTCTGTTAATTGTTTTAAATACAATCATGTTTAAATTCTTATTGATAACTTCTAAATTTTCATTCAGACTTCTTTCTGAAAACATTCCAATAAGAATATTTACAACTGAAACGTTTTCACCCACAATGACTATCAATTTAGAAATTTTATAACATTTCATAGTTTGAAAAATAAATTGATCATTAACATTATTTTTTAATATGAAACATCTAAGATTTCTTTTAATTTTTCTTCTCGTTCTCTTATAAATTCCTCTTCTGAGCATATGTAACTTTTTAAATAAAATTATGTAATGTTTCAGAAGATTACTTAGTACAAAAATTAAAAAAGGATGTTTGCAAATAATTTTATTCTATAAAAAGCTTCTTTATTAAAAAATATAAGATTTTATGTTTACGGAAACATTTTAACCAGATATTTTAAATAAGGAAACAACACAGATTAAAATGCAGTTAAAATCGCTACTTTTAACACTTAATCCAAATTATTAATAATCAAGTTTTATATGTCAACAAATAATGAACGTATTAGACTTTATAAAGTTAATGAAGCATTAATGTTTTATAGCATGTTTTTGAGAAGCTAATTAAAATCATTCTAAGAACAATAATAACTAAAAAGCAACCATGAAAAATATTTTTTTCATACCTTTTTTCCATCGAAGTCATTCGTTCCAGTTATTCTTTTTGCCGCACAAACTAAATTCGATAATAATTAAAGTGGCAAAGACCAAGTCATTTTCACAGTCAAAGCCTCATTAATTTTCTCGGACTTATATTTTGCCTCTTGGAAGAGCTGTAGTAGATTTTCTTGTTTAAATTGTTAAATCCGTATAAATACGAAACTACCCACAACTGCCATAAATTCCAGCCAACTAACTTTTTGCGTCTATCATCAATTTAAAATATTTCTGTTTACGTTTATTTATTCTTTCCACGGAGTAAGTTTCTTACTCCGTGATTCTTTCGTTTGCAGACGATTTTAATTTTCCACCCGCATGGCCGTTTTGTTTTTTCTTTACAATATTTTAGGAATTTAAATACGCAATAATTTTATGAGAGTCTAATTTTTTTTATTTAAAGAATTTTTTAATGTCTTTTTACCTTTTATTTTTATTAGTTTCAAAACAATTCAAGTTAAAATAAATTGTAAAACGATTTTTTGTAAATAATATTCATAAGAGTTCATAGGATAAAATATTGTTTTTAGAGAGTAAAAATGATAGATTTAATGCTAATAATAAAGAAAAACTTTTAAAAATAAAGCTTGTATCACATGCAAAAATACATAGTATCTTCTTAATAAAAAAAGAGGGGGGGGGCTTACCCGTAAAGCATGGCGACGTCACTGCAACGTCGTTGTGAAGTTACATTGTGACCATCGATTGTCGATGTGACGTCACGTGATGTCGATGTGAAGTCACTGACTAAAATGTGAAGTCGTTATGGCCGTTTTAGAGTTCTTTTTTGACGTTTCACAAAGTGGTCAATGTGACAAATTTGTGACAAATGTGTCATTCGCGACTAATTTGACAATATTGTGACGAAACTGACAAAAGCGACGACATTTTTTATGCCAGAAACATGTTTTTTAAAGTAAATAACATGTTTTGATGGATATTTATAAATTTCTAAAGATTTTTAAGAAAGTCACATCTCAGTCAATGTGACGTCACTGAGTGGTGGCATTTTGGTCGCAGATGTGATGTAACCAAAGTGACTCACAGTGACGTCACTGTGACCATGCATGCTATTAGGGTTAGACGAACATTAGTAAAGGTAACGAACGAGTTATGGAGTATATCAGATTAGCTTTCATAAACCTAGCTTAACTAGAATATTTGCAAGAAATTATGAATATCCAAAACATATGGGAAAAATGTGCTGACAAACAGCAAGGAATGTTCAAAATAAGTTCTTAAATTTTTGGAAAAACATACTGGCCTAGAAAAATTAAAGTTTGATACAAAAAAAAATCCCATACCATCAAGCGATCAAACAATTGAACCGAGTGACATGTGTAATTTATAGTGAAAAACTTGCGAAAATTGCCAAGATCTTGCTAGATAACAAAAAGTAATGTATTCATAGGAGATTTAAAAAGTAAAGTGAAAACCAATCAATCAAATGTTAAGATATTTTTCTCTTCATTTTAGTTATTCACATTTTCAGTTTAAATTTCTTTTGACTGATAAGAGGATATACTTTCAGTTTAAATTTAATAATTTGCTGTATTTTCTCTTGATTTAACAGTTATAATAGTTAACCACTTACTAAAATCTTAACTCATTCTGCATTATTACATTTTATCCCTTTAAGCGGCCTAACCGGGGTTTTCCGTCACGTAACTTTCAGAAACAATGACCGATTTAATACAAAATCAATATTAAAATTAATTTTTTGAAGCGAATAAGATAAATATGTAAGTTTGTGAAATAAAACATTTCGTACCAATATCTTTTATAGATACTTTATGAATTGATAAGCATGAATGGAATATTTTGCAGGCCGCTCAAAAGGTTATTATAAGCCAATAATATATATTTATAATGAAATATCTTATGTGAAAAATGGGCAGTTATTTTTATTGTCGCTGTATAGCATCCTAACATAATTCAGTTTGGGAATTATTTTTAAACTAAATTTTACTCTGGAAAGTGCTTATATTGAACAAATTCATTTGAAAATTACATTGAGTGCAAAAGAGTTGATTGCAGAATTTAATAACCGAGCGATTAAGCTAAAAAATATTTTATCCCATTTCGAGAATTGAGTGTTTTACAAGGAAACCAGAATAAGGAAGCAACTTTTATTTCTAAGCAGGAAAACGCTATTAAAAAGAGAGATTTTGAAAAAATTATAGCCAACTGAGAAAAAAAAAAATCTCAATACCTAAAAAGCTAGGGTGTGCCTCCCTCTCCCCTTATACGCACACTCTGTATTAATAGATACATTAACGAGATTACATATTCATATTAAATGTGGTCATTGATTATGTAGCTATTCGCAAAAATTGTTTATATTTTTCGGTATTCTTCCAAGCTTAGCAATATTCTAACATATGGACTGCTGAACTTACGACGCACACTTGATACAGGATATTACAATTATACATTTGACAGATAAGTAGTGTTTGCAGCACCCAAACGAGTTTCCGGTCAACAGAATTAAAAACTTGTTTACAGTGCTAATTAATAATTTGAGAATAGATTTTGAGCAGGAAATGTATGCTACATCCTAAGTCGTCTAAGAATTATTTTGTACTCGGAAGAGTGGGTGAAGAGGGGTGGGAACTTTCTGATCATATTACCTAAAAATTTTATCTAGAGAGAATACACCCAATATTTTTGTATTTGTTCAAAACTTTTTGAGCCCACCCAATATTTTTCAAAAGTTGGCGCCACTGTGGTAGAGTATTCAGTTCCAAAATTATTAAAGGCAATGTTATTTCTTTAACTAGAATAATTTTGATAAACTTTTTTAAAACATGCCCCATCAACCTTATATTTGAAGTTGAATGGGGCACACAACTGAGGCATTCAGAAGTCAATACGCCTAACTCCATTTTCTTTAGAAATTTAAGTAATGACATGACTGTGTTGAAGTTTTTCTACGTATCTATACAGTGCTTGTCAATTACCCTTAATAAGCACACTTGATTATAATTGATACAAATATTTTTCTATAAAAACCTTTCGCCATATAACTTTATAATGTTTAAAATGAGTATTTTTATTTGATGGAGTTAATAGGATAGAGTTCTGAACTCCTCTATTCAAAATAAACAATTTCATACAAGCTTATAATTTTATAAAATATCAATTTTTAAACAATTTAATATCAATTTTTAAACAATTTAATATCGATTGCAAAGAAACTAAAGTGATGCATATAATTTAGATTTGCATAATATTCTAAAATTTGGAATAACTGCATACAGCTCACTTTGATTGTAAACTGTATTGGCTTAGTTTCTATCAACAGTGCAATTTTTCAATACAGGGTGTCCCAATTAACAAATTTGACCCTTCATAAAAAGGTAAACGAAATAAAATTTCGAAGTTCGATTTTGAATGCTTATAAACAGCAACTCAAAGTTTTATTTGTACTAAAAAGAATGGTTATGCTTTCAGATACGACACAGTAATAATTATAACTGGGGATGGTTACACCACAAGAAAAGAGCCTATTTCACAGAAACTAAGATATACAAATACAAAGGATTATCCGAACAAAGTACGGACGTCACCACCATTCAGGTCTTGATACGCACGTATACAGGATGTTTATGGAGACCATCAATGTACTTCATTTACGAAGATCTATTCTGTGTTTGTTCGTATAACTAAAAGTGATCAAGTGGAGCTCTCCCCCCCCCCCACCAACACTTTATATAAAATGAAGATAATTCTAAATTTAACGATTAAATTTATTAACCATTTAGCAGTTCTGCCCGTACTTCATATGAACAGCGTATTTCCGGCAGGCGTGATTGGCCCGTGCTACGTATGAGCAATGCGTTTTCATCACGAGCAGAATGTTTTAGTTTCTGAAACAGTGAGTTGATGTTTTTGTGAAGACTTTATAATCATATTCTTTGCGTAAGATTTTTTTTTTATTTCAGGTGACAGTTCCGTAAAATTTTTATATCGTTATTCCGACGCTGAATTCTAACGTCAATTTTCTGCACTAGCTATAAAAAGGCACGATATAGAGCAATGATCCCAATAAATTCAGGATTTCAGCGATTGTGAAACTTCTGGTAATTCTGAGTTTTAGATAGATATATAAAAAAAACAGTTGATTTTAAAGTTAGTACTTTTTTTCAAACTTTGAATGGATTATTAAAAAGGTACGCAATGAAAGCTTTTATCTTATTCCGTCGAGTATATATAAAAAGCCAATTTTAAGTCGGGAATACATAAATTTATATTTGCATTTCTTTATTTTCGATCTGTTATTTTTTTTAATGTATTTCGTTTAAAAATGGCATGTAAATATGCGTTTTACAGTTTAAAAAAATAGACTTATTCTTTATTTAAAAATACTGAGCTGATAAATGATCAAATTATTTAAAATGTCAAAAGTTACAATATTTTTTAAATTTATGATTAGATCATTGTAACCCTTAATTTCCTTCAATATGAGTATTACTAATGTCTCATTTCATCCCTCAGCACATATTGTTATAAAAATCTAAATACTATGTTTAATCATAACGTACAAACCTAGTAACATTAATTTGCAACTGACTTAACCCCTCAACTGGAGAGACTAACGTAGAGTACGCTAATCAGCTCTTTTTGGTTGTAGGTAACAGACTAGTCAATCATTAAGTCTTCACTCTTCTGGCCTCCAAGAAATATCTCCCGTGCGCCTAGCCAATCCGTCCAATCTGACTTCTGTTTTTCCCTTCCTGTTCTTATGAAAGCTTCAGATTGGTAAACTCAGTACGCTGTCCCTCCAACTATAACAAGAAAAGTGTGTGGCTCCTGAAGGTTTGCAAGAACTTTCAGTGAGTCCTTTAGCAGTCATCTGATATCGATGAATCTGAGTTTATTGAACTTTCTGATCATGAAACTGACTTTGAAATAGATAGAGACGTAGAGAATATTCAAAATATTTTTCATCCTCTCCTGTTCATCCTATTTCTTTCCTTAATTTGTAACATGGTTCCTGATCAGATTAATAAGATTAACTAGGAAATTTACGTAAAAATTTAAAGCAGAGGATGGGAAAATGACCTGGCGTACTCCATACGTCGCCCTTAAAGTTGCACTGTATGGAAGTCCCACTAAGGGTTAAGTAACATTCTTTATCGTTGACACTTTTAGCATGTATGTTTTATAACATATTTAATGATAAAGAACTTAAAAATAATTCCTTAAAACATAAATGCACTTCAATCTTCGAATCAGAAAAACAAATTTTATGGTATGAATTTGAAATAGTTAATCCGTTGTGAATTGTTGTAAAATTACAGATTTATAAATGAATCGAAATCTCGAAATTATTTGTAATTACGCAGGGCGAGCAGTTGCATTACACACAGCTACTGCGTAAGCAAAACTAATCTGATGTTTAGAAATTCATTTTTTGACTTTGCTCACCTGAAGCGAGCTTTCAGCAAGAAGAACATAAGCAACAATCGCAATCAATTTTTCCAGTTTTACTTTCACTATTGAATCACGGCCTATCGATTAACCAAATGTATTTTTCGGAGATGCATGAATTTAGATAACCCCGCTTCTTTTGCTAAACTAAGACATATCAAACGGGGGAAACGCAAACGTCAGAAACTGCATAAGATATAACCTCAGGTTCATATTTCGTTTTTACTTAGTACGAGAACAGGTATTCATATGTTATCGTGACGCTGATTATAAGCCTTTCCACTTTCTAGTTCTACAGAACAGAAGTATTGTCAGGGAGCGGACATTTTTAGAGATTTAAACTGAGCAATTAAATGAACAATAAACTGAGCAATTTCTGAAAATGTGTGGAGTGAATCCAATTAGCAAGCCACCTTAAACAAATTCAAAAACAATTTATAACATTATTAATTAGTATATCAATTATTAACATTTATATAACATTTAGTAATCATTAACAATATAATATCTAGTACATCATGAATTATTACAGAAAGATATTGATTGGTTAATATTATTGAAATACATTTTTCTTAGATTAATTTTACCAAAGTTGTTTATAGCTTTAATGAATTTTCTATATTAAGGAATAATTTCAATTAACATTGCTCATAACCAAGAAGCATTTTACAACGTTATTAAAAGTTTCCCTTTAAAATAGATCTAATCAATAAAAATTAGTATTAAACCATTTAACACCAGCAGATTAACACATTACAATATTATTAATGAGTTCTTTTAAGATTAGATATTGTTCCCTTATGTATAAAGACAGAGTACGCCCCCCCCCCCCCAGTCCTAGAAAATAACCTGAAGATTAATGGCAATTTTATTTTCCTACAACTCTGCATAAGTTATAGACTAAAGATAATTATAATGGGCCAACATAATTATAATACGGATGTAAGAAAACTTACGCAATCTAATCATTAATCAAACCTTATCATAAACGCAGACAAAAAGTGGTAAGGATGAACAGTTTAATATAAAAGGATTTTTGAAAAAACACTATAGGGAATTCATAATTTTATTATCAAAGCGGTATCTGCTAATACTGTCAAGGTTAAAGACACGTTTACGAAACTGAAGTATTTGCTCAAGGCGGGACTTGTTATTCATAAAACGTTCATGCACTTGAAATCGTTAATAAGAATGTATAGATCTAAATACTAAATGCTTCACCTATTATCCAAGTGTCGATTATTATTTTTTAAACTCCAAGTCATTACTTTCTCTAAACTATTACATAAAAAATTGCTGCGGAACATTGTTAGATTTTGTACATTAAAATGATTCTCTCTACAATATTGTAACTGAGCGATTTTTTTTTTAAATGTACAATTTGATCTTATTTTAATTTCTAAAGTTTCTCCGAAAACTGTATTAATTTCTGAAATAGCCATTACTTTTACCTGTAGTAATACAAATATAGTGGTCAAGATCATACATTTCAAGTAGTATTTAAAAAATGAAGATCGACAGACGTGATTGTGAAGGCCATTCAGGTGATTTAAATAACTTGTTCATTATTGAAATATATGGTGATTGCAGTTGCTTGCATAGAATATTTAAAATGCGTGAAAATTGAAATAACTGAAGAATTGTTATTAAAAAATAAACGGAGATCTAGATATGAGAAGAAAATAATTCCATCACATTTAAATAAAATGAGTGTAAGACTGATTCAGTGTAATAACTAAATTGAGCATTTTAAAACAAATTTTTATAACTTGAAAAATTAAAGTCATGAACTTTCTCGCCTGATCATTAGATGTCAAATGGTTTTTCCTAGATTGCACTTTCGCTTTAACTATTTTTTATAACTTAAAGCGTTCCCCTATGTTTATTTCACAGTTTGTTTACCACTGCTCCGATAGCTTACAGTTTCATCTTCATTTCATTTTATTAATGCGAAAACATTTACATAACATTCTTTCTATATATTTCTTTTGCTTTTCCGCCATCCAAATAAGCAAACAATACCAGTAAATAACTACTATTTGTACGTTTGCATTAATTTTTGCTGTTACTGGATTGACTTTTGTCATAAGAAATTTAATGTTTGCTTGTACTGAATACAAATATGTATCTTTACAAATATGTATCTTTACAGTTATGTTGCACCTCCCAGAAAGGTCTAAATGTCAAAATTTTGAATAACTCATTTGGAATTGTGGAAAATCTTAAATTTCTTATGATGGTTTAACATTGAGTCAGACAGAAAGCCCTTTTTAAAAAAAAAAAAACTTTATTCCTACTAATTGCTTTCCTGCACTAATTCGTACATTTATGTATTGTTCGAGGAATCCAATACCATCATTTTTACCCCTGTCAATTGTTTTTCTATGTTGTATTTTTACATTTACACATAAGATGTTACAAATGTAATCAGGTGTTGGTTTATATATAACACAATTTCTGTATAAGAAGTTCTACAAAACCCAAAACAACTGAGTTTTTCGATAAATAGAAGCATACTGATGAAAGTCTTACCAGTGGAAAAAATTTCAATTATTTATGCTGTTACCTGTAAGAACTGTTTGTTTGGTGCAAGATTAAAATTAAGATTTGCCCAGAGCAAAGAAATTTTAAGACTCCATTATTTTGCAGCAACATTTTTCACTAAGATAATTTAAGTGTTTAAAGATATGTATCTCCAATGCAACAAGTAATTTCTTGAAAGGGTTTTATTTGCAGAAAAATGGGAAGAGTGCCTTATTTCCAAACTGTGGTCACCCTAATTTGTCATTGTAATTTCTTAATACTATTTCATCTAAAATAACGTTTATTAGTACAATCTATACTTTGGGATTATTTGAAAGCAAATATTGAAGATAAAATTCAACAAATAAGCATCGAACATATGAGTAAAACTTAGTATAAAACTCATTCATGCATCTTCAGAGGACACTGATCACATTTTAAACACCCCCTGTAAATACCCAAGTGATAATTTTTGCGACAGTACAAATTTTTAACTATTATGAAAGATTGCAACAGATATTGAGGCCTTTAAGACAGTTTTATAGAAAAATTAATAAAAAGGCTTGATTAATCTAACTGGTGCGACAGAAATTATCACATAATCAGACGTATAAGATTAACAAAATGCGCTATTCACTCGTAGGATAGCGTTTTTATACTAAATTTATTAAATAGGAATATAACTAGAATTCTCCTATTCAAAAGCCTCTGTTGATAGTACTTAAGTTCCAAACGAAATAAAATTTTAGTAGTGCTTGTAGTTAAGGGAAGACAAGATTGGTTGCACGCCTATGGGAAATATGGAGCTCTAAGATCCATTTTCCTCGGAAACTACCCGACAGATTTTGATGAAATTTTGAGTAAATATTCATTGGTTATACTCAAGAATTATAGTAGACTACTTTTTCTGCGAATGAAACAATTTTGGAACAATTTCCTATTTTTCAGAAATTATTTTCTGAAATTGCTTAATTTTTTTTTTTTAAAGACTGCTACATTCAATCTTGCATTTATACAATAAAACCAGTTTTTTAAAAATCGAAATCACCCGATTGCTTTAGGAATTAATCAAGTTTTTAGCTGAAAATTGCATTTTTTCGAACAACTAAAAAACTTAGATACGTCTAACTCGTGAATTTCTTGCAAAGTTTTATTAAACACATGACATGTATAAAAATGTTGATAAAATTTAGTTACATATAACAAGAGTAAAAAATCTCAGAGCAATATTAAGTAAATTAGTGGGTGTCCCAGTCGTGTCTTTCATTACAATGAAAATTACAATTTAAACTATAAAAATTGGGGGAAAAAAAGTTTTTGAGACTAGTAACATCAGTTAAAATGTCAATTCTTGCGATACTAAATTTTATATGCAGCTAGCTCTACAATTAAAAAAGTTAACCATTTAGAAGTATCTAGCGATAACACTATTGCTCCAGACTAAAAATTTCGTTACTATCTAACAAAACAAAAATTGTAAAAAGCATTGTTGTGAATCTGCCTATTTTTTGGGTCTCTAATTATCTTGCTTAGACGTTATCTTAAATATAACCACAATCTACAGAAGAATGCGTATTATTCCGGGAGAGGGTTTACTTTCTGAAAAGAAACTTAATTTTGTACTTAAGGTTGCTATAAATAACTCAGCTTCCGAATTTCCCTCGCTAATGCTATATCTATGGATGTAGAATGCATTCCTATATTCAAATTATTTCCTCGAAAATTAATATTCTTTTTTCTGTGTATCCTTCTTAAAGGATGTCTTCTTTTAAATTCAAAATATTTTTAAAATCTATACTTCATTTAAAATTTGTGCTGCAAGTTACGAAATGAATGTTTTTAACACGTCAAACAGTGGGGGCAAAAACCCAAAAAGCTGGCCAAAAGTCGAAAAATGAAGTTACGATTTATGGAATTCCGATTGTACACAGTTGGCTAGAATAATGTTTGGAGAGCCGGAATCTGTATTTAAAAAAAGATTTTTACTTTGCCCTTACAAGCAGCATCATTTCAAAAATGATGTTTGAAGGAGTATCATTTAGAGCGAACAAAAACAGCAAAACAACAGTTCCTCTAAACGTGTGCTATATTTTATATGTCCAATTTTAATGATTTAACATGGATTCACACTATGATAGTATGTACTTTATTTGCATGTATTACAAAATTTATATTAAGCACGTAAAAATAAATTCATTGTCATTTTTAATAAATTTTTTATTTATTTTAAACATCAAAAAGTTTAAATGTTCCACAGTGTTCCGCAACGAAATTTAATGGAAATAACTGGGGCTATTGTCTAGTGATTCATAAAAAACCAGCTGCCAAAAACTGCCTTTCTGTATTTCACGCATATTTTAGTAACCGCAAGTAAAAATGCCACTTTTTCGGCCGCCTCAAAAATTTTGAAATTGACTACTTTTCACATAATTTAGCTGATAAATATTTTTTCAAATTTTTGAGTTATTCAATTTTATAATAGTTTATTTCCTATTTTATTGTAAATAAGTACTATAATCATAATATTACATTAATTTGATAAGTAAAGCTTAGTAATGAAAAAATGAAAATTCTCTATTACTGATCCGGTAGAATAACATTTTCTTGTACATCTATTGTAATTAGAAGAATTATTTTGTCAATGGCTATATTTGCTAGATGGCTATATTTGCTACTGAGCATATTTCATTAATGCGAGTAAAAATCATTATGAATATCACTTTTGCTTATATTAGTAATTTGGATTTGATTTGCAAGTGAGGATGTGATGGCACACCTATTCTGAGTACATTTAAACAAATATTTAGCTATGAAGATTGCATTATGTCTAATATATTTTTCTTTTCTTCCGTACTACTAGGATACATAAATATTGCGAAAAATTCATGAATCGTCAATTTGAAAATATCGAGATCTTCATTTCACTGATTTTATCGGGCCAATCAAGATCCATTTTTCTTTTTCAAGAAATACATCAGGGATTGCATTAAATACTAGCAGAATAAACTTATTTCGTTTAATACATCATTGATACAGAAGAAAAAGTCGTTAAAAACGAATTAGTGTAACACTAAACGTTGCTACCTATGTCAGACAGCATCAAAACAGCATCTTACCGATCTGACATTTTTTATTAAAAGTGGATTGAGATAATTTAGAATATCTAAGTTACATGCAAAGATGTTTAGAGAGGCCTTACACCTGGAAGACAACTGGATAGAAAAAATGAAAAGCTCGTACTCTGCATGAAAAGAAGAACACTGAAATTGCAAAATAAAATATGCAAAAAATATTTCGTTTACAATCAAGACTTCTCATCGAGAAACTAAAATCCCAGATTTGGAAGCACAAGTGATGGAAATACAATTCAACGATTCTTTGAAAACGAAACTATTTGTATTTTAAACGAGCATATACGAAGATTTGATTAAACGCTTCTATGCCATAAGTAATTTCTTGTAGCCATGTTATTTATTTGATAAACTTCGAAAAATTTCCCTTACAAATAGCTCGTAGATTTGAGCAGCACCCCTGGTTTTATATGCTTACTTTAGTACACAAACTACTTATTAATGACAAAGAAATAACATTATCTTCATTAGTGCCAATTTGTCAAATGCCATAAGATACTCAAGAATCATGCAACAAACTGATCAAAGGGCATCGAGACGATTTATCGCAAAGTTGCAGTAGCGAGAAAAAGGATATTTTTACGTCTTTTAATGTCATCAGATTCTTTCCTTTCCAGTTTAGGTAAATTATCGTAGAAGAAATTAAAATTATTGATCCTAAGAGTCACAGGATCTTCCAATACTGCCAACAAGTTCTGCTAACTATTTCGACACCTTGACCTCTGAAGAATCTATTATATTACAGTTGATTCTAAAGGTTAATTTCTGGAATATATTTTCGTTTTTATTTTAATAATATAAAAATTAAATAGTCTAATGTTTTACTTTCCATTAACGTACTTAAATTTTGTTTAAATATGTCTTGGTTTTTTGAAAATTCCCTTTTAAGTTTACCTCGAAATTTTAAATTTTATTTAAATTTTATTGTTTTTACTCAATTTAATTTATTTTTTTTAATTTAACTTTTGAATCCTAATTAGCTTCCTGAAAAGTTTACGAAATTGCATATAAATTGAATAACTTTCGAGACATTTTAATTTTTATTCCGCCATATTGTATCCGCCATTTTTTTTCAATTTTAATTTTGTATTCTTACTTAGCATCCTCAAAAACACTTGTATACGAATTTTCGTACAATTTGAACAACATTTTCATATTTTGGCCAGCTTTTCGGGAATTTGCCCCACTGTGCGTCATGGGAAATTAAATATATTGTATATATTAGAAATGTTTTAAAGCTAAGAAAAAACAAGAGACTTAAATCGAGTACACGGAAAAAAAAGGGAGTTAAAATATTAACTTTATGCGGAAATATTTTAAATGTACATATGCTTTTTACTCCCATGGACTTGGCATTAGTGAGGGAAATTTCGAAAAATAAAATACAGCGTATTTCTTTCAAAAGATATTCACACCTCGTTACTATTTATTCTAAAAGTTAAACAGCCGTTTTCATATTACAGAAAATGAGTTTTGTAAATAAAAATTAGGAAATTCATAACATGTTAGTACGTCAGCAACAACACTCTAGAAGAAAAAAAAAATTTCTCAACTCAATGTTAAACTTTAAATGAAAGAATTCCGAATTCGAAATGAATGCTTAAGCAATTTAAAAAATAAATGTTTACAAAACTGCAACTGCTGCTTTATGCACTGAGAATGCTATTCTTGAACCAATTAAGCTAACATAAACAAGTTGGAAATTGCACGTCAAGCGTTGCAAATGAGATGCGTTCGTACTATAAGAAAGTTTAAAATATTCAAAACTTGTTGCAATAATATACAGTATTTCGGATACAGTTGGGTAGCAAAAATCTTGTATTCCTGTAAATACTATGTTTTCTATTGTACAGGAAGTAACTTGTAAACCTCAGCAGCGTATATCAATTTCATAAAATGGGAAAGTTTAATAACATTAAAACGCGCCCCAAACAATGTTTCTCCCTATAACATTACGTAATAGAATACTTTTGTGTAGCCCTGTAAATCGATAAAAAATATTCTTTGCACCACAGATTGTACAGAATGTATATTTCAGTATATACTTCATAGATGCATATCAATTTTATTATGCTCGAAAGAGTAACACAAATAAAAGGCACTCTAAACTATTTTTTCCCATTGGATGTAATGTAATGGAATACTTTTGATTGTCCATTTTAATTAAACTATTCATCCGATTTTGATAAAATTTGAAATGACTTGACAAAATTATGCAATACATTTTAAATTTCAAATAATTCAGTTGTTATATGCGGACAGAACGACAACTACAGGTATTACGTATTTTTATAATTATGAACTCACCTAAAAAATTCCGAAATGTGGATTGTTGCATGGGTAATTTTATTTAGAGTGCTGCAGCAGGCTGAGTATTCTATCAATGTACTTGCCAAATCTAAAGTAACTTAGGCAACCGAATTAATTTAGTAATCAAACTTGATATGAAAACTGTATGCCATAAGGAAATTTTCGCATAATTAGGCATTCCTAAATAAATACAGAAAATGACAATCTTTTCATAACCCAAATTTCACAATCGAAAGAAGTCATTCTAAAAGTGGGAAAATTATCCATTAAAATTCAATTTCCGCGCGCTGTTTAAAACATTCCACGTCAAATTGCAGCACTTAAAATTCAAGTCATGTGCATTCGTCTGAAGTAGTTGCAAGAGAATAAACGAAAGTGTTATTACTGTATACAATATATGCATGCACTAAAGTCCGGCAAGTATTCCCAAGATTTCAAAATATTAGAGTTGGGGGTCACCACTGTTTTGACAAATTGTATTATATCAGGAATAAATTAGGAGGAAAATGCTCAATGAGCACCATCTATTTAATCAACCGAAAAATCCAAGAATGTGCAAATATGCTCCTATCAATTTTCATCGTTCATGTATAAAGCACAAATGACAAAATTATAGTGTAAAAAACAGTTACACTTAAATTATTTTTGTGCAAATAAAATAACATCAATGGATCTTTAATAAAATACATTTTGAAGATAAGCGTCAATTTGATAAACACTTTTGAAATGGTCTTAAAGCGAAAACATGACATATGATTATTTTAACACGTTCGCTGCCGCAGATGCGCCAGCGCGTGATAAGGCGCCAACGTTAAGGGGCCGCTCACGCGCCAGCGCGCGATGTGGGGTGATGTTTAATAGCCAGTGCGCTATCGCGGGAAAATCTTTCACCGATTCTTTGTTATAAAAAGTAAATCGGCTTCTGGGAAAACCCCACTTCTACAGTGCGGCATTAACTATCATCACATCTTCACGTAAGCGGCAGCGAACGTGTTAAAAAAGGTTGGAAAACAGGCAACATTAATTTTCTTTAAAAATGTAATGTATAGTAAATCTTTTATATTACACACATTTCATTTTGCAAATTATTTTTAAAAGCATAATGAAATAAAACATGCGCAATAACACCCGTCTCCGAACTAGTACAAAAATGAAAATACGAAAGGAATTATGAAAGGTTTTCTAATAAAATTTACATATAGTTCACACTCAAGAAAATTAAGAGCTCCAAAATATAGATTCTGCGTGTCATTGCTCTAATAGGTCTGACTTGGATACATCTTACTACAGGAAAACTGTCATAAATGTTAGCTATTCAGAAAAAGGGCTGGATTATTCAGATATTTTCATATGCTATTCACAGAAGGGGGGGGTGAAATTTTGTACAAGGATAAAATTAGAAGCATAAAGTGCTATAGTTTTACGTTAGACTAAAAACATGTGAATCTTTTGTATCACCAACATCATTACACTACATCTTACATTGCCCTGTAACATCCCCACAACCACATTAAAAAAACAACAGGTGACACCTCTTGACTGGTTGATGCACCATCTTGACCGCCAAGTTCTCTTGCAGCGCATCGCGGATTTCATGAAACTTTTAGAAAACAACGAATTTATATTGATCAACCCCCTCCCCTTCCTGAGCTAGTTGGGTCTTCTATTCATTCTCAGCTCCACTTCAGACAGGAACCTCTGTTTTGTACATAATGTAAATATTTTTATTGCTTTATTTGTTTTGTTAAATTAATTTATTAATTTCATTATAATTAATAGCATATGCATTTCATTCAATATTTTTCAAATCTAAAATTAAAAAAGTATGCTTTGTAATTATTAATACATATATAGAACGTAGTACAATTCCTGTAAATGTATGTGCTGATGACATTTATGAGATTCAGAACCAAAACCAGCAAATTCAATTCATGTTTCGTTTGTTATTAACTGTTGAATAATATTGTAAAAGCTAATCATTGTTAATGTATCTAACCATATTCAGTGGTTTTCCCCCACTCCCCCCGGGAGTGCACCTAAACTCTAAAGCGAAAAGCTGGGTTCCCAGGGTTGTTAATCCCTGCATCACTTGCAAAATGTTGCAATTTACTTATCAATTTTCTTGCGGGCGAGCGATGCATACTTTGTATTGAAAAAGCAGAAATGTTTATAGAAGGATCAAGCTAAGGGCAGAGTAACATCGATGCTATTTAGCTTCTAAATAGTCGGTTTGGGAAGGAATTTGGTGAATTTCCATTTTTCTGAATACACTCATCGACAAAAATCCACCTGGGTGCTAATTTGCCTTTAGACGAACTTCTAACGAGTTGGAAACGCAATTTGCCTAAACTTAAACATTTCCGTGATGGATGTCAAACAATTCTAACATTTTTAAAATGAGAATTTTTAAATTTATCCTGTGCAAATTTGCAACCTTTAGTAGCTCAGGTGTAATAGCTAAATTAAAACTAGTTTGTTTTGCTTATTCGACTACCTTTTTCCGACTATCTTTTTCTTTTTTAACAAAAATTCCAAGGAAAAAAGATACCGATTAATATAGAAACGTTGCTGAACACTTTAAACATTATACAAACATTTGATAGATTTATCGAACTTTTTTTTAAATGTTTGAAAAAAAAAAAAAAAAAATGAAAGCTTACATACTTCTTTTTTGAAAATTGCTTCCTTCCTATCTTCTGGTTTCACACCTTTTTTTGACCTCAGGAGGATATAAATTCTTCGAATATCTGGACAGCATCTTAAAAATGTTTCTAATAAAACCTAGAAAAGGATAAAAAAGTATTGATAAACATAAAAGAACTGATAAACATTTTTTTTTAATCGTAAATTTTAAAAGTTAAGAAAATATCGAGAATTCGATACTATAAAAAAAAAAGATTGGATTGTGTTTTTAACTTGATAATTGCTTTTTGTATTTTTTACCCTGAATTCAAAATTGGACCTTCATTTATAACCATCACGTCAAGATTTTCGCAAATTGTGAATTTCAAAGTTAAAATCTAACATCTTCAGCAACCTCATTGGAACCCTCAGCTGTTAGCTGTAAAAATCCCAGTATAAGCCAAAAAATTTAATCATTGAATTAAAAAGTTTTATATTTCTTTTATAGTATCAGATTTTCGCTACATTTTAACTTTGAAATTTATGATTTGAAAAATAAAATCTAAAGTGATGGTTGAAAATGATCATTTTCAGATTTAGTACTAAAAAATACAAAAAATTCAATTATCAAAAGTTTAAAAACAGTCATCTCCTTTATTTTATAATATCCGAATTTTGTTATTTTTTAACCTTGATAATTTGTCAATTGTGAAAAATTCTGACATTATGGTTAAAAATTTAAAGTAATTTTCGAATTCAGTAATAAAAAATGCAGAATAGTTAAACAACCATCGCAGTCTTGTGTTATCTATTCTAAAACTTTTTCTTAAACTTCTTGGCGGTAATCTGCCTAAAATTGGTTATCCTGTAAAATAAGTATAAATGCTTGGTAACCACCGAAAATCATTAGTTTGTCATTGAATTTACGTCTGTATGTAACACTTAATCTCCACAGGATATTTGAAAGTTAAAGTACAAATTTTGAAATGCAAAAACCTACATACGATCGCTGAAGTTAAAAACTCAAAAATAATTTTTGCAGATAAAAATCATGGAAAGAAACGGTGCCAAATCTTTACAAAAATAAAATTTATAGCTAAAATTTATTTAACAATCTAAAACTTAATAAAAATTAATTCAATCGTGAAACTTGTTTCAAAGTGCAAATAGACGTGTAAAAAGTTCATCGAATACTTTAAGCATTTGGCATATGATCCCTCAAAGCAGGCCGAATTCTGTTCTAATGTAGAAAAGTAATATAATTCATGCATTCTTAAAGTTTAATAACTCAATTTTAGTGTTATATAAAGGGGACTGTGTCTTAGTGTAATAGGAAAATTTTACTAAATATAACTTATAGGACCGGTGGACCGTATAAAAAACTTTATAGTTTAAGAAAGTTTAATTGACCCAAATCTATTTTTAAATATTTTTTTCTTCACTTTAACGTTTCTGTAACCTGAACTACTAAAGGCGATCAAATGAAAAGGTACGAAACACCCTAACTACCAAGCCGGTTGAAATTTGAATATGCCGCTTTGGAATAAAATAGTGAGACATCCAGAGATGCGATTGGAGTATCCAGCGTAGTTGTGAACATGCGTAGGCGCTTGTGCATGAAGGGGCAGAGAAGCAGACAGCAAGCGAGTCCCGTCCGATTGACGCGGCAGTGCCTGTGAGGCCATCATGGCTTTCCCATGGCAAAATACGATGATTAAAGAGCAGCAAGGTGTCTGATCAAAGTCTGACGCAGTGAGAAATCTGATAACACCTCTCTGTCTTTAGTCATCAGATTTTGCAATTGGAAAGCCGCGTCAACTGGACGGAACTCGCTGTCCCTTCATGCACAAGCGCCTACGCATGTTCACAACTACGCTGGATACTCTAATCTCATCTCTCGATGCCTCACTACTTTATTCTAAAGCGGCATATTCAAATTTCAACCGCCGGTTTGGTAGTAGTAAGGGCGTTTCGTACCTTTTCATTTGATCGCCCCTATATATGTCTGAGTAGTGGTTTAGGGAATTAGCTATTAGTCACCGTTCAGAGTGAATATCCTGTATTTTCATAGTCACTCTTGGCTAGTCCATATTTATATTACTTTGTCTTTTCGATTTTTTTTTTTTTTACGTCCATGTATATATTGATTTTGACTTTATATAGTATTTTCTTTACAGATTTAAAAAAAAAAAAAGACAAAATAAGAAAGTAGGATAAATCTATAATTTTGACTACCTCCCCCGTCGAAAATCTATGATTTATATAGAAATTTTAAAATTTTACTGCTGTGCAGCTAAGGTTAAAGTTTGAGATTTTTGATTGGCATTGATTCACCGATCCAGAATTCCTACACAATCCTGCTAAAAAAAATTCCCCTGTCGTTCCCAGGTTTTACCCGAATTTTAAAAATTATCCTACATTTCTCAATAAAAATTCAACTTAAATTGTAAAACTCTCCACTATGACCTTAAATAAATGCTAAAAGTTTGAATTTGATTTTTAATTATTTTCCATTACTGTGTAGTATGCATAAATTATATAAAAACTTTAGATTGGATAAATAATTTTACGACGTTGAAAATGAATTTAATGATTTTTTTATGTTTACTTCAAAATATTTAATTTCCCGACATCTCCCAAAAATGTTGCCAAAATTTTCAAATTCCCAGACTTTTCTCAGTTTTCCAAGAGACCCGTAGGAACATTGTTGATTGGACATTGATTTTATGCCTATTCTTCCTGAAATCTGTCAATATGACAGATGTATTAACACAGAACTATTACTACCAATGTCTACTACCTGAACATATTTTTGTTAACGGTTTAGTGTTATACATCGCAATTTACTTACACCAACAAGTTTAAAATACTGCTGGATACACAGTACTCTTTCATCCCTACCCCCTTTGGGGAATAGGTATACCGAAATGGCATCTTAATATGGATTAATTTTATCATATTTTAAGAATATTTTGCAAACGTATTTACCGTTCTCAGTTGCTGAAGATAGTTGCTGTCCTAATTCGATTAAAGTAATAATTTTTCACTTACTGTACTTATTTCAAAACTATTTGTTACTCTGAACTTCAACAAAGGTGATATCTCAGACCAGACCCAGTTGCCTAACTAATGTGCCATGAATCAGTATCAGCAGATGATTAACTTTGTTTTATAGTCAGAGCCTTGTTTTTAACATTCCAAGTACCGATTAAATAACCCGTAAATTTGACATTGGTCTGGTAAAAAAAAAAGGTGTAAAATATAACATTAGACGGTGCAGAAAACTAGTTAAAATATTTTTATAGAAATATTAAAAAAGATTTTTAAAAACACAAAAATCCATAAGGCGGACTGTGTGTCTAGACTAAAATCTGTCAAACGCGGAAGGATTTTAAAGTCCTGTGAAATGAATTTCAATACAATAAATTTTGTGCAGGGCTGTATACTATATACAGTGGGAAATTTAGTCTATCAATTCCGTTTTAGATAGTTTACTCGTTATTGTATCTTTTTAGAAATTGAACAGAAAATCAAATCTGACGTGTGTCATTCATTCTAATGTCAATATTTTGATTTCGTGCTCATGGAATTCTATTTTTTTTTGGGGGGGGGGGATGGGGGAAGGTGGTGGTAAGGGAGATGTTACATGCCCAATCAACAGAAAAATTTCGTGGCATTTTTAAAAGATACTTCAAAATTACTATCGTGAGAAGAAAAATAAATTCATTCTGAAACTAGCTGTCTTGCGCAGTAATTAAATGAAAATCTAATTTCACGAACGTCACTAAGGTTTTTCCCTTCGTGACCTTAACAGTGAAACTGAATCATAGGCGTAATTTCCTCTCCTGCAACTTACGGTGTTAAAGGCAAGAGCGACCCTGAGAATCAATCCATTTACCGTAAGAAGGAAGGTTGTTGGATACTCTGTATAGATTACGGGAAAAATAGCTTAAAGTAGATTGTATTTGTTATGAAATTGGGCAATGCAATCGCCACAGCTAAATATTTCAGGACAAAGAACCTCTCCAGAGGCTATTGAACTAATGAAGTCAATTTTACGTATTTAGTCTTTAGTTCAAACATTCAAGTCTGTATCAAGATATTGTCTAATGATTAGATTTTAATTGCAAAAACATGGTTAAGCACTAAAATGTTGCAACTTTGAATGCAAATTAATATAGGAATTAGTTTCAAGTGTTGTGAAAAATTAGATGATTTAAGTTTAAACTATGACTGAGAAAGTGTCTACTCTGAATATTTTACTAAGAAAACATGTTACAGATAAGTTTATTTAAAATATTTCTTTGAAAAACTTTTTACGTCATAATTCAACGATCAAACAACACATATGTACCATTTTATACTAATAGTAAGTAAACGTTGTACTCGCCAATAAATACGGTCTACAAGACTAAGATCGTACATCCCACGGTAAGTTTCACTTTCTCATCACCTCTTCAATTACAAGTTAAGCAAGAGTACAGATATTTCTTACTGACCATTCAGCAGTTTGTATTTACCAAGAAGTTCGCATTGCAAAAGCAATAACTGTTCGCAAATACGCAGACAATGTTTATTAATAAAACTAACAGATGTAAACAAGGTAGTTTAACATGACGGTTATTAAAATGCAACAATTTTAAAACCGTTTAAATGTATGGATTTTCATAAAAAGAGTAACCCTTATGAACCATTCAGATTTTAAACCCTCTAAGTATACATATTTTAGTATATAACACAAACATGAAAAATAATTAGAAATATACCATTTAATATCAAAATAGTTTTAAAAAATTAAACTTAAATCATAAAAAAATTACATTATATTCTCTTACAATTAAAATACTGACGAAGTTTTCATATTTTTAAAGAAATAGCTTGATGAATCTGAAAATGCGCCAAAGTTTCGTGTTTGCTGAGCACGATAATTGAGAACTGCCGTAGTATAAAAATTGTAAATAGCATAAACAATGGTCTATATAGCATATGCAACATATTCAGATAGCGTAAGACAATGGGGGGAAAATTATCAGAATTTTATGTTTAAAGAGTTAACTATTTTAAAATTATAAAATGTACCTTTATGCTTAAATACTTTATTTTCATAAGTCAAATTAAAAATTTATGTAAGTATGCGTTTATACCTGTTATGTCATTTTATTATTGTGTTATGAATTATATCGCATAAACTTTTTGCACTTTTTCAAAAACTTTAAAATAGTTTGTACCAATATTCGTACTTTGTTTTAAAAAAAATTCATTTTGAAACATCAGTAAATCGATAGATTGAATCTTGACGAAAAATCTTTATCAGACTGTTTAAAGGAACATGAGAGATAATTGCTAAAAACAGGCATTTATAAATGTAATCTAAAAAATAATTTGTTAATTTGTCTCAACTTCCTAAATTCAGATAACTGTCACAGCCTCTTTATTTCTGTTATCAGTATCCGGAACATTTTTTTTAGGATGCAACATTTTAAAATTGCACACATGATTTAAGTCTAAAATGTCATGCTTTTGAATATCGCAGTAAATCTTTTAACCCTTCACGACGGGAGCCTTTTACGAAATTTTTAATGTTTGTCTCCGGTTCACCGGTTTTTAAAAACAGAAATTCGTGCCTTATCAAACAGAGAAATTATAAGGCAAATTTTACTGTAAAATTTTACTGTTGGGAATAAACAAGGTTTTGCGACACGTATACAGTGATGCAAGCACTGCGCAACAAATGTCTGATTTACAACACAAAAGTTTAGCAGCATTTTGTCATAATACATCTCACAAGGAAGGTCTCCATACTGGGCATACTCAGATTTTTTTGAAAAAAAAATTACTAATTAAACTACTCATGTATGCAATAAAGGATCAGTGAAAATTAGCGGCGGAATTGCATTAGGAAACATGTAAACAAAATAGTTTCGAATATTTGGCGTGAAAAGACGAAAGTGTCACACGATTTGGCGAGCAATACTTTTCCCCGCCAAAAGCAAACGATTTTAATGAAACTGAAAACTTTTGGATTTTTAGAATCCGTGTAAATGAATTTAAACATAAACAATGAGCGAGTTTAATATATTGTATACATATAAATACATTAAATTGCATATATTTATTATTTGTTGCTGTAGTTTAATTTACCTCTGGAAAAAATATTTTTATATATAACAAATTCTTATTCAGTAAAATTATTTTCATACATTTAAACATATTTAAAAATAAAAGACAGGTGTTTCCATAGTAACAAAATGAGTTGACAATGCTCAACTGGACTTTGAACTAGAATTGATTTTAATGAATTTAAATTTGAAATATGTTTTAAATCTCAAATTTTGATGGTTAAATTTGAATAGAAATACATATAAATATTAATATAACGAAATTATACTTAAAACAAACTAAAGCTGACAAAACAAAAGTTAAGTTATCTAAACATGTTGAACATGAAACTTTTCCTTTAAAATGCATTTGACATTAAAAAAAAAAAAAATTCTTGAATTTGCTTTTCATCGCCACCGATGATAAATCGCCAAATAACGAAATTTTCATTATTTTTTTACGGACAGGGTAAGGAAGTTCCGCCTTTTTTTTTTTTTTTTTATCCTCGTATATATCCCGATATCATATATCCTCATGAGAAGAACATTCTGAAATTTTTTCAGATTTTTTGGAGTATGTCCGTATGGAGACCTTCCTTGTCAGAAATCTAAAAAAAAGCGAGAAACTTAAAATTTAGTGGTACCAATCGGTAATTTGTGGCGCGGCCCTTTCATCCTTTGCGTAAAGATGTTGATAGTCCCCTAGGGATTAATTTAATACAAAAATATACTTAAGACTGCCTAGCATTTAAAACAAGTAAATGTTGCAGAGCATTATTGATTTAGTATATGAACTTGTATGCAAAAATAAATATATAACCCTGAAATGTGCATTTTTATTCTTTAATACCGAATAACCAACTTTCGTCACAGGATACTCTAGAAGGCAATTTCTTTAATAGCAATTTTTTCCCCACAAAAAAGCATAATGTAAGATCAACTATTCGATGAAAAAATAAAAAAGTTGCAAATCAAAAGAACACTCCTATAGACTTAATATTAGCCTGCGAGTGTTTTCGCTCGACTGGTGCAGTCTTACGCATAACGCAATAATCACTCGTTTTAATTTTCATCTATTCAAATGAAAGTAGAATTTAACTTTCTTATTTAAGAAAAATTACTATGTTAATGAAACATTCTAAATCGACGACACAATTTAAATTTCAATATGTTAGACAATTATATAGTTGGAAAAAAAATAAACATTTAAAAAAACATTTTTTAAAACATTTTAATAAACGTTTTAAAAAATAAACATTTTGTACTCGACGAATCCTCTGCTTATTGACGAAAATACCTTTCAGTTATGAAATTTCAAAATAAATTCGGGAGGGACTTCAAATCTATTTAGCACGACAAGTACAAGGAACTAACATTGTCGCAAAATCTTGACTGAAGAGGTAAATTTTAAGTCGCGCGATTGAGAATGAAACAAGATTTTATATGAGGGAAATCTGGCTATTTAAATGGCTGAAAAACTACCCAAGGGACTTGAGCAAAAACCTAAACAAAAGCCAATCCCAAATGAGTAGAATCCTTATTACTGAAAGAGAACTTAAAATTATCCATGGGAAATTACTAACCGAATAAAATTTCAGATAATATATTGCAATGCAAATTATATGAAATTTGGCATGTCTGATTAAATTCTGTTGATCTGAAATATGCTGTCGGCATTTTGCCTGTTATAAATGAAATTTTGTCCAAACTTCAATATGATGACTGTCTCATAAGGATAATTTGTGCATATAAATTAAAAGTAACAATTCCCAATAAATTTATATTTATGTATAATTATTTATAGAAAAATTGGTAAGAATATTTACCTTTCCTACCAAGGGCTGAATAATCGAGGGAAAAAATGAAAACGAAAGGATGGAAAATAGTGAGCAGTTTCGTTGAAAAACAAAATATTCATTCACGTATATTTCCTCGCGCTATAGAATCAAGAAAACATTTTCAATTTCTGTTTAACTGAAACACCAAACACATCCGATACGAATAACTGAAAAACCTATTGCAAAATAAAAGTATTTTCCACTAAAAAAAAAAGCGGAGTACTATTCAATTTTAAATCCACTTTTGTAAACACATTCCAAGCACGAAATATTTTCCCCTCAAGAAAAAAAGGGTGAAAAAACACCTGTATTACTATTTTTCACACGTATGTGACATCTAGAACCCACAGGCTAATAGATACTGCTGAAAAAAAAAAGGAATTTAAGCAAACTTCATTTTTCTATTGTAATAAATATTTTTTCTTTTTTAAGAGTTCTGGCAAGTTTTTATATCTCTCTACCTACTGATGTATACATCATTTTCTTTTAGCCAGTGGGTAGGGTCCAGTATGTTCCACTCTTGCCAATTAGTAAACTTGAACTTGTAGAATACCCATTTCCTTTCGTTTCGCAAGATGCTTTCTTTTGGTTTCGAAAACAGAAGCTTTAAAAGAACCGGTCCGCAGAAAAGTTCAATAATCACATGGTATGATTCAAAAGCATTCCATGGTTGAACTTTACATTAAAATTATGAGGTCGTACAGAACTTTCGGAACCATCTTAAAACTATTTTTAGTAAAGAAACTGATCAAACCCTTCATTCAAAATCTAGTATTTTGAGGTGTGTATACACGTGTCACTGAGAGAAACACGTGTAACTCGTCAGCGAACTCTAACTGGTTTCCCTTTCCATGGGAAATATTTAAGATAGTCGAGAACAGAATTATAAAGCATTAATTTTTAATATCTTGCTTAGACATTTAATTTTCTTAGTACTCGTGCTATTCATGCACAAGACAGTAATCAGATGAGACAGGGGGGGGGGGGGGGGGTGCGGAACCTCTTAGCAACTCCTTGGAAGGCCTCCCTCTAGAGTTCAAAATTTTAAAATAGTATCTATATTACATTTTAAAATATTTAAATATTAGTTAATAAAAAGTTTGAAATGGGTGGGGGTAAATATGCTCCAAAATCAGCTCTTTGCTTTTATGTATATTATTCAAGTTTAAAAAGAAAAAAAAATCTAATGCATATTTGTCACCACGTTCATCTTGGTAAACTTTCATTTACTAAAAATATTTAAGTGGTAACATTTTCAGAATTATGCATGTCTCTAACTCTTAAAAGCTTTCCTTTTCTTTAGTCCCTAAAATGTGCTCTAAATTTGATTAATCTTTGAAACCATATTTAACTATATTCGAAATAAATATCATTTCAGTTTCTAACCAATCTCAACTTACCAATAGGATAACTCATTTGAGTAAAAAAAAATGACAACTCAAAAAATTGCATACTTCGATGAAACAGGAAAAATAAGGTATACGAAACACCGCTATATTATGCTATATGTCCATTTGTAATCACAGAAAGGAGGACATTGCAAGGGGAATAAAATAACTCAATCCTTTATGCCTCTTGCGTCTATTAAGGGTTTTATGATTTTATGCACGCTTTTAGGGCTGCATACAGAGCTATGTCCTGTAATTTAATATTCCAGTAAAAAAGAGTTATTCGAGAATTCCGTGAAATACTCAGGGCCTGGATACCAAATATGTCTCCAGGGCTCTTTCGATTTCTGTACACTCCGATTGGTTAGTTTTCTTAACAGATTACACATTTATTCAAAAGTAGAGATCCCGATTATACGTTTGAGTATACGAAATACGTACCGGGTGTCCCAAAAATGACTGATGGATTTTAAAATTCAATAACTTGCAAACGGTGACAGCTATTAAAAAAAATTTTGCAGGAGGGTTATGTATAATGTCGAGTTTTTTTACCGTAATTTTTTATTTTAGTTCGCATCTCAAACAATAGGTGGCGCTGACGGCGATTGAAGGCCAGGTCGACGCTCCACTCAGCACTGATCACCTGGCCTTCAATCGCCGTCAGCGCCACCTATTGTTTGAGATGTGAACTAAAAAGTTACGGTAAAAAACTCCTGACATTATACATAACCCTCCTGCAAAAAATTTTTTAAGTAGCTGTCATCGTTTGCAAGTTATTGAATTTTAAAATCCATCAGTCATTTTTGGGACACCCGATATTTGCTATACGTATAATTCGGCATCGGCAGTTATACATATTACAGCATATACGGTATATCGTATATACGGATTTTACCCAAGCGGTTAAACGTATAAACGTTTAAACGTTTTTCGTTCAATGTATGAAATTTGATGTTTCAATATTTTGCGGATTAGAGACATTGAGAAATATCCGGTAGAGTATCCCCATCGCGATTCTTTGTTCAAAGAACTACGATGTGTTTAACTACTACTTGTTATGCAGGTACTTAAAAAAATCTGAATACTTCCTGAGTTTAGATTTTTTTCCCAAAAACTAAGTTATTATAAAATATCATATTGGTTGTGGGTAGAATCAAACTAATCTTTGGAAAATCTGCGACGCAATACTTAGTTTTTTATATTTTCTTTTATCTTTAGAAGAATGTACTAATAATGCTAGAAACGTGAAAATTTGAAATAGAATTCATGCTAGGGTAAGCGTCAATAACGCCTAAAAAATTCAGGGCGATCCGATCATATGTACGAGAGTAGAGCGCGGACAGACAAACCGAAATCAAACACTTCAACTTTGTTAGAAAGTGTTAAAAATGGAATATTTTGTCAAGTTCAGCAATGACGCTGAAAAAAATCTAATAGTGAAAAGTCCAATATGAATGTATCGTAGAATTTACCCTGCGTCTGAAAAATTTGCTTTTTTACACTTCATTTTTCTTAAATCCTATTTTTTGAAATTTTCATGAGTATAAATTTGCCTTAAAGTATTATTCTTTGCTATAAAATGCATTATTTTTAATAAGTCTTTTTTTAAAGAAATTGATAACAATGATTCTGAAAATAGAATATCAAAATTAATCTTTCAGCAAGTGTACTAACGTAAATTTTACGACAAATGTGGTTATATTTTAACATTTTCCGACAAAGTTGAAAAGTGTTTACGCTTTCGGTTTGTCTGGCCGTCTGACGGCGTTCTAACTCTCGTAAATACAGTCCGATTGCCAGGAAGTTTTTAGATGTTATTGACGATTACCCTGGCACGAATCCTACTTAAAATTAAGTTTCTACGATGATTAGATTATTTACAGGGATAGTCAAAAGTTTATCGTTACATTACGGCCTATGGGGAAAAATAGTTTCAAATGAATTAAAGGTGTTACACCCTGTCAAACATATTCAAATTTATAAGCATTTGCGAACTGCACTAAAATATGCATTCTGTAAAATATGCAATAAAAATAGTTATTGTTCACTTGCAGGGCCACACAAAAGAATTCCAATACACAGTAATAAAGGGGGTATAGTTTGCGACATTTTAATTATGTTAAACGATTTCATGTATAATAAAATTTATATACATCGCTGAGACTTAATATTTCACGTACAACATGAAATGCAAAGCATTTACAGGGTCACAAAAAATTTCAAATAGTATATTCTATCTAAAGTACTGTATATTATATAGTACGATGGCTGCTGGATGGATGAAATGCATTTTTAAATACAATATGAGCTTTTAAATTTCACTAAATATGTGCATATTATATGGTGTGTATAAATGCTATAACTGATGTACTGGGTTACACTAAAGAGCTCGTTAATACTGAATATGAGCGTCATTTACTTAAAAGGTTTTTAAAATAAGATATGCATTTTTACGTTGAATATGCTTTCAGTTTACTAAGTAATATTTGTAGAATATAGATAAAATGATATACAGGGTCACGCAAAGAATTAACAACATGGGTGACAGTTACTGGAAATGTGATTTAAGTAGTTTGAAGAGTTTTTGTTCGAACTAAATTTTAGCAAAATACTGGAGTCTAATAAAGGTATTCGGTAAACTACAGGGCTTAACAAAAGTATCCAAGTATGTTTCCATCTATTAGTATAAATTGCTGAAAGAGAAATTTAAACCAGTTAGGCGTTTTTTTGTTCAACTAATTTTTCCCATTATATAGAATATTGATATCAACCGACAGATCAAATAAAGGGCTGTCCTAAAGTATAGAGTACATATTTGGATACTGACAGTAACACCTTATTTCTCTAAATAACGAAGTGTTGAAAAGATTTCAGGAAGTGTTGAAAAGTTTTATAATCTATGGTAAACACATGATTTTTTAAAAATTATTTTACAGTTTGTTTACACAACGTACACTTGCTGCAAAAGTATAGACTCCAAAATGGGATTGAGTTATGGCTGCCATTATATTTGGTTTTTATGACTATCACCTAAAGTACCACATAATGAACTGAAAATTAAGCCACCAAATAGTAGTGTTCGCAAAATGACCATTGATTCTTCCACAGCCCTAAACATTTTTTTCATTTCCTGAAAAAAAATTCAGTTATGCCCCTCTTGAAGCAAATGTGCAATGAGACTCCGAAAATTCAAAGTTTCATGTTTCTACACAATTTCGCAGGAAAAAAAAAAGATCTTGAGCTAATTATTTTATCCAAGATCATTCAAATTTAAGAACTATGTTAAAATATTCGGTAAAATTTAATTCAAATAAAAAGGAAGGGAAAAAAAAACTTAAGCCAAATTTTGATTAGAACTGATCACTGTTTGAAAAGATTGTATTCAAATATTCATCTTCATTACCATACCAGAAATTCTTTTCCTTTAATGTCATTTAACTGAGGTTGAACCCGTTAATACCATCATCAGTTTCATTAATTTTCCTTCATCTGTCTTAAAAGACTGAAATATTTCCAAGCAAATTAGTAAGCAATCGGTGTCACGTTTATGTTTAAAATGTCACTATTATCACATTAAATTCATATTAATTTTTAGTACTTCCTGAATCACAAAAAATTATTAGCGACCTCACCAAATAAGCTTTCAAAAGAAAAAAGAATGTTTCAAAAGAAAAGAATGTTTCCTTATGGCGTCATTAAAATAACATTAATATAATTAAGGAAGTTTATTTTAAAAAATGCTTTTAATAAAAATACCCTTCTATGCAAAATTTTTACATTTTCCAAAGTAATTTCTAGATTGTATTTTAGACTATTTTATTTAAATGATAAACTAATTACAGATTCAGTCTATATTTTAGACTTGCTCAACAGCAACTACTTGCGTTAATGATTGCATTTTTTAAAAGAAATTTAAATGCAGTCTAAAAAGAAGTGTCCAGTTAAAATAATGGTGTTGAGCTCACAGATTAATACTAATTGTATATTATACTCTTACTTCAGATAATCCTGCCTGTCGAAAGAAATAAAAAAAATCCCTTTTAGCTAAATTAAGTTTAGAGAGGGAGATTAGCTCCATTTCGCAACTTGATAATTAAGTCATGAACTTCTTAATCTAATCAAGAAAGTGCCTTATCAGAATAAACCGGTAAATCAAATTTGAAGCACATCTGATGATTCTCCATTAAATTCCATTTATCTAAATTATGGGGGAGGGGATCGGCTCCCACCTTCATACTTCACCAATGAACGCCTAAAACTAATCAGGGAAGCGCCTTATAAGAATGAACCTATATCCAAAATTTGAAGCAAATCAGACATTTTTATTAAGAGTTATCGCGTTGCGTACATACATGCAAAACTTGCCAGTACAATTAACTCTCAGGCTTTTATAGTCCGAGCTAATTAAAAAGAAACCTTAAATTCCAGTCATCCATTTCTTCTAACAAAAATTGTAGGTAGTGTAACAGTTTCACGTTTCTCTTAAGATATTTTAAAAAACACAGAAATAAATTTTTCATTTGTAGTTAGCAATGCCATGAAGAAAAAGTGTAGACTGTTTTACTGTCAAATTTTTAAATTCATTATTTGAAGATTTACACTGTCTTTATAACCAGTTTATCGCAATTGATAATTTTATTATCTGTTTCACAGGAAAACTGTCTGAAAAAAAAGTACAAATTTTTATTACGGTATTAAGTTTAAGATTACCGTTTAGGTAAGTTTCGTAACATGTATTTATGATGGCCAAGTAATTTACAAAAGCATTTCGATTACCTAGTTTAATTGATGTAATTAATTTTTAATTTTGACTTTTCAAACACGCTATAACTAGATTGAATTAGCATTAAAAAATGCGCATTTGTGTCACGATAGCTTCATTAAATTATTGCAAAATGATACAATTTTATAAGCAAAAGTTTAAGACTCAAAATTAACGTAAGGGAGACAATTTTTTTAATTGATCAATTTGAGTAAAATTAGCTTATGGTTATTTTGGAAATGAATATTAAAGACAACAGTGCCCATAGTGATTTGCAACAGTTTAATGCTAAGTGTTTATTCTGTTTGTGGTAATAATTTCATGAGCTTTCACGAGCTTAATATTTTCATTTCCATTTTCACTTCACGATTAAAAATCTTTTCGTAAATTAATCTTAATTTTACTTTAAACTATTACAGTCTTCAGAAAAAGGGAAAGCCACGCTACTGTTTCACTTTAACTCGTCATATCAACAAATCCTTTGAAATGAAAGTAACTGGAGGAAGAATTGCAGTTATGCTATCACGGAATAGAAAAATCCCATTTCGGAATGAAAGTTTGTTATGAATTAGCTTTTTTGTTTTTAAACACTAAATAGATGGGAATTTCTGCGATGCAGTTCTTTCTACTCAGATGGCAACTGTTACAGCTAAAATAAAAATAAATGCTCATGGGAAACACATTTAGCTTCGTTATCCAAACAACAAAATATCAAGAAGATCAGAACGGATGCGTGCATTCAGTTAGATATTTTATTAACTTTAAATACAAGAATGCATTATTTTACTCACGAACGTTTATCCGCAAAGAAAAGCACCGATAATTTTATAGTGTATATTTCTACTATTCAAACATTATGCAAATTATTCTTTGTCTAACAGTCTAAGTGATTGTCAATTTAACTGAATTATTCAGTTCAAAAACTATCTGGGTTATGCATTTCTTCCATATATCCGTTACCAAAAACTATATTTTTAGGCACTAAATATGATCAAAAACTTCTTATAAGCAATTAATCTAAGTTTTCATTAATAAAAATACATTAAATTATAAAATTAAAGAATATAGATCTTCTCGGATCATACAGATTATCATCAACGCAACAATGTTAACCAATTTAATTACGGAAAGTTTTAAAAAGTTTACACCCAGTAAAAAATGGGAGAATAAAGTTTTATTCTTAACCGATGATACCGGTCTCAGACCGCTGCTTTTGATTTTTACAGTTGAGCTTTTAAATTTTCAATTTAATACACTAATATCAGTTTAAATCTAATGATATTTCTGAATAGGAAAATTTAAATTATAGTCTAAGTTTAGTACGAAAACTATCATGAGTTAGAGCCTTTTATGCATCTTTCATTCAAGCGGTTTCAGAGACTGCCTCACAGCAGCTATATGAACATTTGTCAGCAGTTAGAGATTAACATTCAGCAGTAAACTTCCTTCTCATATTTACTGGGATAAAATATTTAAAATATTCTGTAAATATTTTATTAACATTGCTGCATGAAAGGCAATTCATTTGATTGGAGACAATTTAAATGTTTTAATTGTTTTATTAATAGAAACACTTGTCTTTGGAAAATCTTATGAATGAAATTGATTGTGATCATCTTTAATGCCTAAAAAGATAAATATTTCGTTAGCACTATGAGCATAAACCACTTAATCTTTGAATCCTTAATTCAGTGCTTATTTTTTAAAATGACCATTGCCTTAGCCTGCATATAGCGCTTCCCCATATATACACTGGTGTCCAAAAGTTGAGCATAATTGGTAAATAAGTAATTAAGTAATGAAAGAAATATAAATCGAAATGTGGTGAAGCTCCAGGTGTGTAAACAAAATAGTACGCGTCATATTTTCACGAAGAGTTTTCCCCGAAATCAAACAGGGGACCGTCAACAAATTGAAAAAGAACGAAGATCTTTTGGATAACCCTGCCAAAACTAATAAAAAAGTGTTCAAATTGCACATTATGATTAATTGGCTTATTTTAATGTACTGTGTTTATTTTTATAAGGATAGCATGTACACTCGTAGAGAAATTAAGGTTTTTATAAAAACAGTCCTAAGTTTTTTGCTTATAATTTGCAGAGTTATTATAAAATAATGTTCTTTTCTGAAAATATGACAAACATCATTGTACACAATACTCTGTCATCAGAATTTAAAAATAATAAAAATTGTATGAAAAATGAGTATGTTTAGTAAATTTTTCATTGCGCATGTGTCAACGATATCAAAATGTCATTTGCATATTGTGTTAGCTAAATGTATAGAGCAACTTCTGTAAAAGTTTCAAAAACATAGCTTGAAAATTCTGAAAATGGTCGCCTATAGAATCAACTCGAAATCCGTTATTCCTTAAGGAAGCAAAAAAAAAAAATCAGGGGTTTTACCTAAATTTAGTTGTACGTGCAATATTGTGTAGGCACTAAACAATGGAATATGGATACAGCCCCTCATCTTTTTGCTTTATTTAGGGAATAAAGGATTTTGATCTCATTCTATCAACGATAGTTTTCAAAATTTTTAAGCTATGTTTTTGAGACTGTCACAAAAGTTGCTCTATACATTTAACTAACATAACATGCAAATGAAATTTTAATAGCGTTCGCGCATGCGCAGTAAAAAATTTAGTAAACCTGCTCATTTGTCATACAATTTTTATTATTTTTTAATTCTGATGACAGGGTATTGTGTACAATGATGTTTGTCATTTTTTCAAAAAAGAACAATATTTTATATTGAGAACTCTGCAAATTATAAGCAAAAAACTTAGGACTGTTTTTATAAAAACCTTAATTTCTCTACGAGTATACATGCTATCCTTGTAAAAATTAACACAGTACATTACAATAAGCCAATTAATCATAAAGTGCAGTTTGAACACTTTTGCTACATTAGTTTTGACAGGGTTATCCAAAAGATCTTCGTTCTTTTTCAATTTGTTGACGGTCCCCTGTTCGATTTCGGGAAAACTCTTCGCGAAAATATGCGACGTGTACTATTTGGTTTACACACCTGGAGTTTCAGCACATTCCGATCCATATTTCTTTCATTACTTAAAAATAATTACCAATTATGCTTAACTTTTGGACACCAGTGTATATTATGTGTTGCGAACAAGTATGACTTTGCAAGCGAATTCTCTTGAGCTGTAGGTGTTATGACAAACCAGTAATATCCTTTCTCTTACCCTCCTCCCCTCCCTTTTTTTAATTAAGAGCAATTATAAAAAAAAAATGTATTTCATCATATTTTAAATTTGAAAGTTTCTCCGAAAACGTCAATGTTAATTTCTGGTATGAGACTTTTACCGATAATATATGGGTCAAGATCATGCATTTCAATTTTAAGTATTTAAAAAAAATGAAGATTCACGGATGCGATTTAAATAACTTTTTTTTCATTATTGTAATTTAGATTAAATGTAGTTGCTTAGAATCCAAAGAACTATTTAAAGATGTAATAACACTGAAAATCATTACCGTAAAATCCTGATTGTAACCCCCTCCCCTTTTCAAAAGCAAAAGTTAAATTTGAGTGGGAGGCTTATAAAAATTTTAAAAAGTCATTAAAAATCCAGTTTTAACAATTTAGAAGCAATGTAAATTCAGGAATGAGAATCTTCTAAAATTTGGCATGTTTCCGATTTCTAAAAAAATATTGACTAAATGCTTCTTTCCTAAAATATCCCCCCCCCCCCTCCAAAATACTAAGCAAAATTTTTTTTTTCAAATCTGCTTAGTCATTTTACTGTGACAATATCTAATCTAAACCTCTCTCCTCCCTCCCTCCCTCAAAAGCTGCTTCTCCTTTGCCTCCCCCTTTTCTGGTATCAAACAGGCAACAGGCATAATTTAATCTATAAAACTAATTTTATATTTCTTTTCTGACCTATTTAACACACTGTAGCAACAAATACATCACCTAAATTATCTTCTCAAAATTTCCCCTCCCCAGCCCGGTCGAAACCCCACTAAAAATAATCTTAAGATTATCTGTAGAAATCTTCACTTTCTTCAGATATTTTATAGAAATCTAAAGAATTTTTACAGGCTTAGTTTCACCATCGAAATATCTGCAGAATTTTCTAAGATAATCTTACAAACTCATATTACTCATCATACAAATTACTTATCTGCAGAATGGGCCAAATAACTACAGATTTTCGAACCAATTACCCACAGATTATTTTTAGTGGAGAACCTTCAGCTCAAGTACGTCACTCCCCACCCTCTGCTCCTCATTCACAGCGAAAGAAAATTTTCGGCAGTGAGATTTTGTTTTAAAAACATTTAAATAACCATCCAAGTTATTTCCCATCCTCCCTCGAAAAAAAATTTTTTTTCGTTGCACCACTCCCCAAACACATAGTATAAAATCTTATTTTTTCTCTAAACATAAAATATAGATGGGATTTGGGAGAACAACCAAATTGCAGAAATTAAAAATTTTTGCTTTTCTTCCCCCTTATTAAGAACACACACGCCTTCTTTATGGAAAAAGATGGAGCACAAATTAAGATTTTCGATGAGTGAGACTTACAAGAGTTTAAGTAGATTAGGTTTCAGATAAATCTTGCAAAAAATAAAAACAGGATAAAAATTTTGAATATAAACTTGACAGTAAAGTTTATCATATGTTACTTAAAATTATGTGAAATATTGTAAATTATGACCACGTGATGTCAATAGACATGACAATTTGAAGCATTTCTTTTGAAAGAACTAATTTTGAGCCATACTCTAAAATTCATGTGATTTATTCTACATAATGCAAACTTTCATTATTTGCAAGTATTGATAGCAACATTCATTGTTTATCCTTTTAGAAAGCACAGATATAATCCTATGATCTGATCACTCTACAATTATTAAAAACAATGAAGGCAAATAGCCACACACAAATCAAACCCCCCATTTTTGACTTTGTACGAAATGGTTATAAAAGTTTATATTAACATTCAAGTGGTATTGTTCTGGCATTTGATAAGTTTGTAGAAAATTTTATTCTGCCCACGGACAGAACACAAAAATTAGTGACAATAAATTAAGGAAAATTTTTTGCTAAAAGAAAGAATATACTATTGAACAGCGGAAAAAATCTCTTATGCATATTAAAATGCTAACTTGATAGTTAACTTAAAATGGGAATATTTTTACCTATAAGACTAGAATGACGATCCACAGACATGAGATCACAGTCTGGACTTTTAACAATTTTTCAAATCAAGAAAACATGTTTTCGTATCTAAAAAAAAGGGACTTTTTACTCCTTTCGTTTGAATTTTGCGTTAAAATTATGCTGAATAAACACAAATTGATGGCGACTTTTTTTTTTTCTGTTAATAATGACCCTATTATGTATGGCTTGTTTACAACTTGCAAGACGACGTCTTTACGTTCAAGGGCGTTAACGAAAAATTAACAGTTATTACTACTTGTCTGAAATGCCTTGTCATCATAAAAATAAAAAAACACCTTGAATACAAATGTCTCATACGGAACCTTCTCTCCTTTTGTATTAGTCTTTAATTAAATTTTGTCTTATTTTCTCGATATTTTTCATGCCCGTTAAAGTCAAATATAAGAATCGAGGAACTAGTTTTGATTGAATACAACAGAAGCTTCCATGAAAGGAGTGAAGTCTTAATTGCGATGTGCTGGCTATTTTTCTGTTAACGACAAAGATCACTATTCAAAAACATAGTATCATGAACTCCATTAACCCTTTCCGGCGCAAGCAAATTCTATTAGTAAAATGAGAAATTGTCGATTGACACCGGAATTTATAAAGGACTTGTCTAGATATTACGAATTCCTTAATTTAAGCTTTCATTGTAAAAGCAAAATTATATTAAAATATTACTGGTGCCGTTTGCAAGTTTGGAATTAAAATTAGGTGTTGCCGGCCCGGAAGCATTTTCAGAAAGAATCACGTTTTGAGCATCTTATCGCCAGAACAACGACTGGCGCGGAGATGAAGTCAATGCTACGCACCCTTTCTTGTTTGTAGCGTCAAACGCCTAGCGAATAGCAACCCTTCCTTCTGCAAAGAGATCGCGCTTATTGTTCATTTGTTTTTCCGTATATGTTATCAAGCTAAGACTATAATATGAGGAAATGTTATTCACCGTTGTTTACGATTAAAACAATTTAAAACAAAAGAGCTTTTTCCGATTAAAATGCTTTAAATTTCACAGAACATCTAAAGTTTTTTTTTTTTTTTTTTCCCTCAATTCAAAAATATTATTTCCTTAACTCGCTATGTTCGAAGAAATTGAAAAGTTAATTAAAAACAGAAGTAAAGATTAGCTTGTAATAACTATAATTCTATTAATCATATGTTTATGACGCATTTGAACTTAGTTTATTTTGTGTTTGGCGATGCAGCTAGCTGAACTTTCTCGCTTTCGCCAACTCGCCAAGGCTGGTGCTCAAAACGCGATTCTTTCTGAAAATGCGGCCCGCAAACACTGCGCAAGAAAGGGTTAACACACACTGGGACTGCCACAGTGCAAAAATTTGTTCTTTAATGAAACAATCTTAAATTCCAGAAAGTTTCCGAAGAGGTTATCATCGGGCAATTTTGAAATAATTAGTTTACATTTTTCCTTATAACTATAATTGTAGCGGTAACTGAGAAGGAAAAGTTATCAGGGAACAAATTTATACTGTAAAAAAAAAAAAAAAAAAAAAAAAAAAAAATTTACACTTTTTTTTTTTTTTTTTTTTTTTTACAGAAGAAAATTGTTTCAGAGAAAAACGGATTTTAACTGTAAAAAATGTTGGATTTTGTAATTTTTACTGAAAAAATCTACAAGAAAAACACTAATTTACAAAAAAAAAAATCCAATTTTTTTTCTAAACCGTTTTAAAGTGACAGATACAATAAAACTTACTCTAATGTCAGTATGAGATTACACAAATGTATAAATAGTACATTTTATTAACTTCAGGAAACACTTTTAAAAGAAATATTTTCTAAGATAACATTTCTAAATTATTGAATTTTCATTAAAAAAAAAAATCTCAATACGTTTAGCGAATGCAGACTGTATCAGAGACCGAATTTACGCAGATACAGATTAGTTTTGTTGAATTTTTGCAGAACAAAAGTGTTTGTGCGATCTATTTAATAATTCTGCAAACCCAAGAAAGTTAAAGTTTCATTAGAATATGTTTAACAAGTTCATAAATTCATCTTATATCACTTCATTATTACTTGTATTGAAGTACTTTAGTAAGACTTAAATATACGAAATGATTCATTTGATTTACGTAACAGTTCCTAATCAGAATTGTTGAAAAATGGCAACTTCTTTTTATAGAACAACAAATTAAAGACAAAATTAGTCATCTATTGAGCTCCTATAATTAAGTATTGTACATAGAAAACAATCTTGGACATAACAGATGACACAGTCTACCTCTTAATTTGAATGATTCACATAATTTTATTTCAATCATTACATGGGTGATTCTACGATAAGAGGTTCAAAAACCGAATTGGGCCAAAAAGAAAAATTTGAGTTTGATCAAAAACCTTTAAATTATGATTTTTGCCCCGTTTTACTTTTTCATATAAGGGCAAGTCACTTTATACATATAACTTTTTCTGGTCAGTGACTCGCTGCCCTGCAGTTACCTTGCCAGGGGGACATACGGCAGGGGAGAGACATTTTCATGTAAATTCAATTTTTTTAACTGACTGAATTAATTTTTAGGTTAATTGTGTATTTCACTTTATTACTGTATTGTTTAATTAGGGCAGTAAATGCAATTGAATTAAATGAATAATATAAGTTTTATGACTTACCAGATGAGATACACGATCACCGTGCGAAACCACTACACTGCACGGTCGCGTCGCAACAACTAAAAATGACGACGCTTAAAAAGCTTGCGTGTTTAGTATTGCTAACCTCAAGCCGATAGATGTCCTTAACACTAGAACGCCGGGAAGGTGTCAATTTGACACTGATCACTGAACTAATTGTCGATTCCACCCAGAAAAATTTTCAAGTAGTAAGTTATATATCAGTTGCAGTAAAATGAGCTCAACAAACAAACTAAATTATTTCAAATTATTTTTCTGGTTTTAAATATATTTTATAAAACTTACGTAAAATTCACCGGCGTTCTAGTGTTAAACGCCACTTCCGATATAGCCATCCTTGAATTTATATTTGTTTCAGCGGAACGAAATTTGACAGGATATATACACAAAAAAAGCGGGACAAAAGTTAATTTTAAAATTATATGAAATTAACAAAATTATTTTATTTTTTATTTTATAATACGTAAGTATAATTACTTAATTTCCAATTAAACATACTTTAGTGATGGAAAACATATATATTGTTTGAAAGTTAAAATGAAACCGGCAAGGGGACATGCCAGTGGAGAGACTTTAGATTTTGTAAAAAATTTCAGAAAAATGTTTTAATTAGGCATTCAATCGTTATGTTATTTAGTAAAGTATATTAAGATGATGCGATTCATTGCAAAAAATAGCAACATAGAAAAAAAAAATCTTTTAAACGAATTGCCGTACAAATTACCTCTTATCGTAGAATCACCCACATGTATTTTCTAGCTTAACAAAAGTCCACTAGTCTGTGAAAAGAATTTCAATTTAAATAAATTTGCGGTGAAAGAAATTTACCCGTAACAAATTAATTTTATGTGTGAAAATTAGAGTTTCATTGAAGCAATTTTAAAAATGGATAAAATTATTTTATTCTGGCTCTAATTCAAATAACCTGCTATTTTGAGAGAATTCGTATGAAGCATGTATCATGGCACTATATATAAGTAACATTGATAGAACTCTGATACATAAAATACTTTTAGGTAGTGGCTATTATTAATGAACAAAATTGTTAGCAAATGTAATACACTTGTAGTGACAGCAGCAAGCAATGCACTTATTCGACAAAACATTTTGAACATCGAAAGCCTGTCACAGATAACACATTACCAACAAGATTGCTTCTCACCTCTTATTGCCTTTTTCGCAAGTTCTTTCACCAAGAAACGAGCTATCGGAAATAAAATATTCGTAAGAAAAGCTATTTTGTGTTTGTTAAGAAATCCATTGCTTTATGTTATGCCGTGACCAACTTAAAAAAAATTTTATATCTTTTAAAAAGCAGCTTCAGAATTGAAAAATAAATTCTACAATAACATTTTAAAGATCAATATTGATCCAAACAAAATCTTCCTCCTCTTTCACAAGATGAAAAGCTTCTAAAAACATGCAAGGCAGCACATTCAAAAATGTTCGCGATTCCTACAACATTTCAAGATGCCAAAGCTCACTGAAAAAACAAATCAACATGTAGTTCAGAATGTCCCTTCTAATCGCCAATTAATAGTCTATTCCTAAACCGTTTTAGAGTTGTAGTTCCACCTGCAAAAAACATTGCAAATGTTGATCATGATAAGAATTCAGTTTACCTCACAAATTTAAAAAAAGTAAAAATTTTTTTATACAGTTCCCTGAAGTTATATTTAGTAAAAAAGTACTTTCATCTTGTTCCGAAATGTGAAATAATTTCTCTGCGACCAAAATTTACCAGGGTTGGGTTTTTGCCGGCAGAAACAAGTGGCAGAAAGTGGTTTTAACCGGTAGAAACTGGCAACAACTGGCAGAAACTGGCATAAATGCATTTCAAGACAATCTGAGACTTTTTTAGTAGTATTCAATTGCTTATACGTTTTATTCATGATAAATAACAAATAATTTCGATTAAACATAAAGTAAAAAACATGATTGTTCTATTGCTCATAAAATTTACTTAGCTTTATTTAATGATGGAAATATCATTTAAGCTCACAAATGCAAAATTCAAATCTCATTTAATGCAGTATTAGCTTTTAAGCTAGCTTATTTTTTTAACTAAATTCTTTATATATCATATACATGTGTGAATTATGAATCATTGCAGGTTAAAGTTCTTATTAGTATTACTTCTTAGTTTCTGCCAGTTTTTGCCACTTACTGGCAGAAACTTGCCAACCCTGAAATTTACAAGTCATATTTTGGTTTTTGTACCTTTTTTTTTCTTTAAGGACATAGAAAAGTTAGGATTTAGTTAAATTTCTGTTTTAAAGTCATAACGTTGAAAATACTTAACATTTAAAATATAATCGGCAAGTTTTGGTCGCAGAGTTTTTTTTTTTTTTAACTGCCATGTTTTGAAGCATGGTGGAAGTTTTTCTGAATATAAATTACAGGATGCAAAAATCGCATAACTTTCGAAAATCTTTAAAAACAGTCATGCAAGTCAATTTAAGCATGAACAATATTTGAAATACTTTGAAGGTAAAAGAAACCTAAAATTAATGGGTTAATAATTAAGTATTTGTCAATGATTAGGGACGCTATTATTCTATAGATTCTTATGTTTGTTAGTATGTAGCAGCAAGTCTTTTACAGGGACATTCAAAAGAATTGTTACATTTCGGCTTATATGAAAAAAATCATTTGCAGTGGTTTTTAATGTTTCACAATTTTAAACTCATTGATATTTAGATAAAGTTGTGGAAGTATTCTATAAGATGCTTGCTATAGAATATGGTACGGAGAGCATTCATTGTTCATTTACACGGATACTCAAAATAAGTCCCCATTACGGTCAACGGAGCAAAATCATTTGTGGTGTATTTTATTCATGCTATATATAGTTGAATTTATAACTTTGAAATGCAGTGCGAGATATTTACTATAGAATATCATGTACATAGCGTTCATCATTAATATACAGGGATACACGAGATAATTGTTAAAGTACTATATGAACAATAATGATGGAAGACAGTTTTCCGTTGTGGCACTTTTTTTTTTTTTGGTGGGGGGGGGGGGCATATTTTTTAATATAATTCTACTGATCATACATAGGGCTGCATAAAAATTTGAAGCACGTTTTCGTTTATTAATGGAAATTGCTGAAGTGGAATTTAACCTTAATATTATTTCTAACTGAGCTAAATTTTAGCATACTATGTTATTTGGTAAATCTATAGTCCGTAAAAGGGTTGCACAATTCATAGTTTCTTTAGTCTTTCGATAATAACTGATGAAATTGAGTTTTTAGATGTTTTACAAAGTTTATTTAGCTAACCTTCCCCCCCCCCCCCCTCTTATTAACCTGCGAAGTTTTATTATTGTATGTAAATGTTTTCGAAAGTTTCATCCATGGTTTTACGTTTTTTTAAGAAAATCTTTTAAATAGTTTAACTTAAAAAGATCCAGAAATGTTTCTGATTAATCCAAATATTTAATGTTTTTCTTTAAAAATAGAACATTTTGAAAATCGTGAAATTTATATGTGCCGTTTTTTTCTCGGGGGGTGGGGGTAGTCTTGCACATAATGAATATCGTGTACTTTTAGAGTAAGATATTAGGGAAAAGATACATTTATATTAATATGCATTTATTTACCTAATGTACACCAAGGAATTTGAAACGTTTACTTTTTTCTAAAGACACCCTCCCCCCGAAGTTATCGCCAAAGTATAAAAAATAGTGTTAAATTTGTTTTCTCATATTGATTATAATGAATATTTTGCACTTTTGGATTAGAATGAAGTTAAATATACGGTATATTGATAACTGATCTAAATATTATTTGTAAATTCTTTTACTTTAACTGAAAATATGGTTTTTTTTTGGAGGGGGGGGAGGGAGGGAAGAGGTTCCCCAAAGGAAAGGTAGGACTCCACTTCAGGTAGAACGTGTCCTGTTGAGGTGGAAACCCCCTTTGCCTGAAAAAATGCAAAGTATTACTAGAATGCAATCCAGTCGACAAGGGTAAGAAAAACCCGTAATTCAGATTCTAGAAAGTACTACCTGCCCCTGGCACTTGGTTTAGGTAAATACGAACACTGCCCGATTCATATGATAAACAGAGGGGGGGAAAAAGACACCTCCCCCCAATACCCTGAATACTTGTTCTGCCTTCAGAAGTTGCATTCTTAAGGGGGTATCGAAAGTAATGCAAGCTGGTGATTTCTCTAAAACGAGATTGGCATGAAAAATAAAATTAGGAGTCAACATAAGATAATTCTAAATTAAAACATCGGAATAACAAAACCAGACGGGTTCTACAGTTCAGAGAAAACACTTCTAATATTATAAGAAATTTTTATTCCATGAACATTGCGCTACTAAGAAAAAGTTAAAAACGAAAAAAAAAAATTAAAACCTTGTGAAGATTATTTTAATACTACTTTTTTAAAAAAAGTTATGAATTTTTACATCAGAACAACAGCTTTAACATCACGTATAGAACTGATTTGTGCTTAAACCGTTTATCTTTAATTCATTTATCCATAATTTTGAATAGTTACCGACGTAATTATTCCAGAAGTCCAAGTTGGGGAAGGAAAATTATGAAAATCAAGAATTTATTTGAACACTACAGTTAAATTAAAGAATTCTTTACATAATATTTGTGTGGATATCTAAATATACATATTTTTAATGTTGTTAATTTAAGAATAATATTTCTATATTTTTTAAATAACTCGCTGATTTTTGAAAAATCTTACATTAAGAATAATAAAATTCTAGATTAAATTAATGAGGGGAGACGTTCAATTAAATTTTATTATTTATCATTTTAGTTTCAAATTCAATTTTAAGAATAAGCCCAAAAGGTCTGATAATGGTTTTGGATTTTTACCGTAACTAAAATCTTTTAAGTTCAATTATTTTCGAATATTCAGATGTCTAAATGTACTATTCAAAGTAAACAGGATCGTGGACCACAAAAGAAACTTCGCAAAGCGGTGAGTTTTTGGAACAGATAGTGGGGTTTTTGTTTTTTGGAAGGTATTTGGGGGGGGGGGGGGGTGAGATTAACGGAGAATAGAAATACGAAAATCCAAGATTTTTTTTTCAGAAGGTCGCGTGCAAGACAATTTTTAAATTCAACATGAGAAACGATACAGAAATTTAACAAATAGGACATTAACTTTTTCGGGTCCAATTTTTCTTCTTTAGTTTTTAGAAAAAATTACTTTTACATTAATAATATTAACACTAGTTATCCATGTAGATTAGTGCTTTATGAATATTTCATTGTCTGAAAAATTACAAATATTTATTTGCGTACGTTTCAATTAATATTCACATGATAATAGGCTAAGGAAGAATTTTTGGAGATGTTTAGAAAATATCGTATTACAATAAAATTTAACTTATTACAACTTTAATACATTTCAGCTTTATTGCACATAATTCTTTCAGGAAAGTAACTTACTTTAAATTTAATAAGTAAAATATGCGATTAAAATAGAAGAATCGCAAACGGTGCAAAGAGAATTAAGCGAATTATTACTAAACTTAAAGTCATATAGTAAATTCAGACAATTCTACTACATGTAAATAGAAGTTTCTTAAAACATAATATTTCATTAAATGACACGTACTATCAGTAGTACACCAGACCCGAAATGGTTAAAGTAAAAATACGCTTCTTCCGATTTTTAAATTTAAATAGTTTGCATTTTCATCAGATGGTGGGGGTCTGCCTCTTTTCCTTTTCAGATAATTTTAATACACGAGCATAAAGTAAGAAAAATTAAAAATTGGTCTTTCACGAGAGAAAGTGTCAGCCTTCGATGAAAAGCCCCTAGTTCCTTTTTATCTTATTTCAAATATTTTGAGAATTTTTATAATTTCTTTTTCAAAACAAAGGAAAAAAAATTGTATCTGAAAATTCAGATGGGGACACAAATGCCCTACTCCACCTCTCTTTGTAAACGTTTGCGATTAGATTTTATTAAATATTAGGACGAGTTTAGGGAGCATATTTTGGATACAAAATTCACTTATGAAAAATCAAAATTGCAAACAGATTTTTTTTTACTCCAATTTTATTAGTCTCTATTCTTTGAATTATTAACCTGTAAAATGAGTCACCTTTTGATCCATTGTGATGTATAGAATTATTAGGGTCCCTTTGGCTCATGACGTGGATTACGAATCAGTATTATAATAGAAGTTTGTAAATTGCAAAGGGTGTTTTTTCTTTATAAAAATTTAATCCCTACATCAAATTTAGTTATATGCAGATAGCTACCATCAATTTGAAAAGGATTTTAGAACTTTAAAAAGAGGTTTTCTTTGAAACATAGGTGCTAAATTTTGGGCAGTCTTGGAATCAAGCAAACATTCTAATAAAAATTCGTATTTAAAACACTCTGGAGTTGTGTGGTATTGCACACAACTCCAGTGTGGAGTTGATTTTGTGGAGGATCATTTATAATTTATAAATTAGAAATAAATTGTGTTACACGGAAGTTAAATTTGCGAATTGAATACAGCTATTAATATGTTAGAAATGCCTTATTAATTTCATTAGTTAGCAAATTTTACAAACGTATTCAATTAAAAGATTTTTCCCTCTTATGATTAATCCCGTACCGAAATATTAAATGTAGCGATGACAGAAAATATTCCGCTTTTAAGATTGTACAAATCACCCCCCCCCCTTCAAAAAAAACAAACAAATACAAACAATGAAAACTAAATGTAGTGAAACTATTTGCAAATGAAAGAAATGGGTAATGGTATAAGTATTGTTTTTGATGATATGCAATTTCAAATAAGTTAAATCCATCAAAAGTAAATATTTATATAAATTCATTCATTAATAAATTAACACAGGAGTATAAATTAAAATCTGGTGAAATTGTAAGATTCCTAGAACATCTAAACCTATGTTTATTATTAAAACTACCACTTAAATTGAAAGAGTCCGATATAGATAAATCACTTAGTCTAACGTGATTAATTAGAAGAATATTTTTTGGCAGCTGTCTAATGCTAATCAAATTAGTTTTGAAATCTGGATAGTACATTAGATTTAGTATTCTTAATATAGTTTTGGAAAATTTCATGATACAGCAAAATTTAAACACTCGTAATATATACTTTATTAAAGTAGGAACCAAGTTTTATTCAAAGTTAATTTACACAATACAACTTTAAATTGCAGACTGAAATTGCATGTATATTTTTGCTACAAATACGATACAGAAATAATTTATGTAACAATACTAGATATAAACATGCATAAAATCAGCCAATCTCTCTTTTAATGTAAAATGTTTTAATCTACATTGCTAAAAATCTAAAAACAAGAGTTTCTAACTGTTGCAAACTTACTTGAAAAGAAAATATCAAATAATTCAACAATTGAATGCAAAATTGAATTTGTTAGAATAAAATTCGTATCATTTAGTTTAAAAAAAATCAAACAATTATCAAAAATTTTAAACAGATCATAGCCTTATACGTATGGACATACGCAAGTCTCGATTTCAATATAATAAATCATGAAAATTCAGTAAAAAAATTAAAGTAAGGCTCTTTACAAAATAAGAAAGAAAGCATATGTACAATAAAATAAGGAAATTTTTCATTAAAAAAATTGTTTATTTTGTGAAAACAGTGACATAATAGAAATTTAAAATAACGAATTTTGATTAAATAAAATTTAAACGCAGATAAAATTACTATACTAAGCCGCACAAGTTAACTGAACTCGTGGACACATTTTTCAAACAAACATAACGTCTATATTTTATAGAAATTTCATTTATATGTCAAAAATTAGGAGTGAAGTATTCTCGGAATAATCAGTCGAGAAAGAAAAACTCACCACTCCCAAGAATCCAGCTGCTCCTGTGATGAGTAGAGATTTTCCATTGTAGAATTTAGCTATTTCACTGGGTTGAGCGGAAATTTCTTGCTGCGTTCGGGATGACATCTCAGAGAAGTTTCGTCCAGAATACCGCCCGGTTCAGTGTTATAAGAGCTCAGCAATTGTGAAAGCGCCCTCTCACAGTTCGCCCTTGGGAGAAAAAATTTCCAATCACTCTCCCTTTCTCGATAGATAAATAAATGCTTAGACATTTTAATGTTAATCACATAGATGCTGGAATTGTATGGGCTGTACAATTCCGATTCATGAAATAAAGTAACAGTTTTCATAATTATGAAGGGAAAGTAATTAACGCGAAAATTATCATGGAATGCAAAATGTGGCTATGATTAAATTGGTTTATATGCAGCATGTGTATTGAGCTGAGGAATAAACAGACCCATATTAAATTATCAGGCTATACTTGGTTTTCTGAACGACTTTTTTTTTTTTTTTTTTTTTTAAATAAGCAAAAGGATCTTTAAACATTTATACTAAAATAAGATTTAAAGTGATTAACTCCATATTTTAATAGCAAATCTTTTTTACATATTTTTATGTTATCGCATGTTTGACAAAATAAAAATATATATAGATTTTCCAAAAAGATTAAAAATTCTCCCAAAACATTTAAAAAATATGTGAATGGATAGAAAAGTAATTCAGAATTTTTATAACTACAGTAAGGTGATCATACATCCTCTAATTTCGCCGAAATTCGAAGATGGAAGTCACACAGTTTCGATTAACTAATTAAATTTTAAAAATTTGATAAATTTATGCCTTAAAAAAAGCTTGAAAGTTAAAGTTGTTAAAGTATGAAATTTTCATCTTAAATTTTATAAACTTAATCCTTTGGTTACGGATACGTCCAATGCGTACCTGGTTGAAAGTAAGCAGGTTTCATGCAGTCTTTTCCTTTGAACACTGATATTTCTGTATAGTAATATTTGACTTGTTAAATCTTCAAGTGAGCACGCTGTCGTAAATGTTGCGACAAACCTGATTTTCCTACAAATGGCACTGAAATTTAAATTCAAATTTTCCTATACATTATATGTATTATATAAATGTATAGTAATTATTTTAATTTATTAATACAGTTACAAATCTTACATTTTCATTAATGTAACTATTCCCTGCAAAATATACGCCACACATCTTGTTCGTATCACATTAAAAAGAGTGCTGAAAAAAAAAAAAATCGCAGCAATTTTTTTAAATTAATAACACGGATATTACAGTATCGAAATATTAGTATGAAAAAAGGTAAAAACTCTATAAATCCTGCTATATGGGGCTAATCCAAGGTCAAAGATTGTTTAGGTATTTCAATACTAGACACACTACACCCGATTACTGAAAAGCAGGGGAGTTTACTTATGTTTGAAAAGATAATTTGTCTAATTTGGTCCTTTTTAAAGTTAAAACTCGCTTCAATTTATGAATGAGAAAATCCGATATATTCGCTTATTCTAATCTCACGAGAAAAAACTTGCAATTGAAATCAGAAAAACTTGGGTATTCTATGCAAAAGACTAAAATATTTAAATGGAAACGCGAACTTCGAAAAGATCGCCGTCATTATTTAAGATTAGCTAGCGAGTGTCTCGCATGATTAGTAAGACAGACAATAGCAAACAATTGTTGAACCTATGGAGGCATCTTTACAAATTTCTAGTTTCCATTTCAATACTTAAAACGAACTTTTATAGGCTGAGATCGATACCAAAAAGCGATTTTCCAAATTTTGGTCGCGGTTATTTTCTTCAGTTCCTCAGGGATACTTTCGATACGATTTCGAAATAAAGTTTTTGCAGAAAAGAAAAAACAGAAAAGCAGGTGAGTAATCTTATATCGATATCCTATGGAAAAATATTTCTAAAATATTAAAAACAAGAATCTTTAATTTTGTGTTACTAGCAAAGGCTCTTAATTTTTGCAATCGCTTTTAGATTCATTGCTTTATATATATATTTTTTTTTTCAACCTCTTCTTTCATCTATATATTTGTGTAATATTTGTTATCTAACCTCTATTTAACGAATCTATTTTAAAACTTTAAAACTACGAATATTTAAGAATTTTCTTGTACAGTAACCCACAAATATCTAAATTAACATTCTATTTAAAAAACATTTTTTTAATGTCCAATTTCTCTCATTTTAAAAAACTTTTTGGACATTTCAAATTTGATCTTTCCTTTTACTCATTTTATATCGCTGAATGAACTTTAACAGACTTTACCAAAACTAGACTACTTACTACTCAGAAGTCAAACTAAATCTGCGATTTTTACCCAATTTCGTTTACAGAAACATGCAAGCAAAAAATATGCAACGTTTAACCTTATGATTACGACCAAAACAGTGAAAAAAATAAACAGGACAGGATAGTGAATTGGTCTTATAAACAGGAGTGAAAATCTAGGCGTCAGCGGGCAGTCTCGCCTCTAAATTTTATTAGTTTTCTTTGTTTAAATTTTGCTACCATTTTTAGAAAAAAAAACGAAATATTAAATGAAAAATAAAATTTAGTGGCGACAGACTGCAGGCTCACACCTAAATTTTTACACCCCTGTTTATGAATATCTTGAATGAATTAAGTATTTGTAGTTAGTTTAGGGAAGCACGCAAAAACAAAAACATAAAATGTGTCATCACGATAACTTCCGAAATACTAAACCATTTGATACTAATTGGGAGAAAACATTGATCTTAATTAACCTTTAATGTTACCGGTCTCGCAGACCGCTTGCTTTTTTCAGTTTTTAAAGTTTATGTAATTTCAGTTTAACTAGGAACACTTACCGAAATTTTGTTTCGTTTGGAACTTTAGTATTATCACCAGAGACGTAAATAGAGGAATGTTGATTGTAACAGTCCTGTATACAAAGTTTAGTACAAAAATATCATCCTATGTGTTAATCATGTCTTTTATTCATATTTCGATCTTGCAGTCTAACAGACCGCTTTACACAAGTTATGTTACATTTTCTGTCACATCAGTTAAAGGTTAATTTAGACGAATTCATTGAAACCATAACTGGTGTTTGAGTTTCACAGACCGCAACTTTAATCCGTTTTCAGAGTTCAATTTTTAGTTATTAACTCTACGTATAAGGGGAATTTTGTTTAGTTTAGATTTCTGGTACTATCTATATAAACTATTGAATAGGTGAATTTTAAACCAATATTGTACATGAAATTTAGTACAGAAACAATATAGTATGAGTGGATTTAATCTATTCGATGAGTTGATTTAATATTTTATTTAAGTTTCGATCAAGTGTTTTGCAACAATTTTTGTCGCACCGTTAAAGTATTTTGCTCTTACAGTTCATTTACAAATACACACGTTTTCCGTTGAATTTTCAGATTCTTTAAAAATCTGCAGGTAATTTATAAACTAGAATTTCAACAAATTTCTACTTTTTTTATAGAATTGCCTCATTCATTCAGTTATATTTACTAGGTTTAATATTTCTTTCCAAGTTGCCTTTCTCGCAAAGATAAACTTATAAGCGAAATCAATTAGTTTAATTTGTATTAAATCTGTAACGAATTACCCGTTATACCTTTAAAAAATAAAATAGGCTAACCTACAACTACTCGTCCTTTAAAGTAAGAGGGGCTTGTTTCGAGTTGTGCCATTTTACGAATATCTGTGCGACATACAACTTAACAGCTTTCCTTACTATTTTTTTTTTTAACTATAAAAAATCAGCACATTGATTGCAATCACATCATTGAATATCATTTGTATTTCATATCACAGAACTTTGGAAACTTCTAATCAATTATATAAGTTTATAATTTATTCTATATATAAGAGTACTTTTTTTTTTTTCAAGCTTCAGACAGTGTAAAAATGTGATAAACCGTAGTGACAAATTATACCACACCCGAGTGTTCTAATAATTGTAATATACGAATCCGATATAACTCTGAATAAGAGATGAGGTTAACCATTTTAACTTCACATGTTATCATTGATATCACAAATTTTAAAGAAAGTTCAAAATTGTTATTTCTTTTATTCTGGAAATCTGAACGTTCACTTTTCATATAAAATATTTCAACGATAAAAGTATCCGCCTACATTTAAAATGTCAGTTTATAAAAACTTGCCTTTTTTATTAGATTTTTTTTTTATAGAATGAACCTTTTTGTTTCTAAATATGTTTATTTTTCTTGTACGCCTATTAGAAATGAAATTAGAGCTCATAAAAAAAGCATCCGATGTTAATATAAACTTTAGTTGAAAACTAAAGTTTTCAAAAAAATTAGATTTTCACCTGAAAAGATAAATGATTGTTCTAACTGTACACTTTACTATCCTATGTTTTTTTTTTTTTTTTTGTGTGTGTGCAGCTTTTCGATAATGCTTAGAGAGTGTAATGAACTTAGCTTTAACTGACTTATTGATACAGACATTTTTATGAAAAGTTACACGTAAAATGCTAAATTTTTTCCTTGGAATTTTATATAATCAACTGTTTCTCTTCCAGATTTCAGCACATTTACTAGTTTTTAGTTCATTACATTCAAGATTGTGTAACATGCATATGCTGAAGAAAAGATTAGTGTTATATGCATCATTTTTTTTAGGGGGCGGGGTCCTAAAAAATAACCAAAATTCTTCAAGATTTTAAAAAGTTGCATAGATATTATCTTTTTTTTTATATAATTTTCTTTATTCTGTGAACTGAAAAATACCAAAATAATGCGTCAAAAGTAAAGTTAAAAAAAAAAAAAAGAAAAAGAAAAACCTGCCCCAGAACGTAGTCCGATACTTTAAGTTATATATTGCAATAAAATATAATAAAAGTATATTCTTCAATATACTTACTGAAATTATTAGGGCATAATATCGCTATTCTGAGACATTTAAGAGAATACTGTGAAAGAATATTTCGCAATGAAAATTTCCAGAGATCTATTATTGTAAAACAAAGTTTATAAAAGATGAATATTGATACGGACAACTGTATGCCGCTATACTAATACTATTATTAAAGATACTACATAAAACTATACTATTAAATTACTAATTACGAGCTTGTTCAAGGACGACGACCACATCGCCCGGACGTGAAGGAGACTGAGACATATGGGGCGTGTTCAGCGAACTTACCAAAGTGACCAATGTAACCGGTAACTTACCGGAATGGTAAGTTACCGGTAGCTAACCAATTACAGATTCTCTGGACGCACTGGTTAGTTCTGTCACGTAGCGTCATCTGTAGAAATAGTAGATTGCCAATTTGATTTAAACAAACTTTCATGTTACCAATCACGTGACCCAATTAACCGGGACTTTTCCTCGGTTAGTTTGGTTCCTTACCGGTCACATTGGTAACTACACTGTTAAAAATCTGCTGCATTTTGCTGCAACGCACTCCGCCGCTTGTATAGAAAACGGTTACTTGGCCGTGAAATGGAGCTTTCTCATTGGTTGGAATAGAGATATTATATACAAGCTGTGGAGTGCGTTGCAGCAAAATGCAGCAGATTTTTAACAGTGTACCTCTGAACGACATCGGTTGCGTACCGGTTAGCAGACTGAACGCTTTGGTAACTAACCAATCTTACCGTTTACTTACCGGTTACATTGCTGAACACGCCCATGGAGTGGGATTTATTTTAAACATACAGTTACAGTGAACTTGGGAGCTAAATACTCGGTACATGCATTGTTAAAAATTTGAAACTTTTGCTGCATCATCACTCCATCGCTTTTATAGAAAATGATTACGTCACGGTATGATGGAACATTTTCATTAGCCAAAATAGAGATATTCTATAAAAGCGGCGGAGTGACGATGCAGAAAAGTTTAAAATTTTTAACAGTGCAGTGATTTTAACAATTTGTTAACTCTGGCTGTGAAGCCAATGGCTGCAAATAGTCTGGATTCGAATACCGCCTCTGCGTTTCATTTTCGATTTTTCCTATTTTATCTTTTAATTAATCTATTTCATTTTTTTTAAACTTAATTATTTTAAAATGTTTTATCGGTTGCTATATAAATTCGTGATAAAATAATTATTTTTTGAAATAAAATATCTTTTTAAATATTCTATTTCAGATTTTTTTTCTGTTTTTTGATTAAAAAAGTTTTATCTTCTACTTTATATTTTCAATGATTTTTTTTTAAATAAAGGCTGATTTTTATATTAATAACAATTAGATTTACTTATATTAAAAAAATAAAGTATTAATTTAAATGCAATAAAATGAGATCTTTTCAGATTAAAATTTTACATTACATGTAATATAAAATTTTAATCTTTGGAAAAGACGCTGCAATGTCTTTAAATATTTAAACATGTTTCATTTCAGAACAATATTATAAAACACATTAATTCTTTTAAATACATATTTAAAGAGGTAAAAGTTTATGTGTAAAATATTATATGATCATTTATTTTTGGAAAGAGACAAAAAAGTAGTTTCTATCTAGTTTTATATTGAAAATAACATTGTTAGAATGAATATATTTTAATAACTGAACATCTTTAAAGCTTAACCCCTTGTGTTACAACCAAGGCAACACTAGATACCGGGCTTGATCATTCCTTTCATGACGTCACAAAAGGTGGCTGAATGACATCCAGCGAATGGTACAAAACGATGGGTGCATCACTTTGAACCCTGTTTGAACCAATCGCAGATAGTGGCCAGCCACCTTTTGTGACGTCCTTACAAGGAATGAGCAAGCCCGGTATCTAGTGTAGCCCTGGTTACAACAGTATAGTTGCTTATACTCAGTGGTAAGATTCAGCGAATTCGGTCCTGTTGTTAAATAATATTTCTTTAAATGCTCATCTGCACAACAACATATTTTAAGCATAACACCGTCATGAATATGCTATGCTCTCATTTATTTCAGCTTTTTATTATCCAAATTTTTTATTAGATAAATAAGTTTTAAGAGAATAGGAACATATCCACAGAATGAATCTTCAAATCCAAAGTTTTTGTCCAATCTATGGCAGCTTATACAGAGCTTGGGGATAAATCTGGTCTCCTATTTCGCTTAAAACATAGTAGTTTTTTTTTTACAATTATAACTTTTATTTTGATGCATTTTTTAATAGTAATTTTGATGAATACTTTGAACTGTCGAATGTTTGCTAAATAAATTATGGTAGTAAACTGCATCTTAAAGCACATATTTTTCTTTTTCACTATACCTAAAGAAACAATTTTTAACCATTATTTTATAACATTGCGAATTACTCTTTAATCTCTGTGTGACACATTATTCGCCTTGAAACTTGTTTTCACTTAAAAATTGTCATTTGGGTGAGACCTGATTGTTCAGTTATTTGAATCCCACTATTGTTTATACAATGATATTGAGTGTCATAATTATTTGTTTCTCATTTTATTGTGTATTTTTCTTCTGTCAACACACTTTTAAAGTATGCAGTCATAAAATAAGTTCAAATTTTTTTAGATCTCCGATCGAACTATTCAAGCGAATTAATCAACCTACTAAAGTTCGTGAAAACATAAAAAAGTCCAAACACGTGATTATTACGATTTCACAAGGAGAGGGTCCGAGACTTGTGCCACGGAGTCCAGCGAGACTGTGCATCGGTAGAATGTAGTCAATACATAAAACATATCACAAGGATAAAGCGAAATATTCAGGGGGTCTTAAAATACGACCCCCAAAGTTCACCCATTATTGACGCTTTAGTATATAATCAGATAAATTGAACACATTTGCGATCGCCTGGGTTGTACAGTTGGAAACGCGTCAGGTGTTTACCTTTGTTTCGCACACGGCTGTCCGTGGGTTTTGTCCCCAACGAGATACTTTTTTTCACAGACAATATAATGAGTATTAAAATAGCAAATAAAGCCTTTGTGCAAAAATAAAGTAAGAAAAGAGGAGCAAACAGCTGTTTCGAATCTACTAACAAGATTCTTCTTCAGTGCAAAAACTCAGCGAGCTAGACAAAGCAAAACTGAGCAAAGAGACAGAGAGACACAGGCTTATATACCCGCTACGAGTACGATCCCGCCTAAAGGAAAGTAACCAATGAGAAGAAAGCAGCCGGAACAACTGGATGGACAAGTAGCGACATCCACCGGAGAACAAACAAAACAAAAACTAAAAAGCAAGGGAAAAAATTAAATTAAAGATTTCCAAATGCTAGGAAAATAAGGAGTACTTGATAAGTTATTAACTAAGGAGTGAGAATTTTTAATGATGTGGTAAGCTTCCCAAAAATCAAGATCAAGAATGGAAGGACACTTATGGATAATGGTGGTTGAAGAAAAGTTAAATTTATGTTGTGAAGACCAACAATGTTGAGCAATAGAAGAGCGTTTAAGCTCTTGATTTTTGACATATCTTTTATGTTCAGTTAAACGAAATCTTAGAGCACGTTTAGTCTGGCCGATATAAGAAAGACCACATTGGCAAGAAATTTGGTAAATACCCCAGTTATCTAAGCGATCAATGGGGTGCTTAAGATTTGAAAAAGCAATTTTATTAACAGGAGAAAAAATAGCATATAAATCGAACCTTTTTAAAATTTTAGCAACTTGCTGACTGATTTTGGGGAAAAAGGGCAAAACAACCAAAGTATTGGAATTCGAATTAAAGGTTTTTCTTTCAGATTGGGTGGATTTTGTCAATTTTCTATGAATTGAATTTATAATATTAGTGGAATAACCACGATCAACAGCAATGGCTTTTAGATAATTAAGTTCATCACTGAGTAACTTAGGAGTTGAACAAATATTGGAAGCCCGGAAAATGAAAGTTTTAAAAGCCGCAACTTTCTGGTTAGGAGGATGAGAAGAATATCTGTGAGGTGGAAGACTGACCGCAAAAGGTTTGCGAAAGACAGTAGTCTGAAAATTATCTTCATTGCGAATAACAAGGACATCGAGAAAAGAAATGCAATTGTTCGATTCAACTTCAAAAATAAATTGAATGCAAGAATCAATAGAATTCATGACAGAAAGAATATGATTTAAATCCTGTCGAAGGGGCTTTAGATTGCCTGAAGAAAAGGCTCTGTGAATTTCATTTTTCTTTTTTCGAAATCGAGGAGCTCATTCATCTCACTCGTGCTTGCTTATCTCAAAATACTTTTGTATTTAACGGGAATTTTTTTCATATGACAAACGGTTTGGCTATGGGTAATCCTCTTAGTCCGATTTTATGCGATTTGCACATGCACTATTTTGAAATAAAATTATTTAAATTCTTAAAATTTCAGTTTTCCGTTCGTTACGTAGATGATATCTATACTTTAGTTGAAGTGAATTCTGATATAAATCATATTCTTTCTGTCATGAATTCTATTGATTCTTGTATTCAATTTACTTTTGAAGTTGAATCGAACAATTGCCTTTCTTTCCTGGATGTCCTTGTTATTCGCAATGAAGATAATTTTCAGACTACTGTCTTTCGCAAACCTTTTGCGGTCAGTCTTCCACCTCACAGATATTCTTCTCATCCTCCTAACCAGAAAGTTGCGGCTTTTAAAACTTTTGTTTTCCGGGCTTCCAATATTTGTTCAACTCCTAAGTTACTCAGTGATGAACTTAATTATCTAAAAGCCATTGCTGTTGATCGTGGTTATTCCCCTAATTTTATAGATTCAATTCATAGAAAATTGACAAAATCCACCCAATCTGAAAGAAAAAAACTTTAATTCGAATTCCAATACTTTGATTGTTTTGCCCTTTTCCCCAAAAATCAGTCAGCAAGTTGCTAAAATTTTAAAAAGGTTCGATTTCAATGTTATTTTTTCTCCTGTTAATAAAATTGCTTTTTCAAATCTTAAGCCCCCCATTGATCACTTAGATAACTGGGGTATTTACCAAATTTCTTGCCAATGTGGTCTTTCTTATATCGGCCAGACTAAACGTGCTCTAAGATTTCGTTTAACTGAACATAAAAGATATATCAAAAATCAAAATGCTTAAACGCTCTTCTATTACTCAACATTGTTGGTCTTCACAACATAAAATTAACTTTTCTTCAGCCACCATCATCCATAAGTGTCCTTCCATTCTTGATCTTGATTTTTATGAAGCTTACCACATCATTAAAAATTCTCACTCCTTAGTTAATGACTTATCAAGTACTCCTTATTTTCCTAGCATTTGGAAATCTTTAATTTAATTTTTTTCCCTCGGCTTTTAGTTTTTTTTGTTCTCCGGTAGATGTCGCTACTTGTCCATCTAGTTGTTCCGGCTGCTTTCCTCTCATTGGTTGCTTTCCTTTAGGCGGGATCGTACCCGTAGCGGGTATATAAGCCTGTGTCTCTCTGTCTTTTTGCTCAGTTTTGCTTTGTCTAGCTCGCTGAGTTTTTGCACTGAAGAAGAATCTCGTTAGTAGATTCGAAACAGCTGTTTGCTCTCCTTTTCTTACTTTATTTGTGCATTTATAATCGTTGGTTTTCTATCCTTAAATATAATGAGTAATTATTTTCGAACTACAATATCTGATTATTTAAATGTAAGACAGATATAAATAATAACATGTTTCTAGCTCATTAACACATATCTATTTATTTACAAAGAGTGAGAGAGTTACATTGAAACGTTGTGGTTATAAAGAAAAAAAAATAAAACAAAAATATTATGCAGTATATATACGTGGGTCATTCCAAAAATAAAGGTCCCTTTTGAGAAATTTTTTTTCAAAATATTTTTCATTTAAAATGAAATAAAAATGTCTTTGACAGGGTTGTATACATATTCAAGAGTATAAATTTAATATCAGCAGCACACTTTTTTAAAAATATTTATCACTACACTTTGAAACACAGACACATTGGCTGAAAGATGCCCCTTGTGTTACCATATTTTAAATAATCTTCTGATTTTTTCTTATTAAAATAGAGAATTGTTTTTACAATATTAACACTTTGATATAAATGTTCTTTTTCAGTGCCATATAGTTTTTTGTTAATGTATATATTTTTTCATGATATAGGCTTATTATGTCCCCCGTGTTACCCTTTTTTGTATTCTCCCTGTATAAAACTTTATATAACTTCGTAAAAATTACTCTCTAATATAATAAAATTATAGTAAAACTTATTTATGCATATTAGCCAGTGCATATTATAAAACTAATTCATAAGAAAGTTTTTTTCTTTTGTTCTGATAAAAGAAATATTAGTAACACAGGGGATAATAAAGTAACAAAGGGGACATCCTAATTGAACATAAAAAGATCAACAATCTTAAAAGTGTCCTTATGTATTAATTAAAAATCTATTTCTGATATAAACCAACAAATGCATTAAAAAACAGGATATTCTGTTGCATTTCATTAAAAAACTTGGGTTTTTTGTCCCTTAACAACATGGTTACCAATATCATGGTAACACAGGAGACAAAATGAAATAAATTATCGCCCATGTATTACTATTTTCATAGAAACAATGTAAAGTTAGATGGAATATTTTCTTTTAACTAAGACTTACAATTTAAATGCCAATAAACTAGAAAATTAATAATTAATGAAAATAAATCAATAGTAACACAGGGGACACACAAAAAACACATCCACCTTCAAAAATCACCTTTACTTAGATAATATTCTTCAAAATTTAACAAATGAAGAAAATGACTACCTAGGATGAATGCTAACTCTAAAAGTATATGAATGACTACTGTTAACAACATTTAGGTTGCAAATTCTTATTTTAATATTAAGAAAAAGGTGGCGGTAACACAGGGGACAAAAATTAAGGGACACATGATTTTTTCTTATAAAATGAAAAAAAATATTTACAAAAAATATGTAAAGTAAATAGGGATAATATAAAGACTACAAAGACATAAAAAACATCCTGAATGATAACTTAAACGATACGTACAGTAAAAAAAATAAGGTTTAAAAATCAAAAATTGTTTTGGGGACATGGCTTTTTACAGGACACAATTATTAAGAAAGTTATTTGAATAACAATAAATGGAATTTATCTCAAATTTTAAAATTGCATTAAAGAAAAATATCTTTAAAATATATTTTCCAATATTTAAATTTAATTTCGAAACAAAATTTTAGAAAATATAACAATACAAAGTGTGGTGCTTTATTTTTGGAATGACCCACGTATTTCTTTTACATTCGACATTTTTGCATTTTTGTAAATTTTGTATATTTACTTTACAATTATTTACATATATTTTAAAATTTCGTACGGTTATTTTACACTTATTTACAATTATGTCACTACTATGTAGTTAAAAATTAAACATGTGCTATTACAATTGGCGTTCTGAAGCTCCTTCAGGAGGCATTTTTTACAGAATCACAGTTTTCATTTTAATTATACAACTATAATAAAGAAGAACGTCTAATTACCGCAAAATTGTAAAAACACACTGTTGAACGGCTCTGCAGCAGGTGACTGCTGAAAAGTAATCATTCTGAACTCACATTGTTTATTTTCTATAGCATTCTTATTTTGTTTAAAATCTACCTGAAAATCTACGTAATAAAATTTTCCCGAAAAGATTTTAAACCGAAAACAGCTATTCTAATTCCAAACATTGTATCTCATTAAAAAAAAAAAAAAAAAAAAAAAATATTTTCAAATTAAAAAAAATAACATTTTAAATTGATGCGTATTATACAAGATAAAAATAAAACAGCATATTTTAATTTTATGTAGCGTATTTTAACTTACTTCGCTGAGAAGAACAAAGATACATTTGTAGAAAAATCTGTAAATTATCGTGAGTAAAATTAAAATTTTGTCGACTGAATAATTCAGTTTTTATTTATTTTTTCATTAGATCCACAAAATTGCAATCTCTCTGTAAATAGATAAGTATATACACTATATTACCATTGATTATTGGACACTTGCGATTTTAGACATTTTACTAAATATCTAGAAAAATACATGAGGAATCATCTCGAAACTCTTAGTGTATAAATATAATAGTATAAGTCATACATCTCCGTGAAGATATTTCCCCGAAACTCCAAAGGGGGCCGTCAACAAATTAAAAAAGAATGAACATCTTTTGAATAACCCTGTCAAAACTAATGTAGCAAAAGAGCTCAAACTCTAGATTGTAATTGAATGCCTTATTGTAATAAGCCTTGTTCATTTTTATGCAAATAGCATGCATACTCGCAGAGTAATTAAGGTTTTTATAAAAATGATCCCAAATTTTTCCAAGTTTTTTCCTTATAATTTCCAGAGTTCTTAATATAAAATATTATTTTTTTCAGAAAATATGACAAACAACATTGCAACTAGTGCAGCCTTGATAAGAATGGAGGAAGAATAAGAATGAGTAGGTCAGGTTTTAGGTTTACTCGTTCACTTACGAGCGAAGTATTTTTCGCCAAGTTACGTGAAAACAGAGAACAACAACCAATCAGAGTACGAGCTTGGGCTTGGAACGACGAAGGTGCTCGGAAAAAAAATTTCGCTCTTTAAACCGAGACCGCGTTCAGCGGAGTCACCCGTTACCCACCGGTAGGGTGGGTTAGTTACAAAAGTTTTCAGTGCTGCTAGCCAAACCAAACGCAACCAAAGTCGTTCAGTGGAAGTAACCGAAGGGACTCGAAAGGACCGAATTAACCGAGAAAAAAATGCCGGTTACTTGAGTCACGTGATCGGTTACACGAACATTTACAACAACAATAAAAAAAATAATTACAGCAGCGTATACTAAACATTGCCAATCGAGTCCTGTGAATCTGACAACAGGTTAGAAACCGGTCACATTGATCGCTTTGGTTAGATCTGCTGAATGCACTCCCAATTATATCATATTTACTTGATATATAAAATTCGAGACAAAATTTTAGCTTGTTTTTCATTGCACTTAAATCGTTCACCCATTATATGCGGGAAAAATATATTCATGCATGAACATGCAATCTGACAACAGATTAAATGTCAGATTGCATTAATCTGTTAATGATGCACCCCCTGTCCTTCTACTTCAGAAATACTGAAAATTATTAAAATTATGCTCAGTTATTTAGATGCGCATTAGAATGGAGAGATGAATAAAACAATGGATGATTTTGGACAATTTGTGGACAATATGTTGCTGAAAAAGAGATTTCAAAAGAAGATATGTATTTTATTTTATAAAAAAAAACAATAATTATTTTACTTGCTTTTTATCATAATGGATGCAATATAATAGTCTTTTAACAGGAAATCAAAATAAAATTATACGATATCGAAAATATTGATGAGTTTTGTTCTGTACTTTGAACTTTGAAGGGGGGGGGGTGTAATTTGAGACCTATAGGGGCATGGCTATCGTCTCAAATGATCCATCAAACGAAAATAAAAACTCATGAAAAAACACCATTAAAAACGATTAATACGATACAAAAAAAGCACAGTTGAACTTCGAAAGTCACCAGATAAGACAAATTTATCCAGAAAGATAGGAAAAGACCTAAAACAGTCACTATTCAAATTTGAGCTGTTCCAAGATAAAACACGCTGTTGTCGATACTTTATACAAGTAAAAAGAATGTGCTCCAAAGAGTCATGAACATGGCAAGTATTACAGTTACCATCATCCGCCAACCCAAAACGAGCTAGCATAGCCGAGGTGATCACCATCTTACACATAAACCGGGAGATCAGTATGTTCTCACGTCTATTCAACGCCCATGTGTGGGACTGCGTAATGCTGGGGATATTGCCGTGAGGCTGTTGGTATTTGCTAGTAAAGAAGGTCTGATCACACTGCTTCCTGATATTTGACTTGCCTGAGCGGTATAGGTCTTCTGGTGAAACCCAGTCCAGCAAGGCGTCAGCCTCGGTAACACTTCGGGCCCGATTGTCAGCTTTTTCTTCGGGGGAGACTCCTCTGGTGACCTGGAAACCAGTAGAAGTCAATGTTCATCATGTGTTCGGCCATTCTCTGTACCTTATTGTGCAGCCAGATAGTCACTTTAGAGGAACGCCAACTTATACACTGAATCGCAGATAATACTGATAAACTGTCAGTAAGAATTATGATGGAAGAAGCCACTGGAACCAATTAGTCAAGAGTTGTGCCCATCGCCAGAGCCTCCGCAGTGAAAATTGAATTCGTATCATTAACCCTATATCTTAATTGGTTGTTAGAAAAAACAACCAGCAATCGAAGTAATACCAGCTGTCTTTGAGGCGTCAGTAGCAATAATTTCCCAGGGAGAAGTAAAAGCTTGAATAAAATCAGCAGAAAAAGGGAAAATTGTAGAAGCAATTAGGTCAGTTCTCTGGAACGTTAGATCCGATGCATAATAGTGTACGATGTTCGTATTTAAAGGTAATAGATATTGAAAGCTAAGCAGACACTCTGGCGTGCAAGAAGAAACTTCAAAAGCATCCAAAACACACAGGATGTTGTTAGCAATAGCTTGCAGCTCATTTTCCCAGAGGGGGGACCGATTTCTTAAAGCCAAGTGTTTGATCCAAAATCCACAAGCAAGACCATTGATCCTATCACAAACCGGGACAATACCAGCATGCTTCCGGAGGATGACATTTGGAGTCCACTTCGGAAGCCCCAAAGCCACCCTAATAGCACTAGTTTGCATAACTTCCGGTTTTTTAAACCCGGAATCGCTTGCCATGTTCAGATCCACAGCCCCATATTCAATACAACTGTATACTGTAGCAGACGCCAGCGTCAGCAAGTGCCTGGATCTCGCACCATAATTCTTGCAGGCCAAAGATTTTAGCATATTAATTCGGCAGAACACTTTCCTACGCAGATGATGATGACGCTGAATCCTCCACGACGAGCCCCGTGAAATCCTAGGAATTTAATGTCTTCACTCCATTCAATCAGGCCTCGATTGATGCTGAAGTCAAAATCACATTCTGCACGTCTGCGAGAAAGGTTAATCACATGACATTTATCAGGACGAATGGTCAACTTCTAATAATTACACCACTGGGTGATGAGATGCAAGGCTTCTTATAACTTTGCATGGCAGGTAGCTAAAGTAGAATTAATGCAAAAAAAGAAAATGTCATCGACATAAATCAGAAATTTGATACACAGCCCCTCAAGTACCTAGAAAGAATCATATAAGAAGATGGTAAAAAGGATCGGGCTTAATACTGCCCCCTGCGGAAATCCTCGACCAGTAGTGCGGGGAGATGACATGATATCCCTCCACAGCACTTTGATACTACGTCCAGAAATGAAACAATGCAGCCAGAGAAGAATCGGGCTGGCAATTCCAATCTTAGCATATATGCGCATCAGTCCATCAATATATACAGAATCATAGCAGCTTGGATGTCAAGCGAATATCCAGAACAAATTTATTCTCCAGTTTAGCCTTCTTGATGTCAAGGTGAAGTGTTGTGATTGCAGTGTTGTGATTGTGTGTTGTGATTGCTGTCACGGAACGGTTGAAAACCAAGGTGTCTATTTATTTTCGAGAAGATGATTAGTGATTCCATTGGCGATCATTTTTTCACATGTTTTGCACATGAGTGAGGTAAGCGCGATAGATTGGTAGGAAGGGTGTCAGATTTAAGTTTACCTGATTTAAGAATAGGAATAATCAGAGAAAAGGTCCACCCCGGAGGAATGTCACCCGTGGACCAGATGTTGTTGTAAATATTGAGAAGTCACTCTAAAGAGTGATCAGAGATTCCCTTAAAGAATGCAGCACTGATTTTGTCTTCACCAGGAGCTGTTATTTTCGTCCGACGAATGGCCTCCTTCAGGTCCTTCAATGTGAAATTTCTATTCAGCTTTCCAGATTCGTCAGCACCAGAGGTTAGGGGGATAGGGTCGTGACACGCAGCCTCACTGAAGTGATCTGCAAAAAGTTCCGATTGAGTACTCGCCTCTGAACTAAGGGTGTCAGCATGCCTCAGCCAGAACTCGGAATTAAGAGACAAGGACTGCCGGCTCTTGAACTTGTGGAAAACTTTGTACAGGATACCCGGATCTTTTGTGTCGCAGCACACAGAGTCCCAGTAACGTCGTTTAGCAACCCGTATAGCCAAACGAAGTCTAGCTGAAGCCTAGTTAAATTTCATCCAGAACTCCATAGACACCAGCTGGCGAGCCTTTTTAGGGTAATATCTCTTCTGCTTCAGCAAACCACTACATTTAGTTGCCTACCAAGCTGGGAGGCCTTCCTGTTGCGTCTTAAGGCGCAACACTAGTCACAGAAAAAGACAAAGATGATGATGTAAAGTCTATGGGAACGTTCTTTTCAAATATCTCGCTCATACTGTAATATTTTTACATGATTTTTTTTGCATAGGATAGCTGAGGATGATCTACAACCGGCCTAGTTTTTACTTTTTTCTATTTTGCTTATATATTTTTTATATTATGATAGTTTCAATTTCAGAACCGGTTTAAACCGGTTGTGAAATTTAAAGAAATTTTTAAAAAATCTGAAACCAAAATTGAAAAAGAATTTCAAAATTGAAACAGAATTTCAAATTTGTGATGTATGTGAAGAATACTCTAAGGTGAAACTGTGTTCCCGAGTCGGTCATCCCTGTATGTGAAGAAACAGCTTTTACAAATTATAAAACAAATGTGTTAAAAAAATCTGATGTAATGAAATCATTCCAACATTTTAGCAATCGAATTTTGTTCATGAAAGGCTAAATGTGTTGTCTTATTTCAAATGCCAGCTACTGATGTAAATCAGAAAATATTTTTAGGTAGAGGCAAAACAAAATATGCTCTGGAATCCTTATATCAAGGCCTGACATTTGAGCAAAAAATAAATTCAGATTTCTTTCTTTTTTTCTGTATAATTTTTTTGAGTTTAAAATCTAGTATTGTCAATTATATCAATGAATCTATCTATTGTCTATGTCAATCTATCAATGTCAACTATTTGCGAAACGAAATAGAAGACCAAGCTGGCCAAAGAACTCTGTCTTGATCTTGGTAAGATCAATATGCTTAATTACATCAAAATATGTTTATAAATACGAGTGCATCACATATATCACACACGCACACATTTATGTATATATATATACCGGGTGTCTCAAAAATGACTGATGGATTTTAAAATTCAATAACTTGCAAACGGTGACAGCTATTTAAAAAGTTTTTGCAGGAGGGTTATGTATAATGTCAGGAGTTTTTTTACCGTAACATTTGATTTTATTTCGATTTTCAAACAATAGATGGCGCTGACGGCAATTGAAGCCCAGATCGACACCAAAACTGACCTCACTCAGCACTGATCACCTGGCCTTCAATCGCTGTCAGCGCCATCTATTGTTTGAAATTCGAACTAAAATCAAAAGTTACGGTAAAAAAGTCCTGACATTATACATAACCCTCCTGCAAAATTTTTTAAATAGCTGTCACCGTTTGCAAGTTATTGAATTTTAAAATCCATCAGTCATTTTTGGGACACCCGGTATATACACATATACAGGGTGAGTCATAAATATCGAAATAATAGGCTATCTCCTTAAATATTGCTTCTAGACCCATACTTCCAATTGCAAAAATTCATTAAAAAAGGTACACTTTTTGATAAGATAAGTTGCAACTCCATGAGGGTCTATTTGAAAAAATGCGAAAATTAACTTTTTTTACGACCCCGTAGGATAAAAATTTCAGTTAGAAAAACTTCCTTATCCAGTCCTGAATAAGACACAAAAAGTTGCATCTTCATATCTTGAAAATTCGCAGAGTTATAGCTGTTTGAATAATTCATCAGGTTTTAAGGGATTAGACACAAATTGAAATGCGCGCAATTCAAAAGACAATGTTATTTTAACAGCTCTAGGAAACGTGTAAAAAATCTATATTTTGAGTTAGAATTTTGATTTTTTCTCTTTGTTTGTGATGGTTAGCCATATAATTTGCTAAAAAAAAAAAAAAAAATCACATGCAAAAATTTATCATAAAATTTATAAAAATTTCATATCATTAGTACTGGTTTAAATGGGATAATTAAAAATTGTTATAACTCCAAACATTATTTATCGGATTTCAATTTCTTTCCATTTAATTAAAAATGAAAATCTGATTTTAGTTTTGTTTCGGGATTTTTGTTTTCCAATATTAATTTTAGAACTATTAAAAATATTTATTGAAAAAATAATGTAACTTTAAAGAAAATCTTATTTTCAAAAATAAATAATTTTTCACTTTTGCCCGAAACAAACCTAATGTAAAAAAATTAAAAATGACATGTTTCAAGTTTGTACTTTTTTTCTTTAACAACTCTTAACTTTTTAGTCTCAATTTTAGTCAAATTTATAAGGTCTGCACATATCGAAATTTTCAATCTCGGTCTCGAACAATCCGTATTAAAATCACTGTCTCTGACTGACGTAATACGTACATGAAATAAGTAAAATTTGGTTCAATCAAAATTTTTACGAAAACCACATAGATTTTAAAATTGCTTTTATTTTACAAAAAAAAAAAAAAAAAAAAAAAAAAACACCTTTAAAATTTATTTTTTTTAAGAATATTATATTTAAATGCTAAAAAATTAAACACAATAAAACCAGAAAAAAATCTGCCTATGACGGAATTCTGTCTTAAACAAAAAATGTGTTGATCCATGCAAAATTAATACAATAATACCTGAGAAAAAATAAACTCCATTTAATCCACCTAGAAGGTCATTTGTCTATTACGTATTTTTTCTTTCCTATGTGATTCCGTTTTAAAGGTTTTTACTGTATAACATTTTTCAAAGTCTCCAATGCACGGGATAGAATTAGTGATATTAAAATATAAGTGAAACGTTTAGATATTAACAGAGATTCATCGATAAAATAAATATATCACAGCCTTTGGTGCTTTTTTAATAATAAAAAGTATAAATATAAAGAACGAAAAGCTATAATAAGTATTTTTGGTCAGAAATCCTCCCCGCGAAACAATTTTTAACTACACTAAAGTAAAAAACCAGAAAAACTAGAAAGTAGAAATTCACGGCTCAGCGGGACTATGATTTAAACTTTTTTCCAGGCTGGTCCGGATTAGGATTTAACATTTTTCCATGCCGGGCAGAAATTTTTTCCCTATAAGTCAATTTGGGACCGGACTTAAATATTTCGATCCATGCAGACCTCCAATGCTAACGATCAACATATTTTGAAAACAAATTTTGATTTAAATGAATACGCTGCTTTATTATGTCCAAATAAGAGGCACGGTCTTGAATCGACATTTAATACGGATAATATGTGGACGATCCCTTATTATTTTTTTTTTAAACAAGTCAAAAATGCTTTGTTTATAGGCATGGTAAAGTGGTGTTAAGTCACGAATTTTGGAGAATTTTGGATTTTAATATCTCTGTCAGATTTTCAGATACGGAGATGAATTTTTTTTGTTCAATTTAGGAATAGATAAGGAATAATTTCCTAATTAGGAATTTTGCTCTACGGGGCCGTATAAATATTTAATTTTCGTATTTTTTTCAAATAGACCCTCTATCTAGTTGCAACTTACCTTATCAGAAATTTCACCCTTTTTTATGAATTTTTGCAATTGGAAGTATGGGTCTAGAATCAATATTTAAGGCGATAGCCTATTGTTTCGATATTTATGACTCACCCTGTATATAGTACGCGTAAAAACTATAAGGACAACAAAAAAAATATTTTTTATTATAAATTTCAAAACAAATAAAACTTTTTTCCTTTTAATGTGTATCAACAAGCTGAAATACTAATAAAAACGTCAATAAAATTCAACTGAGAGTATTTTATTGCAAAAATAATGTAATTGTACAAAAAATCACTATTTATGCCTGTGTAAAAATTTTAAGGACAGTAAAATAAATTCAATGCAGTAACCGAAGAAATAAATATTTAATTATTATGCACCCACCTATGAGTTTAATGGTTACAAATATTACATTATTCTTCGACTACATTAATTTTTGGCACAGTTCGGAATTGCTTTTGTACTATTTATATTTAGCTGTACATCTGAATTCTGACGTTGAAAAAAAAGAAAAGAAAAGAAAAAGCTTTCCATTTTTATAAACTTGTCTTGCTAGGTCTCCCCATAAGTTATCGATAGGATTTAAATCGGGATTTCTGAAGGACCACTGCAAAACTTCAGTATTTTTTGACGCTTGATGACGCATATTATAAGGGAAAAAGTTTCATTTGTTTTGAAATTTATAAAAAAAGTTAATATTTTTCGCTGTCTTTATAGTTTTTACACGCTCTGTATATACAGGGTGTTTCGCTACCAGACCGACAAACTTTGAGGGATGATAGTAGACACGAAGACAAACATTATTAAATAGGAAACCATGGGGCGCAAACGTCTTCTGTAAAAGTTAGGGGCCATTAAAATTTAAGGTCCAAAATTTCAAACGTTGATAAAAAACGGAAAAAAGGGTCGATTCGTTTGCAGTTTTCACTAAAATTATTCTTTAAATCACAATTTTTTTAGAAATTTTTTTAAAAAGTTACGTTCAAAAATTGTCGATAGAGGGCGCTTTAGACTTTAGAGTAACGAACAACTACTTTTTACCGTTATTTTGTGCATGTGGTTGAAATTATTCTAAAGTTTAGACTTTAACTTAAATTTTAAGCCCATAATCGGAAACATTGGGATCGGTTAACGAGCGAAAATTTAACTGTGAACAGAGGGGGAAATTTTAAACGCTCTTAAATATTGGACAAACAAATCGATTTTGTTGCGGTTTGCGTTTAAGTCATTCCCTTGGTAATTATTTTATTCAAAATGACGTACAGCATTGGTGTCCTCATTTTTTGATAGAGGGCGCTTTCGACACATCTCCTAAATTTCAATGGCATTACTCCTGTATGTTTAACTACCAGACCAACATACTAACAGTAAGTGTTAGGGACGCAAAGCTATTCGGAATCACATAGGAATGTAACGTTGAAAATGCCTTTTTAGCGAGTTGTGGTTAAAAGAAGCAGAGAATAAAGCAACAGAAACAGGTAGTGAAACAGCAACATGTTAATGTGGAAGAAAACAATTTAGTTAAGGGTTTTACTACAAAAGGTGTCCGAAATTACGACCAGAAGTAGTCGGGCATGCTTGACAGCAGCGATGCATGCAATTTCTCTCACTTTGAAAAATTCCTGGCATCTCGGACAGCTTTCTTGCAGCTACAGAAATTCGAGCTGAGAGAGAGGTCTTCCACTGACGCGACGGTACGGGAGTCTCATACATTCAACTTTTCAATTGACCCCAGCAGAAGAAGTCCATACAGATTCAGATTCAGATTCAGCCAGGTGGGGGGGGGTACCAATTGGTTTGAGCTCAACTAGCCCCACCCAGCAACGTTCATTTAAAAAAATACAGAAAAATTATACACTAATAAAATAAAGGTAGGTAAAAAAGAGTAATTGATATAATGAAGTAGGTGCGACGATCTGGCAGGCCAACGAACTGGGCCACCACTACCTATCCACCGCTGGCCATATGTTATGTTGGGGTGTCTGCGAACATCATTGGTAAACTGTGGAGGAGCTCCATCGTGCTATAGAGTGGTGCAGCCAAAGAGGAACATGTGCTTTTACCAGAAGTTCCGACAGAACGTGTTGTAGAATTATCAAGTTGCTCTTTTCTCTGCTTCTTTTAACCCTAACTCGTAAAAAGGCATTTTCGACGTTACATTATAATATGATTCCGAGTCATCTTTGCATCCCTAACACTTCCTGGAAGTATCTTGGCCTGGTAGTTAAACATACAGGAGTAATGCCATTGAAATTTCGGAGATGTGTCGAAAGCGCCCTCTATCAAAAAATGGGGACACCAATGCTGTACGTCATTTTGAATAAAATAATTACCAAGGGAATGACTTACACGCAAACCGCAACAAAATCGATTTTTTTGTCCAATATTTATAAGCATTTAAAATTTCCCCCTCTGTTCACAGTTAAATTTTCGCTCGTTAACCGATCCCAATGTTTCCGATTATGGGCTTAAAATTTAAGTTAAAGTCTAAACTTTAGAATAATTTCAACCACATGCACAAAATAACGGTAAAAAGTAGTTGTTCGTTACTCTAAAGTCTAAAGCGCCCTCTATCGACAATTTTTGAACGTAACTTTTTAAAAAAAATTTCTAAAAAAAATCGTGATTTAAAGAATAATTTTAGTGAAAATCGCAAACGAATCTACCCTTTTTTCCGTTTTTTATCATCGTTTGAAATTTTGGACCTTAAATTTTAATGGCCCCTAACTCCTACAGAAGACGTTTGCGCCCCATGGTTTCCTATTTAATAATGTTTGTCTTCGTGTCTACTATCATACCTCAAAGTTTGTCGGTCTGGTAGCGAAACACCCTGTATAAATCAACATTTGAACTGCAAGTAAGCATCTGGGCGGCTTGAATAAGTAAACGTCTTCATTTTTAACCGACTTCAAAGAGGAGGTTATGATTTCGACCTGTATGTATTTGTTGTTCACGCATAACTTTTGCAAATATGAACCGATTTTGATAATTCTTTTTTTGTTTGAAAGCGTATGAGGCCCATGTGGTCCCATTTAAATTTCATAAAAATCTGATAATTAGAACTTTTTCAAAAATAAAAACTTTAAATTTCAAATTCATTTTTAAGCAATCGACCAATTAGAAGTGTTCATTTTGCATGCTTTTATGTTACACTTACATAGACACACGATCTTTTCATTGTTAAAAGTTTGAAGTTTTTGCTGCATCGTCACCCCACCGCTTTTATGGAATATCTCTATTTTGACCAATGATAATTCACCATAATACAATGAAGTAATCATTTTCTATAAAAGCGATGGATTGACGATAAAGTGAAAGTTTCAAATTTTTAAGTGTCCAAAGTGCAAAATCCTAACTGGACGAGGGCCAGGATTCACATAAATTTTGAGCTGTTTGCGAAACAAGATTTATTAAGAAGAAAATCTATTTAAAACATTGAAAAATTTGCTAAAATTCAGGCTTCTGATTCGTTAATCTGATTTCGCTAACAGCGCAAATTCTACATGGATTCCGGACAAGTTCTCTTATGGAAGAAACCGGAAATATAGCATCTAGGGGATATAGTGTGGAAATCGGCTATCTCAGGGCGTGTTCAGAGCAACTTACAAAAGTAACCAATGTTACCGACCGATTGTAGCGCAGTACGAAAGAAAATTGTGGCATCAATGAAAACTATTCTGTTGAATTGTAGCTGACGTCACACTTCGCTTTGATTTTCATTTCGTACTTGTCTACAATCGGTAAGTGGTCGGTAAGTAACCGGTAAGTTGTGCTGAACACGCCCTCTGTAACACTTAAAAAAAGCGCTAAAATGTTCTATTCTTTAAATGTGCAACAATGCTAATGAAATTTATAGATAGAAGCAACATCTGCAGGACATTTTCTAAAAATGCAAGAATTATTGCTAGTCTAGATAAAGTATCACGAAAATGCCGCAGATGTCGCTGTGATCGACACTTTGGAATTCAGTAGCATCGTTGCACATTTAAGGGGTACAAATTTTTAGCACTGCACTGTAAAAAATTTGACTCATTTGCTACAGCATCCCTTCACCGCTTTTATAGAAAACGCTTACTTTACTGTGTTATGGAGCATTCTCATTGGTCATAGAAGAGATATTCTATAAAAGCTGTGGAGTGACGCTGCAGCAAATGGGTCAAATTTTTAACAGTGTGCTTGCATTGTAAAAAATTGAACCCTTTTGCTGCATTGTCACTCCATCGCTCTTATAGGAAACGATTACTTCGCTCTATTTTAGAGCATTCTCATTGGTCAAAACAAAGAAATTCTATAAAAGCGATGGAGTAACGATGCAGCAAAAGGGTCACATTTTTTACAGTGGCGATAGCAGATTTCCACTCCATGTATTCCAGACTCCCTCCTTCGAACAATGAAAAGTTTTCAAAAATGAAGGCTTATGATTGGTCAATCTTGTTTTGCTTAACAGCGAATAATCCTTCTGGATCCTAACCACTGTTGCAGAGATGCTAGTTTTTTTCCAAAGTACAAAATCTTAGCTGGGACAATTCTCGTATCCACCAAAGTGAAAGATAAAATTCCGAAATGTTAAAGCTTAAATCGACAAGTTCTCGCATCCACTAAAACGGAAATAGACATCGATACCAATCGACATCCTTAAATTTTTGAAAAGATGAAAATCCTTTAGTATATATTTTGCTCCGGAGGAAAAAATTATCTCTACATACCAATGCAAAATAAAGTGCATACACTGTTAAAAATCTGCTGCATTTTGCTGCAACGCACTCCCCTGCTTGTATAGAAAACGGTTACTTGGCCGTGAAATGGCGCTTTCTCATTGGTTGGAATAGAGATATTACATACAAGTGGTGGAGGGCGTTGCAGCAAAATGCAGCAGATTTTTAACAGTGTATATATGTGTAACAAAATTATCTTTAGATTCAGATTTGGTTACCGGATTAGACACCAGAATGATATCAGATTTTGTTCATGTAGGATTCCTCGATGTGAATATGACGACAAATATTGCACAGTATACGATTGATTGAAAAGATTCTGGACAAAAATGAGTCGTCAAGGGGGTCCTTGTGGCCGAATGGTTAAGACTCCACGCTGCTAATCTCTTGAGAGCTTAAGAGATTGTGGGTTCGAATCCCACTGGCTCCGTTGCACGCACTCTTTATGTGTAGCTCCCGGTTGTACTTTTCTTGTGTCGTAATATTTCCTTGTGCTATCTTGTCCTTGTATGTCCACGAATTTGTAAAATAATATGGATTATGTATTTATGTCTGTGTAGAAATAAAGGATCATTCGGCGTACAATCGAATTCTACCAGGAAATCATCATCAAATTTTATAATAGAAAATGCCTAGCATTGCGATACATTGTTAAAAATTTACTTTTGATGCATCGTCGCTCCATCCCTTTTATGGAATATCTCATACATACACTGTAAAAAAATTGACCCTTTTGCTGCATCGTCACTCCCCCGCTTTTATAAAATATTTGTCTTTTGACCCATGAGAATGCTCCATGATAGGCTGAAATAATCGTTTTCCATAAAAGCGGTGGAGTGAGTTTCAAATTTTTAACAGTTTAGTTGGGACAAAAGCGTCCGTGAAAAAAGTATTTGGGCATCGAATGCTGTCACTCTCTTATAGATGCAACCAAGTACAGGTTATGATTTTCGGATTCCTCGTCGAATCATCACCGCTCATTTCCGATGCCTTTACTGCATTTATAGGAATTAGATTGTTGTTGTTTATCTATTGAATCATAGAGCGATTTTTGTTAAAATCTTTCTTTTTGCTTTTTCTGACTGAAGGGGGATTACTTTTGACTACACTAGAAAAGCATTTTACTATTCATTGATACATGGAATCATTTAGCTGTTTACTCATAAATGGAAGCGCTTTGCCGCGCGCTTATGTATAAGGACACTTTACTTGAGGCATTATCACCTTTCGATAACCACTTCCGATGTCCGTACGATTAGATGTTGACTTTAAGATTTCATGAATGCGGTAGCTTTTCGTCGAGCCAGATCTGAAGAAGTTACCACATCCAGAAAACCTAAAGATTCACAAGGATACTAACTTATATTGTAAGTGTCTTTTAAAAAATTGACAATAAAACAGTGACAAGTAAAGCGAATACATCAGAACTCAGAAAAGTGCGTTCATTAGTAATGCGTTGCAAAGAGCCATCATATGTCAGTACACATAATTATGTATTACGGAATAAATAACTAAAAAGTAGGAAATAAATATAACTTTTTCCAAAAAATGTATAACCGACTCCAAAAAAAGCGCTAAAAAGAATTAAATAATTCTATAAAATTCTCTAATGACAAATCGTTATCCAATAATCACTCATCGACTATCATGTACCGGTATAAAATGGTTAAATTTAATATATAGAATTTAATATCCACCAAACATAGATTTTCCAGAGAATATTTTTTACAAGAGATTAATTTAAATATTTTTGATTTAACTGTTGAATATATACATATAAAAAGTAAGGAATTACTTTTTGAAGTTGGTGCCAAACTATCTTAAGTATCGTAAGAATGGTGGATATATTATGTCTAGTACCATAAATAAAATGGGGAAATCATTATCGATTATGATTGTTTGGCACCAACTTCAAAAAGTAATTCCTTACTTTTTATATGTATATATTCAACAGTTAAATCAAAAATATTTAAATTAATCTCTTGTAAAAAATATTCTCTGGAAAATCTATGTTTGGTGGATATTAAATTCTATATATTAAATTTAACCATTTTATACCGGTACATGATAGTCGATGAGTGATTATTGGATAACGATTTGTCATTAGAGAATTTTATAGAATTATTTAATTCTTTTTAGCGCTTTTTTTGGAGTCGGTTATACATTTTTTGGAAAAAGTTATATTTATTGTTATTGAAGCTCACCAATTCTTGAAAAGGGAAATAAAACAAAAAAAATTTCAACACAAAAATTGTTATATAATGCACTTTAGTTTTAGTGCAGAAAGCAAACAGCTATTACTTTATCTTCAGTATGCACATCTACTGTTACTTTTCCTTTTAAAAAGGTAATTATAAAAATTTTATTATTCTTAATCTTTGATTTTTTCAATACTTTAAACATAACGAATTCTTTTCCTTGATGTTCAGTATTTTCCTATCCTCCATTGAACATGGCGAATAAACTCTAATACCACTGGAGCATTTTGAATTACATATAATTTCGCCAACATTTGATTTAAAGTACAACTTGCTTATTAGACTTTTCTTTGGGATAACATGCACATAACATTTATCGCTTTTATACTGCTACTTCTCATTGTATTACACAAATATATCATTGAAAGTTGTTAGGGGCTGTGCATATATAGCGTTATCATTTTAGTGTGTGTGGGGAGGGGTGAGTGTATGGCACATGATATCGAAATACACCTGTAGGGAGAAAGTTTTTTTTTTATATCGTTATCATTTTTGATTCAACCAAAATTTTCATTTTTTATTTATAGCTTGTACTTTAAATGAGAATAATCTGTTGTATGTTTTTGGTCTATTATCTATTTTTATGGAAATACGACGTTATTATTAAACCATTAAATCATTAAATGATTATAAAACTATTTAATCCCAAAATATGTGATACCCCAATGTTTGGTATTAATGTTCCTCTGTCATATGTGTTCGAATATATGAATTGCAGTTCGATAAGCAAATGTGAAGTATATCTTAAATGAAATTTGTTTTGTTTACTATTAAATATATGAGAAATAAAATTGTCCACGAAAATGGTAAAATGTTAAATTTTGTCAAAATCGTTCAGCCATTTTTAAGATAAAGTTACATACACAGACACATGCAAGATTTATTCGTGTTATGGAAAAAATTCATAGTTTAATATATGTCTGTGCGCATTTGTCTCAAACTACTCAAGTGGTGGAAAAATGGCGCAAAGGTGGTGACATCACTAAATTTTTATAGTATTTTTCGGCTTATCTATAATGAGAGAATTTTTAGGTTTTTTACTAAGTTGAAAAATACTGTAAAAAGTTAGTGATATCAGTAGATTGCAACTTTGTGCCAATTTTTCACCACTGCTACTTCTCATATTAAGGCAAGTTATGACATTTGAAGTAACGTAAATTTCTATTAAATTTTTGTGTTAAACATTAATTGCAGTAATTTATTTTTTTCGTATTTTCCTAATGGATTAATCTACATGCACCATTAATTGGAAAATATTTTTTGAAAAAATAAAATTTACGAAAATCATTAATCAAAAGTATCCAAAAGTGTCCAACTTTCTTATTCCATTTCAGAATAGCATAAAATAACATTGGTTTAAAATCTAAAATGGAAGGAATATTTAGTGCTGTGAAAGATGTTTTTAAAGACATTTTTAAATAAACCACAAAAATCTAACAATCTCACAAAGCTAAATTGCAATCTATCATGGATGATAAATGTTTCAAAATTTACCTTTGTATAATTTTGAAATAAATCATGTCTACTTAATGCTTAATTAATTAATTATTTAGCAAACAGGCGTATATAATTAACTACCTGTATAATTTCGAAATAAATAATGGCTATAGTAAGCTTAACACTAGAACCGCGGGAAAATTCATTCAAGTTTTATAAAAATATTTCTCACCGGAATTTTGATTTAAAACTGTTTAAGTTATTTATTGGAAATATTTTTGCTGAGCTTATATTTAGATTATTTTATTGAGAGTTTTCTGGTTCGAATCGACATCTCTCCACATGATGCGGGTCAAAATGACCCGTCCCCGCGGTTCTAGTGTTAATGGATATTTAAGAAACGGAGTTATATTATACTTAAATGTACTGCACAAAGAATAAATTGAAATACACATTTTTTATACACTTTATTAAACGTTGTTAAAATATCAACAGAACCTTTGTATTAATTGATGTACAATAAAAATTATTGTAATTAAAGGAAATCCAGAAATTTACTGAACATTATAAAAATAGTATTCAAATTAAAAAAAATATGTCCGTTCACACATGGTTTGGTTAATTATCGAAAATTTCAGCTTAATTTTAAACAAAAGCGCTGAGAAAAGAAATTTAAATTTTTTAGGTATTAAGGAAACTAGTATTTCTAGTTTTAAATATGATTATTTTAGGGAATAAAATTGTGTTCACATCGAGAATATTTCTTGTATTCCATTTGGAAGAACAAATTATGGCAAATTTTCAATTAATCTGGCATATTTTGATTTCATTTTCATTTTCAGCACTAAAACTGACATCCAGAGCATTTTATCATTTATACTCATATATCCCCTTAGAAACTATATGAACATATATACAGCACACACAAACAACAAAAACAACAAAAAAGATGATGTTCATGGAATATTCACATTATTCCGTGGAAGAATATTACGTTCATTTGATGCAAATTTAGTTTATTTCGCAGAAAGTTATATCAAAAAGTGCAAAATTATTTTAGTCTTAGAAATATTTTTCCAATAACATTAAGCAGAATTTTAACGATTCACACTCTAAAAAAATTTGGAAAATTACAAAAAATTTTCTAGTAAAATTATATTCCAAGAACTTTTTATGCAATGGCAACAATAAAAGTTCATGTAACAGATGCAGATTTGCACTTTGAATCAAAAAAAATTTAAGGTTACTAAGAATTTTTTTGGAAAATCGGATTCTCAGAACTTTTTAAGTAACAGTAGCGAGGATTACAAATAAAATTTTAGTAAAATTACCAAAATTTTAGTAGATTCTTTTATAAAGTTACAGATGTCTCTAGTTTTACTTACAAGTTTTGTAGATTGATATACCGTAATTTCGGGTGTATAAGCCGCAGATCAAACAATTCTTTTTCGACCCAGTATTTTTTAAGAAGCAAATATAACTAGTTAGATCGCCGTGAATATTTGTCTTCAATCACTAAATAAGATTTCTGGGTTTAAAAAGAATTGTTTGATCCGCGGCTTATACACCCGAAATTACGGTAATTTTCTTGTACAGTGTACATACAGAATTTTAGTAAGCGTAACAGATTTCGGTAAATTTAGATTACTAAGATTACAAATTTTTTTACAGCGCAGTGTAACACCAGCTTCAGTCCCCAAATCTTTTATTCGAAGCTCTGCTTTAGCATTCAAGTAAAAGAAAATTTAAGCAAACTTAGAACGAACTTGGAAAATAATTAGCGAATCTTAAAAAAATGTCAAACATTCAAAAGTAAAAAAAAAAAATTCTTCGAATTCGATAAAATAATTAATAAAGTACAAGTTCAAATGTAACCTGTATGTAAACATGCTTTTTAAGGAAATGTAGAAATAGTCCAAGAGTCGACAACACAAAAATCTAAGGTATCAAGCACAAGAAAAAGAAGCCTTTATTTTATGGAAGAGTAGTAATAGGGGAATCTAATGATCCATATCCGCCGGAAGTGAAGTGGTCCATAAACCAAACATTGATATCACTACTCGTAGGATTAACATTATGTTTGCCGTATAATCAAAGATACGAAAAAAGATTGTATAACAAACACAATGATAAACATATGAATAAATCGCTAGTAGTATTAATTTTCGACTTATGCACCACTTCACTTCCGAAGGACATGAATCTTTAGATTTCCCTATTAGTACTCTACCATAAAATAAACTTTTTTTTTCTTGTGCTCGATACCTTAGGTTTTTGTGCTGTCGGTTCTTGGACTAAAAGTAAGATGAAACATGTTTTTCTCTAAATCCTTGCTTAATTTTTCAAACTATTTTAATGATTATTACGTAAGTTTTATACTGGTTATTACGCATATTTTAAATAACTCTTGTTACTCCGGTAAATATTAAAGATAAATAACTACAAAAAACTAAAATTAAAGCTATTCTCATGCACTTTTTAGTAGAATCAGTTTAGTTGATTATTTTCAAAAGGATTAATATCTTATTTCAACCTTTTATTGTGATGTTCGCATAACTAAAATTGTAATTTTAAGCAGAGACATTTAAGGGTTCTCGGCACAGTCTTCATACAAATCCTCTTGCATATGTGTAATCATAATGGCATCTTTTAAATGAAATTAAAAATACAAAATTATTGTGTACAGAATATAAAAATATGTTTCATTTAACATATTTTTAAGGCGATTCTCAAAAAACTACATTTCCCAGCTCAACAATTAGAAAATTGGCACATATTCTGATTCATTTTAAAACTTAAAAGAATGATGTTTGCAGGCAGTCTTATTGAAGTGATTTGTAATCGAAGAGCATCATATTAAAATATGGAAATTGCATTTTAAGTTATAAGTGTACATTGTCTCAGGAAAACACTTTTTGATTTTGCTGTGCAGTCGCATCGGGAAATTATTTTCAAAATGCCAACTTTACAAAATTCTATAAACAATCTAAATTTTCCAAAAAAAGTTTTTAAAAAAAACGGAAAAAAATGAAAAGCTATTTGATTACATAGTTTCTGAATAAGACCAACAACCAATTACAAGTGTTTGTGAGCAAAGGTGAGAAAAAAAATCCCTGTCGGCTTGGCCTATAGGCGGAGGTAGATTTCGAAGAGTGCTCATTTCAACAACAAAAAACTATCAATTGAATGCTTTTGAGAGTAAAATCGAATTTAAAAATGAGTCATAAAATAACAAATTTGTTATTTGAATACATCCACAATTCTTAAATCATGATCCCTTTGGGAAGAATTTGTGCGAAATGCCTACTTTGACAGCTTTAAAAATATATGAGGAGCCCAGAAGCCAAGGGGTACAAGTGACAAAATGTCGATTTGGAGTAAAATGAGTTTAAAGATAATCGATGTTAAATTGGAACATCAATAACAATTGACTAAATTGAAATAGGAAACATTTGCTTGTTGCATTCTAATCTTTGAACTCTCATTTCAATAAAAGTTAAAAAAAAATAGAGTACAATTTTCTTTAAATGTATAATTAATCAATATTGTTTGTTTTTCGGAAAAAGTGGTTTACCTCTATAACTCCCCAAATAATCAGAAAATGACCTATATTTCTTTACCTGAAATGAAAAAAGCATATTTCCAGATACCCTGTGCACTTAACTCAATTTTTTTCAATTTTGTCACTTATACCCCTTGGCTTCTGGGGTCCTCATATATATTTAACCTTTATCAAAAAACTGACCAATACGACATATTACACAGTTCCTAAATAACAAATAACTGTCAATGGAATGCGTTTGAAAGCAAAATTGAATTTAAAAATCAGTCATAAAATAACAAATTTGTTATTTGAATAAATCCTCAATTCTTTAATCATGATGGCTTTGGAAAATTTTGTGCGAAGTGCCCATTTTGGCAGCCTTTTTTTAAATATGTTCTGCCTTTATCAAAAAAACTGGCCAATCAGTTACATTATATCGTTCCTATATAAGAGGACCTGTAAATTGGATGCATTTGAGAACAAAAATGGATTTAAAAATGAGTCAGAAAAAATGCAATTTGTTGTACTTCCTCAATTTTTCAATCATTATCATTTTGGGAAATTCTGTTCAAAATACCGTTTTTGGCAGTCTTTTTTGAAAAATATTCGGCCTTTATCAAAAAACTGTCTAATACGTCACATTATACAGTTCCTAAATAGGAGGATCTGCCATTTGGATGCGTTTAAAATCAAAAATGAATTTAAAAATGATTCAGAATATAAGCAGTTTGGATTTGAGTTTTTTTATCCAACTCCTATATTTCTTAATTTATTTTTGCTATAAGAATTGGTCCTATGAAAAACCTTTTAATATGAAAGTCGTAGATGTTATTGAGAAGATGTAATATAAATTTAATTAGACTTGATTGCTTAAGAATTGACAAAGTTATGACTTTTTTTCTTTTTCCACCCCCCTTTTTCTTTTCGTTTTTAATTTTTTTCATCGGTAAAGTTTGTTCCTATCAGAAACTTGTAAATACAAAAGTTTTAGATAATTTTGAGAACATTTATAAAAAATTTAGTTGGATTAGATATTTAATAAATTGACGAAGTTATGATTTTTTTCTCCCAAAAACCATGTTTTTTTCGCCCCTTGAGCCCATTTTTAACTTTATCAAAAATCTGTCATGCATAAACTTTTGGCTTATTCTTTAGAAGTAATATAAACATTAAGCTGATTCGATATCTATTTTAATTTAAAAGTTATCGCGTTTTTTCTGTTTTCACAAAACCCCTCCTAACTTCCACCCCCTTGGTCCGATTTTCCCCATTAACGAAATTAACCGAGATTTTAACACTAGAACCGCGGGGACGGGTCATTTTGACCCGCATCATGTGGAGAGATGTCGATTCGAACCAGAAAACTCTCAATAAAATAATCTAAATATAAGCTCAGCAAAAATATTTCCAATAAATAACTTAAACAGTTTTAAATCAAAATTCCGGTGAGAAATATTTTTATAAAACTTGAATGAATTTTCCCGCGGTTCTAGTGTTAAGCCCCTTGATTTTATGTAAAAGTTTGAAGAAGATCTGAGCATAATTACGGAAGTTATCGTGTCATGAAGAAAGTGATATACACCGATATATATATATATATATATATATATATATATATATATATATATATATATATATACAGGGTGTTTCTAAATTCATGCTCCAAACTTTAAGGGGTGATAGTACACATCAAGACAAACAATATTTAAATAGGAAACCAAGGGTCCCAAAGTCTTCCGAAGGAGATAGGCGCCATTAAAGTTTAGGGTCCAAAAATTCAAATGATTATGAAAAACAGAAAAATTGGTCGATTCGTTTGCGGTTTTCACTAAAATTATTCTTTATGTCAGTATTGTCTTGAAAACAAATTATAAAGATAAATTTCAAAAAATGACGATAGAGGGCGCTTTAGACTTTAGAGTAACGAACAACTATTTTTACCGTTATTTTTTGCATCTCATTAAAGGTTTCGTAAGCTTAGACTTAAATTTTGAGCTCAAAATCTGAATAGTTGGAAGCAGTTAAGTAGCACAAACTTAACTGTGTTCAGAGGGTTTTAAATTCAAATGATTATAAAAAACGGAAAAATTGGTCGATTGATTTGCGGTTTTCACTGAAACTATTCTTTATGTCAGTATTTTATTGAAAATGAATCATAAAGATAAATTTCAAAAAATGCCGATAGAGGGCGCTTTAGACTTTGGAGTAACGTACAACTATATTTTACCATTATTTTTCGCATCTCATAAAATTTTTTTAGAAGCTTAGACATAAACTTAAATTTCGAGATGAAAATCTGAATCGTTGGGAGTGGTTAAGTAGCGCAAACTGAACTGTGTTCAATGGAGGTGGGGTGGTTCAAATTTCAAATGATTATAAAAAACGGAAAAATTGTTCGATTCGTTTGCCGTTTTCACTAAAACTATTCTTTATGTCAATATTTCCTTGAAAATAAATTTTAAAGATTAATTTTAAAAAATACCGTTAGAGGGCGCCTTAAACTTTGGAGTAACCAACAACTACTTTTAACCGTTATTTTTTGTATCTAATTAAATGCTTGTAAAAGTTCAAACTTAAATTTTGAGCTCAAAATCTGAATCGTTTTGAGTAATTAAGTGCGGAAATTTGAAATGTGTTCGAGGGGTGGGGAGGGTAACATTTTAACTGCTGAACGCTGTTCAGTTTCCGCTTCTTAAGCCCTCCATCGATTTAGAATTTGAGCTCAAAATTTAAATCTAAGCATTTGCAAGCATTTAATTAGATACAAAAAATAACGCTTAAAAATAGTTGTTGGTTACTCTAAAGTTTAAGGCGCCCTCTATCGGTATTTTTTGAAATTAATCTTTAAAATTTATTTTCAAGGAAATATTGACATAAAGAATAGTTTTAGCGAAAACGGCAGACGTATCGACCATTTTTCCATTTTTAAAAATAATTTGAAATTTGAACCTCCCCACCCCCATTGAACACAGTTCAGTTTGCTCTACTTAACCACTCCCAACGATTCAGATTTTCATCTCAAAATTTAAGTTTATGTCTAAGCTTCCAAGAAAATTTTATGAGATGCGAAAAATAACGGTAAAATATAGTTGTACGTTACTCCAAAGTCTAAAGCGCCCTCTATCGGCATTTTTTGAAATTTATCTTTATAATTCATTTTCAATAAAATACCGACATAAAGAATAGTTTTAGTGAAAACCGCAAATCAATCGACCAATTTTTCTGTTTTTTATAATCATTTGAATTAAAAACCCTCTGAACACAGTTAAGTTTGTGCTACTTAACTGCTTCCAACTATTCAGATTTTGAGCTCAAAATTTAAGTTTAAGTCTAAGCTTACGAAACCTTTAATGAGATGCAAAAAATAACGGTAAAAAATAGTTGTTCGTTACTCTAAAGTCTAAAGCGCCCTCTATCGTCATTTTTTGAAATTTATCTTTATAATTTGTTTTCAAGACAATACTGACATAAAGAATAATTTTAGTGAAAACCGCAAACGAATCGACCAATTTTTCTGTTTTTCATAATCATTTGAATTTTTGGACCTTAAACTTTAATGGCGCCTATCTCCTTCGGAAGACTTTGGGACCCTTGGTTTCCTATTTAAATATTGTTTGTCTTGATGTGTACTATCACCCCTTAAAGTTTGGACCATGAATTTAGAAACACCCTGTATATATATATATATATATATATATATATATATATATATATATATATGTATATATATATATATATATATAAGTCCTAGATTATTGTGCGGTAGAAAACTCAAGATACGTACAGTTTTTTCAGTATTTTTAAATTTAATAACAAAATAATGTATCTAAATCTGATATTAAACGCAGAACTTTTTTTTAAAATGGAAATCAAATTTTTTTTAATCTGGAATAAAATTGTCAGATTCTTTAAAAATTCCAAACGGTGTGGTGTACGTAAACGCATCTTGAAAACTGCTGAAAGCAAGTCTTAAAGATGGAGAAAAATCCGTTCTATATAGATTTTAGCAGGTGTATTATATAAATGCACAGCATTCATTTCTCCAGGACCATGGGAATTTCTTTTTAAGACAGGATTATGCTATACAAAGATTTCGTTTTCGCAGATTTTGCTACATGGATCCGGGGAAAAGAACATAGTATGTGAACGTGCACTGTGTAATAAGGAACGTACTTTAAAATTTATACTAAAATAAGTACAGATTACTAAATAGTACACTTATGAAAAGAATATATTTAAAATAAAATTTATCAACGTTTCATTCGCTTCTGCGAACGTCGTCAGATTACAATAGAAAGATGTTAAATGCAATTAAATTTTAAAAAATATAAACACATACGTCCACGGGCATAGTTGAGTTGAGAGTGCGCTGCTTTTTAATTAATTATAGCATATTATGCCTGATTTTATGAATGGAAAATGATTAATGCTCGTTACAAGCATTATCAAATTATTTATTATTACAAGCATTAATATTATCATATTCCATTCATAAAATCTGGCATAATATGCTATAATTAATTAAAAAGCAGGTTTACGCACTCTCAATGCAACTATGCCCGTGGACGTATGTGTATATTTTGAAACTTTAAATTGCATTTAACACCTTTCTATTTTATCCTGACGACGTTCGCAGAAGCGAATTGAACGTTGATAAATTTTTAAGTGTATTTTAAATATATTCTTTTTATAAGTGTACCATTTAGTAATCTGCATTTATTTTAGTACATATTTTTAGTATAATTTATGGTGTAATTGTCCAATTCATAATTAGGAACGTATTTGTTATGACGGAAAGTGGAATTTTGTTCCACGTCTCATGCAATTTTAGTAGGTTTTATTTAAAAAAGTCTTTCTATCTAAATAAAAGTTCCATTTTTCGAATAATGTATACAGGGTGTATCTTAACTCTTGGGAAAAACTTTATGGGGTGATACTACGCATCAAGACAAACAGTATTAAATAGGAAACTAAGGGTCTCAAATGTTTTCCGAAGGAGATAGGCGCCACTAAAGTTTAGGGTCCAAAATTTCAAATAAACACAAAAAAACGGAACAATTGGTCGTTTGATTTGCGATTTTCACTAAAACTATTCTTTATGTCAGCATTTTCTTGAAAATAAATTATAAAGATAAATTTCAAAAATTGCCGATAGAGGGCGCTTTAGACTTTGGAGTAACGAACAACTATTTGTTAGCATTATTTTTGCATCACATTAAAAGTTTTCGGAAGCTTAAACTTAAACTTAAATTTTGAGCTCAAAATCATAATTGTTGGGAGTGGTTAAGTAGCGCAAACTGAACTGTGTTCAGAGGTTCTAATTTCAAATGATTATAAAAAACGGAAAAATTGGTCGATTCGTTTGCGGTTTTCGCTAAAACTACTCTTTAAATCAGTATTTTCTTGAAAATAAATTTTAAAGATAAATTAAAAAAAAAAAAAATGCCGACAGATTGCACCTTAGACATTGGAGTAGCGTATAACTATTTTAAACAGTTAGTTTTATTATTATTATTTTTAATCTCATTAAATGCTTTCAAAAGCTTAAACTTAAATTTTGAGCTCAAAATCTGAATAGTTGGGAATGGTTAAACAACGCGAACTGAACTGTATTCAGAGGCGGAGGTGGAGGTTCAAATTTGAAATTATTATAAACAAGTTGGAAATTGCACGTGAACGTAGCAAATGAGATGCGTTCGTACAATAACTAAGTTTTAAAAATATTCAGATCTTGCTGATATAGTAGAGCGTACTCTGGATACAGTATAGTAGTCGAAATATTTACGTTTCTGTAAATATGCAGGAAGTAATTTTTATTACACCTCAGCAACGTATATCTTATTCATAAAATGTGAAATAGTTGAATATAATTAAAACACGTACCAAACCATGTTTTCCCGTATAGCATTATACAGTGGAATACTTTTGTGTGGCCCTGTAATTTAATAATAAAAATTCTTTGCATCACAGGTTGTACAGAATGCATATTTTAGTATATATTTCATAGATTCATGCCAATTCTATTACGTTCGAATGAGTGTAACATCATTAAAATGCATTTGAAACTTTTTCACCATTGACCGTAATGTAACGGAATCCTTTTGATTCTCCCTGTAATTGATCTATGCATCCGATTTTCATAACATTTGAAATGAATCGACAAAATTACGCAATACTTATATGTTTTAAATTTCAAACGATTAAAATGCATTTAAAACTTTTTTCCCTATTGACCGTAATGTAACGGAATCCTTTTGAATGTCCCTGTAATTGATCTATCTATCCGATTTTCATAAAATTTGAAATGACTCGACAAAATTATGTTATAAATATGTATTTTAAATTTCAAACGATTCGGTTGTGTAGTTTTTACGTTGTTATATGTGGACAGACGGACAGACGGACAGACAGACGGACGGACTGAGCGACAACAATAGGTGCTACGTATTTACATAATTACGAACGCACCTAAAAACGGAAAAATTGTTCGATTCCTTTGCGGTTTTCGCTAAAACTAATCGTTAAATCATTAGTTTCTTGAAAATAAAATTTTAAATAAATTTCAAAAAATGCCGATAGAGATCGCTTTAGACTTTGGAGTAACATACAACTATTTTTAACTGTTATTTTTTTAATCTAATTAAATGCTTGTAAAAGCTTAGACTTAAATTTTGAGCTCAAAATCTGAATCGTTGGGAGTAATTAAGTAGCGCAAAATTGAACTGTGTTCAATGGGAAGGGGGTGTTAAATTTCAACTCCTGAACACAGTTCAGTTTGCGCTTCTTAACCCCTCCGAAGAATTCAAAATTTGAGCTCAACATTTAAGTCTAAGCTTTTACAAGCATTTAATTAGATTTTAAAAAACGGTTAAAAATAGTAGTTGGTTACTCTTTAATAAGTTTAAAGCGCCCTCTAACGAATTTTTTTAAAACTTATTTTCAAGAAAATGCTGACATAAAGAATAGTTTTAGCGAAAACCGCAAACTAAAATTGACCAATTTTTCCGTTTTTTATAATCATTTGAAATTTGAGCCTTCTCTCCCCTCCTTGAACACAGTTCAGTTTGCTCTACTTAACCACTCCCAACGATTCAGATTTTGAGCTCAAAATTTAAGCTTATGTCTAAGCTTCTAAAATAATTAATGAGATGCAAAAAAACAGACGTAAAATAGTTGTTCATTACTCCAAAGTCTAAAGCGCCCTCTATCGGAATTTTTTTTATTTATCTTTATATTTATTTTCAAGAAAATACTAATTTAAAGAATAGTTTTAGCGAAAACCGCAAACGAATCAACTAATTTTTCCGTTTTTTATAATCATTTGAAATTTGAACCTCTGAATGTAATTCAGTTTGCGCTACTTAACCACTCCCAACTATTCAGATTTTAAGCTCAAAATTTAAGTTTAAGTCTAACCTTCGGTAAACATTCAATGAGATGCAAAAAATAACGGAAAAAAATAGTTGTTCGTTACTCCAAAATCTAAAGCGCCCCTATCGGCATTTTTTGAAAGCTATCTTTATAATTTATTTTTAAGAAAATGCTGACATAAAGAATTGTTTTACCTAAAACCGCAAATCAATCGACCAATTTTTCCGTTTTTTGTGTTTATTTGAAATTTTGGACCCTAAACTTTAATGGCGCCTATCTCCATCGGAAGACGTTTGGGACCTTTAGTTTCCGATTTAATATTGCTTGTCTTGATGTGTACTATCACCCCTTAAAGTTTTGCCCAAGAGTTTTGATACACCCTGTATATTCAATAAATTAAGACACAAGAGGCTCTCACTTATAAAATTACAATTATGTCTCTTGAAGTTATAAATTGTTTTAAATAAGGCTTTAGTATAAGATAAAGATTACAGCATTAAAATTAGTATAAATATCGATAATATATTGAATAACTTCATTTATTTGTAAAGCTTGATTGTTTAAAAACTTATTTTGAAAATATTAAATAATATATTTTTCTATGGTTTACTACTTATTTTATTTTTTTTAAATTTGTATTCAGAGCTGTAACTAGTCGATGAAGAAATTTAATTTTTTTTTTGTGGGTCTAATTCATAACTTTTTTTGGTAACTTTAGTAATATATAAAATAAAATATACAGGGGAAAGACTCTTGTTTTACTGTGTGCTTGATATATATATACATACCGGGTGTCCCAAAAATGACTGATGGATTTTAAAATTCAATAACTTGCAAACGGTGACAGCTATTTAAAAAATTTTTGCAGGAGTGTTATGTACAATATCAGGAGTTTTTTTTCGTAATTTTTTATTTTAGTTCGCACAAACAATAGGTGGCACTGACGGCGATTGAAGGCCAGGTCGGCGCTTCACTCAGCATTGATCACCTGGCCTTCAATCGCCGTAAGCGCCACCAATTGTTTGATATGCGAACTAAAATAAAAAATTGCGGTAAAAACTCCTGACATTATACATAACACTTCTGCAAAAAAATTTTAAATAGCTGTCACCGTTTGCAAGTTATTGAATTTTAAAATCCATCAGTCATTTTTGGGACACCCGGTATATATATATATACACTATATTGCCATTGATTATGGGACACTTGCGATTTTAGACATTTTACTAAATATCTAGAAAAATACATGAGGAATCATCTCGAAACTCTTAGTGTATAAATATAATAGTATACGTCATACATCTCCGTGAAGATTTTTTACCGAAACTCCATAGGGGACCGTCAACAAATTAAAAAAGAATAAATATCTTTTGAATAACCCTGTCAAAACTAATGTAGCAAAAGCGCTCAAACTCTAGATTATGATTGAATGCCTTATTGTAATACACTGTGTTCATTTTTATGCAAATAGCATGCATACTCGCAGAGTAATTAAGGTTTTTATAAAAATGGTCCCAAATTTTTCCAAGCTTTTTCCTTATAATTTTCAGAGTTCTTAATATAAAATAATATTTTTTTCAGAAAATATGACAAACAACATTGCACACAGTACCCTGTAATCAGAATTAAAAAATAATAAAAATTGTATGAAAAATGAGTAGGTTTACTAAATAATTTTTTACTGCGCATGCGTCAAAGATATCAAAATTTCATTTGCATATTATGTTAGATAAATGTATAGAGCAACTTTTGTAAAAGTCTCAAAATTATAGCTTGAAAATTCTGAAAGTAATCGTCTATAGAAAAAAGACAAAATCCGTTGTTTCCAAAATGAAGCAAAAAAATGAGGGATTTTATCCAAGAGTAGTCGTAACATCCTGTATTGTGTATTCTTTATTGACACTAATCAATGAATATATGGATACAACCCCTCTTGTTTTTGCTTCATTTTGAGAATAACGGATTTTCAACTTATTCAATTGACGATTATTTTCAGAATTTTCAAGTTATGATTTTGTGACTTTCACAAAAGTTGCTCTATACATTTAGCTAACATAATATGCAAATGGAATTTTGATATCGTTAACGCATGCGCAGTAAAAAATTATTTAGTAAACCAACTCATTTTGTATACAATTTTCATCATTTTTTAATTCTGATTACAGGGTACTGTGTGCAATGGTGTTTGTCATATTTTCTGAAAAAAATATTATTTTATATTAAGAACTCTGAAAATTATAAGGAAAAAAAATGGAAAAATTTGGGACCATTTTTATAAAAACCTTAATTACTCTGCGAGTATGCATGCTATTTGCATAAAAATGAACACAGTGTATTACAATAAGGCATTCAATCATAATCTAGAGTTTGAGCGCTTTTGCTACATTAGTTTTGACAGGGTTATTCAAAAGATATTCATTCTTTTTTAATTTGTTGACGGTCCCCTATGGAGTTTCGGTAAAAAATCTTCCCGGAGATGTATGACGTATACTATTATATTTATACACTAAGAGTTTCGAGATGATTCCTCATATATTTTTCTAGATATTTAGTAAAATGTCTAAAATCGCAAGTGTCCAATAATCAATGGCAATATAGTGTATATATATCCAAAGTTTTAAACAATTATTACTTCAGTAATATTATCTAATAAAAATGCATGATGCATTAAAATTTCCTTTATTCAACAAATCAGAAAAAGTATTTTAACTTGTTCATCTTCATTAGCAAATTAATAAAGGAAATAGCTAGACGTCGGAGTAATCGGGCATTTAGGTATTTAGGCATAACATTCGACGACAATTTGCGGCTCCGCAGCCAAGAAGTAGAGATTGGACGGGCTCAGCCCAAAATCGGGCCCTGCCTAACCCGGGCTCGATTTTTATAATAGCCTTCGGTTTCAGGCACATTCTTTCTGAAATTGTCAATTTTTTTTTTTTTTTTTTTTTTTTTTTTTTTTTTTTTTTTTGTATAAAAAGAAACAAAAAAAATTTTTTTTTTACCTAGTAAAAATTACGTATTACATTTCAAGTCATTTTAATTATCTTTTGATCAGAATAAAAGAGAAAAAGACCCCCCTCCTTTTTTTAGCAGCAGTAGAACACTATTTAAAAAACTTTTATAGAATTGAAGAAAGCATTGGAAGCAATGAGAAACACTGAGTGTATTACAGCAGAAAAGAAAAATATGTGAATGGAGTTTTTGAGCAACTGTTTTCAGAAGCTAAAGAAATAGCCGAGCAATTAGATATACAGCTAAGGGCACCAGAGTTTGTGTCTGAACAAATACATCGTTCGGATAATCATCTTGGTTAATCCGTCGAGTAATCCTTTCGTCACTTCTTTTGGATTGATAATAACGGATTTAGAGAAAAGATTTTTTCCAGAAGTTTTGGATTTGTTTAAATTTGGAGTTTTCTTGCCATAAAGTTGCTTATAACGAGCAGGACGCAAATTCGCAAACACTCAACGTCCCAGCGCGCTTGACGCCAACCCCTCTAGCCAAGGGCTTTGGCGAAAAATTGAACTTCGACGTGCATACTTGAATACTGCTAGTATCGTAGTAATGTTATGCATATGTTAATAGTATGCTAGTAATTTGCATTGCAAATATTTATATCCACTTTACATGAATATTTTAGATATGCTTACAGAATTCAAAGATATCTTTTTTTTTTTTTTTTTTTTTTTTTGTAGCAGATTAATTCAGTCTACACAAGTTGTGCTATTGATTACACTAGTTTAATACTGATGCTGTTACAATAGGATTACCGTTAAAAAGCTAGGCTGACGCTAGAAAATTTAAAATGAATGTTTTTAGCATTATGAAGGTATAATAGTTGAAACAATAAGCCGCATATTTAATCAAGATAGATCAACGTAATTCAAAAATATTTACAAACTTGGTTTGTCTTTTTTTTTTCCAGACTTACTTTAGAACTTCAGACTTGCATGCACATTTTCATCTTCTCCCGAAAGCGCTTGGCTACAGAGGTTGGCGTGAAGCGCTCTGGGACTTTGAGTGTTTGCGAATTAGCGAGCGGGACTCAGATGCTCTGCAAAATATTGCATATACTTATCTAAAACTTATAGATAATAATAACATAACTGTAACTATAAATTAATGCAAACTGTGGATAGCAAAATAGAAAAGAGAGATTGAAAGTTGAAATAGAATTCCTTAGAATGTGACAGAAGTTAATGGAAAACTGCAGTAATAGTCCAAGAGCCGAACGCACAAAACCCTAAGTGATCGAGCACAAGAAAAAGTCCTTTATATTATGGAAGAGTAGTCATAGGGGAATCTAATGATCCATGTCTGCCGGAAGCAAAGTGGTGCATAAGCCAAAATTGAATACCACTAGTGGTTGACTCGTAGACTTAGCATTATATTTTCTTGCACTCAGTTTTCCGTGTTTCCATACTGTTGATTTTACGGCAAACACGATGATATACCTACGAGTGAGTCACTAGTGGTGTTAATTTTTGGCTTATGCACCCCTTCACTTCCGGCAGACATGGATCATTAGATTCCCCTATGACTACTCTTCCATAATTTAAAGGATTTTTTCTTGTGCTCGATGACTTGGGATTTTGGGCGGCAGACTCTTGGACTATAAGGATTTATATCCAAGTATCAAATCATTTTTGTCAATCCTTGCTACTCTGCCAGTTAGTATAGAAACGGTAGAAAGATTTTTTCCTCATTCCGTCATCTGAAATCCTGTATTCGAGCTTCTATGGACGAAAAGCGCCCAACTAGTTTAGCTGTGATGAATATATTCATCCTGGTATTAAAACTGATCCTAATGATGTCATTACTCTTTTTTCACACAAAAAATGAAAAATGGAATTTGTGATTTAATAAAATACACTTTAATTGCTTGAGTAAAGACTTTAATTTTTAAGGATTAACTATTATTGCAATGTTGTCCGATTAATCAAACTCAGAAGATATATTTTCCTTTAATACAGTAAAACCTGCTAAAATTGAATTGCAAAGGATGGGAGAAAATTCCGCTTTGAACTGATTTGCGTTTTAGTATATTCATAATCTATTATTGCTTTCTTTTCTGTAGAACCATAAAATTTTACTTTTAAACTAGAATTTCGCTATAGATTCCGTTTTCACAGGATTTACTGTATTTTAAAATTGTCTCATTAAATCATCTATAAAAAGTTGTGACCGCTCCCTCCTGAAGGTTGGGCTGGATCCGCTCTTTAAGATATCAATCACATCTAATGATAGACCAACATAAAACTATCTGAATCAGGGAACATTACTGCAGTTCTATAAAGCTTTAACAAGAAATTTTACGACTCTGTTCAAGTTCTCTGTGTCACTGAATTTCCCTTCTTAAACAATTTCCGTCATTGCAAATAAAAATGAAATGATTTGGTTTATTATTAAATTTTGCGAAAATGATATCGCTAAACGTAAGGAAAGATACATATCTATGAGTATCATAATTAGATTTGAATGTTTAATTACAATTCTCAATGTAAATAAGAAATCAGATTTTCGACATTTCATCCGTAGTACTTATGACCTTGTGTCAGTAGCCATGACATTTTTGGTACACGAAGTTTTGTCCTTGAATCTTAGAGACTAATAAATATCACTGTTTTGTAACTTATTCCAGTATAGGACTTTTTATCAGTTGAAAGGTCTTTGTCTTCCTTCATTCTTATTCTTATTTCACATTTGAAATAAGATTTTCGAAACACTTTTCCGTTTCTGATTTGTTACACACTTATTTAGCATTATAAAAACACTTCTAAATATTGATAATGTCCTTAAATTATTTTAATTTATAAAGGAATTATTTTCTTGTAGTCTATCCAGGGCTTAATTTGCGCGAGAGTCCACGAAAGTTCAGCTCCGATGCCTCTCTGTTTTTACTAAATATTGCAATATTGGTCAGAATTCACCGGAGCTCATAAATATAGGGTTTCTTGCAACAGCGCTTCCAAAAAAAATAAATACATAAATAAAACCTAAATTCCTTTTCCTACCCATCTCCAAGTTTTTTTTTTTTTTTTTTTTTTTTTTTTTTTTTAACCAAAACACTTAGTATAGTGGAATAATTGACTAAGTATATAATAATAAGTTTTTTTTTTCTTTAGAAAAAAACAATTACTTTGCAAAGTATGAAACAAATAATGTGGAAATTATGTACTGATTTTATAAATAATGTATGAAACATAAAAATGCAGATCGAAATGACAAGGGGGAGAGGAACGGTATAGTTGTTAGTACCGATACCAAATGAATTACGAATAAGTTAATAAACAGGAAAATGGCTTGCGAGTTTGAAAGAAAGCAGGTATGTGGGAAGTTTAGCAGAACAAAATATCAATGAATGTTTATGTATTAATAGTAGAAATTACGAGTAAAAACTTTTATGTTCAAAGATATCTGAAAACAGAAGTTCAATCTACGTTCATATTTTTTAGTTGTGGGCCTTCTTTATGCAACGCACGAGTGTTGAAAATTTTGCCCACGGACCTCTTTTCATTGCTTTTCCGAATAAAAGTCTTTGACACCAGTAAAAAGAAAAATAATATTTGTTCTCTTTAATAAGAGTATTTTCGGGATCGTTTGAGTAAATACAACTGTTTTAAAAAACGGGGTGCCAACAGAATAAAATTCGTGTACAAGCCGCCGGTCTCGAAGGGGTTAAGACTATCGCTTGGAAGTTTATGATTCTTATCCATGCATTAATTAATGTGAATAGAACTCATTCTATTTTTCCTACAATAATTCTTGAAGTTCGAGTTCAATGTCTTTTCGTGAAAAGAATTAAGATACAATTCGAGGAATATTTACATATTTAAAATTACAAGTAGGTGATCATAGAAGGATGTAGAAAAGTTGACGAGATTATCGTTTGGGAGTAATGGTGTAAAGCTCCTTATTTTCAATTTTTTTTTTTTTTTGGGATAAATGTTTATTAAGAATTATTAGCTGTAAGGTAAATATAAAGTGTAATAAGATAAAAACGCTGGGGGTGTGGGGGGGGGGGGGGCATTTCCAAGCTCCAAAGAAAAAAAACTCAGAAGATTTTTCTAATACTTCATTTTTTTTTTTTTTTTTTGCTCAATAAATAAATAAAAAAACCTTTTATTTAATTTTTTTGTAATGTAGAATTATATAGCGCAAATTTGATTAATTTAGAATAACGTTTGATTAGTGTTGATGACTAAAAAATATGCACACTACTGTAGTACAAATAGAACTATAGATAAAAAGAACTTCTGGCTGAGAATACAGCATTTAAAATGATTTAAAAATTAATTTAAATTAATAAAATTTAAATTAATTTTAAATCCTTTCATTTAATTAAAGTTAATTTAAATAACAAAACAAATTTTATCTATCCGCGAAAATGTATAAAAGACCAGTGAAGGTCTTTAAAAGCTTTTATGCGCAGCACATCTCAATAAATTTTATAAATAAGAATTATAGATTATGTGTATCAGCTACACATCAAAGTCGCCAGGCCACATGCGGCCCTCAGACCGCAGGTTGAGTATGACTGATCTAGTGGATATTATAGCAAACAGTTTAAAGATTTCTTCATGAAAGTGGCCTGTACTTTGAAGACAGGGAGAAGGGGGTTTCACTTAAAAATATGCAAAAGCGACAAGCAGAATTAATGATTTTAATATACGAATGAATTTTTTGGACATGTGCAAAAACATAGTTACAGACCATCGTATTTTTTTAATCAATTACCTAAAGAAATTTTGTGAAAAAGAAATTTATTAATTTCATATGACTCTTAATTCAAATTAAAATAAGGAACCTTTTTTTACGAAATTTCTAGTAGAAATTGATTTAACAAATAGGAAAGTTGACAGCTATGCTTTTGCACATGCTCGAGTGATTTATTCGAATATGAAAATCATTTCTTCTGCTTATCACTAAGTATATCTTTTTTTTGTTTATTAGGAATGTTCCAATAAAAGTTATTGATTTAGAGATTCTACATTGTCTTAACGACTGGGATATCAAAGTAGAACCTTAGTCTTTCGCGTCCTTCAGTAAGATGTCGGAAAAAAATTTCTTAACCCGGGAGTACATGCGCCGGGTCTTTTTGACCTGGAGTGCGTATGATTTTTATTTTTGCAATTGTAACCACTTATCTTTTAAAAGTAATCTTCAACTTATTTTATCGCAAAATTTATAGGGATTGTCTCCGCCTAAATAAAATGATGGTTATAATTTGATTTTATTGGTGACAAAGTTAAAACCATTTCTACCTGGGTAAGCGCGTGTTCTCCCGGGTTAAAATTTCTTTTTTTCATTACTAGCATGAATATTGTAAATACAAGTATATATTAAAAATAAAATTTTTCTTATTGTATCTCCATTTATTAGTTTTATGTGATTATAATTTTATTTGTTTAATTCCGGTGATAAATGCTAAATCTACATTTTAAAGAATGATGAAAGACTCAGTAGAGATTTCGTGATTCCGTCCACTCATTGACATAGATTTTGTTAATTTCTCAAAATCATATTAAATAAATTGTTCGTAATTGTCGTCCGGAAAACTATATTTCTTAATGAGATTCCTGCTTGGATAATAAATTATACTAATAAAAGAACAAATAGCTCTGTTTGCAATGTGTAGCAAAATCTATGACACGTACGAGGCTCAAATATTTTGAGAAATTACTCCAAGGTCTCTCCTGATGTACCTGAAGTTCAGAATTTAAATATTTTGTTTAGTCTCCGATATATTAATTACGAAGCTCAGTTCACTTTTATCAAAAAGTCAATTCTTTGATGCTCGGGGAACGAAAGCTCTTGCACTTTACGCACCGAAACGAGGGAAAGAACGTTTTTCTGAGTTTATTTTTTTCTGGATTATTACTTTAAATCCAAATCAAACAAACCGCTCGGCACAATTAAACTTGAAAGACATATTTCGAAAAATCATACTTTCATAACTACAACGTTTTTCTCCCTTGTGCGCAATTTTAGAAGTATAAACAAAGCAGAAATATGCTCTTAAATCTGAAATTGTCTTTTAATCGATGTTGTAATCAGTTTAAAAAATATGGATTTTATAATCCTATCAAATACACTGGACACTGGCAAAAGGAGGTCACTTTGCGACTTTTGGAGAGAATATTTCTTCTACGCTACGCTATTTCAACCCAATCTTTTAAAATCATCTCAATAGACCAGAATTACACACCCTACAAAAATTTTGAAATGTTGGACTGTTGGAAACATTTTTTGCAAAATAAAATGTGCGAAAAATTTGACGAAATCAATAAAAACCAAATTGATACATTGCAATTTTGCAACTCCAGGGCACAATTGTATAGGTACTGACAAACCAAAAAAATATATTCTTGAAGCTAAAACCTTCTTATAATATATGATGTAATCGGTTTTAAAAATATGGGATTTAACCCTTTCAAAAAAAGAGGCAAACGAGAATCACTTCGTGGCTCATGGAGATTATATTGTTTCGTCTCTAACTAAATCTCCGTATTTTAACACATTCTTTTTAGAATACTTCAATAAACGAGATTTACATCACATACAAAAATTTTGAAACATTCGGTTGGATAGAATTATTTCTACAAAATAATATGTACGAAATTTTCTTCGAAATCGGTGAAAACCCGAGTGTCGTGTCGTGTTATGTCGTCGTGTTTTTCGTTCTCTTTCGGTGCGCATGGATTCCAAAAAAACAAAATACGCATACAATACAACACCAAACAGTGTATGCTTTCAATTCAATATCTTTCTGTGATTTTTCAACTTAAAAATATAAATTCTAACAAAATGAACTTAAAGATATAAAATCATAAAAATTTGAGTTTCATTTAAGGGTCATAGAGTTTGAATCTAACTTAAGAATAGTTTATAGATGATTTTAATACTTTCCAACATAGTTCAAAAGTATTTATGAATTCGGTTTGTCTGTCCGTGCTATAAATCATGCAAATTTACTGGGATTGCCAAGCAAATGATAAATGTTTTTTGGGTTTTACCATGGCATGTTTGGAATTAAAAATGAAGTGTGTAGTATGTATCGTTCATTTAGAGGGACATTAAAAACAATTCCATTACATCATGATCTGTGGAAGGGCAGGAGAAAATCGCTTAATGTACATTTTTAATATTATTACATTAATTTAAATATATTGAAATTGATATATCTCACTGAGGTGTATGACACGCGCTTTTTGTAGAATATGATTTGCATAAAATTTGTATTCATTTACAGGGACACATAAAAGAATTCGGTTACAACATTGCCTATCATTGATAATTGCTTTACATTTTCAGTTATAGTACTCGTCTTTAAATTTAGCTAATCTTTTAAATATTACTTGGAATGTATAAATTCTATCGATCAAATGCAGGGATGCTCAAAAGGTACAAAGTAAATTTCCGTTTATTGTTCGAAATTGCTTAAGTGAAATGTTCTACTGTGCTATGCATTTCCAAACTGAATTAAATTTTGTCAAGCTATATATTATACATACATATCTATAGATTGTATACAGCGCTCAGCAAAACAATTCGGATATTTTTTTGAATTTGATCTTAACTGTTGAAATTAAGTTTTCAAATGTGTTATGGGATTGCACATTTTCCAAATTTTTGTCTCAATTTCAGCAATGACTTAAAAAGATTAATTAAAAATATGATAAAAAATAATTGAAACATTTTCTGAAGAAATCAATGATGAAGAGGTTTTTATACACAAACTTTTATCAAACTACTTATACATGAACTTACATACGAAAAGTTCATGAAAAGTATTAAGGAAGAATAATATACAGGGAAATAATTAAAAATATATTAGAGAATGATAGAGGTAATGACAGACACACCTTCCTTTACTCAATACCTGATACAAAATATATACAAATAATGATTTTTTTTATGATTAGCTTCTAAGGAAATAATGCTTTGTACGCATGGTTGTTGAATTATTGCAAGCGTTATTTGTATCCCTATTTATTATAGGGGGAGAATTATAGTGCTACAGATAATTTAAATATTACTAATTAAGTCACATTTTGAAGAAACCTCATTCTAGAATTGCTTTAAGTAAACGTGAAATTCAATTAATGAAAAATTCTTCATTTAAACCCATTTGTCGCTAGCAAACTACCAAATTCAAAAAACAGATACAATACAACTCACTGAGGAGCTTTTATAAGTTATCCTACAATGAAAGAAATTTTTAATCGTCACAGTAGTTTCAGAGTTTATTCTTTACAAACTAAAAACTGTTTCCTTTTTTACATGATTAGAAAGATTAATTCACCATAAAAGTTAAAATATCTTTAAGAAGTATTTTGTAAAACATTGGTTAAGTATATTCAATCACTATTTTTGTCTGGCGAAAGACTAAATAGGATATACTTCCTTACTTAGTTGGTGATCACATTTGTTTAAGACTAGCATGTTAATTATAGCAGTTACTGGTACTTGCATTTTAACGCATTGCTAAGAAAAGCTGTAACTGACATTGACATAACAAATAGCTGATATTTTTCTTCTCTTTTCCATTTTCAAAATTTAAATTAAAAAAGCAATGCTAGTGTGTAATGTCCTAACGTTCTCTGTATACCACATTTAAAATTTCTAGACTGACAAATTTAGAGAAATTATAGTACATACAGGGTAATTTATAAAGATCGAAATAAAAGATTAGTCCCTTAAATATTGCTGCTAGACGCACATTTTTTGGAAAGTTTCATAACAAAAAGGTGCCAAATTTAATGACATAAGTTGAACTCCACCGAGGATCTATTTGAGAAATTATAAAAGCTATTTTTATACGGCCCCCGTAGCATAAAATTTACAATTAGAAAATTTTTCTTATCCATTTCTGAATTAAACAGAAAAAAAATCATTTCGATAGCTGCAAAACTCGAAAATATATTAAAATCGAAAATTCGTCACTTACGCCGTGCTTTTGAGCGACAAGTTGTTGACTCATTTTGAATGCAAGATAGGAATCATCCACAAAATGTAAGTTATCCAAGATGATTTAAGACAGTGCCTCTCTTTTGGACATAAAGTAGCAGCGTATAGATTTTACGTTAAACTAACTTTCAAAATATGCTGGAGGTCTGCACGGGTCGAAATATCCAGGTCCGATCTCGAGCCGACCGATAGAAAAAAGGTCTAACCTAAAAAAGTTAAACTCTTAGCCAGAGCCCTATCAAACCTGACTGAATTTCTACAAAACATATTTTCACATCATGATTAAACATTCTTTATGGAAGATTCTTTTTTTATGTTTATAATGCCAATTGTTAAAGAAGCGCCAAAGACGGTGATATTTATTTATTTTTAATAAATCTCTATTTCAAAGTAAATGTTTCACTTATCATTTAATATTGTTAATCCATATTTATTGCATTATAGACCTTGAAAAATGCTGTATAGTAAAATCTTCTAAGGCGGAATAACGTAGGAAAGAAAAAAAATGCATTATAGGCAAGTTTTCTTTTTAGGAGACGTTTTTTGAAAATATGTTAAAAAAATAAGTTACATCATTTTTTGAATTTATATTTTTAATACTTTTTAAATTAATATTTAAAAAAATCCTGAAACAAAATTAAAATCACATTTTCCTCTTTAATTAAATGCAAAAGTTTTGAAATTAGACAATTGATGTTTCGGGTCATAACGATGAAATTACCCCAACTAAAAAAAAATAAACATCTTTTAAAATATTTTTAAATTATGAAACGTTTCATGATGTGATTTTGTTTATAAATTATATAATTGACCATCGCAAAAAGGAAAAAAAATAATAAAATACTAAATCAATAAATACATTTTTTATATGCTTCCTGGAACTCTTAAAATAGCATTTTTCTTGAATTACACATATTTTTACTAAATGGACACCGCATATAATCGTCTTATTTAAATGTAAAATTCGGAAAATTACTCAGAAACAGACGCATTTAAATATATCGTCTTTAGATATTTCACTTGTGAACAAACTTCAATGTTCTATGCGTAGTTTTAACCGCACATTTTTCTAAGTCCAAGGAGGAAGAAAATAAACATTCTACATTAACTCCAGGAGTATGGGGGAGAGGGGGGCACATTTGAACTGGGGGCACCTTTGAACAATCTAAATATTTCCCTTCAAATAAATTATTTTTTAAAAATGTATATGGCAATACATTATTGCTGCTTCAAGGGAATAATTATACACTTACTTCCAAAAGATAAGCACGGAGAGGAAAATGCTAATTTCCTGAAGCCAATCAGAATTGAAGAGGATGCAAATCATTGCAGAGGTAGATGCAAGTATGCAAATATGTTAGGTAACAGCTAATCGCGCTTTCGAGTCAAGAAATATGCAAAAAGGGCAGTCTTATAAGAAGCCAGCTTTATGATGGGTGGCAGAAGTTGATTATAAGTGCTGATAGAAGGTGTTTAAAACTTTCGTACAATTTGTTTTGAAGACATACGTGTTTCCTTGACTTCCAGAAGACGAATGGAAGATTCTGTGCGCTGGCGTGCTGTAGGGCGCATTGAAGCAGGACAGTCGATCACAGATGTTTCTCCTTTCTTCGGCTTTCATCATTCTGTAATTTCACGTTTATGGAAACAAATCCAAACCACACAGAGAATTGTCCGAAGTCCCTTAGTCGGTCGCCCAAGGGTTACAACCCCCGCGGAAGATCGATATATTGCTATTGTAGCCAAGCGGAATCACAAAGCGACCTCCACACGTGTGACATCTATGGTTACAGTGTCCATTGTTAAGGCGATATCTGCAGCTACTGTACGCCGAAGATTACATATGAATGGACTGTACGCCCAGGTACTTCGAGTTTGTGTTCCTCTATCCGTCCAATCAAGAGGGGCACGATTAAAGTGGTGCCGGGAACATGTGAATTGGACTGTGTCTAACTGGGCCAATGTCATATTTACTAATGAGTCAATATTAGCTCTGTAGCCAGATGACAAGCGTATAAGGAACACGCAATCAGCCTCAAAACATCACCGAACATCAAGCATTCCAAGGCGGAAGCATTGTGGTGTGGGCAGGGATTTCATTAGAATACCGCATCGACCTGCACATCTTTAAACTGGGTTCTGTGACGGCTGTCAGGTATCGAGATGAAATCCTAGAACCCACTGTGAGATTGTATGCTGCAGCAGTTGGCCCTACTTTTGTTTTAATGGATGATAACGCACGTCCCCATAGAGCTGAGATCGTCGATGACTACCTGGAGAGTGAAGGGATTGCGCATATGGCGCGGCCAGCATATTCGCCCGACCTTAATCCCATTGAAAATCTTTGGGATGCTCTCGGCCGTGCTGTATGTTTACGTTTCCCACCTCCAGCCATTCTTATTGAGCTGAAAACTGCTCTACAAAAAGAATGGCGATTGCTTAATTCTGCGACGGTTGACCACCTAATTGAAAGCATTGTCACAAGGTGTAAACTTGTATACAGATGAGGGTAGATAACATACCCTATTAATGTCTTTTTTTCATTTTATGTTGTTTATTTTCACTTTATACATAATTCTGTTTAAGTTTTCAGTATGTTATTATCTGATAACTCATAGAAAAAATAATACTGTTTACATTTCTGTATATATTTATTGATTTTGTTTTATGCATAAATATATATGATACTTTCCTGCCGAATTTTGTGTCAATCATATCAGTATTTGTTGATTGTTTTGCATATTACATCTTCGTGCTTAACTTTTTGAAGTGAGTGTATAAATCTGTACCATTTTACATGAACAGTTCTGTCTAAACAAGATATGTATTTTTCTCCCTCTTGAATCTAAAGTTAAGAAAATAAAGTTGTAAGATTTTTGTTTACAAACTTCTATCCCTAAAATTTTAATTTATTGTACAATGCTTAAGGAAAGATGTTAGCTTTAGTTTATAAGATTTGTTTCATTCAAATTCTTCAGTAGAATTAAGTAAACGGTTGTAATGTTGAACTCCATGTGATGGGGCACCATTGAATAAAAAAGTTGGGCACCTTTGAACAGCGAAAAAATACCGAATAAACTGATGATAAATAACAATTGAAAAAATTTAAAGAGAACACTTAAAACTATGAAGTAAAGAGTTATTAATATATCTAAATAATATTATTTCTGATTTTTTTTTAATGTGAAAAGAGGTTAATTAAGAATGTCAAAGAACATGAACTTACACTGCTAACAATTCCCCTTACGGCACACACAGATTCCACCCTCTGTATGTATCATTGATGGGAAGTTTCAAATCTAAATTGAATCAAATCTAAATTCATTTGTGGGATAATTGCAAATCCTGGATACAAAATATTGATTCATGATTTTACAGGTTTCCAAACATTATTTCCGTAACGGATAAAACGGAATTTTATATCAGGTCTCTTAAAAAAATAACGAATGAAACATTTTAAGTTTCCAGAGGCATCATATATCACATTGGTGTATTTCTAGGATATTGTAAAAAAGTTTTAGCAACCAAACACAACTGGAGGGACACTTTGTATTTTATCAACAATGAGTTTTGACATCAACTTAAAATGGATTTAAGTTTGATTAAATAAAAAAAAAAAATTAGTAATTTCAACAAAATGTAGTTATTTAATTTTATTCATATTACTTCTGTAACATATGAAATTTTTTATAAAAATTCTCAATATTGTCATAGTTTATTCATTTGTTCAAAGGTGCCCCTTGCTTGTTCAAAAGTACCTCTACATGGGGCAGACTTTCAACTTTTTAAATCCACAGAACTTATTTAATTTCTTTGGAAAATATTTAATTTATGGTTCATATGATGACGAAATGCGTTATTTTTATTATGTAATATTTAAAACTCAATAAATATAATTCAAGTAAGAAATATATTGATTTTCTGAAAAAATGTCCAAAGGTGCCCCCCTCTCCTTTACACTATATGGTCAAAGATGACCGTCCACTTGCGATTTTAGACATTTTGTTAAACATCTAGAAAAATACATGAAGAATTATCCTGAAATTCTAAGTGTATAAATATAATAGTACAAGTCATACATTCCAGTGAAGATTTTTTCCCGAAACTCCGTAGGGGACCATCAACAAATTAAAAAAGAATGAATATCTCTGGATAACCCTGTCAAAACTAATGTAGCAAAAGCGCTCAAACTGTAGATTATGAGTAAAAGGCTTATTGTAATACACTATGTTTATTTTTATGTCGATAGCATGTATACTAGTAGAAAAATTAAGGTTTTTATAAAAACAGTCCCAAATTTTTCCAAGTTTTTTGCTTATAATTAGCAGAGTTCTTAATATAAAATAATATTCTTTTCTGAAAATATGACAAACAACATTGCACACAATACCCAGTAATCAGAATTAAAAAATAACAAAAATTGCATGAAAAATGAATAGGTTTACTAAATAATTTTTCACTGCGTATGCGTCAACGATATCAAAATTTCATTTACATATTATGTTAGTTAAATGTATAGAACAACTTTTGTGAAAGTGTCAAAATCATAGTTTAAAAATTCTGAAAATAATCGTCAATAGAATAAGTTGAAAATCCGTTATTCCCAAAATAAGCAAAAACAATAGGGGATTTATAAATATATTCATTGATTAGTGTCAATATAGCATACACAATATGGGACGTGCTACTACATTTGGATAAAACCCCTCATTTTTTTGCCTCATTTTTGGAACAACGGATTTTGTGCTTATTCTATAGATGATCACTTTCAGAATTTTCAAGCTATGTTTTTGACACTTTCACAAAAGTTGATCTATACATTTAGCTAACATAATATGCAAAGAAAATTTTGGCATCGTTGACGCATGCGCAGTGAAAATTTATTTAGTAAACCTACTCATTTTTTTTATAAATTTTTTTTTTTATTTTTTTTTCTGATTACAGGTATTGTGTGCAATATTATATGTCATATTTTCTGAAAAGAATATTATTTTATATTAAGAACTCTGCAAATTATAAGAAAAAATCTTGAAAAAAATTTGGGACTGTTTTTATAAAAACCTTAATATCTATACGAGTATACCGGCTATCGACATAAAAACAAACACAGTTTATAACAATAATCTAGTTAATCATAATCTACAGTTTGAATGCTTTTGCTACGTTAGTTTTAACAAGGTTGTTCAAAAGATATTCATTCTTTTTTAATTTGTTGACGGTTCCCTTTGAAGTTTCGGGAAAAAATTTTCACGAAAATGTATGACTTTTACTATTATATTAACATATTTAGACTTTCAAGATAATTCCTCATGTATTTTTCTAGATATTTAACAAAATGTCTAAAATCGCAAGTGGACGGTCATTTTTGGCCGTATAGTGTATATTTTTAGAGGGGATCAAGGTGTTAAAATAACAGTTTAAAGTTTATGAACTTGAAATGGACTTTGCATAATTTTAACTTTATGATCTAAGTAGATCAACTTAATATATGCGTTATGTATTTATCTTTTTTATATATAAAGTAAAAGGAAAATATTTAAAAAGTGCACAAGAAATACGTATTTCACTTTGAAAAATATTAATTTTGATGCCAAAAAGATTTAGTGTTAAACACAATCATTTGCTGTGTATATTATTCTGCTGCCCACATTTAAGGTCACATATAGAATTTAAGACCTCGCAAGAGACAGAAGCCGCCTACATTTCTTATTTCAATTGATATACAAGATATATAAACATTTGCAATTGCTCGTTTACGTTGTTCAGATTCAAATTTAGCATATAAACAAACATAATTTTACACTTTATAAGAAAATAGGGAAAAAATTCCTTCAAATGGATGTTTTATTTAAATTAAGTAAAAGTGACATTAAAGAAGAACTAATATGGCATGTCTTTACCATAGAACTAAAGCCAGCGGGACACCATTCCATTTGACCTTCATTCTCTCATAATTATGCAAAAATCTTACTTTAACGTAAATGGAGAATGAATTTTGGAGGCAATAATACATTTAGTATTTGTTGAGATAAGTTTGTATAAATAAAAAAATTACCTAAGAATTAGATCTTATTATGAAACCATAAAATATTAAATTTTCTTTCTCATTGATTTCTATCTCACAGTCTTTCCTTTATATCTGCACTCACATATACATTGGCAATTCTTTAATACTGTCTTTTTATTGTGTTAAAATTCCTGACTGTAGAACATTACAAAAATATCCATCATACTGTAAATGAAATCATAAAACATTATACAAAGAAAAAACTTGCAATAACACTTTGTTTTTCTTTTATAGCAAACATGTTTGTCTGATACCAATTTCTATATGTCAATAAAAATGTTAATGGTTTTAGAAATATATCCAGAAAACTCTGGTCTGAATATTAATGTTTCTCACTTATAAACATAACTTGTTCAGTATGTGTTAGTGAAATAGTTTGAACGTGTTTTCAGGAATAAATGGGAATTCCGAAAGAAAAATTAGATAGAAATGGAATAACACTTCATAAAATTTTGCTCTGGATTCCTTTGCCTGCTGTTTGAAATTTCACAACTGACTAAAAAAATGATTTATACGATCATGTCATTCAAAATAACAGTCATCCATCATAGCTTTGTAAGATGGTTTCCTTAGAGTTTTTTTTTCACTTTGTCAGTCAGCTGGAATACCCTTTTATTACTATTAAAAAATAACAAAAAAAAAACTCTAGTTGAAAAAAAAATCCATTGCGTTCTTACTAAATCCTATTCCAGAAGAAATTCAAGGTCTTCACCAACTGCAGAATCATTTACTTTGAGCTTTTGAATAAGTATGACTTTCCATGAGCGTTGGCAGTTTTTCATGTAATTCATACTTTGTAACTGGGCGATTCTGGTTAACTTTTCCAATTTAACTTTTTTTTTATCTCCTTTAGAAACATAACAATGATTTTTGTAATATATAACTTTAAGGAAACATAATAAAAAAAAATCAAGCTTATTTTTATAATCGGAAAAAATATGGTCGATTATACAGACGAATGCTTGATTTTTACACACAAATTGCAGCTTCGATATCGATTAAATGTATATGAATGTATACATTTAACATATCCATACTTATCTGGAGAGATAGAAAAGAGGTAGAATCCTATGTCATCCTATGGGAAAAATACTTAGCCTTTTAATTCATTCAAATTTGAAAATTCCAACAATATTCTATTTCAGTATGTAGATAGGAAAGTTCTTTATCCCTTTGTAAGCTTAAAATATCTTTAGGAATGAAAATATTTTTATGAATATTTTAAAATTGGTATTAAATTTTCAAAAATTCCGAAAAACTAAAAAAAGGATTCTTTACTTGTTTGTAACTTTGGACTAGAAAACACCAAATAAGTCCCCTCAATTCCTGCTTCTTTCTTAAAAAATTAAATAGTATGGTGAAGACTTATAAGAAAGGTCTCCATATGGATATACTCCGAAAAATCTGAAAAAAAAATACCGAATGTTCTTCTCATAAGGATATATACGTTTATTTTAAAAAAATCGCCGGAAATTTGGTAGAGCATTTATATAAAAAAAAAAAAAAATAGTGGCAATTTTTTTATTTGGCGATTTTTTATCGGTTGGCATGGAATACCATTTCAAAAAATATTTTTTATGTCAAATACATTTTAACTAAAAAAATAGTTTCTTGTTTAATTTGCTTAAATAAATTTAATTTTAATGATTGTATCTTTGTCAGTTTTAGTTTGTTATAACTGTAATTCTATCATATCGATATTTACATGTATTCAGATTGAAATTTATCTATCAAAATTTATGAATTAAAACGAAATTTACAATTATTGTTTTCAGCCAAAATTAAGTCCAAGTGAGCATTATCGATTTAATTTTTTTGCTATGGAAATGACTTTGGCTTTTATTTTTGAGCACGATTAAATGCATTAAAAATTTCAATTTGAATTTTTTTTATATGCATGAAAATATTTTTTTCACTGATAAATTAAATAACAACAGAAACAAGCAAGATATCTATGTAATACAATATATATGATGATTTAATTAAATGTAAAAATTGAAACAACATCAATGCATCAGGCATAAAGCAGCTCATATATGCATAAAGTTCATATAATTCTACCTCAAGATATGAAAATTATGTAAAGATAGTGCAAAAACAATAAAAATAATGAAATCAACATTTTAAAAAAGAACAACAACAAAACTTCTGCTCCTCGGAAGGTGGGGGAGGAGGATGAGAAACAGGCATCAAAATTTAAAAAAACTGGAACCTGATAGGTTTCGTAAATACACTATTAGTGTAAAATAAATTCAAAATAAAATTTAATATTAACTAACATCAATAACTTCAAACAAAATAAAATTAAAAATGTATAACTTCAAACAAAATAACATTTAAAGTAAAAATAATTACCCAATAATAAGCAAAATGAACATGCAGGAAGGCCTTACCCCACCTTGACCTGTGAAAAAAAAAAAAAAAGAAGAAGAAGAAGATATGTGTTAAAAAGTACACTTCACTACTTTAATATTAGCATGGGCATTGAAAATTTAATAATGTTGTGTATAAAATCTCATGTTGGTGAGACCTGGTTCTCTGAATATTAATAATCGTAGGTCTAATGTTAATAATGAAGATTTACAATAGCCATCTTTTGAAATTACATAGTTTAAAATACATTCTTTTGACAATATTATGATTGCAATTTTAGCGCATGTTGAAAATAAAATTTAACGCTTGAAATTGGAAAATGATTTACTTTTGAAATGCAGAACTTAATACACTGCTCAAAACAATTAAAGGATATTTGAAGTTTTATATAAAATAAAGATATAAACGAAATTTTTTTTGCCGAAAATAGAAGAAAGGAATCACAAATGCAAATTTTTCTGGTTTTCAAACTGTGGAGTATGCAAATTTTGAGTTCGACGTCAAAAACGTCGCTTCAGCGGCAGCGAATGAAATTTGACTTTCAACTGGATAAAAGAGAATGAAGACAAGGATGATCGGTATTCAGTGATTGCTTTGTTTCGATGAGTACGATGTCTCAGCGAAGTCATTTGACAGATTCAGAAGCTTGGAGAATTGTTGGTAGGTTAGAAGGGGGCCAAACTCAAGCCGAAGTAGCGCAAGCCATTGGAGTGTCACAAAGTGTCATTTCCAGGATCTGGAACCGTTTTTTGGAGAGTGGATGTGCAGGCCGAAGACCAGGGCAAGGTCGTAGACGGGCAACAACGCACAATGAAGATCGGTATTTAGCGTTAACAGCTCGGAGACACCGAAACATGAACGCTACTCTTCTCCAACAACGCCTTCGCTCTGCTACAAGCACCACGATTTCAACTCAGACTGTCCGAAACCGGCTCCATGCTGTAGGTCTGTATGCTCGCCGACCGATGGTATGTGTTAGATTAACATCGTCGCGACCACAGGGAGTGGGCAACCGAGCATGTCAACTGGAGGAGAAATGAATGGAGCAATAATCTGTTTTCTGACGAGTTCCCGTTTTTCTATGCATCCGGATAATAGGCGTATTTTCATCTGGAGGCACCGTGGCAGTAGGAATAATCCTGCGTTCGTGCACGAAAGTGTCAGATTTGGCGGTGGAGGAGTGTTGGTGTATGGTGGCATTTCCATTGACGGGCGCACTGACCTCTACATCATTCGAGATGGAGCTCTGACTGGTGGCCGATATAGGGATGAGATCCTCAGACCTATTGTAGTCCCTTACGCTGCAGCAATCGGAGATAACTTCATTTTAATGGACGATAACTGCAGGCCACATCGTCCAAACCTGGTGGAGGATCTCCTTTTCGGGGAAGGAATCGTTCGAATGGAATGGCCAGCGTGTTCTTCAGACATGAATCCAATCGAGCACGTTTGGGACGCTCTAGGAAGACGAGTTTCTGGCCGCCAACAACCCCCACAAACTCTCCAAGAACTGGAAAAAGCTCTTCTGGAAGAGTGGGGCAGAATACCCCAACTCGTCATTAAAAGCCTCATTGAGTCCATACCTCAAAGGTGTTCAACGTTGCTGGCCGCCCGTGGAAACCATACCCCCTACTGAAAATGATTTTCTTTGAAGAAAACATCTTTTCTTATTCTTTTTTTCTCATATGCACAAATTGTGTTTTTTCCTTTTGTACATAAATGCGCAATAAAATGCATTTTTTTCTGCCAAACATGTGTAATTTATTCTCATATAACCTACTGTGTCTGTCGACCATGTATCAATCAGCTAAAAAGTTTCCCAGATACAAAATCCACCTAAAACTGCAATATCCTTTAATTGTTTTGAGCAGTGTATATCCTTATGGTCTTAATGGAAAATTGAACGGTTATAATATAAAAATAATCGATAATATTTACAAATTTTGCAATTTGCTTAACAGTGTTAGAATAATTAATAAAAATACAAGAGGTTCACATATGTTATCTAATAAACTAAAAAAATTGGTTAATAATAAATGAATTGACAGTAATGAGAGAGATTTTATTGTGAATTATAATGTTAAATTTATTTAGTCTTAAATTTAAAACATTAAATCAAATAAGGAAGGCTTGTGGAGTTTACAAATTTTCTAATATATATTTGAAAAACTTGCTTTATGACATTATAAATTTTAGATAGAGATTTTTTTCAGATTTTTGTTAGGAAAAGGTTTTTTTTTTTTTACTTTAAATTCCAGCAAAAAAAAAAACTTTTGATGATTTTAAAATAAAAAAAAATCATTAGAAATTTAATGTTCTTTTTCCTATTAGAAATGTTGATATTGCAGTTGCTTATAGATATCTTATCCCTCTTAGTAAAAAATTGTTCAATTACAGATCTATTGATTTTTCTGATATCACCCCTGATTCTCGTGGGATTGATTTTGTTGATTTTATTGATGTTTTTCGTGAACATGTGGTTACAGGTAATCTAGATATTATACAGAATAAAAATTTACATTTTTTATGGCTTTGGAAACTAAGTTTAAATTAAATTTAAAAAAAATTAAATTAAATAATTTTAAATTAAATAAAAAACATACTGCTATGCTTACTTTTAAAAAAGATATATATAAATTTATTATGCAATTATGTTACGAATTTAATATACCTTTTGAGGCTTTTCTGAGTGGGAGAGGCATATCTTAAGTGAATTTGCATTTTTTATCGATAATAAGTTAAATAATAATGATTATGTTTATCATAACCTTAATAAAGAGGATTTTTATTGCATTCAGTTTCTACCCCCCCCCCCCAAAAAAAAAAAAAAAAAAAAAAAAAAAAAAATTGTAACTGTTGATAAAACTGCTCCCAATTATGCAGTTATTTGAAAACTATTTTAGAAACTTTTTGAGAAGCGTGATTTTTTTTTTTAAATTTTAAAACTCTATCAATGTCGCACTGCTTTTCAAATTTAAGTAAAAAAGTCATCAATATCATTCATACAAAAATTCATCAATACCATTTTGGGGCAAGTTATAAGATTTTATAAAATACATGGCAGTAAAGTAATTTGAAATTCGCAGATTTTTAAATTTGCTGTTAATCTTTTTCATAATAATATATATCCATATCATTTTATTTTTCATTATGTAAATCAACTTAAAAAAGGTTTACTTAAGTAGCGTCAGCCGTTTGTTTGTCCAAACACCATAATGTAAGTCGAAAAGACGTGTTGATTTTATGAATATTTCACAATGAAAGTCCGCATGGAAAGTTGTCAGGATGATGTTAGATCAACATGTGGTTTTGGCAGACAGGAATTTTATTCTAGATAATGGAATGACGGAGGAAAAGTCTACCTTTAGATTCTCCTGCTGATATTTTAACAGGTATCTTTTTCTTTTTTCTTCACAGGTTGGGGGTATGGCCTTCCTGCATGTTCAAATTTGCGTATTATTAGGTTAATTCAGTATATTTTTACTTTAAGAGTTATTTTGTTTGAAGTTATATATTTTTTATTTTAATTTGAGTTTCTATTGTTAGTTTGGTTGTAATGTAGTTTGATGTTAGTTGATATTAAATTTTATTTTGAATTTATTTTATACTAATGGTGTATGTAAGCTGGCCATGCCTTACAAAATCTGTGAGGTTACACTTTTTAAAATTTTGATGCCTGTTTCTCTCCCAATCTTCCGAGTAGCAGGGAGTTTTTTTGTTGTTCTTGTTTAAAATGTTAAGCTCATTATTTTTATTGTTTTTGCATTACTTTATATAATTTTCATCTCTTCAGATAAAATTAATACTATGTGTATATATAATAAAATTGAAATCAGAAACATAAAAATAATAATATAGGATAATAATAAATAAATAGATAAATGAATAAACAGGATAATAAGTATATAAGGTGAATCTTGAACAAAACTTTAAGGGGTGATAGTTTACATCAAGACAAACAATCTTAAATCGGAAACTAAGGGTCTCAAACGTCTTCCGAAGGAGATAGGCGTTATTAAAGTTTAGGGTCCAAAATTTCAAATGATTATAAAAAGCGGAAAAATTGGTCGATTCGTTTGCGATTTTGGCTATAACTATTCTTTATGTCAGAATTTTCTTGAAAAAAAAATTAAAGTTTGAAAAAATGCCAAAAGAGGAAGCTTTAAACTCTGGAGTAACGAACAACTATTTTTTTTACCGTTATTTTTTGTATCACATTAATAGCTTTCAAAAGTTTCGACTTAAACTTGATTTTTTATCTAAAAATCTGAATCGTTGGGAGTGGTTAAGTAGCGCAAACTGAACTGCGTTCAGAGATTGAAATTTGAAACTTACCTCCCCTCCTAAACACAATTCAGTTATTCCCAACCTTGGTGTCGTAGACCAGGCAGAAACTACTGCCTCCTAAACGAGAGATGGGTGACAAAACTAAATAAAAAAATTAATTCATAACAGACATGAGCAATTTCTCCGCGCAAAATAAAAAGAAACAATTTGATGTATGCACGTACACTGTAAAAAAAAATTGGGAAAGTTACAAAAATTTTTCTAGTAGAATTGTATTCCAAGAACTTTTTATGTAACGGCAACAATAAAAAATTCATGTAACAGATACAGATTTGCACTTTGAATCAAACAAATTTTAAGGTTACTAAGAATTTTTTTGGGAAATCGTATTCCAAGAACTTTTTAAGTGACGATAACGAACATTATAGATAAAATTTTAGTAAAGTTACCAACATTTTAGTAAATTCTTTTGTAAAGTTACAGATGGTTTTAGTTTTGCTTACAAGTTTTGTAGATTGACATCATTTTCTTGTACAGTGTACACATAAAATTTTAGTAAGCATAAGAGATTTCGGTTAATTTATATTACTAAGGTTACAGATTTTTTTTACAGTGTAATGCGCAATATGAATGAGGGTTGACAAGTATAAAATGGTACACGCAAGATGGTTGGTTGCTTGGTTGTGTCTATCACGGCCAATTATCATCACGTACGATATAGGCCCTAAAAGGGAAATGCTCACCATAGGAATCTTTCTAAGGATACCTAACCTGTGTTTACGCAAGGAAATACAAGGTTCAAAGAAAATCACGGAAAACTTCGAAAAATTAGGCCGACAGGCGCGATTGGATTCGAGCCGAGTACTTCCCGTCTACCAGCTTCGAGAAGAATCTCTCGACCACTGGTGGGACGTACACGCAATATGTTCTGCCGAATTACAAAAACTGCTCGAAAGAGTGAACACCATAAACGATGCAGGCATCACACAACCGGCGGTGGGAGTTTCGAACATTAGAGAATACCCCGGACATCTTCCGGAACCGCCTGCTACGACTGCAACATGTAGTACATCCTTCTGTACTACACATTGCTGGCCAACCGGATGATACGGATAATTACTACGTAATGGCTACGAAACTGTAAATTATTTCTTGTTGTTTTGCGCGGAGAAATTGATCATGTTTGTTATGGGTAATTTTTTTATTTAATTTTTTCATTCTTTTCGTTTATTTTACGCGTAGGGGATAATAGTTTCTGCCTGGTCTCTGACACCAAGATCAGGAATGGGAGATCGGGGGGGGGGGGGGGGTTCAAATTTTAACTTCTGAACACAGCTCAGTTTGCGCTACTTAACAACTCCCAACAATTCAGATTTTTAGATAAAAATTTAAGTTTAAGTTTAAGCTTTTGAAAGCGTTTAATGAGATACAAAAAATAACGGTAAAAAAAATAGTTGTTCGTTACTCCACAGTTACTCCAAAGCATTTTGAGCTTTATCTTTAAAATTTATTTTTAAGAAAATATTGACATGAAGAATAGTTTTAGCCAAAACCGCAAACGAATCGAACAATTTTTCGGGGTTTTTTAAAATAATAATTTGGAACTTTGGACCCTGATTTTTAACGGCTCCTATCTTCTTCGGAAGACGTTTGGGGCCGTTAGTTTCTTATTTATTATTGTTTGACTTGATGTGTACTATCACTCCTTAAAGTTTTGCCCAAGAGTTTGGATTCACCCTGTATATATATATTACAAATTAAAAAAATTTTCGCCAAAACTAACCTTTATACTATCTTAATTTTCTTATAATAATGTTCCGTACTTACTTCAAATTATTAAATTAAAATCTTGTTTCTAAATCTAATCTGTTAATCTTTATGCAGACGATATAAATTCTTAATTTGCCTTAAAAAACATTATTCCAGTATGCGTAAACTTAAAAAGATGGCTCTAAATTAAAAATATTCTTAATTAAACTTTATTTCTTAATATTCCAAATAAAACTAATTTCTTCTATGTTTTTATCAACTCTTTTTAAGACAGTCTTATTAAATTTATTTCAAACCCATACCTTTCAAAAAATATCATTATTTTATTTTATCTATTTGTTTATTTTTCCTCCGTCAACCTTGATAGTATGCTTATTAATAAATTCATTTCTTTTCTTTTTCTCTTAAAATTAATCATTATTAAAAATCGTCTGCCTAAGAAATCCTGAGTCTATTATAAATTGGTTAAATAATATTTTTTTAAAATAAATTTATCGTCTGTGGAAAATAGTCTCGTAGCTGGACAAGAATTCTGTTTACAAAAAAGAATGTTGGTTTGAGGTTACAGAATGTTCCAGAATTTTCTTTTTAGTTTAAAAGGTGGAAGCTTCGAGTTGAGAAAAAAGATTCTTGGGTTTTTGCTTCGATGAGACGGCTCGCTGAAATAATGATGGAATGTTTGCAAAAGGAGCTTTTCCCTTACTCATGATTACGGATTAAATAAATGAACTTACAGCAGCAAATGAGTAATTTATTGGATCTTCTACATTTATTTGTTTATTTTGTTTTTTCCCTCGCTTGCCATGACTGTGTGTTTTTTTTTTAACCAGTGAAAATAATTCGAGTTTCTCCTTAAATCGTCATATATATATACACACACACACATATATATATATATATATATATATATATATATATATATATATCACTTTCTCATTATAAGTTTATGTTGCATTAAAATCGTTTGCTTTTGGCGATGAAAAGTACTGCTCGCCAAACTGCGTGACGCTTTCGTCTTTTCACGCCAAATATTCGATAGTATTTTATTTTTTAAAGAGTTTCTACTGTAATTCCGCCACTAAATTTGAGTGATACTTTATCCCATACACGAGTAGTTTAAATTTTTTTTTTCAAAATATTCTGAGGATACCCAGTATGGCGACCATCCTTGTTAAAATTAAATTTGTAGACCACTGTAAAGTACCAAATATTTTTGATAAAAAAATTCCACTAACTCTCTGGTTGTGATGTAAAATCAACATTTTTAATCGTCATTTTAAAACTTATTTTTTAAATAGTATATTCTTGCGAAAATAAATAAATATATGTACAGTTTAAAAAAATTAACCGCATATATGTATATAATTTCTTAAATGCAACAAATTGTTGTTTGTGAGTGCAATTTTGTAAACTTTTGAAAATAAAAGCTTTAATTTAGATATTTCTCTCTATTTATTTGTCTTTGTAATTATAAAGAAGTTATCTGAAGAAGTTTGTTTATTGTATTTGCGCTATGATTTTATTTGAAACTGTAGAGTCATCACATATAATATGCAAAATTATTTGTGCTATTTGCAACACCAATTATAAATTTTAGAAAAAAAAAACTGGAATACCTTGGTTTGGATATTAATGTTTCTCACTTATAAACATAACTTGTTCAGCATGCGTTACAGAAATAGTTTGAACATGTTTCCAGGGATAAGTGGGAATTCGTAAAGAAAAATTAGATCGAATAACCTAAACTTTTAAGATTTCAACTCAACATATATTTACATGCGAATTTTTTATTCTTTTTCATTGTAGACGTGATATTTATATCAGAAAATAGATTTGTATTATTTATTTTATTTTATTTTCATTTCTTTACCATAAAGCGATTTTGGTTAGACCGGAGCCAAACATTGCATCCATCAAAAATACTTCGATGAAATATTGATTAATAATGATTTATAATGAAAATATTTGCAATAAAATGTCACTGCTAGAGAAATATTGGTTTCACACTGGAAATTTTTGCAACGAAACACCAACATTGCAGAAATATTGTATTTATATCGGACATGATGTGGTAAATAAAATTGCTTCACATTTTTTTTCCAATATTGGTGAAATTTTGATAAACACCTTTTATGTAAACACCTAAATGTTGAAGCATATTTCATTTCAATATTGCAAATATTTGTTGAACCAAAAAAAAACTGTATAGAAGAAATATTGGTTCAATATTTATAAAGATAGAAAACCAACGTTTAGAAATTCACAAATAATGCATGAAAAATGCATGGTTCAATACTGTTTTGATACAAATAGATGTATCCAAACTCAAATCCTTCTCAATAAGAAGTATAATTTTATAATTAATAGGAAAAAATATGTTCTAAATTTAGAGTAATATTTAAATCAACTAAAAATAGTATTCATCAAGGTCATATTCATTGGGTCTTTTCATAAATTTAATCAAAGGATGATATTTAAAATCAGTGAAACATTGTGCGCAACTTTTTTCCAAAATTTTTTTTTATTTTATTTTATAGCAGCCTTCATATGAGCAACAAACATCCTTTAATTAGCCATTCACGAGCGCAAAATATTTGACATTCAATTTATGCGTCATCCGAACTATCAAGGTGTTGGAAATAAAGCACAGGATTGTATGTCTAACTGTCAAGGTTTCCATTATACAATATAGATGTATTTGAAACGAATAACGAATGAAATGTTTTTTAGATAACAACGCATCATATTTTTGTACCGAAACAGCTTTCAAAAAAGTAGTATCGATGATAAGACATCTTAATTTTGAGCCTTAAATTCAATCGAGCAATGCAGAATAACTGCTGAATAATTTGCAGGCATGTTAGAAATGCAAAAACTTAGCAAAAATAACACAAGGAAAAGGAATCACAAATATAATAAATAATAAATAAACCTCTACACCCAGACAATAATTACAATATCGTATAGGAGCAAAATTACAGTAGATTTTATTACACATAATAGAGGCTCCAAAATAATGCATAATTGTAACAGAATTTTGGACACTAGTCATTTCGAACATGTTTTAAGTACTTTTTACAACAAGTGTTCAAAGTTAAAGTATTGTGAAGCAACATTAAGCTGTACATGAATGCCGTATTTATTGGCGAACATGTTGCCTGCACTGCAAATAGAGGTATCTTAAATTCACACATATATGTGACTGAAAAAAAATAGAAATTTCAGACATCACGGATGTTTGAATTTAAGGCACATATGTATCTCACTAGACCAGGGTATAAATGAACTGAGAACAAAGTCTGATTCAGACACTTAAGTGTCGGAATTTCTAAATTCCCCCTTCAAATACATTATTGGACTGCAATAACGTTTTTGAACTTACTCATCGAATGTTTATTCTTTTTTGAAGTCGTCTGCATATTTTTTTAGCTTTTCGGCCCGTATCCTGTGTTTGACAGTGGGAAACTTTTATAATATGGTGCGTATACAGTTTTTCTTTAAGTAACTGGTGCCACATTACCACATTATTTCAGAAGTATGATAGGATTGAAGTGACAGAAATCGAGAAAATTCCTTTAGCGTCGAAGTTTAATACGATGTTGGTGATGGCTTACGGATGATGACGCTATAATAGTCAGCATATAAGCAACCTTTACATGGATACGGATATGGGAAAAAACCCTGTGCTGTGATAGGCTTATGTTATAGAGCAATGTCGTGCGTCACAAACACGTTACTCATCGTAGTGCAGGCGAGAGAGAACAACAAACCGATATGGTTTTATGATGTCCATTATCATAGACTTCTAGTCACAAGACTTTATTTATACAAATGTAAAATTTCAAAGAGAAAATGTCAATTTTTGGACGATTATTCATTTTTGTTCACCGTAATATTGCCTGATTAAATGATTCAAAATGGAAGAATCAGACGATCTCAGAATCCCCAGAAATCAAACGTTAGTTAGATAAACATTTAAATTTTTTTTATCTGCATTTTCACTACGTAGCTGCTACAGTATGGAATTATTGTTTTACGAAGCTAAGTTTATTCAATTTAATACTATATAAAATAAATCCAGCTTTAATCCAGCTTTAAATGCTTGATGGCTGCAAAGTTCATTTCAGTCTCCAAATGCATGCTTATTAGTTCAGTGGTTACAATATCCAATTTTAAATGAAAATAGACATTTTAATCATAAATACAAACATTCTGCTATTTTCAAGAAATATTATGTTTTCTTCTTAGATAAAGTAATTTTAACTTTTCCTTTGTAGATGACTATAATGTTTTGTGATTCGTGCAATCATTGCTTATTTGTGCAAAATTATACTGAATGCACATATTTTTAGACTTCATTACTTAAACATTAAAATTATAAATACATGTCTATGCATCATAAAAATTGTAAAAAAAATAAATAAGAAGAAATTGTATTAAATTATTTCTACGACGAAGTCTTATCTATCACACCGATCCAAATAACAACTTTTTAAGACAAATATAAACAAAACAATCGCCTTTTTACTTCCGGTTAAAAGGGCGAAAGTCAACTCCATTTAAATTCCCGTTAAAGAGAAGAGAGATCTGATTAGCCAATCACAGCACAGAATTCTTTCCCATGCCCGTATCCATGTAAAGGTTGTTAATATGCTTACGGGCATATTATGTCTGGTGATAAAGTCTGTCTCAAAAGTTTAAGCACAAGCATAAAATGTTGATTTTTAAACATTATAAAATGTTAGAATGAATAAAATGTTTTTATTTGCAGATTTCGCAACATTATTTAAATAAATATCAAAAATGAAAAAAAAAAAAAGAAATTACATAATTAAAAAAATATAATAAAAAAAAGTTATAAAAAAACTGTCTCAAAAGTTTATGCACAATGTCAAAAACAGCCAGATTTATAATTTTTACAGAACTTTTAGTGACAAATTATTTTTCCGTGATTTCGGATTAGTTCAAGTATACGTGCGTCCATCAAAATTATTGGTTTTTGTAGGGTTTCTGCTGGCAAAGAATACCATGCTTTCTCAATGGCCTCTTCTTCTTCAATACAGTCATACTGCTTTCCATTGCCGTAAACCTGGTGGGTTAAAATACTTCAGACATTCTCAATCGGATTTAAGTCTGGACTTAATGCTGGCTAGTTCAGAACTTTATCTTTTTTTTTTGAGAAAACCAAAGTTTTGTAGAATGTGATACGTGGATTGAGGAATTTTCTTGTTGAAAAGTCCTTCCAAGACCCCCCCCCCCCCCAAAAAAAAATGTCACCAAATGGAAGCAAATGATGGTTTAGCGTCTCTTGAGACTTTTTTTAATCTTGTCTTCCTTTTAGAAAAGCCAGAGTGGCCTGGTTATTGAATCCAAATGCCTCCCAAACCACAACAGATTTTCCGCCTTGCTGCCTGCTGAAAAATGCCCTTAGTTTCTTGCGTAAGTCCTGCCACTTTTTCTCGTCGCTCAAAAAAGCTACTTGTCCCCATAGGAGATTTGTTTTTAGCCCAGTTCATTCTTGACTGTTTGTGATGTAATTTAAGAGACGGTTTGCGAGCCATTTTCTTTAGTATGATGTAATCACACTCTTTAATACGTCTATTTACAGTGTCTTTGGACACCTGTACACTGAGATTATTTTTACTTTTCCGTAGGACATATTTTGTTTAGATATCTCCATTGTTATTCTCTGACTGTCAATCTCCGTATACTCCAATCAGTCTGAACAGTCGTCATACGTGGTCGTCCACATCTTGGTTTCCGCTTAAAATTATCATTTCTAGACAGTAAATACTAACGAGAATACGCTAAACGCTACGGAAACCGGTCTGCTGCTTATATAATCTTTTTTGGTGCTTTTTAACGTTGCTCATTTGTGGATTCCATTGTATTCCAGTACTTGATATATACCTCGCTTTGATTGATTTAAAGCGTTTGCACATTCAGAAACAGTTTTATTTTGCGATTTTAATTTAAAAACTTTCAAAATCCCACATTTTGTGACTTTTTTACCCTTCGAAATTTTTTAATTTAACATTTTTAGAATTTCTAGTTAAAGTTAACAAAAAAAATATAGCTAAAATTTTGTTTCTAAAATCAAGGAAAAGGATGAGGGGCTGTATCCATATATCCATTGATTAGTGTCAATATAGAATACTCGATATTGCACGTACTACTTTATTTGGATACAGCCTCTCATTTTTTTGCTTCGTATTGGGAACAACGGATTTTGAGCTTATTCTATTGACGATCATTTTCAGAATTTACAGGCTATGTTTTTGAGACTTTTACAAAAGTTGCTCGATACATTTAGCTATGTAAATTAAATTTTGATAGCTTTCACGCATGCTCAGTGAAAAATTGTTTAGTAAATTTGCTCATTTTTCATACAATTTTTATTATTTTTAAAATTCTGATTACAGAGTGTTGTGTACAATGCTGTTTGTCATATTTTCTGAAAAATACATTTTTTACTCTCTTATTATCATTACAACTCTGCAAATTATAATCAAAAATCTTGGAAAAATTAGGGACTTTTTTTATAAAAATCTTAATTTCTCTACGAGTATACATGCTGTCTTCATAAAAAGAACACAGTGTATAACAATAAGCCACTAAATCATAATCTACAGCTTGAATGAGTTTGCTACATTAGTTGTGACAGGGATATTCTTTCTTTTTCATTTGGTTGATAATTCTCTATGAGGTTTCGGGAAAAAATCTTCACGGTAATATATGATGTGTACTGTTATGTTTACACTCCCGGTGTTTCAGGATACTTCTCATGTAATTGTATGGGTACTTAACAAAATGTCTAAAACCGCAAGTGGCCGATCACCTTTGGTCATATATTGCATATGATTCAACTCTGAAGATACTTTTCAAGTCCTCGTTTAAAACTGCAGATTTACCAGTTATAGAAAAAATTCGATTTGAAACCGCAGAAGTGCTTCGAATGATATTTGAGAAAGTTCTACTATTCTGTATTGTTTATGAATTAATTACATTTTACTTTATATAAAAATAAAAATTTTGGTCAGAGTCATAGAAAGTCAACTTTGGCCCCGGAGATAAAATTTTCAAACAGAGACAAAGCTTTCTTAAAGAACCTTGCATGTGGCAAATTTTTTGGAGGGAGTAAGCAAATATTTATTTAAGTAATATATCTTATCCATATTTAAATCTCTACTGAGCTAATAATAATTATAAATTATAAAATGCTTATTTTTGTATTGATACTGTGATAATTCAGAATTATCACAGGTTTTTAAAGCAAAGTAGCAGAAATAGGCATTTATTTCTGAAAGAGGTTTTACCATGAAACTGCAAACTCAAAGTGACCCTTATTCTCAAAGTGAGACTGTCGGCGATATTAAAGATTCGCTACATTATTATCGATCAACGGAACCGACAGTTGGATGACACTAGGGTGAATAGGACGACCGCCGGCGTCGTGCCTTTGTTGACACTCCGACACGAAACGAAAGTACGAGGCGACCGAAAGGCCAGACAGTAGAGGTCTGCACGGGCCGGAATTTCCAGGCCCGGCCCGGCCCGTTGTAAAGCTCAAAAGTTCGGCCCGGGCCCGGCCCGTTTAAATTTTTATATTTTAGGCCCGGCCCTGCCCATACAGAAATCAGTGAAAACAGGCCCGGTCCGTTTTGGCCCGTTACAATTTCTACGATTTCTAAAAAAAAAATCAGATTTTTATCATATAATTAAGATTTTTTAAAGAATACTGCATACATATCTATGAAATGATTTTACAGTATATTTTGCAGGAAATACACATTAACAACATTAATGATTACTTAGATTCTTAGGCTTTCAACATTCGAATAAAGATTCATTAAAAATTTAATATGGCTTAGAATAAAAGAAAAAAGAAAGAAAGCTAAAAACATCGTTACTTTTGAAGATGTTTGATAAAAGAAGATTTATAAAAATATTTCTATATCATTTTATTAAAGGTTTTAAATCCAAATTCGTTCTTAAATTCAAAGAAGCTCCTTTCTGATACATTTCTAAATTCACTTTTTCTCAGAAATGCATAAGATTAGCAAGTATCTTTATTCAAAAACTATATAATCGAGTGGCGTTATCCATTTTTTGATGCAAGCAATTTATGATAACTACAAGCAAATAAAATACTGTCATAATTAGCGATTTGAATAGAATTTCCGGAAGCGATAGCATGGGAAGGGAGAAAGACCTGCAATCGTCTGAGAAACTGTCACATCTCAACAAGGTCATACAAGTATTTTATTTACCAAAAATAAAAAACGCTATTCGATTCCAAATCCCTTCAATAGTTAAGCTTATCACTTTTATACTTTTGCAGTTTAAAATTAATCAGAAAATGTGTCAAACTTTCGCATTATTGAGAAATTAATTTAGAAACCATCAAGAAGTATATATCCGAAGATAAAGCTAACATAAGTTAATCGCTGTTAATAATTTTACAAATCATGTTTTCTGCCCTACAGATCTTGAGAACAATTAAATCTAGTTCCGGTCCGGCCAGTCTATATGTAGAAAAACAATCCAAGCTTGATCTCAGACCGGCATGAGTCAGCTAAAAAAATATTAAAACGAGTTGCACACAATGTAATTCTCCGATGCTGATCTCTACATTGTACATTTTTATATTGATGGTGTCAAACTAGTATGGCTCTTGACGCACATTTATACTTATTCTCGTTAAAACCATTGAAAATAGCTCATATTTTATCGTTCCAACTCAAATCTTCAGAACGGGTCGGCAGGCCCGAAAATTTTTTTAATCGGCCCGGCCCGTCTGGCCCGTTCAATTTTTTTGCCGGCCCGGCCCGTTTATGTTGTTTGTCGGCCCGGCCCGGCAAGTGGAAAAAACTACTCTAAATCTGCCGGGCCGGGCCGGGTACGGGCCACGGGCCAAGACCGGGCCCGTGCAGACCTCTACCAGACAGTCTGGCGCCGTGGGAGTGAAAACTCAGGTGTCAATAGTCGCACGATTTTACTAGTCATTTAATGAGAAAAAGATCATTAAGGTTCATGATTGGTTTGTGACATCTAAGGGGAGGTCTAGAAGAGGACCTGGATCTGAAGAAAAAGGAGAAGCCAGGGGAGAGAAGAGATTTTCGCAGAGCAGAGAGAGAGCAGAGCGGTGAGCTCAGAGTGTTCTCTCGGATAAGTGAAGCAGCTCGGATTTGAGAGCTGGAAGAAGGAAAATCCCACCAGCGGATCTAAGAAGGTGTTCTAATCGCAGAGCCCGGTACAGCATCGCGGAGTGTAGTCTCGCCAGGAGAGACAGCCATAACTCTCGTCTTGAGTGGTTTGATAACGCAGTTATCTGCACTGTAAAAAAAATCTGTAACCTTAGTAATCTAAATTAACCGAAATCTCTTATGCTTACTAAAATTTTATGTGTGCACTGTACAAGAAAATGATGTCAATCTACAAAACTTGTAAGCAAAACTAAAACCATCTGTAACTTTACAAAAGAATTTACTAAAATTTTGGTAACTTTACTAACATTTTATCTATAATGCTCGTTATCGTCACTTAAAAAGTTCTTGGAATACGATTTCCCAAATAAATTCTTAGTAACCTTAAAATTTGTTCGATTCAAAGTGCAAATCTGTATCTGTTACATGAATTTTTATTGTTGCCGTTACATAAAAAGTTCTTGGAATACAATTCTACTAGAAAATTTTTTGTAATTATCCAAATTTTTTTTTACAGTGTGTGAATTATTCTACTTCTACGCTGTGTGTAAATTAACGAGACTTTACGTTAATCACGAACTTTGTATTTACGGAACTCAAACTGAACATTAGTTGAAGCTGGTTGGTCTAAAAGCCTATGTGCTTTTTAATAATTTTAATGCTGTAAATATTTCTCCAGAGGATCGTTTATTGTTCTACAAATAATATATAGATTCTCCATTAAATATTCTTGCCTGGATTATTCGCCGAGCGGCACACACGCTACCTACCCTTAGCTTATAATCTATTGAAGGCTAAGTTATTACAATACATATTCAATGTTCATTTCTTGAAAGCAAACTTTTAGGTAGTTCATTTCAATCAATTTAAATGCAAAATATTAGCCTTTAACTGATGTTACCAGTCACACAGACCGCTGATTTTTTTTTCTTTTTTGTTCAATTTTTAAAGTTTAACTTGCAATTTTTCTTTTAACCCTTAATTGGAGAGGTTTGCTTACAGTACAATTATGGAGGGGCGGCGTATGGAGTATGCCAGGTCGTTTTTTCATAATCTACTTCAAAATTTCAGATACATTTCCTATTTTATATTATTAACCTTATGAGGAATCATGTTAAAAATAAATTAACGAAAGATTGGATAAAAAACAGAAAAAGAAAAAGAAATTGATGGAGACGTTCTAGAAAATTTTTTGAATCCGTATCATGATCAGAAAGCTCAATGAATTCAGATTTATCGTTATCAGATGCACTGCTAAAGGTCTCTTATATTGAAAGTTCTTGTAAATTACGCGAATAATCTTCAGGGGCCACAGAAACTTTTCTTGGCATAATTGGAGGGGCAGCTTACTGAGTTCGCCAACGTGAATCGTTCACAAGAACAAGCTTAAAGTGGAAAACAGAAGTCAGACAGAACGGATTGGCTAGGTGCATTTAAGACGGGAAATATTTCGTGAAAGGTTGAGAAAAAATGAAGACTTATGATTGACTAGTCTGTTATCTGCTGCCAGAAAGAACTGATTGGCGCACTCCGTACTCCAGGCCCGCAAATCGAAGGTTAGCTACAAACACTACAGAAATTTTGTTCCATTTAGAACTTTATTAAATCACTAGATACTTTTGAATTGGTGAATTTTAATTATAACAGTCCTGTCCAAAATGTTTAATAGGAAAACACTATTTTAAGAGTTAATCGCGAATTTTATTAATTTCTTGACAGAGCGGTCTCACAGACCACTTCACGGTAGTTACATAACAATTTCTGTCACATCAGTTAAAGGATAAGTAACGGAAAAGATGTGTATATTTAAAATTAAATATTCATTATTGAATTTATTCTCCAATTTTTAAAGTACATTATCGATAAATGCCTATTATTAATTGTCATAAAGTAATAAAATATAAAAGTTATATTTGTTTAAAACTTATACACATACATGTATACGCATGTTTTTTTTGTTAGAAATTTGTTTCTTTACGTATATAGTTAATTAATATTTATGTATATTTATGTACGCTGGTGTGCAAAAATTTAGGATGATAGGGATTTTCAAATGTAACGTCGCCCAGAAGTTTTCCACATCGACCAAAATCATAACATAAGATCTTCAATAATGTAAAAATATGGGACAAGTATTAAAAATCATCTAAACAAAGAATTAAAAGGATACATAAGCACTTTATTGTGATGGTCACTTGGAGCAGAAATGCAGAGAAGACGGAAGCGTCCTTCTTACAGGCACCTGGTAGGAAACATTTTGTCTCTAATAGGGGATATGGTCACCCCGGACTGCGATGAAGGATTTACAACGTTTGTCCAAGTTGACGACAAGGTTGTCTAGGAGCTGTTGAGGCATCGAGTCCGATTCTTCTTTTTACGCTAATTTCAGCTCCAGAATCGTTGTTGGCGCCTGGTCACGTGATGCCAAGCATATCCAGAGAAAGTCCCACATGTGTTCTATGGAATTCAAGCCCGAAGATGTTGCAGGCCAATCCATGCGTTGAATATGTTCACTCTCCAAGAGTTCTTCGATAACAGCTGTACGATGACAGCTGTACGATGACGGATGCCGTCTGTAAAGAGGAAATCTAGAATCACAACACCTCTGAAAAAACGCACGTGAGGCAAGAGAATCTCGGAGCAATGGCGGGCATGATACTACCCCAAACATGAACTCCGGCATCCCCAAAATGGTACCTTTCGGTGATGTTGGAGTGGAAGTTAGGTGTTCTCTGCTCTCTCCAGATGTGTAAACGTCCAGAATCACTCATCATACTAGATCGACTCCCATCCGTAAAGAGTACTCGAGCCGACTTTGGTTGGGACCATATTTTGTGTTTCTGGCATTACAGAAACTGGCGTCTCCGATGAGCAGGCGATAATGGTACGCGCCATACTGGACGTCGTGCATATAGACCACCTTTGTGTAGCATTTTAGCCATGGTAAAATGTGATATTAGATGTCCAGTAGTCTGTTCAATCTGCCTTGCGATTTCTACAGCTGCCTGCCGCTTGTTTATTTTCGCCTGTAGAACAACATAACGGTCGTCTGCTGTCGTTGTTCCTTGTGGGTGACCACTGCTGAATGCTCATACAGCTAATCCTTGTTTGAAATGCACCCCAGGCTTGTAAAACGATGTTGTGAGTGATAATGAACTCTTGTGCCACAATCCGAAAATGGGGTTCGGGTCTCCCTTAAGAGAGTTTGCAATATCATTTCTAATTTTTAGCATCATTTCTGCTGGGTTTTTTTTTTCAATGAACTTTTTCAGTTAATCTCTGTGCCACCTCCCCTCCCCTTTGTGTTGCACTTTTTGTTCTAGAATAAACTTTAAAATTATGTAAAAATCTAAATATAAACTAACTTTTTATAACATACAATTTTTTTTTAAAACTTTTTCAGTAATGGTCTGATTTATTCATTTAATTATTTTGGTGCATACAGATGATAACAAGAGTTGATGAGTAAATGTTTTCTATATTTTTAAAACTAATGATAGGATGAAGATGTAAATTTACACAACCATGTTTTAGATTATATTGGTTCTTTTTAAGAAAAATATATGTAGGTCTTAATTTAGAATTGTTTTAAAGTTTGGATTTATAAACAACTAAGAATTAATACAGAGATACCAGTTTTCAGTTCAAGCAAAATGAATGCGAATACTGTGTATTTTACACTAGCACGCCAAGTGGAATTTTAAAAACATGTTGCTAAAATTACAAAAATGTCCAGATTATGTCTGGATCCATACATTGTATCGCATTCAAAAATAAAATACTGTGTGATTATTATTATTATTATTATTTGAAAATATAAATTAAAGTTTGTTTTTATGCATCTAAAAATAGCATTTTCAAACTTGGATTCCTCTTAATCCCGATTGTCAAGAAATGGATATATGTTATTGGGGGTTACTATATTATGTTCGATATTGAAAATGAAGTGTGTAGCATTTTCAGTTCATTTACACAGCCTCTCAAAACAATTCAGTTACATTACAGTCTATAGGGAAAAATCGTTTACGGCGTATTTTAATCTTTTAACAGTATTTTAAACATATTGAAATATATATACATCACTGATGTGTACAACAAAGTTTTTATTTTGAATACGATGTGCATATAACTTCGTTTACTTATAGGGCAGGGACACATAGCTTTGGAACACAAAGAGTTTGGCTACAGAAGTTGCGCGATGCCAGCTAGTATATATTTATTGTAAACATGTCATTGGATTTTTTTTTTTAATTTAAAAAATAGCTGCACACCAACAAAACAGTAAAAAAAAATTACATTTTTATTTTTTATTTTATATGCCTACACATGTATATATTTTTTAATTCTTCAAAAATTTTAAAACTAAATCTTAACTTTCTTTCAACAGTCTCTGATTCACATATAAATAGAGATACAGAGTTTTTCTTCTATAAAAGCTTTTGGACTCTCAATTTGACTCAAGAAACTCTCCATCTTGGCGGATTTCCAAAGAGTATTTCAAAATATAAAAATGTATGAGAAAATTTAACTAAAATTTTTCAGATTTTAATAAAACGTTTTTTTCCCTACAAAATGATTATGTGTCTCCTCTTTTTCACCCAGAGAAAAATAAATAGTTCTGTTTATAAAGACTAAAGAGCGTCTCAAAAATGTTGAAACGCGCTTTAATATTTGCCATTTGGATATTAGCAGGTAATATGTATTGTACTAATTAAATATGTAATATGAATATGTATATAGGTATGTATATGTATATATTTAATATGTATATGTGTATAGGTAATATGTACATGTATAAGTACTCAACGAAGTAGTCCTGCAATTCATTTTCAAAAAGTTACACGTTTTAAATGTTTATATGAGTGACTCTCTTAGCAAAATTGATAAGTTAGATACTTTTTTTGTCTTCTGTTGCAACAAGACCACCGTAAAAGCAGCATACCCATATTTTAAAAATTGAATGAATTATGTATAACTGAAAATATAATAATTAATAATTAATAATATAATATAAACATAATTAATAATTAAGTGCCATATACCGAATTGGAAATGTAAATCTAAGACATATTAGGTGAGACAGGAAACATAGGAGATAATTTATATATATAAACAGCAAACTTCTAAAGATATAGTTGATGCTGCTGCGATGTCGTTTTTTGCTGTTACATGTTAGTAGTAAAAAACTCCAAAATATTTACCGGAGCAATTTTAGAACTCATTTGCATTGGAAAAGTAACAGTTTGAAAATGCTTTGTCAGTAGCTCTTAAATAATGTATATACTCATATACAAGTCGACTTCCCTCCCCTCCCCCGCCCAATGAATAAGCAAGTTTTTGGAAAAAATTTAAATTTCATGTATAAGTCGAATCATATTTCTGGTAGCATGTTGAAAAATGACTTGTAATAAAGGATTAAAAAAGAAGAAAAAATGATACATTTTCAATTAATGAATTAAATTTTTAAATTTTTTTCTGAAAAATAGAAGAAGCTTAAACTATTTTGAAATCTATTCACATCAAATTAATGATACTTAAAAAGAAAAAAACTTTCAAAAATCTATTCAAACCTTATTTACAAGGGTAAAAACTCTTAGCCTACTAAAATAAAGTACTTCTTATTGTAGGACTTTTATAAAGATATCTAAAAGCATTTTCAGGTTAAATTCTTCTTAAAAAAGGATATTAGAATGTTGAAATGAGTGCTCCTGTATTGAAGGGAATTCTATCTCAAGAGAAAATAGGTGCATGACCTTTACAGGTACACGGACATTTTTGTCAATCACAGGAAAATGACCATTGTCGGCTCTTATCTGTCTTACCAATGTAGACTCACATATGATTACTTAAACGACTTATCCTTTCGCCGATTATCTGCAAAAAATTTATTCTATTTTTTAATAACTCGTGAATAAGTCACCCCCTCTCCCTAGTTTCAACTTTCAAATTTTATCTAAAATTCCTCAACTTATGCACGAGTATATACGGTGTATTTATATATAAGTGTATGTTTCTTTGATTTAAAAAAAAAAAACTGTCTCTTTACATGATGTCTGACTGTGTATTATTATATTTTCATGGATTTGGGATACAATTTTTTCATATGTTTAATATATGATTAATCTAAAGATCCCTGACATAAATTTGAGAATGGTCCGAATTTTTTACGCAAAACGTATTTTCCAATGTATCATTCATTAACGGTGATATGTTATATATATTTTTTTAATTCTGTATATGACGTAAGCAAAGTATATTAAAATTAAGTTCAACTAAAAAGCGCGTAACTCAGTTGAAAACGTACTTTTGTAAATTCCCACCCTTCACAATAATTCTTTGAGCAACCTGTATGTAATGAATAGAATTTATGTATATGCAGTATAGAACTTGAAAGGACATAATATAAATGAAAACGAGCTGTAAATATCAGTCTCAAGCAGCAGCGCCAACTTTTGTAAAAAATTGGGTGGTCTCGAAAATTTTGGGGGAAAATAACTACAAGGGGAGTAGGGGGGATGACTATAGACGAAATGCAAAGTCAAATTATGGTTTTTCTAGGTAAAATATACAATTGTTAAAAAATTATTATAATTTTATAAATTTTAATAAATTATATTGTTATAAGTTCTTTCTTATAAATGATTTAATATTTATATAGAGTGCGTGCATAGACTTTAAAAACAGCAAAAATTATTATTATTATTATTATTATTATTATTATTATTATTATTATTATTATTGATTAATTTCTAATCAGAAGAAAAAAGTTTACTGTAATGTGTTAAAAGTCCCAAACTTCATTTGTAGTTATTTTATTTTGAGAATAAACTAATTGCGCAAAAAACACTTTTTCTGCCCGTGTAACGATTTTAAGGGCAATACAATAAAAACAATACGATAACGAAGACGAAGAAATAAAGACTTAATATATTATATTATGCACCCATCATTGCGATTAATGACACCAATTATCATTTTTATGGACATTACTCAAATTAGAACAGTTAAGGACTGTTTTTTTACCATTCATCTTAAGTCGTAGATCTGAGTTCTAATGCTGCGAAAAAATGTCTCCCATTTTGATAAACTCGTCTTGCTAGATATCTGCCCATAAGTTCTCTATAGTTCAGGCCTTCTAAGTGGACATTGCAAAACTTCAATATTTTTCTTCTGGAACCAGAGTTTTCTCCCGCGGTTTGTGTGAACAGGTGCATTATCTTGCTGATAAATCCATTTTTCTCCTGTCAGAAGTGTTGCAACAGGTGAAAGATGCCCAGAAATAGTTTTTAGATACATGCCTTTGAATTAATTTTTCCTGAAAGAAATGCAAGTGACCTTTCACCCTAGAACGAAAAGCAGCTCCATATCATAATGGAACCATAAACTCATTGACGTTTTGAGAAAGTTTCTTATCAATTTTTCAAGCCATTCCAATAATATTTCCCAACCGTAAGTACATCTCTGTTTCATTTATTTTCATCGGAGAAAGTAACCTGTAAACATTTGTTATCCCTAGTGACCACTAGGCTTTCAAACCACAAACGCTGAGTTTTTCTGCTAGTCAGTAAAGGGGTTTTTATAACTTTGCTCTGTATCAGAAATTCTCTGATCAGTTAATTGTAATGCAGACTGTTTTCTTCGCGTTGATCATAATTTTTCTTAAAATTGCTTTACTGTATACTTTCCGGTTGATGCCAAATTTAAAACTCTCCTTTTATCTCTGGGACCAAGTCTTTTGATTTGCCTTCAGCATTTTCTCCCTATACTTTTAACTTTAAAAAATTGTTGGTGAGACAGTTTTAAATCTTCCTATCTTTCTCTCAATAGACTTACAACTCATTTCTGACAATGTAAATGGTTCAACAGCACCTTTTCATATTTAGTTAGTTTATTTGCTTTGCGAAGGGATTTCAATGGCAATGCAGATAAACCTACGCACCAATGGGATTATGTGAAACGCGGACTCCCCTCCCCCCTCCCCTAATCATGTCAAAAATATTAAGTTACTCTACCTTTACAGAAAAGTGCTCGAAAAACGTTTTTAGAATTTCAACAAAGAAAATGGTAAAAAATGAGAATTGCAGAACATATAATTTTAACATAATTCAAATTGGCATTTAAGTTTGAAATGAAAATGAAAATATTTAAAAATAATAATATATAAAGTGTGTTTTTAATAGATTTTTAAAGAGAAATGAAATATTAACGTACTTATTTATATAGAAATGAATTTAAGGCAAAATGAATTATTGGAATGTTCTTCAAGATAGGGAATGATTAAATAAACTAGGATAATAAAATTCAATTATACGAAAAAATTATAGAATACTGTTAATGTAGCGCGGAATTTTAATTTTCGTAATATATATATGTATACCGGGTGTCCCAAAAATCACTAATGGATTTTAAAATTCAATAACTTGCAAACGGTGACCGCTATTTAAAAATTTTTTGCAGGAGGGTTATGTATAATGTCAGGAGTTTTTTTACCGTAATTTTTTATTTTAGTTTGCATCTCAAACAATAGGTGGCGCTGACGGCGATTGAAGGCCAGGTGATCAGTGCTGAGTGAAGTGTCGACCTGACCTTCAATCGCCGTCAGCGCCACCTATTGTTTGAAATTCGATATAAAATAAAAAATTACGGTAAAAAAACTCCTGACATTATACATAACCCTCCTGCAAAAATTTTTTAAATATCTGTCACCGTTTGCAAGTTATTGAATTTTAAAATCCATCAGTCATTTTTGGGACACCCGGTATATACACATATATAGGAGGATGTTTGCACACATTGGGAAGATAGTGACAACACCAATAAAATATATGAATTAAAACAATCATTTTTAAATATGTTCTACCTGGTAGCCATTTTTGTGTACAATTATATGCGGCGGGATTTCCTAGATAGTAGGGCTTTTTGCAAAACTGGAAGTATGATTTTGTTCCATCCCTCCACCACACATTTCCAATGTCCACTCAATGTAGTCGGTCAGTGTTTAGCAAAAACATGTTTTAATAGTCCAAAGGAACAGTAATCTACTGGTGAAACAGCTAGAGACATGGTTAGAATATGATTAAATGATATACACCAGATTCTAATTTCTTTTGTCAATTTTTCGAGAAATGCGGCTATATTTTTGGATGTATGACTCTTTGCTTTATTCTCGTGGAGCTCAACGGTTTAAACATCCCTAGGATAAAGATTTAGAATTTCTTCTTTAAAAATAGGAATCATAACATTATTTTGGTAATAAGTAGAGTTAATTTTGACATTTTACTCAACTTTTTCTGATAATTAACTTTCTTTGTAAGAGATTCCAGCAATCACCATAAATCCTTTAGCGAAATTTTCTTTTCAGTGTTCGAACGAAAGTTATAAGTATTTCGTTCTCTTTCCCTGTGATAAATCGATCTTTTTTGTTACATTCATTTACACTCATGTTCGAAGTTAACCCTTTGTTGCATTCTGTGCACTACAGTGGACAAAAATGGTATTTTGTTTCTTATTAAATCAATTTCATTTACAGTTTCTATTTAAAGATTTTTGCTACTCTGTGACATCCATGTTTTCAGTAGAAAAATCGAGATATCACCACAACTCGGGAGAAAATAGAAAATAACAAATTTAATGTTGGATATCTGCCAGTGTTAAGGTATGCAACAAAGGGTTAAGAGAATTTTCAGATTTGGTTGATTATCTACAGAATCACTGGATAGATTTCAATGAATTTAGTTATGAACATTAATTGATATAATGGCACAAATACATAGCTGCCAACTTGTACGGATTTTTCCTACCACAAAAAATAAATAGAAATTTTTATCTTGTTTTACCGATGGAAATCGTTAGATTTCGGCGATTGTTTTAGGTGAAATTTTCTGTTAAATTTTAGTGGTAGGAAAAATCCGTACAAGTTGGCAGCTAAGCAAATATAAACATTCAACAGTTATACTGCGAACGCATAATCGTTAAAAAGAATCATCGGCGTCGTAAGGTATGAAACAGAATTTGGACTATTGAACCCAAAAATGGGTTAATAGCCGGCATGGCTCCCTTTTACAGTTATACAGGTAACACAACGTAAATTCATACCAGAAATCTTGCAGTTTATGATCCTTGTAAGGGACTTCCTTAAACTCACTTTCTAACAACGGTATTCTCAGTATCTGACTGGTTGTGGGAGCTTAGAAATGGATCCTATTTTCCATCCACGAGCGTTCCAGGCATGCTCTATATGATTTAGGTCTGGCGATCTAGCTGGCCAATCCATCAATATAATATCCCCTCTTTCAAGAAAACCGTCGCGTCGTCTAGTTGAGCTCTGAGCTTTGTAGTCCATTAAAATGAAAACAGGGCAAACTCCATCTTTGAAAAGGCGAACATAAGGTATTAAGATATCGTACCTACATTTCTCAGACTCATAAAGCCTTTGTCAAACACACAGACGGTAAGAGGCCATCAACAGGATGCTTTTTCAGACCGTCAAACCTCTGCTGCCATAGTGATTTTTTTGCTTGTAAATTGGAAGTCAGGCAGCGAATCCCTGGTTTTTCCCAGCTGAAAGTTCGTCGAGAATATGTATTTAGCCTAAACAGAGATTCAACTGGGAATAGGATGGTCCGAGTGCGACATGCGTTTTTTTCTGGTTTTCAGATTAGTTGTGACATAGAAATGGCGATTCAGTGAGGGAATAAGAATGGGAGTCGTCATTTATGTGTCACAACGTTGAAAATAATCTGAAAATCATAAAAAACGCATGTTTGAAATCAAATATACGGACAAGCGGTGTCATTTATGATTGAAGTTTAGAACTGATAAAACTTTTCATCGTGAGAAGCATTTTAGTCCATCTGCATTCCTGAACGACAATTACTTGATTTTATATTGAGTTTTAAAAGAGGTAAAATACTTCTGGGACACCCTGTGCATTGAAATTGTAACATAAAAAAATATTGTATGAATTCTGAATTTAATAATCGAAAAATATGAATAGTAACCTACATTATATATATATATATATATATATATATATATATATATATATATATATATATATATATATATTATTATATCCTGCTTTATGCGAATTCTCAATTTCAAATTTTAGTACCAAGCAATTTTTAAATTATGATTACAAAACTTCAAAATGATTGTTTAACCTTTATCGGGCAATGGTAATATACTTACCACTTAATTTTTATTAAAAATTGATTGATTTGCACCGGGATTTTTAGTTAGATGATTTGTATTTATATTAACCTGACGGAAATTACTCTTTTTATTTTGAAATAATTTTGTTTATAGATTATGGTGGCAGTGAAGCTTTTCAACATTTTAGCCACAGAATTGATTTGCCCGATAAAGCCCTTTGAACTCTGGTGGATAAATTTATTCAAAATTCCATATCTCTTATTGGCACCAGTATTTTGCAAAGGAAAAATTCTGTTTAAGATATACATGAGAGAGAAAATGCATTAAACCTATTTCAAATAAATCTGCTCGAATATTCCGGTGCCAGTGTGACATTTCGGAGTTAAAACTAAATGGTAGAAAATTCCACCATCAGAGCTCAAAGGGTTAAGAGGCCATTTATGATGATGTGCAGAAAAACATAAACTGGAAAAAAAATATTTTACTTATCTAATTGAAACAATTAGACTTCCAATCGTCGAAACACGATTAGCTATCGAAATGATCACATTGGTGAGAAATAATACATTAATAGAAATGACATAGTCATTCTGCAGCATTTCAACAATCGATTATCAACTTCAATTTGGATACAGCCCCTAAAATATGCTCCATTTTAAAATAATTTCTGTAAAACCATGTGTACGAATTTCATGAAAATTTGCTTTTAGGGTAATTGAAAAATGTAGAATTTATTTATGGAGTCAAACTTTGGAATTGCTATTGAAAAAAAAAAGCAAAGTTTGTGTTCATTTTGATATGCAAATAGCCCCTAAACAAATTGTATATACATCATTTAAAAGTAGACTTTATTTTCAAAAGTTTGACAATAGTAACTTTCTTTTACAATAACTTGTTTTAAAGTTAGTAGAGAGTATTTTTCTTTACACGGCTGCACCTGTTTGGATAGATTTTGGAGTTTTCTTTTCGAAAGCTTTAAAAATTGATCATTTTCTTTCTTTTTTTTATATTAATAATATCACTTGTTTTATGCTTCGAAACTTTAAAACCATGCTTCTCGCAGAATTATTCTAATCACCAAATATGAATAATTCTCTTAGTAAAGAGCAAATATATAACCTTCAAGCCATTCTCTTCTTTCACGTTCCATTTCAGTAGCAGAATATTTGCTCATTTGCTTTATTCATTACGTTATGTTTCCAATTTTTTCCCTGTTTCTTTCTTATTGTTTTTAAACTTCCAAATCGTTCCCAATCCGTGTAAATAACCACTGTTTATATGTAGGAATTACCACAATATGATTAATTAAATTTGCATGTATTTTGAAAGGAAAATTTCCAGTTAATTAACATTAAGAAAGAAACTTATTTTTCAAAAGTGTTCGAAAATGATAAATGATAAATTTAAAACAATCTTTGAGTATCATGTTACGATTAATATTTTAAAAATATTCCAATATATATATAATTATGGACATTAAAATACCATTTATTTTATTTTCTGTCAGGTTTAGGAAAATGTTAATAGGGAAAATGATAAATTATGAAAGGAATTTAAAAATTATATATAAATTTTTTTGATTTTGTGTTTTAGTGACCGAAAAAAAGAAAATTATCAGATACAAGTTCTCTTTATGAACATACACACTTGAACATCTTACTCTAAAAACTTGAAGTCAGGTAAAGGCTCTGGAAAAGTCTCATCCGCTGTATGCTAGAAATTTTTGTTTAAATTTTCCAAAAATAAAGAGAAATAATCAGCAATTTTTTCATATCACTTTCGAAATTTTTGGGGGTGGGGGTGGGGGTGGGGGTTGTACCCCATCAGCCCTCACCCTTGGCTACGCCCATGATTCTGACATATGAATGCAATATACAGAGTGTCTACTCTCCACAGTGGGAAATGGCTAATACCTAAAATCGTTTGTCATAGGCATACAGTTCCATTTACAAAAATGTTTTAAATGAAGTAAAGAAATATTTTAGAAGCAATTTGGGTCAACAAACACATTTCTTAAAAAAAATACGAAATTTAAATTTTTATATGGTTTTCTGGTTCTATAAGTTATATTTAGTGAAATTTGTAACAAGACAAAAAAGTCCAGCTATTCTACGATTAAAATTGACAGAGTAATATCTGTTTAAAGCAACATGTCCAATAAGGACGTGGTGACTGAGGCCCCTTTCCTTCCGGACCTCTAAGCTTCAGCCTACTCAGCCTAATAAATAATCCGCAATCCGCCTCTGTCCTCATCTCCTATCTGCAAATCCCGACTGGATGTTTAACTCTCCCACTAAATGCCTGGAGGCAAAAGATGTCATGTTTTATGTTGTAAGTTGGCTTTTTTTTTTTTTTGTCAATAACAGGCATAGGAAATATCATTGGATTTCTAAATTGTCAATCTTTTGTGATTGCATTAGGCATTACCGATGGCAACGTTATGGGGGATATCGGTTTTCCCACCGAGTGAAGTAGACTCTTAACACATAACATTAAAAAAAAACTCTTTTCTTGTTTATTTAAACGTTGAGTGCCACGTCAGTCACCCGTGAATGATACAGAATTTTTCCATTTAGGCCGCGTCAGTCATCGATAACTGACAATCTAAAATATGATTTAAAATTAAAAAAATATATTGTGTTAAGAAATTACTGAAAATTTATATAAAATATACTTAAATTTTATTTATTCCAGAATTATACTTTCTTAATAATTATTTAAAATATACATTTTTTTTTAGCTAAAATCATATTTTACTTTGTCAATCATCGATAACGCGGCCTAAACGGAAAGTTCAGTGTCAGTCACCGCGGCACTCAACGTGTTAATTGAACATTATGCTTATAATTTTTGAATCCCCCACATTAAAATACTAATTATTATATTTCGTATTTCATTTGTACTTAATGATAAGATTTTATTTAGTAATTGTTTTTTTTCGGTGGCTAATCGGCCTCCGATAGGGGCACCAAGGGAATTTCTACACACGCTTCTGATACCCTGTTTGTTTATAAAGCGTCAAAGATAATAATGACATGATAATTAAATTTATCCAAAAGAAAAAAAAATACGCTATAAAAGGTAACTGGAATTTCATTTGTCTCATACATTGATACTAGCAAACTTTTTTAAATTACAGTGAAACTTCTCGTCACCTGAGAATAACAAGATTCTAACTGACATTTTGAAAAAAAATGACTTTTTGGCATAGGAATGTTCTATTTGTATCAATGAATGCATTTCTGCATTAAAATTTTGATATATATAATTTGCATCCGCTTGCGAAAGAGAATAACATAGTTCCATCAGAATTGTTGAAAGCAGTCAGAATAACAGAGTTCTATGTGCAAAGTTATCGCAGACAGCATATAAGATAATATATTATTATTTTATTTTACAATATATAATGAAAACCGACAATCTTTTATTTCTTGCGTGAAAGAATATATTATTTCGATAATTAAATCGTTTTTTTGGTTAAAAAAAAAAAAGAGGGAATTTTTATCAGTAAAAATCCTTTTAGTACGTCGATATGCAAAACGAATTGTATTTAATTTTTATAATGGACCTAATCCAAGCAGGAATGAAGGACTAATCCTAATTCATTTAAATTTAGAAAATCCTGTGGGAAGAAGGGATGACAGTTTAGATGAAGCACCAGCTCTAGATATTCTTGATGATAAAACAATAAAAAAAAATCGGTAAAAGTAATTCCTACAAATCCAATTGATAGCAGGACTATTGGTTTTTCGTAAGTTAAAACTGCCTTTATGTAGTTATGTATATCCTACTGGCAATACCTTATCTCCAGCTGCGAACAAAATACCCGAGTTAAATTTTCAAGCAGAATAATCTCAAATGATATCAAGAATAAAATAAAAGCTCATATTGAAAGTTTTCTCAAGATTGAATCAAATTACAACAGAGCAAGCACTAAAAAAACATACTTAGAATCAGAGCTTAACTTACAGAAAATGTATGACTTATACTTTCAGAAATGCAGAGAAAGCAATGTAGAGCCAGTGAAACTTTCATGTTATAGGCACATATTTAATACGCAGTTCAACGTAGAATTCAATAAACCAAAGAAAGATAGGTGTGATCACTGTGAGGAGTATAAACATTCTGAAACCCAAGGAGAAATATATAATGACATGCAGTTTAAATATGATCTGCACAAGAAAGAAGTTGAATCCACCAGAACTCTCAGAAATGATGACAGAAGTTCCTCTGATAAATCAGTCATTTGCTTTGTATTAGAAAATGTATAACATGTCCCAAAAGTGATGTCAGCAAGTTTTTTAAAGTTAATTTTCAAGCAAGAAAATTAACTTGTATTACATGACAGCACATGCAACATGGAAGGAAGAAAATAAAGCATATTATTGCTGGTGGACAGATGACATGTCAGGCAGAGATGAAGATGACATAAGCTCAGCTGTATCAACGACTGTTCGGAAGATACTGAGAGACTTTCCACATGCTGATAGTTTATTGTGACAGTTGTGTTCCGCAGAATATAAACCAAATGATATCTTATGCAATTGCAATACTTATACAATCTCATCCACATATTATGAACATTACTCTAAGATATTGTACATCTGGACATTCATGTGTGCAAGAAGTAAATAATATTAAGAGCCAAATAAAAAGAGCAATGGATCTAACAGAATATTTTCCGCCAATTTCATTTATACGTCTGTTGCTGAGAGTAAATCGCAATAATCAATTTACAACCCTGAGAATGAAATCAGAACAGTTCATAGATTTTCCACTCGTGTAGCAAAAAAAAAAAAAAAAAAAAAAAAAAATTGTTTATAATCTTATTTCGTAGACCAAGGTGATACAACTTTGATTCACACAACTTCTTTATGACATTGACTTTAAGACAAGCAACTGTTGTGGCCAGAATTTCACAGCGGTGAATTTGCAAAGGAGCCCCTCCAAACGGCGAGGAGTATAAACATCATTTCCACAAAGGACTTCACCAAATCCTAAAGTAAGCACAGCAGAGAAAGAAGGATTGCATTAAGAAAGATAAAATAAAAGACCTGCAAAGCATGCTAAAGTAGTTTCCGAGAGATGAAAGGTTCTATTTTCAAAATATGTTAAGAGAAATTAGCCTAACTGTAATATAAAATAAAGCATGGATAATGAAACATTCCAAACTTTCGACTAACAAAAGACTATCAAACTTATTTTGTTGTTTTAAAAAGAACAAGAAAGTTTTTTTCTTAGAGATATAAAGTCTTTTCTATTGATCAAGAGTATACCTGACAGTAATACGAATAATTTTATTTATAATTCATTTCAATTTCTTTTATCAATATAATCACAATTTTTTGTATTGATTTTTATACTTCCCCACTGAAATAGCACGCTAAAAAAAATCTGTTCGGTTCCTATTTAATAAAATTAAATATTTAAGCTATTTTATGTTCAATTAAATAATATATTTAACTTATGTATATTCAATAGTTTTGTGAAGATGGTTTAATTAGTATGAATAAGTGGAAGAAGCAATTTTCTGTTATTGCGCTACAATATAGATAGTGTAGGAAATTAGATGATTTTCCGAGAGAAAAAGCCCCGGACAGTACAAAAGTTAAGAAAAATCTCACACAAAGGTCGGAAAGGTAGAAAGAAGTAATGTATATCAATTCATCTTAGCAAGAGACAGTTTTTCAGAGAAGCAGAAAATAGACGCGACAGTATGTTGCCCTTTTGAAATTGCCGCTTCGGTAAGTATCCCACGGTTTCGGAAAAGATTGCAAGGCAAAAATGAAACTGGTATCGACGAATAAGAAAATAGCTTGTTAATGACATAAGGTAGATAAGACTTAAATGGACGAAAAAAGGAACGGAGGTTTTTTGAAGGGGGGTCGAAGAGAGATGAAAAAGAGAGAAGGGAGTCGAGTTCGAGAAGGGAGAGACGGAGGACCTGCTTGGAGCAGAAAGATTTCTCTCTCGAGGGAGTGACTTAAAATGAGCGGTCCAGGCTGATCTGAAAAAGGAAGATGACTCCGGACATAGGAGCATGAATAGTACGGCTGAGTGGACACTCGTCGTGGAATAGTGAAACGGATTATATTAATCAAAAGAACTGTTTGATAAAATGTCAATGAACTAATTAAATACAATCAGAGACTCAATAACTTTATCTCAATGACTTTTATGGAAATCAGAACCCTTTCATGAACTATTACTTTATTTGTTTGTGATAAGATTTGTGTATTCAAGAATCATCTATACATTTAATAAAATGTTTTAATAATTCATACATGAGTCAACGCCTCACCGAAGTATACGCACCACGCTACCCGGTCTTCATATGAAGGCGTCACAAACTGGTGGCAGCGGTGGGATTTCAAATAAAGACTATTGATTGATAGAGCAGAGGAGTCTGAAACAGGAGTTCATCAAGAACGAAAAAGGAGTTCATCCCGAACGACAACAGGAGTTCATCCCGAACGACAACAGGAGTTCATCCCGAGCGACAACAGGAGTTCATCCCGAGCGACAACAGTTCATCCCGAACGACAACAGGAGTTCATCCCGAACGACAACAGGAGTTCATCCCGAGCGACAACAGGAGTTCATCCCGAGCGACAACAGTTCACCCCGAGCAGCATCGGAGTTACGGAAGGCACAGCTCCGAGGCTTAAGCAAGTGCGAGCGGGACAAATTCCGGGAGACAGTGTTCGGAGGGCTTGATACCGGACGAGAGCTGCGACACAGAAGGGACAAGCCAGACTCATCGAACGGTCCAGCGGCGAGCCAGGCTGAGCGCGACAACCAGCGACGGCGGAAAAAGGGCAGACCATTCTATCTGTGATAGCAACGAGCGAAGTCCAACAACAAAACAAGGTAAGCTGCATGTTTTGAGTGGCTTAGTATTACTGTATGAGTGCATTAATTCAAAAGTTAACATTTTGAGGTATAGAGAGTTTGTTTTGTTGATTAAAAGTAATCTTTCAAAGAAAATAAAAAATGTGGATTTAGTAAGATTAAGTAATTTAGGCAAATAAATAATTGAGAAAATTCTAGTAGATAGTCTAGGGTAAGGAAATCATTTATTTTTTTTTTCTCTTTGTTTCCAAAAGGAACAAGTTACCTAAAAATTAGTAAGTCTAGATAACAAGTAAGAAAAAAAAATATATATACAGTCAGCAGTTAATGCTGGGCAAGAAGTGTAATACTTGCAAGGTATTTGGTATTGAAAAATACTTAGAATTAGTATAAAAGAATTTTTTTTTCCCTGAAAAATATAGTCTGGACCAAAATAATATGGACATTTGATAAGGATGCAAAGAGGGCTCAATGTTTGAGGGAGATTAAATATAATAACATAAGTATAGGTAGTGATGAGGTACTACGTATGAAATTAAATTTTTTCACTGTGCATATATGTGTATCATATGTGTATAGGGCATTAAAAATCTGAGTAAAATTTTTACATAAGAGTGATAATTTTCATAAAGAGTGAAAAAAAAAAAAAAAAATAAGAAAGTGTCTATATGTTATTGCTAGTTTATGTATTTACCTAAGATTTATTTATTTTATATGTACCTTATTTAATTGGATAGTGTTCAATAAATTTGTATATGAAAGTGCCTTAAAATTAAAATATTTTAGGAAATGAAGTACAATCTAAAATTAAATATCAGTTGACGAAAGTATTAGTTTTTGAGTATTACTCCAAAAATTTGGGGAGGAGTTAAAATAAGTAAATATGGCAAAGGTTACTTCACTAAAGTACTGCAGAAGAATTGATCTGGTACATTTAGCAGACGTGCTAGACGTAAAAATTGCAGAACATGACAAAATAGCGATAATTATCGAGAAAATACAAAGTTCGGATAGTTATGATGAACAATTTGCGCTTACGCAAGTCGGGTTCATAATAAAGGATAGAGAAGATCAGCTGGCGCAGGAAAAAGAGCAAAAAGAAAGAGAGTTTCAGTTAGAACAAATTAGGTTAACGCAAAACGCGGACAGAAGAAGCTCCATTTCGAGCAATAGATCAGAAAGAGCGCCTAAAATTTCATTAAAGGGAATTATGCAAAAATTTGATCCAGAAAAGTCCGATATCACTTTATTTCTTAACTTATTTGAAAGACAAGCCGAGAGATCCGGGATAGAAAGCGACGATCTTGTGACACACTTGTTGGCATTACTGCCCATAGAGATCGCAGAATTAATACTACGCGAACAAAAAGAACTCGTGGACAACTTTGAGCATGTAAAATCAGTTTTATTGGCAAGATACAGACTTAGCCCAGAAGCGTATCGTCAAAAACTAAACAAACATGCGAAAAATCCAAACGGCCCTTGGAAAGATCTAATTTTCGAATTAAATAGCTTTCAAAACGGGTGGTTAAATGGTATAGGTATCACAAAATTTGAAGAGCTAAAGGACTTATTAATAACGGAGCAGATTAAAAGGCGTGTGCCGGCGGAAATAAGGGAACACTTCATTGATTCGTGGGCGTCGTATAAAAATCCGGAAACTCTAGTGAAAGATCTGGACGGCTACGAAGAAATAAAAAGCGTGCAAAAACGGACATGGAAAGATAGGTATTCGGCGGAAAAAAAGTTCGAATGGTCGAGAGATGAGGAAAAAGAACCGGAAAAAAATCAGGAAATAAAACCGAATTGGCGTGAAAAAAATGATAAAGAGGACAGGCAGAGAACTTTCGAAAAAACGACGAAAAACACTTGTTTCGTTTGCGGAGATCCGAGCCACTGGAAGCGAAATTGTCCAGAAAATAAGAGAAATATAACAGAAATTACGAATGTTCATCACATTCAGGAGGGGACAAATTTCAAAGAGAATTTTAAACCTTATCTAGGTCAGGCGCATATAAATGGAAAAAAATGCACGACGCTAAGAGACACGGGAAGCCAGTATGATATAATTCCCGAAAGATTAATTAAACTCAATCAATTAGATGGTAGGGAAATTTACGTAAAACAACCGCTAATAAACGATGTAAGAAGGTTACCTACGGCGGACATTACATTAAATATCGAAGGGCTAGGAAGCTTAAAGACGAAAGCTATAGTGGCGGATAAAAGCACAGACTTGTCATATTATATTTTGGGTAACGATACTCAAAAAGAAATAGATAAAATTAAAAGAAACACCTCCCATAATAGATTCAAAACAAAACCAGAACTAAAATGCTCTTTTGCTGAGAGTAGAGGAGAAAAAGAGCATAGCTCCCAGTCAAATATGACAGGAAAGATTTCAGATGTGAATTCGAAGGGAAGGGGTGTAAAAATGACACAAGAAAATAAATACGTGAATTTCGGATTAGGAAAATCTGTGTCACGGAAGGAAATAAAAGAAAAAAAAGCAGACCAGACCAGACAATGGTTTAAAGAACGTTTTAAAAATCATAATTCGGGCTACTCAAACGGTAAAGTCAGGCAAAAACCACAAAATAAACAGAAGGAATTGGAAAACACCGAGCACAAAGCGAGTAGAGGGGGGAAATTGGGAAAGATGCCAGCAAAAACTGATCAGGCTAAAAGCGACAGAAAAGTGGGAGTAAACAGATACGCTAACAAAAGGGATGCATCGACGGGGTACAAAGGGTTAGGTTTAAATGAGGGTAAGTCATACGACCAAGAGGCGAATAATACGATGCAGAAAAGAGTTAATGCCATAAGTACTGTGACAAATGACTCGAAAAAACTAGCGGGGAGAACCGAAAGTTCCCATAATCACATTAAAAATCATTTCAAATCCCCTGAAGAAATCAAAGAAAAACAGCATGACAGAGTGAATCACAAATGTGGTAATCCAGGTATAAATACACTTGTCAAAGTTAAACTGCTGTAAAAATTGAACAAGTTAAACTCTAGAATAAGCTAGGTGGAATACATTAATTCCTATTTTGTTTTTTGTGTAAATATTAAAGTGCTAGATTTAGTATGTGGTTTATTTTTATAAAGTGTAAATTCTTAATGTGCCTAGAACGGTAGGTACAAAAGGCTATGATAATAATAATAAAAAAAAAAGGTAAAAATAAAAGGTGGTTGAGGTAGATTGCGAAGATAGACATTAACTTTGCAACCTTATCATTATGCCATTAAATATAAGACAGGCAAAGACATACCTCATGTCGACTATTTAAGTAGGAGTGAGTAAGTTTTTTCTAAATGTAAAATTCTCATAATTCTCTCTCAAATAGTGTAAAATTCTCATAAAAAAGATTTGACTATAAGTGTAAAAGATATAGTAGGAAAGTTAAAAAATTTTTTGGATAGAAATAGTTAATTCCAGAGATGAATTTCTTTTGTGTGTGTGTATGTGTTAAGCCACTCGGAATATGTGAGCTAACCTTTGATTTCCAGATATTCCGTCTTGCAGCCAGAATATCATTTTAAGGAGGGGGGTATTGTAGGAAATTAGATGATTTTCCGAGAGAAAAAGCCCCGGACAGTACAAAAGTTAAGAAAAATCTCACACAAAGGTCGGAAAGGTAGAAAGAAGTAATGTATATCAATTCATCTTAGCAAGAGACAGTTTTTCAGAGAAGCAGAAAATAGACGCGACAGTATGTTGCCCTTTTGAAATTGCCGCTTCGGTAAGTATCCCACGGTTTCGGAAAAGATTGCAAGGCAAAAATGAAACTGGTATCGACGAATAAGAAAATAGCTTGTTAATGACATAAGGTAGATAAGACTTAAATGGACGAAAAAAGGAACGGAGGTTTTTTGAAGGGGGGTCGAAGAGAGATGAAAAAGAGAGAAGGGAGTCGAGTTCGAGAAGGGAGAGACGGAGGACCTGCTTGGAGCAGAAAGATTTCTCTCTCGAGGGAGTGACTTAAAATGAGCGGTCCAGGCTGATCTGAAAAAGGAAGATGACTCCGGACATAGGAGCATGAATAGTACGGCTGAGTGGACACTCGTCGTGGAATAGTGAAACGGATTATATTAATCAAAAGAACTGTTTGATAAAATGTCAATGAACTAATTAAATACAATCAGAGACTCAATAACTTTATCTCAATGACTTTTATGGAAATCAGAACCCTTTCATGAACTATTACTTTATTTGTTTGTGATAAGATTTGTGTATTCAAGAATCATCTATACATTTAATAAAATGTTTTAATAATTCATACATGAGTCAACGCCTCACCGAAGTATACGCACCACGCTACCCGGTCTTCATATGAAGGCGTCACAATAGTAATAAATATTTTACTATCCACTGAAATTTATTTGAAATAATCAAAGAAATTTCACTTTGTTAAGCTATAAAAAATTACACAAATTAAGAAAAATAAGGTTTTTTTTTTCATGATAGAACCATCTTATTCTAAGGATAACACGACGTTTGAGAATAATACGGTTCTATCAAAATTTTTAAATGCAAAAAAATCCATGAAAATGTTATTTAAAAACTTAAGAAAGAATTTGTAGAATTACTGTCTACACCTATATATCACCCTATTAATGCCAAAAGTTTTTTACGAACTTTAATAGCTGCACGTACACAGCACGCTGATTTTCAAAGTCTTTTAACTCGAAATTGATTTTGGGCCAGATAGAACCTTCTTATTCTCAGGTGACGTTCTGTTAAAGGCCACCCCTATTCAAGGGCCACCTCTATTAAGGGCCAATATTTTTAGGAACGAAAAATTTTCCCATAGACATAATGTTAAATTTACTTTTGTATTGATTTTGTATTGATTGATTTTGTATTGATGAATATAGGTAACAGGTTACCTATATATCACCCTATTAATGCCAAAAGTTTTTTACGAACTTTAATAGCTGCACGTACACAGCACGCTGATTTTCAAAGTCTTTTAACTCGAAATTGATTTTGGGCCAGATAGAACCTTCTTATTCTCAGGTGATGTTCTGTTAAAGGCCACCCCTATTCAAGGGCCACCTCTATTAAGGGCCAATATTTTTAGGAACGAAAAATTTTCCCATAGACATAATGTTAAATTTACTCCCATTAGGGGCCACATCTACCCCTCATAAAGGCCATTTTTTTCACATGTGCCTTATATCCTAAACATGTGTATTGAATTCTTGAACCAAAAGATAAGAGTTCAGCAAACAATTGCTTTTGGAACAAAGAATGCAAAGGGAAATGGGAGGGTTTAGTAACAAAATGAAGTGAGATTACCAGGTGTCCACACACTTTGTTTGACCTTTCAACCTGTAGGGGTTGGCTTAGTAGGGAAACCTGACCTTTTGTTGTGGACTCACAAAGGATAACAGGTTATCTAGAAAAACTGATTGCACATTTACGAAACCTGTGAATGTGTGAATACATATGGAAGCAAACTTTTTACCATAGAAATTTTATGCTCAGGCTATGTAAAATTTGAAACTATGGCACTTAAATCAAGCCAAAGAGTAAATTTGGATTTGAATGACAAAATAAAAGTTCTTAATTGTCATGATCAAGGAACATCTGCAAGAAAATTGGCTTTACGGTAAACGGAAAAAAAGTGACAGGAAAAAAAGTTATCGGAAAAAAAGTGACCTAAACTACAAAAGCGGAAAAAAAGTGACACGGAAAAAAAGTGACACGGAAAAAAAGTGACAATGATTGTTTTTGGGGATTTATTATTGATTTTGGGGATTCATTGGTTAAGTATGAAAGCGGGATCGGGGTGGGGGCTCATAATTTAGGTAAATGGGTTTTTCATGCTGAATTAACTATTTTGGTTCAATTTTTGGATATACGTTCATACTGAAAAGACGCTTGCCTGATTAGTTTTGGGAAGGGACGATTACCCCCCCCCCCCCATCCGTCCTCAATTAGATGAATGGGTTTTTATGCAGAATTATCCAACTTGTGTCAAATTTGCATATAGGTTCTTTTCGATAAGGCTTATATATAGTATAAAGTGCCTGAAGAGTTTTAGGAGTTTTAATGGCTAACTATAGAGGGGGAACGGGGGATAACCTTTCTTAAATTAATGGCTTTTTACGGATAATTATCCGATTTGCTTCGAATTTTGCACATGGGTTAATTATGATAAGACGTATTTCTGATTATTTATGGGGTTCTTTTGCTAATTAAAAAGGGGGCGGGTGATTACTACCCCCGGCCTTAAATTAGATTTTAAAAAAATTATACACACTTATCCGATTTATTTCAAATTTTGGATGTAGGACCTTTCTCATAAAGTAAATTCCTGAATAGTTTTAAGAGTTTAATGGCTATGTATAGAGGGAGAACGGGGGATAAACCCCCTTAAGGGTGTATTCAAAAAAACGCTTTTCCACCTTCAACAGCTCGAAATTTTCCGATACAATTTCAGACACATTTTCAAAAGTAGAAACATGAAACTTGCTGAGGATATTTTTGAAGAGATGTACAAGGTGCCATGTGCTGTATTTTTACGCTCAATTCATTAGAATTTGATTTATAAACAATTATCTTCTCAGTATGACCCTTTTTTTTTCGTTCACAGATCTCCCGCCAGGGGAAAATCTGTTCAAAATGCCGTTTTTGATTGCTTTTTTCCAGGGTTGGCAAAGTGGGCCCAGCCCAGAAAAACCCACCCGGGTTTTTCTGGGCGGGTCCACCAACAAAAACCCACCTGGGTTTTTGTTAAAAGTGAGTTTTTGCTAAAAATCATTTCTGAATCAGCAAATTTTCTCCTACAGTATTTAGAAATACAAATTGACCTTTTCAGCTCAAAATCTAGGTGGTTTCTTTTATCAAAATTACATTTAAAAAAATCAGTCATTTGTAGTAATCTGGTGGTGGTTTATTTCAGAATATTTATTTTTTTAAATTTATTTATTTAATAAAAATATAGTTCAAATAGTTTACTCAATATAATATATTTAAAATAATTATAATTGATCTTTTTTTATAGTTTAAGAATCTAAATCACATTCACTTTGATTTTTAAGGTTTTACGTATATATAAATCTTTACTAGATTTTCACACTGCTCTGAGCCTAGTCTGTTCTGTAATTTAGACTATATGAATCCAAATATAGAGAAAATCATCTCGATGGAAGCAGAGCTAGATGAAACAGAATGCAGAAATTGGAAAAAACTACAAAAATCAGAATCTAATTAGTTTTCCTTTTTCTGTACTTTTAAGAATTTCTCACCATTTTGAAGCAGAAAATTAGGACATAATACTTTCTGAGAAAAGTGATTTAGGAAAATAGTCTATCTTTAATTTTAAATGCCAATATTGCAGGTAACCACTCTGAATGATACTGCATTATCCATGCATCAGTTTCTTCCTCTTCTGTTAAATCAAGCCTCTAAACTTTGCATCCACTATATGATAAAAAAATGCTCGCACCTAATAATCGGTTTATACTATTTCATCATAATTTTCTTGTGTTATTTCTTGTGTTCTTCTGATTCCATCAAATTTCACCAAATCTTGAAAGAACATGACAGTGTGGTTGTATCTTTTTGCAGTTCATCAAGAGCTGAAGATGTAGTTATATTATCTGCTTGTTTGAATTCAAATATTCCTTCCCACAAATACTACTATTTTTGAAAATATATATTGGTGTGCAAAATTTTGGACGAGTCCCAAAATACCAATTTTCAAGGGATTTTCAAGCGATAATTTTCACGCGAATATTCAAAAGAAGTACTATAATTCTAATAAATACTATCCCAGCATAACAGCTAATCCATATAACATCTCATTCAGGTCACACATGGTCACAAGAGTCACAGTCACTACGGCGAAACAAAAAATAGGAAATTCCATATGTCTTTTTTATGAGTCTCAAATTACTACTATATGTTACTGATCTGACAAGTCACTGCGATTGCTGCTTTGTGTTGAGTCACCATGTGACTTTACAATGTCGTTTTATTGAGACTCTCATGTGACTGTCATTTTAAGACTCAATTTCAAAGTCATTGTGAATGTTGTATTATGATAAATCACCAAATAATGTCACATTAAAGTCACATGGTGACTTAGTGTCACAAGACTTTTTCAAATAGTGACAGAGACCCTATTCTGAAGTAACCGCTGTGAAAAGTGGTGAAAAGTCACCATGTGACTTTAATGGGACATTGTTTGGTAATTTATCATAATGCAACGTTCACAATGACTTTGAAATTGTGTCTCCAGATGAGAGGTCACACGAGAGTCTCAATGAAATGACATTGTAAAGTCACCTGGTGACTCGCCACAAAGCATCAGTCACACTGACCTGTCAGTGGAATCACATATAGTAGTCATTTGAGATTCATGAAAAAGACGTATAGAATTTCCTATTTTTTGTTTCGCCGTCGTGATTGCGACTCTTGTGACCATTTGTGACCTGAATGAGTTGTTATATGGACTAGCTGTTATGCAGGGATAGTAATTATTCGAATTTGTTTACTTCCTTTTGAATATTCGCGTAAAAAATTATCACTTGAAAATCCCTTGAAAATTGGCATTTTGGGACCCGTCCTTAAATTTTGCACACCAGTGTATATATTAATTTTTTTTTAATCTCAATTTCTTGCTTGATCTGTTTCAAACTTTAAGATAGCTTAGCTTATAACATATGATAAAAATTTACAAAAAAGAATGCTATGCCAAATACTGCTATTTTCAAATAGTAATTTCTGCAAAAATCTTAATTTCTTGCCTTAAAATCCCACTACCTTGACTGACTTACATATCTAAGATTGGTTGTTTAACGGAGTTTCATTCAAATACATTTTTATTTAGAATATAGTGCACTATCTGGTAGTGTTTGCGCAAGATGCCTTCTATACGGTGAAATAGGCAGTGGGAACCCGTTTCGAGGTACATTCGGCACGACATTTGCTTATAAATTACAGATTCGTTTGAAAGGAAGGACCCCTGTGCGTGCGCAGCACACGTACTACATAGTGCCGTAGGCAGTGGGGATACGGTTTGAGATGTGCATCTAAATTAGAGATCTGTTTAAAAAGGAGGGGCCCAGTAGTGAGTGCTTTTGGTCTATTATGTGGTGCCATAGGCAGCGGGGATCCGGTTAAAGATTTATTTGCTTCAAGATTTACATATAAATTTAAAAAACCTTTTTTTGAGATTTACATAGAAAAGGAGCAGGCTCCCTAGCAAGCAAAGTCAGCTAATTTAATTATTATAGTTACTAATTATTATAGCAACTTTAATAATTTATATTTACTTCAAAAATAAAATTAATTATTCATTGTGACAATTAATATGTATTTAAAAGTGATAAGTACTTACTTTTATCATTTAAAATAGTATTAAGTTAATTATAACAGTACTGTTATTAATAGTATTAATAAAAAAATAATAATGAGTTATTTGAGTTAGTTTATAATGAGTTACTCATTTTTAAATGAGTACACACATATTATAGAAATATACAAATATACAGAAAAATAACTAAAACCCACAAAAACCCAGAAAAGCCCACAAAAACCCAGAAAAACCCACAAATACCCAGAAAAACCCACAAAAACCCGGGTGGGTTGGGTTTTTGTACAAAAACCCGGGTTTTTGCCAACCCTGCTTTTTTCGCAATATTTTCTGCATTTATCAAAGAATTGACAATTACGGCACCTTGTGTACTTTCTAAATAAGACAATTTGCCAGTTTGATGCATATGAGAGTAAAAATGAAGTTAAAAATAAATCGGAAAATAGGCAGTTTGAATCGAAATACACCCTTAAATTAAATAAATGGCTTTTTGCGCAGAATTATCCTATTTGCTTCAAATTTCGATGTATATTCATTATAAGAAGGCGTATCTCTGATTAATTATGGGGTTCTTTTGCTAATTAAATAAGGGAAAGCGGGCGATTAATCCCCCACTCTTTAAATAAGATTTTTTTTCACAATTATCCAACGTATTTCAACTTTTGGATATAGGTTTTACCTGATAAAGTGAATCCCTGAATAGTTTTAAGGGTTTAATGGCTAAGTATAGAGGTATGAACGGGGGATAATCCACAAATAATCAGGAGTTCGCCTTATCATAATGAACGCACATTCAAAGTTTGAATCAAACAAGATAATTCTGCTTAAAAAGCCATTTATTAATTTAAGGGGGGTTATCCTCCGTTCCCCCACTGTATATGTCGGACGTTCCTCTCAGCCCGCATAACTTTGAAGAAAGTCCGTGGTAGTTATAGCTGCCACCACCGATATTACTAGGTGATATCGGTCACCCACTGTGAGGATTGTGTAAATGAACACTGACGCTGTCAATTAACTGAATTAACAGTTTATTTAGAATATATGTACACACTAAATACGCTATTTACCATTATATACAATTACAACTCGGATATAGGTGATCCGGTTCATCATTAAATTAAATACAGTAAAGGTTGGCTGTGTACTATTCGAATTACACCTTCCACCTCACACTCAATGCACGTTAGATTAACTTTATCGGAGATCACTTTCGAATCTCCCAACACATGGATACTCGGCCTGCACTTCTCGGCCCAGAGCACTAAACACCAGGACGTCTGTGTCCCTTGCTCTCGAGATACGCACTGCCTCCGCTCTACAACGCAGAGCACACCCTATCAGGACCTCTGTCCTACACTACTCTCTAGGTATGAACCCAGATACGAACTGAACTAATCTGAGATAAGACTTGCTCTTCTCAAATCACGGTGTTTCGCCAATGTCAACCCCCTTTGGGGCTTATCCATTGGACACATTCCACATTCCTTTCTTGATTAGTGACATGTTGCTTTTCAGCTCATCATCCACATACCTCACTGACGGATGAACACGCCTCTCCGCAATCTCCTCTTTCTCACTCACCACCTGTAGTGGATTACCTGTCAATTCTCCCTTCAACAAAGAATGTCACCTTGAAAATTCTAGTACACAGCCGGTATAATATAAAAGAGATTAAGATAGAGAAATAACGGAAATTCCAATCTTTAGCAGAGGCGGTCTCAGAACCTGACAGTATACTTAACCATTAAACCCTTAAAATTATTCTGGGACTAACTTTATGAGAAAAAACATATATCCAAAATATGAAATATATCGGATAAGTGAACATAAAAAACAATTTATATAATTTAAGGGGATCGGAAAATCACCCGCCTTAATTTTTAATTAGAAAAATAACCCCATATGTAATCAGGGATACGCCTTATCATAATGAATCTATAATCCAAAATTTGTAGCAAATCCTATAATTCTGCGTAAAAAGTAATTTAATTTAAGGTAGGTTATATTCTATTCCCCTTCAATACTTAGATATCAAATCCTTAAAACTATTCAGGGATCCACCTTATCAGTAAGAACCTATATTTAAAATTTGAAATACATGGGGTAATTCTGCATAAAAACCTATTTATCTAGTTTAAGGGGGAGATAATTGCTCGCCCCCCAACCTTTATAATAAGCAGAAGAACCCCATAACTAATCAGAGATACGTCTTATCATAATGAATCTATGTCCAAATTTCTAAGCAAATCGGATAATTATGCGTAAAAAGTTATTAATTTAATTTAAGAAAGGTTATCCCCCGTTCTCCCTCTATATATAACCATTAAAACTCTTCATGCATTATATACTATATATAAGCCTTATCGAAAAGAACCTATACTCACAGGGCCCGACTTAGACAGTGGGGGGCCCTGGGGCAAACATTATTAGAGTGGCCCCCTTCTATCTTAAAAATGTTTGTGAATTATACTCAAGTGACTAAAATTAAAATTCAAACCTATTGTATGTATGCATAAATTTTGTACCAAGTACTGATTTCAGTATTTATATTTCACAACTTTATACATAATAACAGATGATAAATAATTTTAACTATTAATTTTCTTATGATGTAACTATAATATTTAAGGGAACGTGGGGCAGGGAAGCAAAGGGGGTAGGAGAAAAAAGACCCCTTAAAATTGAAAAAAAAAGAATTTTGGTAATATTTTGCTATTTTATATCATTTGGCCCTCTTTTAACAATAAACTTTTCTCTCCTTGGGCCCCCCCTCAAACCGGGGGCCCGGGGCAATTGCCCCGCATGCCCCTGCCTTAGTCAGGCCCTGTATATTCAAATTTGACACACGTTGGATAATTCTGCATAAAAACCCATTCATCTAACTGAGGACGGATGGGGGGGGGGGGGTAATCGTCCCTTCCCAAAACTAATCAGGCAAGCGTCTTTTCAGTATGAACGTATATCCAAAAATTGAACCAAAACAGTTAATTCAGCATGAAAAACCCATTTACCTAAATTATGAGCCCCCCCCCCATCCCCCTTTCATACTTAACCAATGAATCCCCAAAATCAATAATAATTCCCCAAAATCAATCCTTGTCACTTTTTTTCCGTGTCACTTTTTTTCCTTGTCACTTTTTTTCCGTGTCACTTTTTTTCCGCTTTTGTAATTTAGGTCACTTTTTTTTCGATAACTTTTTTTCCGGTCACTTTTTTTCCTAGATTCTGGCTTTACAGTTTAATTGCAGCAAGAATCAAATAAACAATATTGTTAAAAACAAAGAGAACTTACTGAAAGAATATGCAGATTTTAAAAATCGCGGTATAAAAAAAAAGAGAAATGAAAAATTTGATGACATAAATGACGCTGTAATTCAGTGGTTCAGATGTGCTAGGATTAAAAACATCCCATTAGGTGGTACTTTGGTGAAAGAAAAAGCCATTCAGATTGCAGAATCACTTGGCGTAGAAGATTTTTGTGCAAATAACGGATGGTTGAATAAGTTTTGTAATAGAAACTGTATTTCTTTTAAAACTTTATGCGGTGAATCAACTGAATGTTGATGAAGAATTGTGTGAAGACTGGAAATCGCGTCGTCCAATCATTTTGGCAGGCTATGAAGATCGTGATGTATATAACTTAGATGAGACAGGACTTTTTTCCTGTGCCTTACCTACTAAAAGTTTAGTTGAGAAAGCAGAAGAGGGAAAAGGAGGGAAACAAGCTAAACAAAGACACTGTATGTTTTTGTAAATGCTGCTGGTGAAAAGGAAAAGCCTATAGTCATTTGGAACTCCAAGAAACCTCATTGTTTTAAAGATAAAGATAAAACGAAAACTTGAAGAGTGTAAAACTTCAATTCTTGCCTCCAAATACTACGACGAAAATGCAACCTCTGGACTAAGGAGTTATTCGCTGATTTAAATTAGAATATCGACGTTTTATTTTGCGAAGACTCTTTTCTCTTATAAATTCTGATAACAATTCATCTGAAATCATTAAATCTATTACAGTATTAGATGCCATTCGATGGATTTGACTTGCCTGGGAAAATGTGAAAAGACAGACTATTGTAAATTGCTTTAAAAAATGTGAATTAGGCAACACAGATTTAGAAGCCATTATTGATGCTGCTGATTTAGAAAATGATGTGGTTCAACTTTTGAAAGCTGCTGATATTGAATATGATCCAGATTCAGATAAATATGAAAATATGGTGGAATGCTATGATGATTTATCAGAAAATTGGGAGAAAAGAATTATAGATGACATAGATACAGGTAAAACATAAAAATTTATTGTTTTAAATTAAAAAAAAAAATGTGTTACTATTTTTTTTTCAATTTTTTTTTTTTTTTTTTTTTTAATTATATTTCAGGAGTTCAATCTAAATTCAGATAATGATAATGAGGCAGATGAGTCTGCAGCTGTGAATACTATATCCTGTCAGGAAACGTTAACAGAAATAAATAAACTAATATATTCTAAGGCATTAATAAATGGTGAAATTTAAGTAATTTATTCCATAAAGTAAAAGAATCATTAGAAACCAAAATTGTCTCCGAAAAAATTATGAAAAGTAAACAAACTTCAATAGAAAATTTTTTCAATCATGTATAGAGTTTGAATATGTTAATAAACAGTTTTTTCACCTATATAGATTTTTATTTCCTTATTTTAGTTGGGATTTTTTTGTCACCCTTATTCAAGTGCCACCCCTCATAAGGGCCAATTTTCAATGGAACGGCAGGTGACCCTTACAGAGAGTTTTCACTGTAGTTAGTAATTCCCTCTGTATGCAAAACAGAGTTCACGGAGAATGTATAGTGTCACCATCTAGTGGCTTAATGATTATTGAAAAAGTAAATGACGTAGCTAATATTTTAGTTTCAACTATAAATTTTTTTAAAAACTATATAAGAAAATTCCTTTTTCATTTCTTATGAAAAATATAATATATTTTGCCGATCCTCGGCAAGTGTTTCTTTCTTAAGTTCGCTTTTATGGTACTCTTATTTTATATCAAAAACTGATTGTTGTCATATCTCAGTAAACTTCCATAGTCCATACTCTATTTAAAAATTGATAGATACCGGGGCTGTAACTATCATTGACGTACACGGAAACCTTCTAGCCATGTGAATCTTTTTCCCTTTATGTGGAAGAAAACAGAGCAAAGTTTTCCGTCACATATAATGCAAATGTATTTAATTAATTTTATATTTAGTTATTCTAAATAAATTTTATGGTTCAACTAATTGAATGTTATTGGTACTTTTCTCTGTAATATCTTAATTTTACTTTTTTAAATTTAGAAACTAATTATTAACATATTTTTTAATAACCTCTATGAGGACTTATGTAAAAGTGGATAAACTATACAATTTTCCAGGGAAATTTGATCCAAGTAACAGTAACACGAATATAGTATATTCTTGTATATTAATACAACACATAGCACGAATGTCTAGTTTTAGTTTGTTATTTTATGGATTATTCTATAATCATTGTAGATGTTAAATAGAAGTATTGTATAATGGTTCTATATATATATATATATATATATATATATATATATATTATATTCTTGTATATTAATACAACACATAGCACGAATGCCTTGTTTTAGTTTGTTATTTTATGGGTTATTCTATATTCATTGTAGATGTTAAATAGAAGTATTGTATAATGGTTCTATATATATATATATACATGCATATTTCATATTAAAAAAAGTCGGAAATTGCACGTCAAGTGTAGAAAACAAGGTTCGTTCGTAATAAACGAAATTTAAAAAATGTCTCTGAAGTTGAGTTGTACTGTAAAGATACTAATTTTTGAGTGTTAAAAGATTACCTAAATAATATATATATATAAATGACAACTATATTCGGAAGTTTTTTTTTTATTAGCCTTACAAAGTGTAAACAATAAGACTATACTTCGAAAATGATCCGGCAAAGCAAGTCACGCCTTTAAGAAGTTGAAAATTGCACGTCATACGTAGCAAATGAGGTGCGTTCGTACTGTAACGAAGTTTTAAAAATATCCAGATCTTGGTGCAATAGTATACAGCAGGGCTGTCCAACGCGGCGCCCGCGGGCGCCATGGCGCCCTTTGACGATTTTCTTGGCGCCCTTTTGAAGATTTCCTGTTATTAAATATTTTAAAAATAAATTCCATTATAAAGAAAGTTTTAACAAAATCATTAATATTTTATCAGAGATATTTTTAAAACTTGTGTCTGGCTATTTTATATCAAGGATAAAAGGGTTTAATTTTTTTTCTTCATTTTCGAAATTTTAGAAGGTTTTTTTTTGTTTGTTTATTTTTTCTATAATTTTGCTTAGAAAAAAAAAATAAACAGTTCAGAAGGATATCCATCTATGAAAGCACTTCCAGACTATCCCTTCGAAACCACTCACATAGTTTAGTCACTGTCATGCTTATCTCTTTTTGTACTTTTCATAAAACTAAACTAATCCATGCCTTCAAAATAAATCAAACCATATTTTTATATTTTAAAAGAAACCTAGCAATATCTCTGATTTTCATATTTATTTATTTGTTATTACTACTATTGTAGAAGGCAAAGTTTCTGGCGCCTTACAATACAAACATTTTTGATATAGACTTCTCATTCAAAAAATCTATAATTTGAAATTTAGTACACGTAATCGCAGAACTGTAGGGATCTTTTCCTTACCGCTGTATGATTCATTTTCATTGAGTTAAGACATGCGTGTAGTCTAATACTATGCGATAATATTGACACACGCTTTCAGGCATGTAAATAATGGCGCCCTTCATTGACTGCCAAGGGCCAAGATGCGCCCTTGGTTACTGAAAGGTTGGACAGGCCTGGTATACAGTATATCGGATATATTACAGTATAGTATCCAAAATCTTTTGTGTGCCTCTATAAATACTATGTGCTGTTGCTCTGCTATCTGTTATGCAGGAAGTAACCTGTAGCAAACCACAGCAACGCATATCAAATTCATAAAATGTGAAATAGTTTAATATAATTAAAACGTGCCCTAAACTCCTAAACATTGTTTCCCCCTATACCATTATGTAATCAAATACTTTTGTGTGGCCCTGTAAATTAATAGCAAATATTCTTTGCACCGCATATCATACAGAATGTGTGTATATTTAAGTTTTCGTCACAGAAGCATATCAGTTTCATTGAGTTCGAAAGAGTGTAACAACATTAAATTGCACTTGAAACTATTTCTGTGCATTGGCCGTAATATAACGGAATACATTTGACTGTTCATGTAATTGAATTAATAATCCGAATTTCATAAATTTTGAAATGACTCGACAAAATTATGCAGCAACTATATATTTTAAATGTCAAACTATTCGCTTGGGTAGTTTTTGCGTTGTTATATGTGGACGGACAGTAACGACGACTGTAGGTGCTACGCACTTACATAATTACAAACCCACTTAAAAACGTTTGTAGAAATTTTAATATGTAGAAGGATTCTAAATTCTTAACAATACACAAGCTTTAATAATAGACTTTATTATCAAATAACTGTTAAAAATATTATTTTTATTTGATGATTTGCGACTAAATTAGAATGGTTTTATCCTTTTATTCCGTCACCATATATTGTACAGTACATAATCTCAATTTTCGGTTGAAATATGTCGTTTGAAGAATTAGATAAAATTGCAAGTTTTTTAAATATTGTACAATGGGAGGGATTTTTTTTAGGGGGGGGGGATGTGATAGCATTATTTGTTGGTAAAAATTGAACACTGTGTTATAGTAAACGTCCAAGAAAGAATATCTTAAACATTCTATTCACGATCTGTCGATACAGCACGACCCGAGAACGTGAGATTTTTGAATAAGACAAAATATCACAACCGCATAACTTAGGCCAGCATATAATACAAGGATAGAGATGAAGCGATGCAGCTGAAATAAAAAGAATTTTGCGCAGTTACACTGATGGCATTGAGATCACAGGCTATTTCTGCTAATTGTACATTAGAGCCTTATTTTTTCAAGGAAATAATGCCCCTCGAAAAACAAATTAAGAGAGGGATTAGCGTCCCTATTTTCATCCTTTATACTTAATGATTGAACCCCCAAAACTAATCAGGGATGTATCTTATCATGATGAGCCTATGTTCAAATTTCAAGCAAATCGGATAATTCTGCATAAATCCCCATTTATTTAATTTAAGAGAGGCTATTCTCCGTTCTCCCCTTTATATTTAACAATTACACAGCCAAAACTATTCAGAAATTGGCCTTAGAGAGAACCTATATCCATAGTTGAAAGCAAATCAGATAATTTTGCATAAAAACCAATTTATCTAATTTAAGGGAGTGGGTAATCACCTATTCCCCCCTTTATACGTAATAAAAGAGCCCCAAAACTAATCAGAGAAGTGTCTTCTCAGCATGAACTTATATCGAAAAATTGAAGCAAATCGATTAATTCTGCATGAAAAATTAATTTATCTAAATTAAGAGGGGTAGCCCCAAGATCTCCCCTTTATACTTAATCAATTAATTGCCAAAACAAATCAGGGCAGTGCCGTATGAGAATGAATCTATATGCCAAATTTGAAGCTTATCCGTAAATTCTGCTTAAAAAACCCATTTACCTACAATAAAAGGGGAGGGGTTACCCGGTATTCTCCTCCCCACTTCATACTTAACCAATGAACATCCAAAACCAATCATGCAGACGCCTGATGAGAATGACTCTATGCCTAAAATGTGAAGCTAATCGGTATATTTTGTGTAAAAACTCATTTATCTAGATTAATGGGATTTACCCTTATTCCCCTCGCCCCTTTATACTTAACGAATGAACACCCAAAATTAGTCATGGAGGCGCCTCATCAGAATAATCCTATATCTAAATTTTGAATTAAATCTGATAATTCAGCATGAAAGCCCATCTATCTAAATTAAATGGGGGGATTAGCCCCCATCACCCTCTCCTTATACTTACCTAATGAACACCCAAAATTAATCAGGGAAGCGCCTTATCACAATAAATCTATATCAAAAATTTGAAACAAATCGGATGTTATCATGAGTTATCACGTTACATACGTACCGTACGTACATACATACAGAACGGGCGGGCACATAAGATCTCAGCCTTTGATAGTATGTGAGCTAAAAAGAAACATTTGATTTTGCGCTAGTTTATTTTCTATTGCAAATAGAGACAATGTGGAATAAGATTATCTAAGCTTGTAGATAGTAGATATTTAATACTCTTTAACAAATTGATAAATCATTAAAATACATAAGGCATCAAATAAAATTTTTATTTTTAATAAAATATTAATTTTAATTTCATTACCGCTAAACATTTTCCCTACTGCTATAGTCATATCTGCAATCTATACTCTGATTTTCGCATTGAAAGTAATACAATATAAAATTCTTAACTTTCGTCAATCATTAAAAGTAACATTAACTAATATCTTGATGGAGCTGAACAATATATAAATATATTAGAATATATGCGGAAGAATTTTTTTACACTTGTTACAAAATGTAGATGAAAGAGTATCTCGCAAAAGTTGAATAAAGCCTGATTTGCAAGTATGTCTTTTTAAAAGGCCTCATTATTTCAGTACTGTCATCCAATGGAACGTTTTGTAGTATTTTACAATTCAAATGATTTACGAGGGAATATAACGCTCACTTACAAAAACTTAATAAATAGAAATTATAACTTATTTAAAATTGTTTTGTATATAAATATATTCGTCAGAACGCTTGCTAAATAAAAGGAATAAAAAACCATGAGGCACTGTTAGAGATAGAATTCTATTTTGTTTTGAATTTTATTTTTTAATATAGATCAACCTTAACCCCTTGAGGAGCGGTGGGATAAATTTTATCCCGCCTAATTTAAACAAGATTCGAACCAGAAACTTTTAACTAAATTTTGCATTTTTAACTTTGAGAGAAAAACGTTGAAAAATTGCCTTTCCTTATTTTAAAATAAAATTTTCCAATTATTCCGGTGTGAATTAAATGTTACAGAGACATTATTGCTTGCCCCTCAAAGGGTTAAAATGTATGACATGGCAAAATCAAGTTTTGAATTATTTTTAATTGCTAAACATTCATTTTACTGTCACTGTCATAATGAAATAAATACCTACAAGTTTCCTTCTCACATTTTCATTGAGAGTAATGTTTTTGAAAAAGAAGCCAACTAGCACATCAAATTACATTTTAAAACATCTATTTTAAAACGTTTAATGCTAAGATGTATAAACGCATTTCTCACCCGGCTGGAATATTAATATGGTGATCAATATAATATAATCATGCCCCGCAGTGTTAAAAACAAGAAAAAAAAAGGGGGGGGGGGGGTAATTTAATCGGAAGCTATATTAGTAGGTAAGATACCAGTAATAACTCAATCAAAAAATACATACAGTGGATTCTCTCTAATCTGAACACTCATGGGACCAACCAAAAATGTTCAGATTATGGGGGTGTTCAGTATAGAGAGAGATTCGAAATGCATTACAACTACTAATGTAGGGTGACCGAGACAGTAGTTGATTAAATTAGGTCGGTACTAAGAGTTTTATTATATTTTTATTCCTTTTAAATTTTAGAAGTAAAGTTATATGATTGCTAGAAACTTCAATGATTGTCTTATTATAGGCAAAAAAGAAATCTGATGAAATTAAATAGCAACAAACTGATAAGCAAACAGTTTCTTTGATCGCCAGTAATTGATGAATCTAAGTAATCAATCGAAATTTCAAAAAATAATCTTTAAAATATCATGCTTAAAATGTGATTAACAATAGTTCATATAAAACTATTATTTGAAATGAGAAAGATGGAAGTTAACTTATCGTAATTGTCTCCAACTAATAAAAAATGCCAGTTTCTAATTTAAAAAAAATCATAAAATGACTTCTCCGCGAATTAGCTGGCGACAATGTGACAACAAGTATTCCAACATTTAACTGAAGATTTTATCTGGAGTATTCAAACAAATTGCAACTTCAAGTATATGTTTACAATCTAGCAGTGATTTTGTCTCTTTTTTTATATATATCGAGTTCGTTGAATCTTTTTATTTTTCTTTAACAGTTTCTCCGAATTTCCATGATAGAAATTTTAATTTAGAATACAAACACATGTTCAGTTTACAGAGAGGTGTGGTAGAAACTGGGACTAAAAGTAGCGTTCATAATAATGGGGTTTTCAGATTAGAGAGTGTTCAGAATACAGAGTTCATCTTTTGTTAAGTATATGGAGTTTCGCCGGGACCGACGGAATATGTTCATAATACAGGGGTGTTCACATTAGAGAGTGTTCAGATAGAGAGAGTCCACTGTACTTTAAACCTTTAAAGTGATTCAAATCTGTAATGCTGCCATCTATCTGCGAGATTTGTAACTATTTTATTGATAAAATAATTACTGGCATTATTGCCAAGAAACAGATATCTGCTACAGCGAATAAACACTTTTCAAACGAAAAAAATATTAAATATGTTTTATTTCTTTGGGGATTTTATTTAATGTTATTTAATGTAAAATTTCCAGTTCAAAGCTTTTTTATTTGACTTAGGTCAAATTCACACATTGGTCCGGGAAATATCAGCGTGTTAGAAGATATTCTTTATACCCCCCCCCCCCCCCCACACACACACACACACACTCCTTTGATTAAGTAAAAAACGTAAAATTTATTTTTTATAATTTTATATTTATTTATTTATTTATTTATTTATTTGGTTGTCACACATGACAACTTTATTTATAGAGTATTTTGTTTTTCAATATTTTTTAGACATTGCAAAATATGATACTAGTTAATTTCTTATACTGCGCTTCCTTTTTATTAATTATAAAGATGTACTTGTGGAAAAGTGCATTGGAAACCATTGGTTTCAACCAACGATTCACGGTATACTGTTATCTAACGTGATTCCAATTTATCAGAATATTTAAGACATTGTGTTCAAGATTGATAAACTCACTACTAAAATAAGACATAGTTAATTTGATAATAGTTTCATATTGTTTGGTATTTTCTTTTTTACATTTTATGTGAAAAGTTAAACACACAAAAATGTTTTTTAGATTATATACAAGGTGCGTCAGAAATTCGTGCAAACATTAAAAATCCATAATAAAAGAAATAATGCTCGGAAATTTTTCGGTTTGCGCGAGTATGTTCAGACGAATTTTGGATTTTTCCCATGTGTAACAAAAATGGCTTCAAAAATCGCCGATAGGTGGCGCTCACACTCAATATTGAGATGTTTTATAAAATTGAGGCAAACACAAACAGATAATGAAACAAATCACAATAACATGGCACTGTGCGTTTAATTTAAGGTAGTAAAAGATGCTCAACATGATCACCACCACCAGGTATGGGCGCGTCAATACGCCTGTTACAGCTGAGTGTAGTATGTCGGCATTGATGCCATCAACGGTCCGTCGAATGGCATCTTTCAATTCCATCCGTAGTATCCCACTCAATAAAATAGAACTTTTTTGCAACTTTAAGGGTGTATTCGAAAAAATGCTCTTCCACCTTCAACAGCTCGAAGTTTTCCAATACAATTTCAGACACATTTTTAAAAGTAGAAACATGAAATTTGCTGAGGGGATTCTTTAAGGGACGTATGAGGTGCCGTCTGATGTCTTTTTACGCTCAATTCATTAGAATTTGAGTTATAAACAATTACCTTATCAGTATGACCCTTTTTTTCGTTCCCAAAACTCCCGCTTGAGAAAAATCAGTTCGAAATGCCGTTTTTGATTGCTTTTTTTGCAATATTTTCAGCATTTATCAAAGAATCTGCAATCACGGCACCTTGTGTACTTTCCAAATAAGAGATTTTGAAAGTTAGGTGTATTTGAAAGCAAAAATGAATTCAAAAATAAATCGGAAAATAAGCGTTTTTTTTTTTTTTTAATCGAAATACACCCTTCAGCCCTTTCTTTGTGCGAAACTTTCGTAATGCAATAGTTGTGAGTTTACTATTTTTGTAGAAAAGTTTAACAGTGAATGATCGATTTGGCAACGATAGCATGATGCTGAGATCAAATGACGAATCCATTTCTAACCAGGTGTTTTATTTCTAGCCTAATTTGCATAAAACGCCTCAGCATATGTGAGAGCGCCCTCTATAGGTTACTTTTGGAATCATTTTTTATCATACATGGAATAAAAAATATAATTAATAATATATAATTGATGCCATCAACGGTCCGTCGAATGGCATCTTTCAATTCCATCCACAGTATCCCATTCAATAAAATAGAACTTTTTTGCAACTCAAGTCCTTTCTTTGTACGAAACTTTCTAATGCAATAGTTGTTTACTATTTTTGTAGAAAAGTTTAAAAATGAATGATCGATTTGGTAACGATAGCATGAAGCTGAGATCAAATGACGAATCCATTTCTAACCAAGTATTTTATTTCTAGCCTAATTTACATAAAACGCCTCAGCATATGTGAGAGCGCCCTCTCATGATGTGAGAGCACCCTCTATAGATTACTTTTGGAATCATTTTTTATCATACATGGAATAAAAAATATAAAAATCCGTCTGATCACACTTGTGCAAACCGAAAAATTTTCCGAGCATTACTTCTTTTATTATGAACTTTTAAAGTTTGCACGAATTTATGACGCACCCGGGATATACGCTCTGAACAAAGTGTTTAAAAGAGATCGATGGGGATCATTGCTTAAAACAATTTGATCATCATATATTTTAATTTTGAAAGTTTTGTCAAAAACTTCTATATTAATTTCTGATGTAGTCCCTACCTTTACCAATAATACTTGTTCCATGTAGGCAGACGATACCGTGCTACCTATAATTAAAATCTCAGTGTCCAGAAAGTGAAAAGAAGTGAAGTGTTTTTTATATTTTTATTCCAAAATTGTGTTTGAGAAAGTGCAGACGATAATGCAGCAGTGAGCTGCTAGTGAGTGTTATTCTTTTAATAAAGTGTTTTTTTAATATAATCAGTGCCTATTGAATAATTGTGTAGTGTGTGCATTTAATTTTACAATACTAATATAGTGGTCAAGATCATACATTTAAATTTAGATTTTAAATCATATTAAAAAAAAAGATCCACAGACGTGATTGTGAAGTCCACAGACGTGAAATAAATAACTCTTTTATTTATTATTGAAAGTTATGTTAATTGCAGTCTCATAACTGTGTACACCTTGCCCACACACGTGTCTTAGTCCGGGCATTTGGTAAAAAATAAATGCGTTTTGGTGTAGTTTTGATTTTTGGTTCCCTTTATGTTTTTTGGGTCGCTAAACACGAATCTGGCATTATCCAACAAAATTTCTCCCCGGAAGCACGTTTTTTTGGCAAAAAAGTGCAAAAAACGTGGCTTTTTTTCGTTTTTTTCTAAATAACTTCAAAATTATGCATTTTACATAAAAGTCGTCAATACATAAATTAAAGAACATAAAAGTTCCTACATTTTATGTGTTAAAAGTTTTTTCTCTGAGCAATAGTTTAGCCGTCAGAGAGCCGCAAAAATGGGTGTGAAAATCAAAAAATTTTGAAAAACGTGAATTACAGCACCGTACGTCGATGAAACATGAAAAACAACCATTTTACGCAAATTTTCCCCACTTAATAATACTAAATATATTATTATTGACTATATTTTATTAATCTGATGTTCATTGTTTCTTTCATAACTAAAAAATAAATAAAAATAAGCATATTTTTAATCAAAATCTTAATTTACTGTTACAAAATAATAATTGTAATAATTTCTTAATTTGAATTTTAAATAATGTAAATAAAATAACTAAAACAGGCTTTAACATATAAAAGCTGACACGGATTTCAGTCCTTAAAGTTCTCAAAGTTCAAAATGTGAGTGTGAAAAAAAAAAAAAAAAAAAAAAAAAAAAAAATATTCCGGAAAATAGGAATTATGTCACTGTACACAGATTTAACATGAAAACTGACCATTTTTCGTAAAGATTGCCTTTAAATGATACTGAAGGTATTATGATCGACTATATTTTACAATGAAGTCGCTAACAATAAAAACGACGGCTCATTATGAATTATTATTTAATTATAAATAATTATGTTTAAACATTTACTTAAAAAACGAAGTACTATTTCCGCTTTCTTTTATTTGAGGGTCCCTGCTTTTCACTGAGATCTAAAAAATAGAAAAAAAATCCCTGTCGGCTTGACCTATAGGCGGAGGTAGATTTCGAAGAGTTTTCATTTCAACAACAAAAAATAGAATATGATTAAAGATAAACCCAATCTAACTACTATATTTGCCCGCTTTTGAAAAAATTTTAATTTCATTTTTCTATAAGAAGTGGTTTTATCAAAATTAACTTAAGCGAAATTCGGCTCAAACGCCCATTTTGACAACATATTTTGAAATATATTCTGACTTTATTGAAAAATCGACCAATACGTACATTATATAGTTCCTAGTTATCAAAAAACTGTCAATTGAATGCGTTTGAGAGCAAAATTGAATTTTAAAATGAGTCACAAAGTAACAATTTGTTATTTGAATGCATCCACATTTTTTTAATCATGATCGCTTTGGGATTTTTTTTTTTTTTTTTTTTTTTTTTTTTTTTTTTTTTTTTTTTTTTTTGCAACGTGCCCACTTTGACAACTTTAAAAAAATATATATTTAGTCTTTATCAAAAAGCTGACTAATACGGTACATTACACAGTCCCTAAATAACAAAAAACTGTCAACTGAATGCATTTGAGAGCACAATTGGATTTAAAAATGAGTCATAAAATAACCAATTTGTTATTTGAATACATCCTCAATTCTTTAATCATGATCGCTTTGTGAAATTTTGTGCGAAGTGCTCATTTTGGCAGCCTTTTTTTGAAATACATTCTACCTTTATCAAAAAACTGGCCAATCCGTCACGTTACATAGTTCCTAAATTAGAGGACCTGTAAATTGGATGCGTTTGAGAACAAAAATGGATTTAAAAATGACTCAGAAAAAACGCAATTTCTTATACTTCCTCAATTTTTCAATCACGATAACGTCGGGAAATTCTGTTCAAAGTACCCTTTTTTGGCAGCCTTTTTTGAAATATATTCTGCCTTTACCAAAAAACTGGCCAATACGTCACATTATATAGTTCCTAAATAAGAGGATTTGCCATTTAAATGCGTTTAAAATCAAAAATGAATTCAAAAAATGAGTTACGCTATAAACAATTTGGATTTGAGGGTTTTTCTCCAACTCCTATTTTTGTTTAATTTTTTTCTTCTATAAGAATTGGTCCTATGAAAAACTTGTTGGTATAAAAGTTGTAGATATTATTGAGAAGATGTAAAATAAATTTAATTAGATTTGATTGCTTAAAAATCGAGTAAGTTATGGATTTTTTTCTTTTTCCAACCAACTTTTTATTTTTGTTTTACATTTTTTTCATCGGTAAAAAATGGTGCTAATAAAAACTTGTAAATGCAAAAGTTTTAGATAATGTTAAGAACATTTATACAAAATTTAATTGGATTTAATATCTTGAGAATTGACGAAGTTATGTTTTTTTTTCTCCCCAAAACCCTGTTTTTTTCGCCCCTTGGCCCCATTTTTAATTTTATCAAAAATGTATCATGCATAAACTTTTAGCCTATTTTTGAGAAGTAAAATAAATTTTAAACTGATTCGATATCTATTTTAATTAAGAAGTTATCGCGTTTTTTCGGTTTTCACAAAAACCCTCCCTATTTCCACCCCCTTGATCCGATTTTGCCCATTAATGAACTCGACCGAGATTTTATGCCCCCTGATTTTACATAAAAGTTTGAAGAAGATCTAAGCATAATTATGGAAGTTATCGTGTCTAGAAGAAAGTGAAATATATATATATATATATATAAACTTTTTTACTGATGGTAGTTTTGGGGTAGGAGTCATGATCGGTGTACATCTGCAAAAATTTTTCAGAAATTCCAACATGGGAGAGAATGCAATAGGTAGTATTTCATACGAAATCTACCTAATAGACGAATGGAATTAATGGCTGTTTTTATAACTATCAATATTATAAATAATTTTTTTTTATTAGTAAATATTTGATACATTGCAGCATGACTATTTCCCCTTCCATTGGGTCCTCTGATTCATTGTGTGGGCAATCCATTTCCAGATCGGCTTCAAAGTCTAGCTCATCCTTTTCGTCTTGACACACAACTGCGATGTTGTTGCAGTTTCCCTCGCAATTGAGACACATGTTGGAGTAAGAAAGCCCTGCCTTCTTGAACCCACAATTTCGTTGGCAGCTCTTTCTACACTTGCAGGATACAAGATTCAACAACGTAGGAGCAGGGGGTAGTATAGTGAACACAGGCTCAAGGCCAGAATTTGTTCTTTTCCATCCCCACTCTTCAGCATTTTTTTTTTCTACACCCAACCATTGTTGGACTTGGTGATATACTCTTAAAGAGTGTTGTTGTGCTGCAGCTGCAGATCTTGGTAGTGCAGCAATGTTCGAATTGTATTTAAAGGCTGACGTCTTGTATGAAATATATCTTAGGCGGTTTAGTGATGGAATTTTTGTCTCATTACAATAATACAGTGAGACAAGGAAACGTTCCCCAGCATCTGTAATCATTTCCTGGGTAGCGTTTGAGTCTTTGAATACTTTAACAATGTCTGCAAGGTGTGAATTCTTCAGAAGAGTTTTGAGGAACTTCATTTTCCCTTGCATAAACAATGCTGACGTTGTATCGCAGCTGCTCATAGCATGTAGAAAGAGGATGCTTTCCGCAACTGTTGGACTCACAGCATTAGTTGGAGAAAATGTCATTGGAGAAATGGTGTCTTTCCCTGGTTTTAAAAAGAAAACGTTTTCATACGTGCAGGTACCTATCAAAATGACCAAAAGATCTACATCCTCCCCAACTACAACTACCGTCTGATTTAATGGAGCCAAAGACAAAGCTGTTTTTGTAATCAGGTATCTGCGTCTTCTTTTGCCTGCTTGCATGAAATATTTGCTGATGAGACTTTATCTATCATCATAGATATTAATGACCTTTGTTTTTTGGGTTAAGAAGAAACTTTTCTTTGGAAATGGTTGCTATCATATTTTCGTCAAACAATATGTCGATTGAAGAATGTTTTCTTGATCTTCTCATAAGCTCAGCAATTTTTGTGCCACCTTGCACATCATCAGGGTAGCCATCAAAGACAACTATTGCTTGTGATTGATACTTTGACTGCACATACTGAACATATTTGTCGCAGATTGAAGAAAAAGACTGATTCTTAGGGCAGAAAACTCTATGTAATAACACCCCCCCCCCTCATCGATGACGAATTGAACCTTGCCGCTGAACCGCTTGTTTGTAAGGGGTTTGAATGCCTTGTAGAGAGTAGATTTATTTCCCTTGTTTAAACCAGTGTCAAATAGGGACAAGGAGTAAGGGCCCAGATCGTATGTCAAAAACTCCTCAAGGTCTTCACCTGAATGCTTTGCAACCGAAATTCGTTGGAACAAAGTTGTAGGATTGACAGAAACCAACTCGTTCTCTACTTGTATGACACAAATATGCTCATTTTTATTTATTTTTTAGTTATGAAAGAAACAATGAACATCAGATTAATAAAATATAGTCAATGAAAATATATTTACTATTAATAAGTGGGGAAAATTTGCGTAAAACAGTTGTTTTCCATGTTTCATCGACGTACGGTGCTGTAATTCACGTTTTTCAGAATTTTTTGCTTTTCACACCCTTTTTTGGGCTCTCTCACGGCTAAACCATTGATCAGAGAAAAAACTTTTAGTACATAAAATGTAGGAAATTTTGTGCCTTTTAATTTATGTACAGACGACTTTTATGTAAAATGCATAATTTTGAAGTTATTTAGAAAAAACGAAAAAAAGCCACGTTTTTTGCACGTTCTTAGCCAAAATGAACGTGCTTCCGGGGAGAAATGTAGTTGGATAGTGCCAGATACGTGTTCAGCGATCCAAAAACATAAAGGGAACCAAAAATAATAAAGAATACTGCCCAGTTAAACTGATGGCATTGAGCTCACAGGCTACAAATACTAATTGTACATTAAAGCCTTATATTTTCAAGGGTTAATTCCGTTCGAAAAAAAATTTAAGAAGAGAAAACAGCTCTCCCCTTTCCTCTTTTTTTTATACTTAATCATAGAACCTCATATACTATCAAAGACATGCTTTATCATATAAAAAATCTATATCCAAAATTCAGAGCAAATGAGATAATTCTTAATAAAAACCCATTTAGCATTTATATAATTTAAAAGGAGTTATCCCCCTCTTTTATACTTAACCATTAAACTTCCAAAACTATTCAGAGATTTGAACGAAATCTGAAAATTCTGCTTGAAAAACCCATTTATATAAATTAAAGGGGGGCATTAGAACCCCTGTTCCCCCTATTTATACTTATTCAATGAACACCTAATAACAGTCACGGAATCGCCTCATCAGAATGATCCTAATCTAAATTTTGAACGAAAACTTAATTCTGCATGAAAATCCCATTTATATCAACTAACGGGGGGCATCAGCCCCCCGCTCCCCCTCTTATACATATCGAATGAACTCCAAAAACTAATCAGGGAAGCGCCTTGTCAGGATATACCTACATACAAAATTTCAAGTAGATCGGATATGTTTATCATGAGTTATCGCGTTACGCACGAACGCACGTACATACAGAACGGACGGGCATATAAGCTCTCAGGCTATGATAGCCTGTGAGCTAAAAACTATCTACAGACATGGCAATTTAAAGAACTCTTCTTTGAAAAGAACGAATTTTGAGCCATAATTTATAAAATTGATGTAGACTATTCCATATAATACAAATTTACATTATTTGCAAGTATTGATAGGACATACATTGCTCTATTCTTTTTAGGACTCCGTACTTAAAAAGTAACAAGTCGGTAAATGTAATCGCAGATCGCACAGAGGGTTTCAAATAATATTTCTTTCTAAATAACTTATCTTTTAATTAATAAATTCAAATTGTTAAGTTATAATTATTAAATTCTTACATCAATGGTAGCACCAATAAATTTAATTTTAAAATAATTATAAAAGAAAGTTACTTATTTTAATCAAAATAAAAATGTTCAAATCAAATTATTTCAATAAAATCCAAAATTCGATTTTTTTATAATCCGAAAAAAAAAAAAAAAAAAAAAAATAGCGGAGATAAAAATAAAAATTTTAAATTTCTAAAAACGAAAAAAATTGTTTAAATGCAATTAAAATGCCGAATTATAAATATATCGAAATAGTTTTTAAAAAAGAAGGAAAATTGAATCCCCAAAAATACTATGAATGCCAGTGATCATTTATCACAGCATAACAAATCCTTAAATTGGCAAAATATACGAAATTTCTTTTAATTAAATCCATCCGAATATAAAAATATTAACTTCTAGAACAAAGGTTGGAACTAAGAACCTCTTGTTTATTATCGATATGCTTTACCCCCAAGCTATGATGTCTACACGAAAAACATTGAAATTAAAGTTCTCTTTCGAAATTTAAATCTCAGAAAGGAATGGATGACATTGAAAAAATTATTTTAATTAAAGTTATAGACTTTTTCAAAATTTTATTATTTGTCGTGTGACACGAGGTATTCAGTTGTACATACACAAAATTTGAAGTCTCTGACTTACATAATTTTTGTGAACAAAGTTCTGTGATGGACAAACAGGAGACATAAGACGAGAAGGGTTTCGTGAGACAAACGAAACCCTTAAAATGGAGGCATTATAAAATCTCTCTTGTGTCTGTCTATATGTCTGTCGCAGCCATTTAACTCGTAAACTTTTGAAACGTGGAAAGTTCAAATCGAGAGAAATAATAAAGACTATTGACCCACATATCTACAGATTATTAAACATTCACAAACATATTTAGGGCTAATGTACTAATGTAGGTCTTATTAAGTTACTTGAAAAAAAAAATCGTTTCTTTGTATATAGTGTGGGGTATCGTGTGAAAACTTTCGTAATGCCAAGCTCAAAAATACATTTTTATTAAATTTTAGGTATTATGTTTTCAGAGATATCATCGAAAATCTAGTGTAAAAATATGTCCCCCCTCATACATCTAATTCCAAATCTACGGAAACTGAAATTCTGAAAAAAAAAAAAAAAAAAAAAAAAAAAAAAAAAAAAAAAATAGAGGTAGTAGATGCTAGCTTCCAGGAAAACTATAGCGATTACTCTAGATCGGATAGTTTTTTGAGAAAAGCGCATTCTTCCGTTACAAACAATTTTCGATTTGGAGGCATTCAACAAAGGTATTGAAGTATATATCGTAGCAGAAGTATAAAAGCATTGTTGATAATGATTTTAAAAAAAATGTCGGCAATTAGCAAAGATATTAACCCTTAAAGACACGGACGTGTTGAACATACATAATGATAGGGGCGGTTTTTTCTACGTATCACCAGCTTTCAAAGATATATTTATTTAAACCGGGAGAACCCGCGCTTACCCAGGGTATGAATGGTTTTAACTTTGTCACCAATAAAATCAAATTATAAAAGTCACTTTATTTAGACGGAGACAATTCTTACAAATTTTGGGATAAGATTAGTTGAAAATTACTTAAAAAAAATTAGTGGTTATAATTGTAAAAACCATACGCACTCCGGGTCTTTTAGGCCCTGCGCGCGTCCTCCCGGGTTAATGCAATACCTAGCATCAATATAAAAACAATAAACGTCAAATTGTTAAATACAGATTAATTTAATCAGAATTAAACACGAAAATACTATGGGATTCGGACTGAGTTAGTCTGTCAATATACTTCCCGTTTCTTTAAAAGTTTATTGAAAATCTATTTAGAAATACGTGGCACAGACCAGGGCGGGGGAGGGAGCATTGCAACTTTGCAATCTCTTTTCAAATTGTGCTCAGCAAAATGCCAAGTTTAAACTTTGAATAAGTGTTTTGTGTTAGCTACTGTGACGTCGTACTGAAAATTCTGTACGCAGAAAATAGATAAGGAAGTCCTATTGTTTAAAAAAAAGAGATGTGTAGGGGTTGGAAGCAGTCGTCATTCAAAAGCAAAGAAATACTTTTGACATCCAGGGACATACCTAGAAATTGATTGCACTAGACAAATGACTCGGAGAGAGATCCAGGAGTTATTTAGCATGGAAGAGATGAAGCAAGGGGGTTAGTAAGAACGCGAAAGTGATGTACAAGAGCGTACATATATGTTAAGTGGCTTAGACGAACTAAGTGAAGTAGGATACTGGAGCTTGGTTCCCATATAGTTGTAATGTCGTTTTATTTATTTTTTATTAATTGATATATAGTTCTAATAAAGAACTTGAGGAACTAAAAATGTCTTACTAGCGAACTTAACAAAAAACAAACTGGGAAGAACGAAACCCAGACCACGACACCACACTACACTGTAAAAAGCAAAGATTATTATTACGCTGAATTGAGTTTTTTGATATGTCAAATAAAGCAGTACTTTTATTGTCAGTACCGAATTAAGTTCATTAAAAATAGTTAAGTTAAAAAAAGAGCTTTAGAGAATAGCAATATTTGATATTATTTAGGCTTCATATCGCTTTGATTTTTTTTTTATGATAAACTCTTTTATACTCTTATAGTATATAGAGCTATAACTAATTCTACATTGTATAGTTTTTTACAAAGTCTTATTATTCTTTCAGCAACATTTTTTAAATAATACAATTAACTCCTTCGCAACGAGAGTCCTTTGCTTAATTTTTAATCTATATCCATCGTTTTTTCAAAAGAGAAAATTTTCTGTAATTGAATGGCGAAATTGCTCCGATTAAACGTGGTAAACTTCAGAATAAAAAATAATTGGTGGATATAATGAAGGGTTCTGAAAATCTTAAGTGGTACGCATACCAGTCGATCGTCCCCATAAGGTTAAAAATTCATATATTTATTGTACGGAACCCTCTGAGCGCGAGTAATACTCGCTTTTTTTAAAAGAACAGATGTTAACCTAAGATGTGAATAATCTACAATTATTTCAAAACGAGGAAGATAAACAGACATATAATTAAACCAAACATTTACTTTTGATTTCTTTCTACACAATGGCTATAGAAGAGTTTATATTAGTATCCAAATTGTATTGTGCTGCCATTTGGTCAGTTTTTATATAAATCAGGTTCTGGCCACAGATTGGACACCAAAGTTAGTAAGAATAATAAATTAAACAAAAAAATAATTTTTGCTAAGATAAATTATTATTGAAGAGCAGAAAATACATCTGTTATCTCCCCCCCCAAAAAAAATACTAACTGTATAGTTAACCCTAAGAATGATATTCTTGCATATAGTATACTTGTAAAACCAAAACTGCGATAGTCTGCAGACGTGGCATATCACTCTGTGGACATACTCAAAATGAAAGAAGAAAATAGGAAAAAGAAATACATAGAAGTTTGTTTGTTACTCCTTTCATTTGAATTTCGCATTAAAATTATATTGAATGAACACAAATTGGAAGTGACTGTCTATTGTACATTTTTTCTGATAATGAAACATGAGTCGGATGGAATTTCGATCTGTAGATAATTATTGACCGTGATTAAAAAATTTTGCAATGACGAAAAAAAATATAAACAGTAGAGTTCTCTGCTGCAAAGAAAATAATCGGAGGTAATAAATGGTATAGTTCTTAAATCGTAGTTTCCATTTGGAAGTGTTGGATGTGTCCGCCTCATTCCATTACTGTGTACAATTGGTGTATTTCATACAGCATAAAATTTCATACAGCATCATAAATGACTGCTATGTCTTTGATGTATGACGTTTCGTAAAAATTGGGAATTTTCTGTATAAACATGTGATATTAACCCCTTCGTTACCGGCAACTCTAACATATTTTTATTCAGTTGAAAGTACTTATATTTTAAAAGATACCTTTACTTAAGAGCCATTATAGTGATGTTTTCATAGTTATATTGATTATTGGCTTATTTTTTTTTATGTTGAAGTAAATCATATTTAATGAATAATATGCAGTTTTTAAACCCTGAAAAAATTTCTTTGATTCCTCATAAAAAATGTCAAAGTTCAAGGCTGTGAATGCCATTTTTCATGATCAATGAAATGCCGATGTGTTTGGAGTGCTATATCTCTGGTACAACAATATCCCACAATTCTTTCGGCATAAACTATTAGTATAAAACTATATGATTATTAAAATTTATTTGTTTCCATGGGGTATTGTTACTTTACATTGTTATATTGCCATAAAGTACAATCAAAATGACGTTTTGTCCATTTTGCGCACTTAATATCTTATTTAAGTTATAGCACCCCAAACTTTTTCTTACAGAATTTGAAAGTGTACTACTAGGACAAGCTAAATAATATAATACTGCATAAATATTGTTGCTGTTAGCAGATATAATCTGTTAAATATTCAAAATTTTCAAAATCTGCAACATTTAAATTAGTGTTCTCTAAAAAAAGCGTCACGGTTGAATAAAACGAAATATAGCTTACAGTAGTTGAACATATCTACAAAAACATGGAAAAGAAAAAGAAGTGAGATCTCGTCACATTTTAAAGGAAAAAATGACAAAAGAGTTAAGAAATGCAATGTAAATGATCACATTTTTCCCCTATCAGAAAATGAAATATCCCATTTCTCCATCGGAAGGGGGGGAAAATATCCCATTTTCTCATAAGGGAAAAAACATTGAAACATAAATGAGAAATAGTGTTTTTTTTTTCTTTTCTGATAGGGTAGAAGTGTGATCATCGATTGTTTTAATTTTTGAATGGTTTAACCACTAAGCACTTTATTTTTCTTAGATACCTAAATTTCTGCAAGTCGAACTACCAATAGACTGGACGTCATGATTCGCACGCATCAAGAAATTTAAAGTGTTTTAGTAACAGAAATTTCGTAAAATACTGGTCTCTGTATCAGAAGAATTTTTTTTTCTGCAAATGAGGCAAATATTACTGCACAAAAATTCTGGTAAAAGGAAGTTCCTTAAGAGGAACTGTAATTTCTTTAAGAGTGCGAAACTTAGATTCAAAATTTCTACGCAACTATAATCCACAAAACTATTTGCAATTTTTCCATTGTTTGATTTCAATTAAATTCAATAAATATTACTGTTTTTATCGCTGGTGTCACAAAAAATTCTGAATGCATTTCTTAAAGGTGCATACATGCAACCATGGTCCTGAATGAGTTAATGAAACCGTGAAGCTTTAAACAAAAATTGACCCAAAAAATCGAAAAATATTTTGGTGCATAATATTATTCTCTAGTTTGTTCCAAGCAGTTTGTGAAAAACGCATTTCAATTTTACACACAAATATTTTTTTGGCCTTTTAATGTACTTTGAACCAGTTTTTCTCAAAACTGATTACTAGGTTTCTGGCACTAGGGTTCTGAGCATGTAACTAATTAATACAGTGAAACCTCTACATAAGGGACACCTCTATTTAAGGGACAAAAGTTGCGGTCCCATGGGTGTCCCTTATTTGGAGGTTTCACTGTATTACTGTCATATGATATTACCTTTTTAGTTATTTATTGTATTTCATACATAATACTTTCTGCGTACGTAGGTTTAAAAGTAATACTTTTCTTGTCTTGAAGTTGATCAGTGCTTTTATAATTAGATGTTATTGTATGAACAATCTCCATTATATCAATGAGTTGCAGCTTCTCTTTTCATTCAGGAAGGCAGACCATAGTTAAAGCAAACAAAAATTCCGGGCCCTCATAGAGAGTAGTGGATGCCACGGAAGAAGAGAAAGGTGTCTCTGTGGGCACCAGGGAAGCCCTGTATTCTTTTTTTCAAAGGATAGCTGAGAGAGAAACAAGGCGTTCTGGCGAAAACCTTGAGAAGTGAGAATGTAATGTGTTTTGGTTGAGTTTTCGACCGTGGAGTGCAGAAACTCTCGGGAAAAGTTTTAAGTCCTGTTCGGAGGAAGGGGACAAAACTGAGGGTTATATGGGATCATCCAATAAACCTAATGAGATATCTTAGGGTGAAAAGGAAATAGTTTAATAAGTTGATCCAGTGCGCAGAAAGTATTTGATATATTAGTTAATATCGGGCCGGATCATCTATATTCGAACACTTGCATGTAAGTAATGTTTTGTTTCTATGTTAATAGTTCGTAAATAAAGTGTTCTTTAATATTAATTGAATCTTTAGCATATTTTATAATCCTTCTCACATTGTGTCCGATATCACATATTTATATCTATAATGGCAGCTATATATCTGAATTAGAGCTAAAAAGGCTTTAAAAGAAGATATTTTTCGGGGCTTCCGTGGCCGAGTGGTCAAAGCACCACGCCACTAATCGCCTTCGAGCGTAGGAGGTTAAGGATTCGAATCCCAATGGCACCATTGCACTCCTTGTGTGGAGCTCCAGAGTGTCCACCATATCTCGTGTGTTGTAAAATTTCCTTGTGCTATTTCGTCCCTGTAATATTAACGATGATATATAAGCAGGCTGCATGTCGAGCACACAAATCAAATGAATGTTGTTCAATAAACAAAAAAGACATTTTCAATTTAATTTTTTTTTTATTTTACTAAAAATAAAGCTACTAAATTTAGAAATTTATTAAAAACACAAAAATATACATCTAAACGTAATTAAGCATAACAGTGTTGTAAGTTAACGTAAAAGCCGTTGGATATGACTCATGCTTGAGAAATCTGCATAGATCGATGCACCAGTTAGACCTCTATTATAAAATACGCGTTTTACAATCGTTAATTCTTGCGTTTTTGGTCAGGTTTCTGGGTTTAAGGCTCCTGTCCCTGGCCGACGTAGCTCTTGCGAGCTAATGCTATACCTATAAAGAGATCGGGTTAATTAATGCAAACCCGGTATTTTAATATCGGGTTTGCATTTAGGCATTTTTAATTTTTTTTGCATTAAATAGCTGAGGTGCATGACGACATCGCTCTTTTTTAATTTTTTGATTTTGGTTGCAGATATTTTTTAAAAAGGCACTTTCACTTTCGAAACCGGTTTTGAATGTAAAACTAATTTTATAAAAAAAATATCTGCATTCAAAATTGAAAACACAAAAAAGGAGAGATGTAGAAATGCATCTCAGCCATGCAGTGCAAAAAACTCTTTAAAATGTCAAAATACAAACCAGATGTTAGAAAACAACCTTCCCATATATTCCAAAAGCCGATAGCACAAAACTCTAAGTCATTGAGCACAAGAAAAAATCCTTTAGTTTATGGAAGAGTAGTAATAGGAGAATCTAATGGTCCATGTCTGCCGGAAGTGAAGTTGTGCATAAACCAAAAATTACCACTAGTGGTTTACTCGTAGATTTAACATTGGTGCTTGCCGTATAAAGAAAATACGAAAACATGTGAAACTGTGTGCAGCCAGTGCTGTAATTGGGTGGGAATGTGTGGAAACGCCGTTCCCAGAAATATTTGGCTTGTTAATGAGAGAAAAAAGAGAGAGAAAGAGAAAAAAAGAAAAAAATGCTTATGAGTACTTTTTTTTCCAAGGAAAACTATAATTTATGAAGAAAATCCATAAGCCGTGTAGGACCTCCCTAAAAGCGTTTTTGTCTTGAACATTATGTGAAATCTTGGTTGTGATCAGGAAGAAAATTAGCAATCGAGACAGTCGTCATAAATCAGAGAGCAGAGAAAAGATCTTTCATTATTGATATAAACTTCTAGAATATAGATGTGCCAGTAATAAACATATCGATTTATTTCTGGTTTTTCGATTTATTTTGATTCATAATGAAAAATGATATTGTGAGATTTATTAAATATTGTTTTAAGATAGACGCTATATAAATACAATAGTATAAGAGCTAAAATGTAATAATTATAACTACAAATTGAAAAAATAAATTGACTTTGGCTAAATGTTTTAAACGGGATTTTGGTTTAGCAAAAATCCGGTACTCAACATCTATTCTAAGAAAGGGGAGTTCTCACAAATATTTTTTTCCCATTTACACCTCTGGGTGCAGGTAAACACAATGCTAAGTCTACGAGTCAACCACTAATAGTATCAATTTTTGGGCCATACAACACTTCACTTCCGGAGACATGGATCATTAGATTCCTCTATTACTACTCTTCCATTTAAAAAACTGTGCTTGATGACTTAGGGTTTTGTGCGGTCGGCTCTTGGACTAATAAGAATGGCATTAGCTCGCGAGCGCTTTGTTTGCCAGGGACAAGGGCCTGAAACCCAGAAACCTGACCAAAAACTCCACTGTGCTCCGCCAAAAAGGCAAATACATTGTTGCATTTTTTACAAAACAGAAATTTGCAGATTAATGAAGGAATATAACTTTTTAAAATATTTTACTCTTATGAACAACTAATTTTTATTTTAAAGTACTTAAAAAAAAAAAAAAAAAAACCCTCTGTCCGACAAGTAGCAAAAATTGCATTTTCAGAACGTTATGCTGCTGTAAAATCAATACGATTTTGTAAACAAATTGTGTTGGCTATGTAACTTTGAACTACATGGCTATCGCTATCAATATACTTCACTAGAAACTGCGAACCCCTGCGAAAGCAAATCCCTTGTGAACTTTTTCTTGTGGATGTATTTCTTCGGAATTTTGAAAGGTATTTTCAATTTGTTGGGGATACTTATTAGTCCAGGTAAGTGAGAATTTTACCTAGAAAAATTAATGGTAGTTCTGAAAATCGACTAACTTTATATATTTAGGGTCATTAAATCAGATTTGTAACTTCCCACCAAGATTTCTTTCAGAAACTTCGCTCTACCCCAAATTTAGGCAAAATGACTCCAAAATAAATTTTTCAAAAAAATTCAATTTTTTATTGTTTTAGTGTAAAAGTATAGAGAAATTTAGAAACTTGACAAAATTTTAAACCAATAAGACCAGTGACATTATGACGTAGGACGAACAGGGAGGGGAGAGCCTGCCTCTCAATATGTGCCGTGGCGCTGCTGGCACTAAGTTATGCAAATTATGCTTAACCACTCGCAACGTTTGCTCTCTCATTTCCCCTCCGAACATTTCCTATAAGGCTTACTTTGTGTTTTCTGGTCGCTGAATCAGAGATTTTAACTTCTCACCAACCCCCCCCCCCCCCCAATTTTGGTAAAGTGATTCCAAAAAATGTTTTTTGTTTTAGGGAAAAATATCTAGTAATTCTGAAAGTAGACAAAATTTGTAACAAATAAGATACACGATATTATGATGTAGGATGAAAGGGTGGGGGGGATCTGCCTCAACATTCGCCGGCCGCAAAGCTGCGTGCACTAAATTATGAATTCCGCTCAACCACTCGCATCGTTTACGTTCGTTCTCCCGTTTCCCCTCCGACTTTCCGTATAAGGCTTACTTTCTTTTTTGGTAGGAAGTTAAAAATTCGCATTCAGTGATCGAAAAAACCCTAAAATAAACTTATAGAAAATTTTCGGATGGGAAACGAGACAAATAACGCAAACGATGGAAGTTGTTAAGGTGCACAGCGCCGCGGCACATGTTGAGATGCAGGCTTCTCCTTCCCGTTCATCCTACGTCATAATGTCATATCTTATTTGTTACAATTTTTTTTTTCTAGATACTTTTTCACTAAAAAGAAAAAAAAAAGATTGAAAAAATATTTTGGGGTGCATTTTACCAAAATTTGAGTTGGGGAGGGAGGGGGTGAAGACTGCCTGGGGAAATTTTAGTGTGGGAAGTTGAAAATTTGGATTCAGCAATTCAAAAAACAAACTAAGCCTTTTCCCAGAACTACCATGAATTTTGCTAGGTAGAGCTCAAATACGATCTATTGCCTGGACTACGTGGATTCTTTTTAAAATGTCTACTGTATGCGTTCTGAATTAATGACAGTACTAGTAAAGTCTTCACATAATTGCAAGCATTATCAAAACATAAATGCACAGTAATGCTCGTAAATTTTTTCTTTTCATGACTGAACATTGTGCCATTGACTCCATAATCTAATCTATCATGATAAACAGATTGTCTGATTATAATTTAGATCCAGTCCAAATACTGTTTACGGTATTGGTGCTGCGAGTAAAGCCCTCTACAATGACTAGTTAAAACCACACTTTTATTATTTTTTTTTTTTTTTGGGGGGGGGGGAGGGCAGAGACTAACTTATTGTAGCTTGTTGTAAAAGGATTGTAAAGAATTGCATAGAATCATTGAAAAAAAATCAATGATTTTAAATATCACAGGATACGGTGAGAGATCTGTTAATTCGATAAGTTATGCATTATTACTTTGAGTTGACTACGATGCTTTAACATTACGAGCAGTTTTATTCCAATATCGCGTGGCTCTGTGACAAGGTACCTAAGTCTTTGTTCTAAATTGAGGATACTTCAGCTGATGCTAAAAGAGGTATTTCTTGTTCTTAAATGACGGTCAATAGGGTCCCGAGGTATTAAGGGGAGTCTTCACTCACTTGAAAACTCCCGCTCCGTAATGTTAAACCAATAGGTAGGTTAATTTCGAATTACTCGTTTAAATTTGAATATTTTTAAACTTTTTTTTTTTTTTTTTTTTTTTTTTGCATAGGATAACTGAGATCGATCTTTAGTATGATTGTTTTTTACTTTTTCGATTTTGGTTGCAGATTTGTTTTAAAGTACTTTCATTTTTAAAACCGGTTCCGAAAGTGAAAGTATCTTTTTAAGAAAAATCTGTAACCAAAATCAGAAATGTAAAAAATAGTCATACTAAAGATCGAGCTCAACTATCCTATGTAAAAAATATTCAAATTTAAACGAGAAATTAGAAATTAACTTACCCATTGGTTTAGCACTACGGAGCAGGAGTTTTCAATATGGTTAAAATAGAGTATCAATTACTTATCGATATAAATTGTTGGTGCTTGCAAGTTTTAAAATGAACTATTAATTATTGGGTATGAATACCTTTATAAAAGAGTTGCATTAAAAACATTTCATTTTAACAATATTTTTTAAAAAATCACTTTTTAGTACTTAGTTTTTTCCCTACACAGTGTTACTCGCCTCTATATGATATTAACGTTGCAAGCAACCATACAAGACAATTGAAACAATAATTGTAAAATTAAGTGGTTACTTGCAAGTGTTTTGCTACTAGACTGTAAACTGAGGTGTTAGTTTTGCTTAAACATATGCTTCAGAGTTTGCTGCTGCTGCTGCTGCTGAGCCTTTGTTAGAGGCCGGACTTCTACAGGGCGTTTCAGTTAAACGTTTCAGAACTTTTAAGAGGGATAGAGTGCATTCTGATGACTCGAAATCATATAGCATTGCGGGGTCAGAAATGCTTTCCCGACGCGCTAGATGGCGTTGTGCAAAAGTTCCGAGCTTTCATTCAGGGAATCGTCATTTCGCACAAGGGCACCAAGTTAAAAGAATGGCTGATTATACGAAAGCAGAGTTAGCTGATATGCATTTAGCGTACGGGGCTGCAGATTGTAGAGGGCCAGCCGCACGGCGCTTGTACGCTGAACGATATCCGGCAAGACGTATTCCCAGTCAATATCTTTGCAAGCCTACACCAGAGGTTAGCTGAGACAGGTTCATTTCAAAAAGCTGCCATGGACCAGATAAGAATAGCATCCGACTCCGGCCATCGAAGAGAATGCGCTGCAGCAGGTGCAGGAGACTGCCAGTATGAGTACGCGAAGTCTAGCGCATGCAATCGGTGTTTCCCATTCCAGCGTCTGGAGGATTCTTCGAGAACACGACATGCATCCGTTTCATGTCAGCGTGTCTAGGCACTGCAACCGGATGATTATGCATCTCTTATTGCTTTCGCACAGTAATACCTTGGAAAGTATGCTACAGATCCCCTTTTCCCTGCTAAAATGTTTTCCGATGAAGCATCCTTCACAAGGGAAAGAATTTTTAACACGCATAACGGCCATATCTGGGCGGAGAAGAACCCGCATGCAATAGGACGTCGTGCAGCAGACTTGATTTTCGGTCAATGTTTGGGCCGGTATTATAGGAGATCACCTCATCGGACCTTACCTGTTAACGTTGAAAGATGAACAGATTTCTGCATCGACGCAACAGAGAATGTGGTTCCAACACGATGGAGCTCCTGCCCATTTCAACCGAAATGTTCGTAACTACCTAGATGTAACATTTGGTCAACAGTGGAATAGAACATGGTGATCCCGTATGTTGGCCTGCTCGGTCACCCGACCCATGTCTTGATTTTTATTTCTGGGGTCATATGAAAACACTGGTTTATGACACCTCTATTGACAATGCTGAGGAGCTGGTTGCAAGAATCGCAGCAGCTGCCGAAGAAATTCAGAGATATACTTGAAGTATTCGAGGATGTTCGGATTCCCATGCGCCGGAGATGTGAGGTGCACATTGTAGGCGGTGGCAGAAATTTCGAACACTTACTTTGACCCATGTACCTTTTGCCTTTTTTACATGTATTAATAAAACTATTTTTCCCTTACGGTGTCTTCTTTATGGTGCTTCTGTGTACATCACCGCTTAAGAAAAGCATTTCCGACCCCACATTGCTATATGATTTCGAGTCGTAAGGATGCACCCTACCTCTCTTAGGGGCCGTCCATTAATCATGCGAGGCTCGAGAGGGGAGGGGGGGTCCATAAAAAATCACGAAATATCACAAGGGGGGAGGGGGGGTGCAGTAATATATCACAAGTATTTGTTTTTTCGGCAAACGCGCGATACTGAACCGAGGATCGGATACTTTTGGAAAGGACACGCCAGCAGTGTGCATTCTACTTCTGTACAAAAACAAAAGTTAAAGCACATCTGAATTCTTGTCACAAGCAACTGAATCCGAGCATAATAGCCTAGAGATGCACAATGTCCGTCCTTCTCGCATCCTCACGCGACGAACGAATTGTAGATCGAGCGAAAATGATGACGCCGAGTGGCTTAATGAAACCGATGTTAATCTTCAACAAAGCACTGTGCCTACAACTAACTTGCAAGATGCTTATCCAGTTATTGGTGTTTAAGAAAGACTTGCTAATCCATAGTCTGAGGACATTGTAAATTAAATTATGTTTATGTATTACTACAAAAAAGTTTTTCGCATTTCTTTCATTATTTTTATGTCAGTCCAAAACAACTTGCAACCTTTCTGTTTACCTCTTAAGGTTATTATTGTAGTTTTTTTTCTATAATAAAATTTGATGATACTTGAACCTGTATTTTATAATAAATATTATAAAAAAAATTAAGATTCTTTGTAGGTACTAAAAATACACGTGATATAAAGTAGGGGAGGGAAGGTAGTCTTGAACCTCACCATGTATCACCAAGGGGGAGGGGGGGGGGGGTTAAAAATGCCAAAAAAAATCACATGATTAATGGATGGCCCCTTAGGAGTTCTGAAACTCCTAACTGAAACACCCTGTATAATGTTCTGAAACTTTGTAATTCCACACAGAGTATTACGTAAACTGCTGCATTATGAATGTTTTATTCTGTCTCATCTTTTGGCCCTGTTATTTTCTTCGAAGGCTTCCTGATGTTGGTAATCTGATTTCTCATGAGAATATTTAGGGCCCAGAGCTAACATCTTTTCAAATGTTTTTCAAAAATCGACCTCTTACTTTTCGTTTTATTAATAATATTTTATAAGAAGAAATCTGAAAACGATTCTTAAAGTCTGGTTCTTAAAAAAATTTGATTTATGGAAAATAGTTTGTTGCATCTGAAGACTATTTTAAAAATAAAATGTGTAAAATACCTTAGCAATTAAAGATCATGTACGATTTACTCCTTTAAAAACTGAAGAGTTTTGATAGATATTAAAAATCTTTGTTTTTAATTAATATAAAAGTATCCGATCGAAGAAAATGATTAAAAAAATCGATGTCTGGTTATGTCAGGTGAGGAATACATTTGTATGGTGTAAGATGTTTTAAATCACAAAAAAGATTAAATTTTTTTTCTCTTTTTACTTAGGATTATTTACACAATTATATATATCAGGTCGTAAATATTTAACCCGGGAGAACTCGCTAGTGAGAATTTCTCTCACGGTGCCCAATTGCTTTTCTTACACTTTACATTCACTTAATATCTTTTTTGGCTTAGTACTTTTATTCACAAAAGAGGTAAATTAATCTAATTCGCATTTTAAAATTTTATTAAAATAAAAGTTGTTATAAATAAGAGTCTTAAAAAGGGCACGATGGAGAAAGAAAATCTAACGTAGCGAGTTCTCTCGTATTAAACTCAAATGTTTGTGAAAATGTGTCATTTGTAGATTAATTATTAATAAATATATTCCCGTTTATTTAAGCTAATAATTTTGACTTAGTTTATGAATATGTGAAAGTATTCAAAACTTAAATATTTTAAAATGATTTATTCGTATTTATACGTAAAAAACAAAGATATATTACTACAGTAAAAATTACAAATTTCAATTTAAAATATTTTTAAAACAAAGAACACATTTTAACTTTATTGCGTTCAATTTGATAACAATTTTTAGATTTTAACGATAAATACAGAATATACATTTCAGTTTATAATACATATTTAACAAATGATTAAAGATTACAAATGATATTTGAAACTAATTACATTTTATGGCAAGCAAATTCAAATAAATGGGAGACAGTATTAAATTAATGTTTAAATTCAAAAAGGTGGAATACATCTTTGATAGTAAAATTGAACTGTACAAAACATCAAGATTTAATACAATCATTGAAAATGTGAAAAAAAAAAAATTATGGGACATAAAATAAATGGCACAACACTTTTTATCCGATATTGAAATAGTTAACACGATTCGCTCTCGGAGCAGAAAATCTAGTTCTGAAATTCAATAATGCCAACATCAGTGTTGTTGTTTGTCGGCATGTCTGGGTTAAAGCCAATATTTTCAATTGCATTGGTCCCGTAACATTTTACCCACAAAGAATGGAGAGTGATGAAACATAACAGGAATGACGTTATCTCCGCATATAACAAATACGCGATAAAGTTTTCAACAGATGTAAAATAAGTTAAAATATTTGTTCAGTTGTTTTCGAGCTCATCCTGGAACAAGAGGGCTGTTGAAGACATGGCATCCCACATATTTCCGATAGAAAATATGCGTGAAAAGAAAATCTTCCAAACACCAACGGCCATCAGACAGTGGATAAACTGAGAAACAAAGTAGCGTCTGAAAATAAGAAAATATAAATGTTTGCAATTGGATATCTCTAAATATGAAAAAGTGATAATATTCTTGTGCATTTGGAACTAATCTAGACATTTTAATATGACATGAAACAATAATCATATTTCACAAATACCAATGTAATACAAATACCAATTTCATAGCATAAAAAACATTGATCTTGATTATTGTATATGTGAAGAAGGACAGGAGGTACCATTTTTACTATTAATTGCTAAGCATCTAGATCACACAGCTAAATATATTTAGAATATAAGGTTTTTAGACAACCTTTGTGTACGCCGCTATTATTGTAGTACATACTATTTTGATAAATTTGAATGCCTATTAAAAGAAAAATATCAATTAATTGAAAGAAAAATAATAAAAAATTAAAAAGGGCGATTTTTTTTTCTAAAATATATTAGGACTAATTACTGGAATTAATACATTTATATATTTATGGATTGTAAAAATAGCCTTATATGTTTTATTCATATTCTTACAAGTTCCTTACAATAACTTTCAATAATTTAAAAATAATCTATAATGAGGCAATAGTGGTGCCTTCTAAAAACTTTGAGAATTTCCCTTATATATATTGCGAGATAAGGACTTTGTCCCAATGTACCCCCCCTCTCCCCTAAGTAATAGTATCTGAAAGAAATTAACTAACTAAACGGAGTCTACCAATTTCATAGAATTTTTCTGTGTAAGAATGAACGATACGAAATTTGATATTCAGTTTTAACCTCTTCGCTACTGGCGATTATTACAGTATTTTTAATTATTACTGAATTATTTCTTCTCTCGTTTGACTTCTGAGCGAGATTTTTGTTTTATTTTCATTAGCTCGAATCTTAGAATTCGAAACATTATTCTTATATCGAAATTTCATTTATATTTGAGTATCATTAATAAAATGGGACAAAACTGATGTACCCATTTGGGTACTCAGGGACTGAAGAGATTAATAGCGTTAAAGCATTATAATGCATATATACTGCAACAAAACCATTTTGCTTGTTTGCCACAAAATATTCGAAAAGGAATCGTAGACTTATTTTATATTAATTTTCTGCCATTAGACGAGAGTTATAAAAATATGATACATTAAAAATTAATCTATAATTTACTTAAAAAGGTGATAAAATATAAGGTTTTTATATCATAAAAGACCGTCAAAAGATGTCCCCCCCCCCCGAAAGCTTTCAACTGTAATACAACAGCCATCATCAAGGGGGGGGGAAATAAATCAGGAGATCACTCTGGTCCCCCCTCCCCTGATGAAGGCTGATGTATTACAGCTGAAAGCGACTCTGGTTTTTAACATCTTTTGACTGTCTTTTAGGATGTAAAAACATTATGTATATTTTAGTGCATTTATAAGTACATTATGTATCAGAATTTTCTTATATGTCAAATTTTTATTTAGTAATCAACATGAACATGACATTCAATATTTATAGTTTAAACTATATTTTATAATGAAACAATTATTCTAAATAAAAATAGTGGTATCTTGGTGGCCAGCTGCTGCGTACTTTTAATTTAGAGGAAGGGAAAGAAAATAGCTTGCATAAGATTCATTATTTAGATTAAAATTATACTAACCTTCTAAGACTTTTTCTTGCTGCTGGTATTGTTGCTGGATCTTCCTTCAATATATATTTCCGACAGCCTAGAACGTGATTTTCCCAAAAGTAAGACCAGTTCAGCTTACGGATGTCAAAGAAGAATGTCTAGAAGATAAATGAATTTGATAAATTATTTTGGAAAACAATGTTTCAGATTTGACGAGTTACTTTGGAATAGCAACCTTTTTTAAAGGAAATATTAAGAGTTAAATTTAAACTCGAAGCAATGAATTAAATAATCACTATGGGAAATCACCCAAACTTCATTTCAGTTGTATGACAATCATTTTTATTTAGATTTAGTAAAGTATAACTTTTAATAGATTACTTGTTAACAATTTAAATAATTCATTTTCACTCATCAAACATTAACTAGTTCTCCATAGATTTTATCAAAGTATGACAGTATTGCTCAGTCAAATTAAAAGCACGAGAGACTATTACAATTAATTAATCATTATACAAACGCAAGGTGAATTTGAACTAATCTGCAAAATCAAAAGGGTGGGGGGGGGGGGGGAGACTAGATTAGCCCTTGCGGCTATACACCATAGCAGCCTTGTGTCTAACCATCTCCTAGTTCTGATAGAAGAAAAAAGCGTCAAGTGTGAAAAAATCAAATTTGCGAGGTTTCTTCCTTCATAGCATGCATGGTCAGAGTGACGTCACAAGGACGTCACTGTGATCACATCTGTGACCAAAATGCCACCACTCACTGACGTCACATTGTGACTGAGATGAGACTTTCTTAAAAATCTTTAGAAAATTACAAAAATTCTTCAAAACATGTTATTTACTTTAAAAAACACTTTTGTCCCAACGTCGCTTTTGTCACAGTTTCGTCACGATGATAATGTCAAAGTAGTCACAAATAACACATTTTTTACAAATTTTTCACACCGTGACATCACAAAGTAATCACAATGTGCCGTCACAAACGAGCTCTAAAACGGCCATAACGACTTCACATTGCCGTCACATCGATAATCGATGGTCACAAAATCACAGTGTGACTTCACAACGGCGTCGCAGAGATTTCACCATGCCTTACGAGTTAATACCCACATGCATATATACTCTTTTTTTAAGAAATCTTACAAATTTGAGTTTATTTTTTCAGATTTCACATTTTTAAAAATTTCTATTCGCTATAACTTGGAAATGGTTAGAATTCCTACTTTCCTTGTAAAGAGGCGAGTTATGTGTTTATGCTCTCCATGCAAGCTTTTTGTTGCCTCGTCTTTCCGTTATGCAGATTAGCTCAAATTCACCCATATGCATAATTTTTGGAAATTTAAAAACAATCAAGATCAGAAATAAAATAACAAGTGAATGATTAATGTTTCACTATGTTTTAAATCATCACACACATATATATCTTCATTCTTTTAATGTTGCGGCTAATTTCAAATTATGAAGAGGGCTACAATTAAAAATTGGTTTCAATTTATTATTCAAAACCAGCTTCATGAAAAACTGGCGTATTCTTGTTTCACAGTAGCTAGACAAGTATAATAACCCAGTTATTTGTTGCAATATCTTAAAATTTTCGCAGATGCAGGAACTTAAAGGAAAAACTTATCTTTAGAGTTTATAAAGATGCAATATTCCAAATCTGTTTCTTTCATATCGAGAGAAAAAAAAAAAAAAAAAAAAAAACAGCGAAGTTAATTTTCCCGTTACTTTACGGATTTTATTAGAAAAAAAAAATCACTCACTATCAATTGAAATTTCCGATATGAAACTTACCATGAAATTTGAAAGATAATATTTTAGTCTTAAATTTACCTCTTGATCCTCCGGCGCAAGAGCATCATTTAGCTTAAGGACATTATCACACTGGAACTTCCAATCTCTAGTTGTGAAGAACTCAAGACACTGGGTAGCTTTGTGCACTTTCTGATAAACACGCATCATCCTGCATACAAAGAAAGCAACACGCTAGAATTTTTCTATTAAAATTCTCACGAATTTTTAAGCGTATGAGGAAAGAGTATTTATGTTATCCACAGATACATTTATATAACTATTATTGAAATTAAATATTGTTTGTAATATTAACAGTAAAATTCTGCAATAAGTGCTTTGCTTAAAGAAAAAAAAAAGACTATATTTTGGGGTAATTTCATTGGGGATAAATCATCAATATTCAACACGAGAAATTACAATTGTATGCAGCTGAAACAGTATTAACGTTCAAAATATGTATAATCGTGTCCAATATCTTCAAGCCTTTTTCACAGGAAAAATTTGATAAATAAATATATTCATGTTATTAGTTATTCATAATTTTCAAATCATGAAATGCTCAAAGGTGGTAAAAGTTGGGGAATTTTTCCAATTGTAAACATTTTGAAAAAAAAAAATTCTAGTTGTGTTGCTTTATCAAAATTCTGTTATTATTGCTTTTAAAAAATAAATATATCTTACCTTTAAATCTTAAGCAAAAGAAGAAGCATCTAATTATCTAATTCACTTACTTTTTTTTAAATCAGCCTTTGCAAAACAGCAACTGTAATATTCTCGTTATAACACTTACCTTGATATTTAATGAAACATTCTAGAATTTGATTTTCAATATAAAGAGATGAGTTAATGTAATAAATATCACGAAACAAATTTCAAAATATCTATCAAGCTATTGGAAACTATTATGGTGAAAATAATGATGTAACTTTACAAACATTTTGAGCAATTATTTTCTATTTTAAATACAAATGAATTCAATTTCACCAGAAGTAACTTTTCTCATTAAAGGCTTTCAAAACCACATATTTTAAAAGCAAAACTAATTTACTTTCAAATGCAATTTTCATTAAGACAAGTTATATATTGCTATAATATTTAAATATGATTTGATAATGCAACACAAGCAGAAATAAAACAAACACTAATAAAATAAACAGCATGGTATAAATGAAAGCATATGTAACTAGGAAAGACTTACCCTGGTTTTTGAAAGAAGATATATGCCAGAAAATCGACAAAGAGAGCAGGTAAGTAATGTTGGAATGCTATACACATTGAATTAACAAACTGACTCCGCCGGAAACTACCTTTAGGATAACGAAATAATTCCGCGCTTGGATATTTCAATAGCATAGGATAAGTGGCCGACATTATATCATCCCATGTAGTCTTATTAAGAGACCCTGAAGTGCAGTTGTACACCATAATGTTATTAGGCCTAGAAAAAAAATAGAAAAAATTACTTTAGCCAAGAATGTAATGGCAAATGCTTTAAAAACCTAAGATGAACAAACTTGTCACGTAAGCTATAAAATAATTCTTTTATTGCGTAAAAAATGTTCCAAACAATAATGTAATCATTTTAGTACGCATGTGAGAATCTAAAATTACTAGTCTTCTAAAAACACCCATTGCAATTTTTTCCTGTGATCTACGAGGTTGCTTAAATGAAAATGGGTAAATAAAGTAACTTTAACAGTGAAAAAAAATGCTACCAGGAAGGATTTCTGGAGAGATAGTCAAACTAAATTTTATAGTGAATTTAAAAAACCTTATAAAACGCCATTCCGCTCCATGCGATGCAAAGTTCAACTTTAAGCATTTTCTTCCTCTTTGTGTGTGTATATAAAACTAGTACCCCGCACTACTTAACATATCTTCAACATTAAATGAATGAGTATCTGGAAAAAGCGTTTAAGTTAAAAATTTTGGTATGTTTGATTTTTGTTTGAAAAGAGCTTATGAGGAATGATGGGGTTATTGATAACTATCTACAATGTTAAAAATTGCAATTTCATACTATGGAATTATGTTCACTTTAAATTAAAACTTAAAATATTTTCATTAATAACCTAAGTAATGTTTTATTAGTCGTCAATGCTCAGCAAGAAGACAAAAGGGGAAGGTAATTAAAATTCGAACATGAGCCTACATTACACTAGGTACTTGGGAAAATGTTAATCCATGACATTTTTTCCCCTCCTTACTGTAAAATTATAAATTTGTAACAGACCTTATCTTCCCGAGACGCATTCAAATATTACGACGTCTGATCTTCGACTTGAATTTTGCTTTCAATCTGATAGAGTATTTGTGAATATTGATGATAAAGGAGATAATGAATTGGATGGTAAAACAATCTAACTTTTTTCTATCTTGATAGTTAAAGTATACCTAGTTCTTGAAAGATAAATCAAGGGTAAAAACACCTTTCGGGTAAATGTGCACTACTTGTAGTCAATTTCTACGTAGTAAACAGCATGTCATTATGCCTATTGATCTCCGATGTGTATGATTAAATTTTAACAATTAAAATTCTTTTGTCTTTGATTAATTTTATAATTTACCATCCGGCAATTTCTTGGTTTGTCGAAACTGTATAAAATGGATCTTTGAGTACTTTTTCTAAAATCAGTATTGGGTGATGACCCCGCCTGTAGTTTATAACTTTCCAGTAATTGGTCAATTTTTTGAAATATTGCACCATTTCAGGCGAAAATCAGTTATACGTGGTATTAGACGTAATGTGTTTACTTGAATGTTGCAGTATTTATTGCCACATTGTTGCCATCTGCCTGCTGTAAGGAGAAACCATTTTATGAATATATTTTTTATTAGAATGTGTAAAAATTTAGTTTTTGATTAGTTGGAGACAATTACGGTAAGTTAAAATAATCCACTTCAATTTTGCTTATTTCAACTAATATTTTTATAAGAATTATTGTTAATTGTAGCCCAAGAATGCTATTTTAAAGATTGATTTCTTTTGCCTGATCAACCACTGGAAAAATGAGAAATTGGAAATGAAAAAAAACTGTAATTTTGTAGCTCCTTAATTTCAACAGATTTCATTTTTGACCATTATAGGACATTCATTAAGGATTGTAGCAATCATTTTAGTTTTTTTTAAACTTAAGAGAGAGGAAGTCTGAAAAATCTCGTAGTAATGATTTTAATAAACTACTGGCTTTGTTATCCTATATTGTATATACGAAACACCCTTCACTCTGAAGAAAAATGGCTGTATTATCAGATTTTCCGTAGCAAAAGATTACTAAAATTTAACCATAGGAGCATACATCAAAGGCTTTTCAACTGTGAACTGTTATAAAAGAACTTTTGAATTAACACTCACCTTTTGGTAGCAGTATACCATGCTACTGCGATCATGAGGTTAATTACCACATCAACGGGAATAATATCAGCTACCACTTCTCCGTGAATTACCATTGTCCTTAGAACGCCTTTTCCACCCTAAAATAACCAGAGGAAATCAAAATAAAGCTATAAAGTTTTAATATTTAATTTAACAAATGTTTCCTTGGTGAAATAATAAAGCATTTCTTCCCGTCATAGCAAAAACAATCTACCAGACTTTACCGGCGGAATGAAGAAAATTATAAAGGATTGAAAATTTAGTTCAGTTTAACTGTTGAAATTAAAAAGGTTTTTCATTTTAAAAGATTCATTAATTATTCTAAGAAAAAGTCATTCTAAAAATGTCATGTTAGACAGTAGTAGATAGTATTGATTTTTAGCACACTTCCTTAGAAAGAGTAAAATATTTCATTTATTCCTATGCACCACGTCAAAGCTTAGTTATTAAGATTAGGTATTGCGGAGTACTGTTATTTTATTGTTAGATAGCTTAAAACTAGTTAACATTTTTTAACAAAGTTATATGTATAAAAATGAAATATGCAGAATTTATAACTCCCTTACAAGGAAATTTTAAATAATTCGTACTCTTGCTATAATTAAACTTAGGGCTTAGGGCAGATAACTGCTTAAATAAATATTAATGATGTTACACTAGTTCAAACATCACAAATTTGTTATTTGTGTCTTGTATTCATAAATAATGTTTTCTGTACAAATTTGGTGCGAGTAGCATCTACTGTTAATTTACGGGGAAACTCAAGACAACGAGTTTACATTACTGCGTCTATAAACATGGATCATTTGAAATACACTTGCAATACACTGTTTAACATAATGACAATTATATTTATTCAGGTGTTAAGTTAGGATATTAACCGTAAAATTCTGAATGTAACCTAATACGCTTTCACAGAACAACATTAACTAAGTCGGATACATTTTCATCCATAAGTAATAATGGTTAAAGGAAATTTTAGTTTTACTATGAGAAAACAGAAATAAATATTCGTGTAATGTGTGATGTGTGTAAAATTTGTAAGGTGAAGCAGGTTAAGAGTAATCATATTTTGACATAGTTTGACTTTAAAACTTATTAAAAAGGCCTTTTCTGGAGGGGGGGGGGGGAGCTGCTGCTGTTAAATGATCATTCGGGAGATGATTCTCAACCACGACTAGTTTTACCAGATGTCCTGCAAAGTAGAGCCTAAAGAAGTCTTTGGAGGCTTCCGTAATACTTACTCACCATGGCTATGCATAATGTAAAATATGAAAATAAAACATGTGTGAATTGTTTATAAAATTGATTGCAATTTCAAAATAAAATTTAAACATATTTAAATATTTTAATGCATAGTAATGCTCTAGTATGGAAATGCGGGTACTACTTGATAATCACGTCGACCAATTTCAATAAATTATATAAATTGTCAAATTACTCGTAAATTATTCAAATTGGCATTGCTTATTTTAAATAACGGAAAAACAAATAAACTAATAAAAGATTAATTAAAATACAAATAAAACATCTAACTGAAAATCACTTTATGACGTAACAAACATGTGTAATGTGTTTAATATCAAGTAAATTTGTCATTTATGATAAGTCATTATTGGCATTTAATCTTACTGTTTGGCGATAGATTTTTTTTTGGTCGATGATATAATTAATTAGTACCAAATTGAGTAAAAGAAAAATCCTCATAACTTTAAAACTGATAATCCTATTAACAGTTTACTGCGCAAATAGGATAATTCTGAATAAAAAAATCCATGTATTTAAAATAAAAGGGGGTAATCCCCTTCCCCTTTTTAAACTTAACTGATAAACCTCCAAATCTATTCAAGAAAGTTACGTAATAAACCGGTACGTGAAATTTGAAACAATCCGACTAATTCTGCATGAAAGATTCCTTTATCTAAGGGGGGTGAGTAGCTCTCAGGCTTTGACAGCCTGCGAGCTAAAAAGAAAAAAAAAATTAGTGTCCTAAACATTCGGAGCCTGGATTTACGCGGGGCATCTAGCAATACTATTGGCGAATGAAAGCAGTCACTTGAATCCAAAAAGTTAAAATTCCTGTTAAATAGTTTATTACATACACTTGATCAGATCTGAATTCAAAATGCTGTTTTTGAGCTATGAACCTCCCCCCCCCCCCCCACACACACACACACAAACATAATCTCAGACGGTTACACTATCCAGCATTCAGGGCAAGTGAAACCAAAAAACTTTTATATTTTACATTTTTAAACTGCGTCGCCCTCTCTCTTCCCCCAACCAGGACGCATACTCATACATACATATTACGAAATTATTTAAAAGCTATTATAAAAATTTAACTTATTTACACATAACGATATCAGCATTAAAAAAAATGTTAGAATATTCATTAAAGTCTATAGAATAGAATTTTTATGGATATCATCAAGTAGACTGACTTTGAATAAAGTAATGATTTTTGAAAATTTGGATGTGGTGTTCCTACTCCCAACCTCCTGTGGAGAATTTTCTCATTTTAGGAAAAAAAATGTATATCACAATTACCAATATTTTATTAATGAAGTATTTAAATATAGCGACAGTTTTTGCTTTGCTTTTTTTGTAAAGCCGAAAGAGTACATTTTTGCACCCCATGTTTTAAAATATGCTCAAATAATTTATCAAGTCTCGTAAATTTAAGCATTTAACCAATTACTTACGTAATGTCTTTTTATTAAAAATTTCACTTCATACTAATATTTTATGATAAATAGATCGCTACTAACAAAAAGAAGATTCGTCAGTTTAATCCGTCAGCACTGGGATGAAATTTACTACAATTACAATGTGCAGCCAAACTACAAATATAGTATTATAAAACGAGGAAAGCAAAATCAGAAAAAAACCCAAAAAACAATTAGATCTAATCTGATACCATGAAAAACAAAAGTACGGCTTACACTAATTATTTTTTAAGTAAAAACATGGAAGTTCAAATAATTTATGAAATGTTTCAAAGCACAAAATCTACAGTTATATTGCATTTTTTGAAGAGACTCAATACATAAAATTTCGAAATTATTTTTAAATATAAAAATTAGCAACTGTCAATCAAAAAAATTAATTCGTTAAAACGAGCAGTCTATTTTCAAGAATATCTATTTTCATAGGGGACAAAAAATAATTGACAACTTTTCGAACCATCAGACGCGAATGGGTTAATTTTGAAAATTACTTACGGCAACAATGATTCCAGCTGGACCATTCAGGTTATCAATCCATCCCTAAAATAAAAAGAAATAAGTTATTTGAAATGCGTTTTTTTACCTATTGTAAAGAGTTTTATATATAAAACAAAAATATTCGTTGCGTTTCTTCTGTGTCGCAGCTTCCTATTTTAATCACATTTTCTGAAACTGTATTTATTTACATTGTTTCAAGTAAAAAAAAAAAATAAATAAAAAGTTTTAATTAGAATCTCTTAAAAGTTTTGAAAAAAAAAGTTGTTTAACTAGTTAGAGATTCGATTTAAAATTTTCATTCATGAAATTAGGAAATATCTGATCATACTGCTAAAATTTTCCCGATATTTTGAAAACATTTTTGTATCCAATATAAATGGTGCTTCTCTTCAATCCATCTTCAATTATATATTTTATCCCGCGAGAGATCCGTGGTTACAATACATCTGCTGCAATATAAAATTATCTGCTACAATACAAAAATACCAAGGTATTTTTCTCTAGTGCCGTTATTATAGCAGATAAGGAAGTAGTTTCATGTTTTTTATCCTAGCATGAAAGTACCAGTATTGGCGAGGGATAATACTACATGCAAGACAAATTTTAGTAAAGTTACAAATGTAAGAAAATATTTAGAATTTGTTTCTTTGATCCTCAATCGGAGGTGTTGGCGTATGGAGTACGCCAATCTGTTCTTTCTGGCTGTAGATAACAGACAAGCTTTACTCCCTTTCACTAACGGAGAAGCATGTTTTTCATTGACCTTTACATGCTGAGGTTGTGTTTCTACGATAACGCAGGGTAGAAGAGCCAGTACCATACATAACTTTCATGGCGAAGGTAAGCATGAAAGGTCATGCACTTTTGTTAGTGAAAAGGGGTATAATCATAAGCCTAAACCCTTCCTCTATCCAATTAGAAATATCCCCCGTATTCAATGCATCAAGCCAATCTGCGTTCAGTTTGACTTTTGTTTTCCTCTTTAAAGCAGTTCTTGTGAACACTTTACGTTGGCGAACTCGGTATTCTGCCCCTCAAATATGTAAAAAATTCTACCTACTGATGATTATTTGTTTAATTTACAAGAACTTTCAGATGAAGAGTCCTTTAACAGCGTATCTGATATCATTCACTATATATTGAACTTTCTGATCATGAAATGGACTCAAATTTATGGATATTCTAGAACATCCACAACCTTCCTAAATATTTTTTCTTTTTTTTTGTTATTTATCTAATTTCTTTAATAAATTTACTTATTTTAATATGGTTCCTGATCAGATGTATAATATAAACTGGAAGGTATATCTAAAAATTTGAAGATGAGGATAGAAAAATGACCTGGCGTATTTCATACTCCGCCCCTCCAAAATTGCACTGTACGCAAGCCCCTCCAAACTAAGGTATAAGCACAAGTGATTCTAATGCTGGAAGTCGATTTACGTGATTACAAAATATATATGTTTTACTTTTTAGAATTAGAATTTGATTATTTTAGTTTTATTAAGATAAACAGTTGAGCAAAGTTGATTTCAAAAGTCCAAGTTCAATTACTGCGACTCAGTATATCGAAAATATATTAACTTAAGAAATTCTTCCACAGATGTGACAGCTTGCAATTTCATTAGATGTTTTCTGGAAGAATGCACTACAACTGATTTACTTCTCACAGGCTATATTTTGAGACGTGTGTTACTCTCCATGATAAACTCCAGAGCAAAAGCATTGCAATGAGTTTTCTTCTCTTTTTTTCTTCAAGGTATGAACATGCCTCTAGTTATTTTGTAGAAGTACATTTAACGTTATAATAGTACAAAAACAAAAGGCAGTGCTGAAAGTGGCCAGTTTAAGATGCTCTTAAATTCCAGTGAGGTAGCCTGGAAGGGTTAAATGTTTTCACTGCCATGAATCATTTTTGCATAGTTTAATCTATTTTTCTATACAAATATGAAAATAACTGAAGTTAAAAGCTCTGGGATAGATAATTGGCCAATTTACACTTCTTTTAAAACTACCAAAAGGACATTGCAAAAAGACAAGTTTAATGTAAAGTTGGGGGGGGGGGGGGGCGGGTTGAGAAACTCATTATTCCAAACTTTATTTCATAATATAACTAAATACTATTACCAATTTTAACAATTGTAATCACTATACAAAATTTTATGAAAAAAATTTATGAGCTTTACAAAGCGTTTAAAAATGAGCATGATTAAATTCTTTAAAAGTATTTTTAATTTTTAAAAAGGTGAAATACGTTTGCAGGAGTGTTAAAAATATCTGTTCTCCCCGAGTATCAAGTTTCTTTTGCGTTTAGAAGCACTGTGAAATGTTTTACAAGCCTTCTTTGACTTCGTGTTTTAGTCCGAATTTTTTTAAATACAAATTTTAAGAAAAAAAAATCTTACTGGGAACGGCTCTTTCCAAGCAGCACTGACAATTGATGGTCTTACTATTGCCACAGGCAAGGAACCACATTCTTCCACTAATAGGTTTTCGGCAAGAGCTTTGGTAAATGTGTATGTATTTGGCCTTTCTCCAATTAGCTTTGGCGTTATAGAGTCTAATAAAGCTGGATCCATCCACCTATAAATTTTTATCAGTTATAATAAACATACAGAAAGTATTCTACTGACAGTTCCAAAATGGCATAAAGATGACTTTATTCCAGCTTTGTAATTGCCGGAAATACTTGTAAAATTATCAGAGCCTACTGAGAATAAACTAACACAGAGAATGTATAGCAGAAAAAAAATATTTGTAAATATCAGAATAGAAAACTTGAGTAAAGTAAAATACATACTTAGTTGCTTCAATTATTTGATTTGGTGGTATTGGTGGCGGATATACAACTTCATCTACTTCCTTTCTGTTGCAGTTTGCGTAAGCTGTAGACACATGAACTAAAGCCTAAAAATAAATTGAACGCAATTTAAGATAATTGCTAAATAGAGTTACAGCTGTGGGTAAAGAATTTAATTACTAAACAACATGTTATCTGAATTATATTGTGAAACAAACCACTGAGTTTTTGTGCAGAAAATTATTATGGAAACTTTGCTCATGTAAGATAAGGCATTTAGAACAAACTTTGAAAATATGAAGATTTACATTTAGTGCGATGCATTTAAATTTTGTCAGAAAACTCCCAAAAATTATAAATAATTTAAGCACTATATGAAACTGTAAAGTTTTGACTTAAAAAAAACCTCTTAACCCTTTCCGGCGCGGGCAAAATCTCTTAGTAAAATGAGAAATTATCGACTGACACCGGAATACACAAACGAATTTTTTCGATTATTTTTAATTCCTTAATTTAAGCTTTTATTGTAAAAGCAAAATTTTCCTAAAATATTACTGGTGCCGGTTACAAGTTTGGAATTAAAATTAGGTATCCCAGATTGGGCACAGTGTGCCGGAAAGGGTTAAATCAAATCATTGCAATAATCTAATAATACGTGTAATTTTTTTTCTCGCCTTTTATAGAACTATTTTATTACATTTTGATAATCAGTAATGCGACGATTTAAGTGTTTTATATTTTTGGCCAATATTACAATGTAACATTTTAACAGGCAATTTTAATTTTTAGTTCTATGGGCGAATATTTCTTGTAGGCTTGAAAGGCTGTCACTATAAAGGTGAAAAAAGTAGTATGAGGATAGAGAACAATCCATTCCAAAGCCCGCAGGATTGCGAAGAGTTCCGCTAGGAACACCGAATTGCTATCTCCAATCCTGCAGGCCCACCGATGAATAACAACACTGTCTTTGAAAACACAGAAGCATGATGCTACTCTCGTCTCCGTGTGTGAACCATCGGTGAAAAGGGCTGGATTTTTCGAGGGGCTGTAAGAATGCTTATTAACATTAACTTGAAGATAGGATGTCTCATCCGCCGGATGCATAGTCCAGCTGTGGACTTTTCTTTGTAAAAGCAAGTTAGGGAAGAGTGCTGACTGTGTTGGTTCGTGTTCTAAGTGTAGCATTCTGTTTTTCTGAAATTCGTAAGCAAGTGTTAAGTGTATGGGTGGAATAATACCAGTAAGTACTGTGAGTGCATCCGTTGAGATAGTTCTATAACCTCTAACCATTTGCAGAAGGAATATGCGCTGGATAGAGGCAAGTTTTTGCTTAGCCAATTTGGTTAGCGAACCTCCCCAAACGCCCACACAGTAAAAGATGATGCGTTCAATGATTATGTGGTACCATGTTTTTAACATATTGGGCTTGATGCCCCATGTTTTTTATGTTAATTTACAGGAATTATGGTAGTAAATTAAAAGTTTAATTTTTAGTGCTTTGATATGTGGAATCCAGCTCTGGTGTTTATCAATAATTAAACCTAATAATTTAAGAGTATGAACGTGGTGGACGCTAACCCCATTGACTCGCATCACGGGCTTGCGTTTGAGTTCTCTTGGTTTAATGAAGGTTAAAGCTTGGGATTTTCCGGGCGAGAGCTGGAGATGAAGGCGGGCCAACAACTGGCAAAAAGCAGGGAAAGCTCTTGCCGCTTGCAGCTCGAGATCCAGACGACGACGGCCCGAGAAAACAAAGTTTTTGCGACTCATTTTATTCAAAATGGCTGTATGGGGCATTGATACAGTCTTTGTCGGGGCACATCGATACAACCTAAATCCTTTTCTAGTTCATTTTTTCATTACCTTTTATTTATTTATTTTTTTACAATACACTCCTTAATTCAACCATTTTTCGTCAAAAATTTCCACTATTAGTTTTTATTGAAGTGAAATAGCTCGAATTTCTTTATATTAGAACATTTTATAGTATTTTTGCAAACAGAAGACGTACAAACTTACACAACATCTAGTGCTAGTAGAATTAAAAGAAATGGACGGCAGCCTGGCAAATCTCAAATTTATATCGATTCTTCAGAGAAAAAGTATTATCGACATGAGAAATGTTAAGAAAGAGAAACAAGCTGCAGAACAATGCAGGATAATATATTATAAACATAATTTTTAATATAATTATCCTTTATTTTCTGTTTATAAACATAAAACCTGGTAATTCTTTCACCTTTCCCAAGAAATTCCGAAGATAATTCTGGGATTAAAGTGCCAGATATGACAAAGTTACCACAGCCAACAAACAGACAAGGAACAGCCAGAACATCAGGTCATTATACATTTAATTTTGATTGCTTTAATATCGCTTAGAAATAAATTGTGTGCGATTAATGTCTATAAATATATAAAATGGTTTGCTAACTATTTTTCTATGAAAAACATGCATTGGTGTTGTTTTGTCTCCGATTTTCCCAGACGTGTCAAAGTGTATCAATCTGCCCCGGGGATGAAGCACATTGATACAAATTACATTTTTTGATTTTTTTAAAATTACATGTAAAAATATATAAAACAGCGATTGTACATTTTTATAAACACACTACACAGGTTTTGCTGACATCACATAGAAAAATAATTCGAAATTTGTGCTTTCAAGACACCAAATTTTTTTTAAAAAAAAAAGCTGTATCAATGTCCTTCAGTTCCCCCTATATATTATCTTATTAATATATGTATACATACATTCGTTGAGCTACATGTTTAAATAGTTAAAAGTGCGCAATTTAAACATTTGTGCTTTTTGATATTTTAAAGAATAGTTTATTTTTTTTTTCACCTTACAAAAATTGAAATATATCGTCGTTAAAAATTTGCTTGATAAACCAATAAAGAATTTTATCTCGGAATATTATTTCAGAAGTCTTTTTTCCCCTTTAAGTGGATTTTTTTTTATCGAACTTAAAATCTAGCTACACTAATAAGATAGCCCTTGGCAGTTTCCAACTTAGCCATTAAAAAAAAAAAAAAAAAATCAGACAGCAATTTTAATGCCTTATGATTATGCAGCTGTCGTGCATTTTACATAACTGCTAAACTTCCATTTTTTATGTTAAAATAAAAAGTTTTATTCGTAATCGCATAGAAACAAGGAACGTTTTATTAAATATTTTTCTAAGCTTTTTGAAATCGTTAGTAACCCGAGATAGTATTGTATATTATCGTTCGTGGTTACCTTTCATTTTTCTAGATGGAGGAAATTTTTATACTACTTTATTTTCGTTGCTTTTGTGGCGATATCAGGATCAGTGTTTTGAATTGTTACATGCTTAAGAGTATGTAAAAGAATGGTATTAAAGTTTGTGCAGAGAGAAATGCAAAAGGAATTAGAGTCCAGAAATTGTGGTTGCTCTAAAAATTATTCCTCCGATATAATAATTGTTTTGACGATTTGATATTATGATTGCTGAAAACTTTAATCTTAACTGTAGGAGCAGTTTTTCAAAATTAAGAAAAAAAATAAAGTGATGCAAAGTTATTGCTAACTTCTCGCGCGCACCACCATTTTTTATTTTAATAAAAATACATTAATGCGTATTAAAGTTCAGTTAAAGTCTCAATATTTTAGCATAAAATTGTTGATCATTATCAGGGAAATGAAAGATGTATTCTTCAAATAAAAATTAAAGATTAAGAAATTAAAAACTCATTTCGAGTTATTAAATATAGATAAAACGTTTCCATAAGATGAGTTTAAAACTACAAAAACAACGGATGCTAACAATCGTAGATGATCAATATATTATATTCTTTCCATACCATAAATGTTTAAGGAGAAGGAAATTTCACACGCGTTAAAAAGATATTTCGTGACCTTAAAGAAAAATGGCATTGTTGTTGTCACCAAACCCCTAAATTTTTTTTTCTAATCGGGAATTTGGAAATAGGCAATATATATAATAATGAGAGTAATGATTATTTAAAACCCTAGAATTAAATCAATTAAACTAATTAAATAACAGTTAATTTATAATCTGTTGTCTAACATACAATTTGGTATACAAAAAAGTCCTTCCGGCAATGCCGGAAGGAAGAGGTAGCTTTCATATACTTATTTATTTTAAATTCAGTTATATAAATCAATTATACGAAGCTCAAAATAGTGGAACACGATTATGTAAGATTGAATACTAGTTTTTTGTCAATACTGAATATTAATAAGAATTTTTAGAAATTAGTCATCTTTTATTTAACCTGTTTATTTTAAGCAATTTATAGGGTCGCCAAATCCCACGATATCCATTTTAAAGCAGCATGATGGATAAAAAAAAGCCCAATGAGCTTGATCGAAATCTTAATTTATGTGAACATGCACACTCGCATCGAAATCGATTAATATATACGAGTGCTGTCGCGGGCAAATTGACTTTAAAAAAAAAGTCACACACATTAGAAATTCAAACTGCTATATCCCAGGCGTTTTTCAAGGTAAAGACAAAGCAAAAAATACTTCGGAATTCATTATTAAGATAAATAGTTTAGAACCTTTTTTCAATGTCTAATTTTTGTTTGCACATCATAATAAATATTTTTGACAAACTTAAATGGCCGCCATTTTGAAACAAGATGGCGGATAAAGTTGGCGCGTGAACTCGGTCAAGACATTGGTATGTACCATGTACACACGGAGTTATATCGAAATCTGTTTATAAATATGCGTATTATCGCGTGACAAATTTCAGACCGTTTCAAAATGTCAATCACACTGAAAATTGAAAGTGCTTAAACTCAGCTATTTTTCAAGATATAAATGAAACAAAAAATGCTCTGGAATCTTTGTATCAAGGTCACAGAGAAGAAAAATCTTTTTCCATTTCTTATTTTTTTGCACATAATTTTAAAATTAAAAAAAAAAAAATCCGCCATTTTGAAACAAGACGGCGGTTGGAACTGACCAACGAACTCGGTCCAGGCATCAGTATGTCCTATCTACGCACCAAGTTTCATCCAAATCTGTGTATAAATACGCGTGTTATCACGTGACGAAAACCAGATCATTTCAAAATGTGAGCAACACTAGAAATTAAAAGTACTATAACTCAGAATTTTTTTTAAGATACAGACGAAACAAAAAGTGCTTTGAAATCTTTGTATCAAGGTCAAATGAATAAAAGAAAAATCTTTCAGTTTCTCACTTTTTTGTACCTAATTTAAAATTTGAAATTTTTTTTAAAAAAATTTAAATGGTCGCCATTTTTAAGCAAGATGGTGGATGGAACTAGTTAACGAACTCTGTCCAGGCTTTATTAAATACTATGTACACACCAAATTACATCCAAATCGATTTATAAATACGAGTGTTATCACGTGACAAAAATCAGATAGTTTCAAAATGTCAGCCATAAGAAAAATTCAAAGTGCTATAACTCAATCATTTTTTAAGATATAGACAAAGTAAAAATTGTTCTAAAATCGGTGTTTTAGAATCTAGTACATAAAATAAAAATATTTTTCAACTTTTAATTTTTTCGCATTAATTTTTAAATTTTTAAAATTTTTTTAAATATGGCTGCCATTTTGAAACAAGATGACGGATGATGCTGGACAACGAACTCAGTCGAGATATTTGTATGTACTATGTACATACCAAGTTTAATTTAAATCGGTTCATAAAAACGTTAGTTACAGCATGACAAAAGTCTGATCGTTTCAAAATGTCAGCCATAAGAAAAATTCAAAGTGCTATAACTCAATCATTTTTTAAGATATAGACAAAATAAAAAGTGTTCTGGAATTGGCGTTTTAAGATCTAACACAAAAAATAAAAATATTTTTCAACTTTTAATTTTTTTGCATTTAATGTTAAATTTTAAATTTTTTTAAAATTGCTTGATCATCACGCACGATTTACAAATGAATCATTACATTTCGTCATTATAGGAAAAAATACAGAAAAGGAGAATTTTCTGGGGAAAAAAAAAAGGACGTTAATAAAGAATGTCATGCAAGGTCTTTAAATGATCCGATTGGTCTAGAGAAATTTAGTTTGGATTCAGGTGTACGGGGACTTCTTTATCAATATGAAAGTAATTACTGGAATTAATTTGGAACCGAGACTTAAGAAAATTCATCTAATTAAAACAAATATTTTAATTTATTTCTTCAGCGATGGATTTTTTGTGAAAAGTCCATTTTAATTTCTGCATTCTATCAAAAGAAATTATTTTACAATAAATATTTGCATAACAGAAATTTTCTTTTATTGTATTAATTTGCTATTTATATAATAAAAGTGGGCTATACCTTAACTATTTTGAAACCAGTGTTTTCTGAACTACAGTTATCAAAAATTTTACTGCATATTTTTTTTTTCTTTTGTAAAATGTTCAGAAAATGTTTTTCACAGTTTCGCAAAGAATTAGAATCTTGGAATCGAAATACATTGATAAAGTTTGTAATTTCAAAATGCGAGAATTTTTAAAGGCGTGTCTATCATTTGAAGCATGTTTTCAAAACTTGCGATATTCTGATGATCAGAATGAGATAAAAATCATGTTCCACGTTGAGCTGAATAACCAATCGTTATCCTCGTACAGACTAAATAAATCATTTTAAACCACATACCAAGACATCATAGTACAAAATTGACTGAAATGAAAATGTTTATCGTGCATTCTTCCCGAAAGATTTTTTTAATTTAAATAAAAAGGGGTTGGCCCATTTAGATTTTTTTAAATCAACAATTCAGTTTTATTGTGAAAAATATAACAACATTTTTATAGGATTAAAAAAAAAAAATGCATAACCTGGACATATCAGAAGCGGATCTCTACGTAAAGAGTGGATTTTCTGGTTCGGATAAAATTTGTATAGGCAGAAATTAATTAAAATCGCAGACGTTTAAAGATGGAAAAATACTTACAACTAATTTTGGCAATTTATGACTTAATTCCAACATCCGTCTGGTAGCAAGAACGTTCATATCAACAGCTTGCCTGAAAACATGTAAATCAAAAATAAGTATTTAAACAATCATTATTTAAACGTTGATAACTCGACTGTTGAATCATGTCACCACAACTATTCCAACAACGAACGTATTAAATTCTTAGGAGTTAGCTATCGCAATAATGTTTTATATTCTGGTTAATGAAAAATCTTGTTCAATTATCTCAAAGAAAAATTTTCCTTAAATTCCAGAGGCCATTTTATTATACGATAGCACCAGCTTAATAATTTGACTAGTCTAGTTTCAGAAGATAATTTTTTTTCGGACCATAATAAATATTTTGTTATTGTATATTAAAGTTTAACAATTATTTATTTCTATAAATAAACAAATTGTTAATCTTTAATAAACAAAACCTTTAACTAATATTTGTTCTATAAAAGAAACATTCTTTTTTATTCTTAAACATTGATATACATTATATCACAATTTATTATTACATGATCGTTTAAATACTACTTTTACTCAAATACAAAACTTCCATACAAAAGAAACAATCTTGAACAAAGTTTGAACTTTGAATTGAACCAAGGGTGCTTCGAAAGTATGTCGCAAAGTTGCAACGCAGCCTTTATTCGTACCACTGTTTTCTAGATAGGTTTTTAATTAATATCTGATGTTTCAGACAATTTTTTTCCAAAATCATTATCAACTATTCTTTGACGAATCCGCATCGATAGGTATCTAGAGCACCACTAAACTGACACATTAAAATTTGTATATAACAGAAAAATGAGATTCTCTAAAACTACATGATCGAGGATAATCGGCATAGCTTTTTTCAAGGTTTTAAATAAACTTCTAATCCCAATTTTTCATAAGTTTAGTTTCAATAGATTTGAAATTAGAGGACAGAGCATATTTTTGCAATACCACCATTCCACGATATCTTTGAAAATATATTAATTAAAACAAATACATTTTTGAGTTTCATGTTACAAGATCTTTTGATACAAGATAGATGTCTCATTTTTCTTCAAGTAACAAAACTCTAAATTTTTCCTAAAAACATTTGTGGATGGATAATTGTCCATCAATGTGTGGGTCAATAGCCTGCAAGATGAATTTCCTACGTTTCACAATTTGAGAAAAACGGCTGTGAAGACACGAGTTATCTTTGGATCCATTTTAAATGTAGGTACTGAAACTTAAAATATAGAAAATGCTGAACATTTTATTTTAGTAATACAACTTAACACTAAACTTATAAAAGATTTATTACTTTTGCCACTTTTCCAGCGACTAAGCCTTTATTTCAAAAATACTCCATAATATTTACAGATTTTATCTTTTTAGAAAAATAACATCAGATATTGACAAAAGTTTAATGTGTCATTAGAAATTATTTCAGATACCAAACAAAAAATAAGATTGCAGAAATTTTTTTAATTCAATATTCTCCCCTCTCACCGCCCATATTATATATATCGTGTCTTCTAAATCCCATTAAATTTCATTTTACTATAAAACCATAATATACACATTTTATATTACTAGAAACAAAATTTTTGTATTTGGGTACATTAAAAAATATTTTCGAATAATATTGGTGAATATATGGTACATATGTGGCGCTCAGAAGTCAATCTGAATAACTCCATCAAATAGAACTGCTCATTTTAAGCATTTAAAGTTATTTATCTATAAAAAAAAAAACTAAATTTCTTTTTACGATATTTTGATTATATTCATTAATTATCTTATAATTAAGGATGATTCATGAGCACTGTATAGACATAGAAAAATTTCAACCCAATCATGTCAGTACCTGAATTTCTAAAAAAATAATCGGATTGACTAACTGAACGCCTCATAATCTGATATTCAAGTATTCAGAAAAAAAAAAATATATTTGTGGACCTATAAACATAACTTTTATGATAAATGCGTAAGAGACTTCGTGATACGAGTCAAAAACATTAAAATCTTCACATATGGTTATAATGGCTTACAAAATATGTTTTAAGCATTCATTTATTTATTCATTCATTAATAACAGCTTTTTATTTTAGAGATTGAAGATTTTCATAATTTAATTAAAAATATTGCCACCAGCATTGCTATTTCTCCAACTTTATTGAAATGTCTCACAGATACTGTCACTAATTAAATAATTATAAAAATAATATAAAATACAATAATAACATAAAATAATTAAAAATTTTTAAACTTAATTATTTTTAAAAAATTCTATAATTTAAATAAAATCTATAGAATTTAATTTTTAAAAGTTTTACTTATGAAATAAACAAAAGATTTTTAGTAACTCTCCTTTTTAGGTATAAAATTATTGTAGGAAACTTTATACGTAAAAATTGAATGAGAATGGGAAATTTTGAAGAGTGGTAATTATTCAAGATTTTAAGAATTATCTTAACCATTAAAAATATTTTAACTCAATTTGCATACCGATATTTAATAATACTATAAACATTTGCTATGATTTTCAAATGATTAATTGACAATTAAGGTGTCTACTTTGATGATCCATTGTAACTTTTTAATTCAATAAAGTTTCATAAAACAATATTGTATTAAATGATTAAAAGATTAATTGAAGATTAAAATCCACTTGCATTAAAGTAGGGATGAAGAAATTATCCTACAACAGAAAATTTTCAACGATATCATGAAAGAAAATTTTAACTTGAAAATGTAGCATTTAAATACCCAGAAATTTTCTAATAGCAGCCTTAATAGTGAACATTTGTTTGAGATTGGTATGTAACAAATTCTAAAAATAAACTTAACTCAAGTTTATTTTTCAAAATGTAAAAAAGTATATAATTTTAACTTATATAAACTAAACAAAAATTTTTGATCATAGAAATGCAGATTCTATTAAAACAAAATTCGGCACTTCTTTGTTGATGAGAAACCGATGATACTAGAACTTGTTACGATGGAAAATTATAACTAGTACTATTAATAAATACATTATACAGGGCGAGTCATAAATATCGAAACAATAGGCTATCTTGTTAAACATTGCCCTTAGACCCATACTTCCAATTGCAAAAATTCATAAAAAATGTTGAAATTTTTGGTAAGATAAATTGTGACTCCATGGGGGGGGGGTCTAGGGGGGGGGGTTATACGGCCCCCGTATGATAAAAATTCCATTTAGGAAAACTTTCCTTATTCAGTCCTGAATAAGACACAAAAAGTTGCATCTTCATATCTTCAAAGCTCGCAAAGTTATAGCCGTTTAAAAAATCCATCAGGTTTCAAGGGATTAGACACAAATTGAAATGCGCGCAATTCAAAAAACAATTTTACTTTAACAGTTCTAGGAAACGCGTAAAAAATCTATTTTTTGAGTTAGAATTTTGATTTTTTACTTTTTCTTGTGATGGCTAGTTTTATAATTTGCTAAGAAAATCACATCCTGAAATTTCTCATGCAGTTTATAAAAGTTTCATGTGGTTAGTACTGGTTTAAATACGATAATTAAAAATCGTTATAACTCTTAACATCATTTATAGGATTTCATTTTTTTTATTTAATTAAAGATGAAAATCTGATTTTAGTTTTGTTCCAGGGTTCTTGTTTTTTATATTAATTTAAAAACTTAAAAATATTGAAAAAAATAATGTAACTTAAAAAAAAAAATCATTTTCAAAACTAAATATTTTCAAATTTGCCGAAACAATACTAATGTAAAAAATTTCGAAAATGACGTGTTTCAAGTTCTTTTTTTCTTTAAAAAATCTTAACATTTAATAATTTGAAGACAAGAAATAATGGGGAAAAAATTCATTATGCAGAAAAACGAAATGCACTATTTAAATGTCTGTCAGTTATTTAAAAGAATGCTTTTTTCTAAGATGGAGATTAAATCTTTTCTTTTATTAAAAAATTAATTATTAATTTCTTTTATTAGCTGTGACAACTTCAGGCTTTTTGTCCTCCTGGAGAGGATGTTAAAAAATCTGTATTCTGGGCCCAGGCCGGGCCAGAACCGAGACGTTACTTTTATCTGAAGACTCGCCAGGCCGGGCCTAAGGTACTTTTCATAAAGTAGGCGACTGATTGCTTCTTCCTAAGTGTACAATTGACGAAATTTTCAATCCCGGTTTAGACAAACCCCGTATTAAAATTACTGTCTCTGACTGACTTAATACATGCATAAAATAAATAAAATTCGGCTCAATCGAAATTTTTACGAAAAACAGATTTTTAAATTTTTATTTTGTATAAAAAAAAACTGTAAAATTCATTTTTTTAAAGAATAGCATATTCAAAGGCTAAAAAATTAAATACAATAAAACCAATGAAAAAAAATCTGCCTATGACGGAATTCTGTCTTAAACGGAAAATATGTTGATCCATGCAAAATAAATAAATCATACCTAAGAAAAATATAAACCAATTACACCTCCTAGGGAGACCATTTGTCTATAGCGTATTTATTTTTTCCTATGTCATACCGTCTTAAAAGGTTTTACTCTATAACATTTTTCAAAGTCTCCAAGACATGGGATATGGATTAACGATATTAAAATGCAAGTAAAACATTTACATATAAATAGAGATTCATTGTTAATATAAATATAATACAGCCTTTGGCGCTTCTTTAATAATAAAAAGTGTAAATATAAAAAACGAAAAGCTATAAAAAGGAATTTTTGGTCAGAACTCCTCCATACGAAACAATTTTTTCCCACACCGAAGTAAAAAATTATGTAGAAATTTGCGGCTGAACCGGGCTATGATTTAAACTATTTTCCAGATCGGTCCGGGTTATGATTTTAACATTTTTTCAGGCCGGGCCGAACTTTTTCCCCCATGGGTCGGTTTGGGACCGGAACTGGATATTTCGATCCATGCAGACAACCAACATATTTTGAAAACAAGTTTAGATTTAATTCAATACGCTGCTTTGTTATGTCCAAATGCGAGACACTGTTTTAAATAGACATTTAATAACGAACAATTTATGGTTGGTTGGTTGATTTTTGACGTCCGATTATAAACGCTAGGGATATAGGACCGGGATGAGTGCCCTTCGTGGGGGTCTTTCTAAGGGAACCTAACCCGTATTTACGCAAGGTTCGAAGAAAACCACGAAAACTCCAAACGGTTAGGCCGGCAGCCGCGACTGGGTTCGAACCCAGCACCTGCCGTCTACCAGTTGAGAGGTCCGAACCTCTCGGCCACTGGTGGGGCCCGAACAATTTATGGACGATCCCTCGCTTGCTTTGAAAACTAGCCAAGAACTCTTAGTTTACAGGCATGGTAAAGTGGTATCAGTCACGAATTTTAGAGAATTTCGGATTCGAATATCTCTGTCAGGTATTTAGATATAGAGATCATTTTTTTTTTTTTGCTGTTGTTTAATTTAGAAATTGATAAGGAATAATTTTCTAATTGGGAATTTTGCCCTTCGGGGGGCCCTATAAAAATTTAATTTTCGTATTTTTTCAAACAGCCCCCCCCCCCCCCATGGAGTTGCAACTTATCAGAAATTTCAGTTTTTTTAATGAATTTCAGCAATTGGAAGTATGGGTCTAGGGGCAATATTTAAAGAGATAGCCTATTGCTTCGATATTTATGACTCACCCTGTATATTAGGGTATAATAATACTAGTATTAAATACAAATAAACTAATTAAAAAGTTTCCCAATCACTATGGAAATAGTAATTTTTGTTATACAGTATCTTTATCAGAATATGCATGAGTAGCTTTTGTATAGACAGGCAGAAATCTAATTTTATTGATAAAGTTATTAAATTTGTAAAAAAAAAAATCTAATGTAATGAAGTCTGCGTATAACCATTATTTTTCACGGGACATTAAGCTTTAAACAATAAGAGATTCCTGCAGTATATATGGAAATACTTTAAGTTGGACATCAAATTTAAAATAAACAAATAAATAAGAAATCTTTAGTGCTGTTCATTCATTTTGAGGACACTCATTAGATTCCACGTTAATTCTTGTTAAAATTAGTTCAATTGTAGACTATTTAAATAATATAATCGTAATACCAATTAACACTGAAATTTAAAAAATATATATTATGATCTCTTAATCATTGTAGATAATAGTATACAATATAAATACTTTGCGAAAAATGGGTAATGAAATAAACGTTTCATTTAAAAAGAATTTTACTTCTTCAATTACATTTCCAAATAATGCAATTATGGATTTCTTTTCGTGATTATATAACAATTACACAACAAATTGTTAAAGACAACAAAATTAATATGCACAGAAAACAACGTTGCTATAAGCTTAATTTTTTCCCTTCAGAAGAAAAAAAAAAAAAAAATGGCATGGCATAAAAATTAAAGATTTTTTTAGGTGAACTCGTAATTATATAAATGCGTGGCATTTGTAGTCGTCTGGTCACGTAAAAGAAAAACTACCCAATCGAATGCTTTGAAATTTATTTATATTATATATATACAGGGTGAGTCATAAATATCGAAACAATAGGCTATCTCCTTAAATATTGCCCCTAGACCCATACTTCCAATTGCAAAGTTTCATCAAAAAAGGTAAATTTTTTGATAAGATAAGTTGCAACTCCATGTGGGGTCTATTTTAAAAAATACGAAAATTAAATTTTTATACCACCCCAAGAGAATGAAACTTCCAATTAGAAAATTTTTCCTTATCCTCTTCTGAATCGAACAAAAAAAAATTCATCTCGATATCTGCAAATCCCTGGATGATATTAAAATCCAAAATTTTTCAAAATTCGTGACTTACACCACTTTAGCATACATCTGAGTGCAGAGATATCAGTTCATTTGAAATACAATTTAGGGATCGACCATTAATTTACGCATTGTTAAGTGTAGACCCAAGACAATACTTTAACTTTTAAATATAAAATAAAAGCGTATAGCTTTTTGCTTTAAACTTCCTTGACATATGCTAGATGTCTGCAATATCTCGAGCTTGGCGCCAGGCTCGTAATTGGCACGACCCATTGGCCGGACCGTCTTATTAAACACTTATTAAAAGTGTTATTAAATTAAGTGATATTAGATAAACTCTCATTAACCGTGTCTTTAAAACTTATTGCCGCAGGCAATAAGTTTAGTAAAAATAGTAATAGCGATAATGATCCTTCTATTAACTGGATCATATGGAATATATTTTAATGTTATTGTACATTTTAATGTTAATGGAAATATATTCTAATAAATTACTTAGAATTTTTTTCAAAAATCTAGTTTCTACTATTCAGCTTCAAAATTTATGTGGTTTTAAACATATTTTTACTTTTTTCTATCTTTACAAGAGAAAAGTATTGGATTCATGAAAATTTTGAATTCCGGTTTTCGACGGATTCACACGTTTTAGGGCTCAGAGATACCGAAAAACATGTTTTTACAAAATGTTTGTCTGTGAGTCACTGTTTCTGTATATGATATACATTTTGTGAGCGCGCTATCTCAAGAACTAATACACAAAATTTAATAAAAAATATATTTACTTAGTTCTTGATATACATTGATGCTGATTAGTTCTTGGTGTGAATCGCTTAACAGGTGACCCTACTGTAAAGGCTTTTGTGCGATTTCCGCGATCGCTGTATCTTCAGAATGCAAGGAATATCATCAATCTTCAGATTCAGTTATTCCTTGACATGAATTGATGTTATTTATATATTGTTGTATATGGCTCCACGAGAGGCGCTGCAACACTGAATTTGTTACGATTTCTGCAATAGCTTCTAATGCAGGAATTTCCATAAAAAGTCAGATGCAGTTACTTCTTGACATGGTTTTTTTTACGTTTTTGTATCAATCATCTTTCGGATGGCGTTTTCATAATGAATTTTGTATAGTTTACACGATTTCAGTGGTATCTTGTACTAATCCACGGAATTTCGTATCTTTAGAGTCCTCCGATTGCTACATCCGAGTAGTTTATTCCAAACGGCATTAAAAAAAAAAAATATTTATTCGAATGTTAAAAGTCGAAGAGTATAACGTTTCTGTTGCGTATTTTTTTTTTTTTTTTTTTTTTTAATACTAAGCTCCCACTAATATTTCATTTTAAGTGTATTTAATTGATCAAGGTTTAATGCGTTCGAACCAAACATCATTTAAGAAATTCAATTGAATAATTTCAACTTAAAACGTTTAAATGAAATATGCCGAAGATTCATTAAACACCTGTTCTTGTTTTAAAAAGATAACTGATTCGCAAGTTAAACAAAATTTTAAATGTATTTGAACTGAAAACTGTATGTTAAACTCTTAAAAAAAAAAAAAAAAAAAAAAAAAAAAAAAAAAAAAAAAAAAAAAAAAAACGCAGCCTTTTTTGAGTCCGCTTACAGCGGTTAACACGTTGGGGATTTTTTTTTTTAATTTTTTTTTTTATTATTCCGGCCAATTATCTGCAATAGGAAATACAGGGTTCGAAAAAAACCACGGAAAACTTCGAACGGTTAGGCCGATGGTTGCGATTGGTTTCGAACCCAGTACCTACCGTCTACCAGTTTGGAGGCCCGTAATTAGAGGCATCTTTTACGCATCGTGTGGTGGCAATTTTAACAAGAAAAATATGAAGTTGACAGGGATAAAACAATGAAAAAAAATTGAAGTCGGCGTGATAAAAAAAATTAAGTTTAAATAAGCTGACTCATTTAAATAGTGATTAAAGAAGGCGAAAATGGCAAAACTTAAACGAAATCTGAAATCGAAACTACACAAGAAGGAGTTAATCACCTAGACACTTTTAAAAAAGCATTTAAACATTAGGAGCCAATCTTTGTTTAAAACTAAATGCACTTTTTTTCATCAGATGTTTTTATTTCAGTATTTCTCATTTTTAAACTTGCATCATAAGTCAGTAACCGTTGGTTACGGTAACAATTCAATAGTTTTTTAACACCTCAATTAAAAAAAAAAAAAAAAAAAAAAAAAAAAAAAAAAAAAAAAATTGCCGACAGATGTTTTTACCTTAGAAAATTTACTTTTAAAAATATGATTTGTTCACAAAAAATTGCATCTTTTTTTAAATTGCTATTTTAAATACTTTTATTTTTTAAAAATATTATTTAAAATGCTGAATCAAATTGAAAATTAAACATTTTCATTTAATTAAAAGAAAAAAATTCAACGCGACAAATAGTATTTTGAGTTATGACAATTTTAATTTACTCTAAATTTTTTGAAAAAAAAAATTATTAAGTAAGCTTATGATGTGATAGTGCTTACAAATTATGTGGTTAACCATCACAAAACATTCAAAATTCAAACTCAATAAATAATAAAATAAATGTTTCCTGGACAACATACAGCAACATTGTTTCTTCAATTACACGCTTTTCAATTTGTGTCTGATCCCTTGAAACCTCACGATTTATTAAAATTGTCATAACTCTCTGAGTTTTGGAGATATCAAGATGGAATTTTTTTTGTTCAATTCAGGAATGGATAAGGAAAATTTTTCTAATTGGAAGTTTTATCCTCTGGGAGCCGTATAAAAATTTAATTTTTGTATTTTTTAAAATAGACCCCCCATGGAGTTGCAACTTATCAAATTTTTTTTTTTTTTTTTTTTTTTTTTGGTGAAACTTTTCAATTGGAAGTATGGGTCTAGGGGCAATATTTAAGGAGATAGCCTATTGTTTCGATATTTATGACTCACCCTGTGTATATATATATATATATATATATATATATATATATATATAAAATGGTTGCAGAATTTTGCCGAGGGATTTCAAATTGTATGAAAATTAGATTTATGGTTCAGTTACAGGGCAGTCAAAAGTTTTCCGTCGCATTAAAGTCAAACGGGAAAAATTATTTTAAGTGCATTTTAATGATTTACAATCTTCAAGCAGAATGAAATTGGTATGTATTTATGGAGGAGCACTAAAAACACATTCTGTACAACAAGCGATAATTTTTTTTTAATTATTCATTTACAGGTTCACACAAAAGAACTCCGTTACATAATGGTACAAGGGAAACATTCACCCAGAAAAAGGAATTTATTAAAACTACAAAAAGATGTTTTGGTGAGTACTTTTCAGTTGTTTTAAGCCAATTTCTTAGTTAAAGTAAAAAATCGGTTTTGTTGCTCAGACAAAAAATTTTCAACACACTCATAAAATTTTAACAAAATTTCAATTTTATTTGAGTCTTACTGAAGTCTTGTATTTTCAATTTATAATTCCAACAAAGTTTTGTTGTTTTTGAAAAATGTAAACTGGTGTGCAGTAACCATACATCTCTCACGTAATTTTCTTTAATTGTCTTGCATAGCTATAAAGGATTAACATAATTTTTGGATAATAACTTTTCAAACTGATACGGATTGATGACGTTATTACGTTTCTATGCATTTTGGATGAAAATTGTGAACGGAAAATTGCAAAAATCGTTCAATTTAACAAAATTTTTTCATTGATCCCCAATATGAGTCAATGGAAATTTTGTGAGATGGCCGCTGAAGAGAATTTTGAAAGATGACTGCTGGAAATTCATTTTTAGCTGCGATACGAGTTTATAAGTTTAACTAAATTTTTTGCATATTGCATTGCGTGTATAAATGTTGTACAACATATAGAGGGTAACACAACAGAATCTGTAAGGGATTTAGAGTTTGAAGGTAGTTTTAAAATAATTTATGCATTTTTATGCTGAACTACATTTAGTAAACGAAGATATGTTTATAGAATTTAGGAAAAAATGATATAAAAGGCTACGTAAAAAATTAGATGCATGGCTGTTTATAGAAGATAATCTCTGGAAGTACGATTTCACAAGAATTAAGCGTGTTATAATTTTAATTAAATTTTGGCTAAATAGTGCCAAATATATATATAAAGTTAGTAGGCTAAAAACATTGCTGTACAAATTTATTTAAGTATGCTACTGTCGAGAGGTCTGCACGAGTTCAGCCCGAACGAAAAAAATATATATATTGGTCCGACCTGGCTCGTTATAAAATTTAAAATTTCGATTCGAGCCCGGTCCTGCCCGTAAAGAAAAAATTAGCGGCCTGGCCCGTATAATAGCCAAAGACACGTCCCGAGCTCGGCCCGGCCCGGAAAAAGTTAACATTTCGGCTTTTGCATCAAAATCTAAATATTTATAGATCTAATGATAGTACGAAAGCACCACATTTGCCACGTTCGACGAGCAATTTGCAACTTCCTTTTTTGAAATATTGATTAACACGCAACTATAGCTACGGTGACGTGACTTTTTTTTTTTTTTTTTTTTATTTATTTATTTTTTTTTATAGAAATAATACATAACTGGACACATGAAAATTTTATTTTATATATCCAAAGCTGAATTAGTTTTATGTTAAGAGTTACATAAATTGCTAATATTTGAAGTAAGATCGTATGCGATTTCATTTAATTTCACCTTTCATAACTTCGTGAGCCCTTCAATGTAGAAGCCTAAAGGATGAGCCCATTAAGCTTTGCTAATATTAAGGAAATAAATCAAGTGCAATTTTATTAATATACTCGCGGTATTAATTTAGATCTTTTCATACGTAAACAGATTATTATATTTCATTTACTAGGTCAAGTTGTTCTGTCTAAAAGAAAGGGACCACTCCACAGATCTATGTTTAATTTTAAAAAATAATTTATTAAATTTATGTGCAAAACATCTTTATGCATCTAAGACATACTTAGAAGTATACTAATGAAAATGTTGCTCATATGGGAAACCTTTTTCTTTGATATCAAAGCATAGTGAGATTAATAAGATCCAAATAATAAGATCAAAAGAAAAGAGAACAAGGAAGAATGCTCAAGATCATAGGCTTGTGAAATAAAGCTCATCAATGTTTTCCCTTCTTGAGGATAGAAACATTGTTGCAAAAATTACTAATACATTAAGCAGTACATTATTAAAGTAATACTTACGTTAGTGGCTCATCAAATTTCACTGTTGCAGCCGAATGGAACACAATAGATACAGATTCTGCCATTGTAGCAATATCTGTGGGGGATACACCTAACTCTGGTAAAGACAAATCACCTGTGATGCCGACTACTTTGTGAGCTGCCTCAGGAAATTCTTTTTTTACTCTGTCAAACACCTAAAAATGAAATGTTAAGGAAATATCGTAGAAAATGTTATTTTACAATTTCATTTTCTAAAGTTAACATCAAATTGGGCACCATTAAATCCCTAATTAATTAGTTTTCTTTTTAACTACTTAACAGCTTTTCTCATCCATAGTCATTTTTTTGATTAAAAATATCTAATTAGTTTTACTATACTTTCGGAAGTAAAAAAATAATTTGTATGAATATAAAACTACATTGTTTTGTGTAGGGTATATGGTTTATTTAATAAAAACTTGTATATGTGTTAAAAAAATGCGACGCATGAAATCTTGCATTGCATATCTAACGCCAGAGACTGATAATTGGTTAACCTTCCAGCAGGCGCACGTATGTGAGAGATATACTAGAGATGAATTTCGTTTTATGTATTTAAACCTGAGGGCACTTCGAACATCTGACCTTGGCTATCCTTCTCTCTCCATTTGATCCCACTTGCAGTTACATTTTACAATATACATTTTATAATAGAATATCCAAGAAATATGTGAGACTTTTCATGCTGGTATAATGAGCACGCCTGCTGGAAGGTTAATACTTCATTACTATTACTTTAAAAGAATTTGAAGATTTATGGGGGAGAATCAAAATATTCCAGAAAATTAATAAATTTCAATTTTATTGTGCTTGGGGCAGGACCTGATAATTCTTTTTATTTAAAATTAATTTCTATAAGAACTAGAAAAACTATGCAGAGTGCTATTATTTTTCCAAATAATACGAATGTTTCAATGTTTTTATTATTACACAATTTTGTGTTTGCTTACCACTGGAGTTTTCTTCCACTTTCCAACTCTCAATAACAAACTGCACTTTATTATAAATTCTATTTCTTATAAGTAGTTGTAAAATATTTTTTAATTAAATGCGACTTTCATACAAAATAGTTTTTTTCAAAGGAATTAATTTTTTCAAAATAAGCTTTTTTACCAAAAATAGAACCGACTTCAAAAACTACTGCAAACTAAAAAATAATTTTTTTACAGACTAATTAATAAGAAATTAAACAAAGAGCATTGTATTTACCATGCGTTTTGTTATATTTATGTACATTAAATTGATTTTTTGGAGTCTGTGCCAGCCGAGCCAAGTTCAAAATTAAAGCTAAGTTTCTAATATTGAATAATTGCAATTAACTTGGCTCTGCTGGCACCGACTCCAAAAAATCAATTTAATGTACATAAATATAATAAAACGCATGGTAAATACAATGCTCTTTGTTTAATTTCTTATTAATTATTCTGTAAAAAAAATATTTTTTACTTTGCAGTAGTTTTTGAAGTCTGTTCTATTTTTGGTAAAAAAGTTTATTTTTCACTTTTTAGTTTTTTCTATTAACTTATGATTGAGGAAACGGTTACAACAATCAATATTAATTTGCGAGAAATCACTAATTTTATTAGCTTTTGCTTAATTACTAAAAAATTACTGAACCAATTTTGATGAAACGGAAGTGTACCAGTTCAAGAGCAACCTCTTTCAACAAATCAAAATCCATATAAATCGGATGGATAGTTTTGGAGTAATCGGTGAACACACATTAAAAAATTACATACGCGTCGAATTGTTAACCTCTTCCTCGTTTTTTGAAGTCGGTTAATAATTTTTAGTATTTAATTTGTAAAATATGCAAATAAAAAATTATAATACGGAAAAAATTATTGTACACGCGTATGTCAGGAGTGGGGATCGATCCCACGCTTTCTTTCGAGAGCCAGAGTTTAAATGAGGCGAATTAAACCGCTCGGCCATCCCAAATGTATTCCGTTCGGTGAAGTTATTAAGGTCCATGTTAAATTTGCGAGACATCATTAACTTTATTAGTTTTTTGCCTAATTACTAAAAAAGTACTTAACCAATTTCGATGAAATGGAAATGATACCAACTTCAGAGTAACCTTTTTCATTTAACACAAATACTCGTTTAATCGGTTGGATAGTTTCGGTGTAATCGGTGAACATACATAAGAAAAAAAATTGCATGCGCGTAGAATTGATGATAATATCCTCTCTTTTTTTCTTTAAGTCGGTTAAAAAAATTTTAATACAGAAAAAAATACGGTATATTATGCACTTTTGTCAGCAGTGGGGTTCGAACCCACTATTTCTTTCGAGAACTAGAGCTTAAATCAGACGCCTTAGACCGCTTGGCTATCTTGACTGCCATTTATTTGGCGAACTTTTCAACGTCATGTTACTTTTCGCAAGTCTATTATTTTAGTACTTCTCACTGATAAAAAGATCTCTGATACTCTGTGCTAGCGGTTAAATAAAAAATATTCTTAATAGCATAATTAGTATTTAATTTATAAAATATATATGGAAAAATTAAGCACGATTTCTTTCGAGAACTAGAGCTTAAATCAGACGCCTTAGACCGTTTGGCTATCCTGACTGCAATTTATTTGGCGAACTTTTCAACGTCATGTTACTTTTCGCAAGTCTATTATTTTAGTACTTCTCACTGATAAAAAGATCTGATACTCTGTGTTAGCGGTTAAATAAAAAATATTCTTAATAGCATAATTAGTATTTAATTTATAAAATATATATGGAAAAATTATAATATGGAAAAAGTTATTGCATACATGTACGTCAGGAGTGGGGTTCGAACCCACGATTTCTTTCGAGAACCCGAGTTCAAAGCTGGCGCCTTAGACCGCTCGGCCATGCTTCTTGCGGTGCGTGTAGCGAACTTATTCAACAGTTTTGATTTGCGAGAAATCACTAATTTTATTAGTTTTTGCCTAATTACTAAAAAAGTACTGAACCAATTTCGATGAAACGGAAGTGGTACCAATTCGAAAGCATTCTCTTTCGTTTAAAACAAAAATAACAGAAACCGGTTGCATAGTTTCGGAGTAATCGGTGAACTTGTATAAAAAAAAAAATACATACGCGTCGAATTGATAACCTCCTGTCCTTTTTGGAAGTCGGTTAAAAATGAAATGAACATTTGACATGTAAAGTATGTTATATTTTCTAATAAAATTGACAACAGACACACAGATAAAAGAGAATCATGACTTTCATATGAGCATTTCCCTAGCATTTGCAAAATACTAAATTCAATCTCAATTGACCTGATTCGGAACTCATTGGAAATGTTTCGATGGAATGAAAGGTGTTGAGAACAGAACAATGATATCAATAAAAATTCCTGTTAACGTCATTTACAAGCAATTTTTCTTCGACATCGAAATGATGCAGTTGAGGTTCAGAATTTATCACTGCAGTTTCACACTGCTTACTATTTTTATTGAACGCAAAAATAATCAACAGGCTCATGCTTACTTTGCAGTTTAAAAGTTCTTCTAGCCTTTGTCTTGGTTCTTTTCCCTTTTTAGCTCTCATTAGTACATATACATTTTTTATTCCAGGGCAGGAGCGAAGAAGTTTTTCTAACAAAACCTGAAAAAAATAAACATATGTAATTCATTATTATATATTAAATGATGTACTGATCAATAAAGAATTTTCTATTGTAAAAATTCCGGTCCATATAAATAGCAAACTAATGTGAAAAATTCCAGAAAGGCTACAGACATAGGGTTCGGATTTAAAGAACAGTTGAAGAATATGTAAATCAAATAAATGGAATTCACTTTTTTAAAATTCATGCTTAGAAAAGGTAAAAGCAGGAATAATAGGTAGTGCGAGGTAAAATGTCGGCGATCAAGCAACATTTGAACTAGAACGGAATATTTTACAATACGGCAACCTTTACCAGATATTATATTTAACAAGGTATCTTATATTGTTTCAACGTTTCACTAATATTTGGCATTTATTTCTAAATGGCTGTGTTTCATTGCTCAAGTTTTCTGGTTAGATTTTATGTGAAAGAATTCAATTACCACTCAACAAACTAATTTTTACTGGAAACCTGGAACAATAGGACGTGAGTTTCAAAACTCACCTTAAACAGAAAACCAAATTTTGTCCATTGGTTTTCATTGTAAACCAAGATGTTACAATGCCAGAAATACACAATAAAACTAGTTTTTTTTTTATTTTCAGATTGTAGAGTTTTTTTGATTCAGGGTCACCTATAGAATAGACAAAGAAAAATCTTTAATTTGGATATAGTGAATTTTAGAACTTATGTCCTCATGTAAATCTTGATAGTTTTAAACTTCTAAAACCGTACAATTTAAAAATACAATTTATTAATTAGATAATTTATTCTATAAAACTGCATTTATTTAAATCTTAAAATATATTTTAAATTCTGTTTAAATTCACATTATTTGTTTACTTTGCAAGTTCATTTTGATGATAATGACGAAAATTACCAAACCAAATTTTGTAACAGAACTACATAAATTTATTTAAAAATAAAGTAGTTATGACAAGCCTGCCCACTTTTATTTCTATCCAGTAAACAATATTTTTTAAAATGCAAAATAGAAAAATTATTAAATCCAAGTTCAATTCTATTTATCAAAATTCGGAAACTGAAAGCGAAGACAATAAAGATTTTCATATTTGTTTTGGCATGTAAAATTACTAAAGCATGTATAAGAATGCGAGAAGTGCAATTTTTTTCCACTCATGAAGAATAGCAATAAAAAACTTTGACCCGCTAGTTATTTTGCTTTTTCAATTGGAGAATTTTGCCGCATGCTATAATTTTTTTTTCGTAGTATTCCATGGTAATTGTCAATTACAGTTATTGGTCTGTGAAATTTAATTTCATATTGATTTATCACTTATTGTTACATGGTGTTTTCCCCGTGAGGGAAAAGTAACAATGTCTCTGTAATATTGAATTTTCACAAGAAAAATCGAAAAATTTTGTTTAAAAAAAAAAGAAAAGGCAACTTAACATTTTACCGCCAAAGTTAAAAATATAAAATTTCGTTAAAAGTTTCTGGTGAGAATCTTGTTTAAATTAGGTGAGAAAATATATCCCGCCGCCCCTCAAAGGATCAACATTAGTTGATCCTTTGAATTTATGACTGACTGAATTTATGACTGACAGCAAAAATAAAACCAAAATTTTCAAAATATTATATAGGACCAATTAATGGCTATATTTTTAAATAATACTTTAAAGTACAGTCGAGTCTCTATATAACGAAATCCACCGTTCCAGTAAAAAATTCGTTATATAGAGAAATTCGATGTATAGAGAATGATGTTAAAAATCGTATTTAATGTGCGAAATTTGAACAAATATTTTTGATCTTTTGAATTCAGAATTTGAAATGTTTAAAAGTAAATATTAACCTAACATTTTATTTCTTAATTATTTAAGCTGTTTCAAAAAACAGAACAGACATTTATTTGAAAGCTTAATGAAAATCAAATAAGGATGACTTGCATTAATTTCAGATGAAGAAATCTAATTTTTTGTTGTTTTTATTTTAAAATTGTCACGATCTCAAAAAAAGGCTCAAATTTTAGCAAGGAATGAAAAATTTTAGTAAACATTTTCCTCCATTTGAAGGCCTCTCTTATGTGCCTCTCATTGATTCCTCTCTTACATGTGTATCAATCCAATTGACTCTGTTTTGAGAAGGATGAGGAAAGGTGTGTGGGAGGTGGGATGAATTCGTTGGATTTAAAGAACAAGGAGAGAAGTAATATTAAAAAAAAAAACCTCAGCACTGACGATAAATCAAAAATAAGTGATGGAAAATTGATTCCATATGATTTTGAAGCTTTTTAAAACTGAATAAATTAAGACTAATTTATGAAAAAATTAGTTATATGGAGATAGATATTTCGCTATATAGAGACTGTTTTTAATGTAATCATGCGAAAAGGGGGACCGTTCCTACTAAAAATTCGTTATATAGAGAAATTCAATGTATGGAGTTTCGTTATAGAGAGACTCGACTGTATATATTTCTAAATGAATAAAAATATGACGCTGAATATATGAGAAAGAGAGAGAACCTTCGGTTTTTCAAGTCTCGAAGTTTACTGTCACGCGCAGTAAATGATTGTGGATACTGAACGACTTTAATTCCATTTCCGTAAGAGGACACATTATTAGTAAAAATAAACATTTCTGTAACTTTTTTTTTTGGGGGGGGGATGTTTACAGCATGTACAGTTTCACCCAAATTTAACACGGTTAAAAAAAAAAAAAAAAAAAAAAAAAAAAAAAAAAAGTGCCATTCCAACGTACTAAAAATAATATATTGAATGCATGAAGAGATTAGTAATTTAAAGTGGTAAAATTAATATGCGCATGCACCAATGCCAAAAATGTTTTTAATAAGTAAGTAGTCTACAGTATAAGGTAACTTATGAAAAGGCCAGTCAAATATAACAAAAATTGAGAAAGTTTTTTGCTGATATGAGCTGAATTTCAATTGCTTTCTAAAAGTAGTTGCATAAGGTAATATCCATGTTTATTATTTTAATTTTTTCCTCACACACTCACTGCCCATCAGCTCAATGCGTCGCCAATATCTTAGATTTTTTTTCGATAATCCAATGAAGGTTTTATGGAAGTTGCTCTATATACAGGAAATTATGAAAAATATATTCGCGCATGCCCAGTTAAATTTTATACAAATGCTCACATCTCATAATATATTCTTGTTTTAAAAATATGTTAGTATAATTTTTCTACTGATGTATGTAAAATTTAATGAAAAAGTCGTTAATTTCGGTTAAAACTGTATATTACGCACAAAAGTCATTTGAATTTTTTGTAAGGAAACATTTATATCTTTACGAATTTTCAAGCTATTCTTACACAAATGCTTACAAGCACTGATCTCAGATTCATTTGCGACAAAGATTGATCATTTCGAGCATTTTCTATTGAAGGTGAGATCACAAAAATATTTCTTTGATTGTTGATTTCTTAATTCCCCTTGATACCAAACCTGCTCCAAAAAATAAGGCCAAAGATGTTATTTACACCTCTGAAGTCGCAGCACTCGTCAAGTATTTTCTATGGATAGTAACTAAAGAATAAATTCCATGAAAAAATATTCTATGGGAAAATTTATTTAAAATTTGATATATTTCCTAAAAGAATAATTCTTTCAAATACAGTTTTCTTTTGAAAAACAGAAAGAAAATTCTATTGTTTTCCAGGTCTACAGAATTTTTTTAAATCATTAATTAAAAATACATTTTTATGAGAGTATTTTTTGCTCCAAGAATCTCATTTTCAAAATTTTCTCTGAACTAAAAATTTCGAAAAGAAATTTCCAGATTTAAAGAATTGTTTAACTGAAAATAGGTTTTAAAAGTATAGTTTTGTTTTTTATATAAATTGAGATACATCAATCTAAAAATGACATATTGAAAAAAAATGTATTCTGAGATAACTTAAATCCCGAAAGATAATTATGCGGCAACCACAGACAGTAGTAAAACAAAAAGATCTTTTTAATCCAATTATTGCATTTACATACTATGAGTCATTTCATTTTAAAAGTTCTAAATCTAAAAAAAAAAAAAAAAAAAAAAAAAAAAAAAAAAATTAAAGATATTTAGATCCGTGATCACATACAAGATTTTAAAAGTTTACATATGTGTTGCTTAATGCAACCAAACACGAATATTTTAAACGTTCATCAATCAATATTTCCATTGGTGTGAAACTTTATAAAGTAATTAAAAGTATACTAAATAAAAGTTATTTAATTCAAAAAGAAATAGAGTTACCTTTCCTACGAATCCTGTTGCTCCAGTGATAAAAACTGAGCGGCCTTCGTAGAATTCAGGAATTGTACGTGTATCAAAATCCATGGCGGAGTTAGTAAGCCCCCACAAATTACTTTCAACACACCTGAAAAAGAAGTTTAAAATTATATTACAACTTTTCGTTTAAACTTAACAAAAACTTCTTTATAACTTAAAAGAAAAATAATTTACAATTCTTAATGAACGATAAATTTAAAAAAGGGAAAAAAACTTGTAATAACATTAGTTACGAGCATCTAAAGTCAGATTATTCAAATACCATCAATATCAGAATTTAAAAACTTTCCTTTTATATCAGCAAAATTTATTTCTCAACAGAAAATATGTCAGAGGTATATTTTAAACATTCATGAAAGACACTTTTTAGTTATGAATGCATTAAACGTTGCTTAGCATGATTTTATTTCTAAGTAACAATGGACAGAAAAGTTTGAAATGACGATATTTTTTTTTTTTTTTTTAAATCTGAGTTTTCTAGAATATTTTACAGTTGGTCCCATTAAAAAAAATTCTAAAATTTTTCTCGCACGAGCTGGGAATGTAGATCCGCTCGACGAGGTATAGACGAGGTATAATCTACAAACATAAAAGTTTAATTTAAAAACCAACCATTGAGCAATGTTACCACGAAATCTTTTGAGCAAAGTAATTAATATATATATATTTTAACTAAGGAAATTTTATTCTATACAAATTATATCCAAAAATCGGTTTTTGTCACATTATAGCATAAAATATGATCAATTCTTAGGATTTTTTTTTATTACTTCTAAGTGTAACCGAAATTCAGCGTAACTGGTAGTATGATGAAGCAATGACAATTAAAAAATATGGAAACTTGGCTTCAAACAGAGGCAAAACTAGTTTTAAAAGATTTTGCCGTGCAATATTAAAATGTTATTTTTACAATTGAACAATTTTTTTTTCTACAAAACATTTTTTTAAAAATACAAAAGTAACAGTCTAAATTGCATATTTTCTAATCCACAATCAAACTTCAGTCAATTTTCAGTCATTTCAAATATATTTACCTCTTAACAAAATATTTACACTGTTATTAATTAAAATAAGGCTCCAAAATCTCAGTTTGAAATTTCAGTATTAACTTCTACTAATAAACTAAAAAAAAAAAAAAAAAAAAAAAAAAAAAAAAAATGTATACCATCTTGAAGAATACAAAAGTAAATGCTTACTTTAATGTTCAAAATCACCATTCTCAAAAAATCTTTTAAATGCAGTAAACAAAAATACCCATTATTGCGAAACTTATTTTACACCTTTCGAAGCAACTTAATTACATACTTACGATTTCAAAAGCAGAACTCTGATATTATCTGAAATAAGAAAACTGTAATTAAATTTAACATTCAAAGATATTTTTAAATAGACAGTGAAAACCTGAATTAGGGGTTTAGAGAAAAGGGATCCACGAGTTTATCCAATGAAAACCGATGTGAGGATGGAACCAAAACTTCGGCTACTACCAATTAACCAATTGCACTGGACAAGATTGTTGCAAAATCACTTCATTTTTCTTGTTGCAGCAGATGGTCAAAAATGTGTTCATCAGTTTCCTGGTTTGCGCCACAAGTGAAGAACTGTACAAAAACTCCTAAAAGAGGGCAGCCGGCAAGTAAAAAAACGGGGGCCGGCCTAAAGAGTCCATTTCAACACTTCCAGGGCCTCGGGGTGGGTCAAAAGAAAGTAAAAGCACACACACGTGAGTCAACGACTTTCCTCTTAGCGCAGAGAAAGTGGTTTGAAACCCTGAAGGGCGATCGGATATCGGACGCCCTATTTTCACAAACTTACTTTCTTTTCCAATAGCAAAAATGAGAACACACTCACTTTCATCTAGGTACGGAAATGGACTGTCGGAAGTTATCATTCCAACACTTGTTCATCTCATATGAACTTATGAGAAAGTGATTGATCATCTAAATCTACATCGCAATTGCATCTAAATTGCAATGAAGTTTAACTGACTTATTTAGAAGTAAAGTTCATGAAAGACTCGCATAGAAAATACTAGAAATTATAACTATAAAATATTTACAATTTTTTGCACTCACCATTAATTTTCAGAACAAAATGTTTGACAGCACCTAGAAAAAAAAAAATTAATGTAAAATTCAATGCTGTTTTATGGAGAAAGTATTAGTAGATCTAGAACGATTTTATTTTTAATGTTATTGCACACATATTCAAAAATGACACGGTTAAAAGAAATTCAGAAAAATCAATGTTTTCATGAAAAATAAAAATTCAAATTTTCTAAATAAAATAGATCGAATTAATTTTTTAATTTAAAGTTAATTATTTTATGTGCATATGAGTTCAGTTACAATTTTCTCTCACGATTTAAAGATAACAGTTATTTGCAGGACAAGATATAAAGAGATATAGGAGAGAGTGGAGAGGAATGGGACACTTTACAAAAATAAAAGTATTAGCTTTGTTTGACAAAGAATCAAAAATTTCGATTTATAGAATACAAAACAATACACTTTCTAATGTTCTTGAATAATTTAGAAAGAAATTTTCAGACACAATTTTATAATTAAAGAAATTATAAATTTCAAAATGTGTCCCATACCTTACCACTAACAAGGAGGTAGAGAACAGATATAAAACAATGTATGATAAGACACAAATAGTCTAATGTCGGATATATATACAATCTAACAAAGATTTTAGGTTAATAATGTCTATGCTATAATATAGAATTGCAGTAACTTCTTCACTGGAAGGAAAATTCAGGATTTTTATTCAGAGATGACGTTAAAAAATCAAAGTTCGATTTATTTATATTTTGAAGTAAATGACTATATTTTCAATGTTATAATAATTGTACTACCCTCTAAACATATTTGCACATTAGCAATTTACTTATCTTTAAAAAAAATTTAATTAGACTTGTCACATTCCTCCCACTATCATCCTTTATGTTAAACTTCTTGTTAAAAAAAATGCTTAATTGAGGATAATATACAGTATAATGCTCTATAAATAGGGAAACTTGCGTTTACACATAAACAAGTCATTAATATATAGAAAGCATAAGATGTATATGAAGCATTTTTTTTTTTTAAATTCTTAAAACAATCATTTCTTTAAAGAATTGCAAGCTTTACAAGATCAGATGTTTTCAACTGAAGATTGAGTACCATTGCTTCATCTAATGTGCGATTGATGAGATGTTTAGAACAACCCTCCAATAAAAAAAAAAAAAAAAAACACTGTATACCACCCCATTCTCCCCTATACAGCCTTTAATCGTCTAGTTTTAATCGTAATAAAAATGTTTTTGAATTTTGAACATTATTAGGGTCACTTGCATTAGTGCATCTTTTAAAGGGGAAGTAATTGAGGAATAAAAGTGAGATACCTTTTAGGTACATATTTTTCATTCATAAAGCATGAAAATTATATAAAGCATGTAACAATCACACTGAAATGTATCAACACTTATTGCTAATGTTGCATGCATGATTTAAAATATCCTATTAGTTCTTTTTTTATTACTCAATAACAGAATTTACGAATGAGAATGAAGTTGTAAACTTTCCAAATAACAGCATTGATCACAATATGGTTTAAAATACTTTTTTTTTTTTTTTTTTTTTTTTGCGCGTTGTTTTATTAGCTGTGAGAGAAATGATTTTCTCCAGAAATGGAAAAACCGATTCCTGGGCAAATAAAAAAAATTAGCATAAGATGTTAGTCATTTGTTTGTAGTAAATGGAAACCACTGGAAATCGACATGGTTGATTTGCCAACAATAAGCAAACCAGTGTCCAGTCTCATTTACAACGTATATGAGTCACTAACGGGTGGACCACTGTTGTACTTGTGTTGAAAAACAGTTTACAATCCTTACTGTGGGACAACAATTAAGCAGAGTGACCTAACCGTTTAGGTACTGTATGTTAGGAATCTAAGCTCGTGTAAAAATCTAATAACTATTCAAATACAGGGCCTAATTAATGCATGTTTCTGTGTGTTATAAGACCTAGACACAAAAATTTCAGGGGTACTCAATTAACAAATTTTATAAATGATCACATAAGTTTTCAATAGGTTAAATACTGCTCCATAACAAAATGTTAGTATAAAAAACTTGATTTTTTTCCCTTATACTTATTTCTCACAAGTGACTTTAAAACTCTTATTAATTTTTACTACCATTATCTACATATATTTGCTCATCTAAAATACGATTTATTACTGTTACGAAACATCTTGTTTTTTAGTAGCGTAATTATTGTGTACAAAAAGTAAATCATATTGTCTGCTCGTAAAAGAAGTTTAAGAACGCCCGAAGAAAAGTTTAGATCAGGGAACAATTCTTTGATATCAATTTGCATAAACTCAAAGAGAATGTTTAGGAATAGATTTTTTCGCCATAAAAAAAATCCCTTCTTAAAAAAGTCAGTCCGAAAGTGAATGAATTAAAAAGTTCGTCAAAAAATCATTTAGAATACAAAGCTAATTTCAAATTTGTTATAACAAATTCGAGAAAAACATTTCTTCTCCATTCAATTGATAAAAACAGAGGGAAATGACAGCTCAGGTTTGTTTCTGATCCACCTTGTCCGTTTCTTACAGGTCAGGGTACTTGTAACCTTATGATTAGATTTGGGACATACAAAATGTGTTCAGTGGCATTGGCCCGATTGTAGATATTTCCTGCATTTTCAAATGAAGGTGAATACGCTGTATATTAGTTGTATTTTAATTTTCTGTCGATATAATAGCATGAGACTACATTGATATTTTGTAATTACTTTATCATAGATTAAAACAGTTTTGAAATTTCCTTGTATAATGGAAGCAATATAATCCAGGTTTCAAGGAAGTTTCATTTCATATATAAAAATTTGTTACAGTGACTGACTGATGATTTAATTATGGGCCCTCTGACAAGTTTTCAATCAAGTGAAATGCAACTGTTGAAATTTGATGCAAAGTCAAAAACAATTTCATGAAATAATTATAAAATCTTGTACTGTTGAGCAAAATTTCAGAAAGTGATAAATAAAGTAAATTTTATTAAAATGCAAATGCAATTTAAACACAAAATTACTGCCGATTAATACATTTTCTTTTTATTAAGTCGCGCATATGTATTTTTAGAAAATACAAAAATGTTCAGTTCATTTTATTATAGAAATACGACAATGATTTTACTATTATATAACCTTTCAGTCAGGTAATTAAAATGTATGCCTTAATTGTTTTCATTGCTAATTTATAAATTTTCTGTTAGCTGTCAAGTTAGAAGTGTCAACACAATTTCAACATCAATATTTGAACTAACTAAAGTTATTTATTACTTATACTACTTTCTGCAAAGTTATTTTCTTTCCGGTACTTCATTCATGAAAAAGGGGAAGATGAGACCTCATTTCAATAAATAGATATACTTACCACTTACATTAACATTCAACTAAACAATAGCGTTCATGATTTTATTTGACGATATAAATTGAGCTGTAAATTATTCTAAAGTATTTGTACATTTAAATTTGTTTTTCTAACTTTATGCGTAAAAATAGAAAATTTTAAAAATGTAAATTCAATAATATATGAACTAAACCTCATTCTTTTATCAAAATGAAAATTTTGTTAACCTTTTGAATGCACGACCTTTTTTTTAAAATGTAAACACATAAAATTTTATTAATTATCCACTAGTAAAATAGTGGAAAATTTTTGTCCGTGGTGAACTTAATAGCACTCTCGAGTTGCAGATCAAAAATTGCTCAAAAATTTAAAAAATATATACTTAAAGTATTTACATTACTTAATAATAACTATTCAGTAATGTAATTTTTATAATGCTTTTAACAGTTTGCAGAATTAATAATTAATACCTTATGAAAATACAGAAAAAATGTCAGTCGAGAACATTGCAGATGTAGTTACAACCACTAAACAAAAACAGACTTAATGAGTTTAAAAGCATAATACACGCTTAAGTAACACACAATAGTTCACCAAAACACGAACAGAAAGCACCAAACGACCAAAAATGATCATGCAACTCCTGAGTTGCACTATGCATTTAAGGGTTAACTGTATAAATAATTTTTTTTCCATTGCAATAGGTAAAAAATAAGGATTTATTCCGCTATTGAAATAGTAAAGTATACGCTTTGTATAAATTTTAACAACAAATCTAACATTTAAGGGCAAAAGGTTGCAATTTACTATACAGTTAAATACTCACATATTTTATATTAATTAGAAGTAAAATTTAGAGATTTTTTTATATTTTGTAATGTAATAAAAATTTATTAACTGCTAATGAAGCGTGAAACGGCAGAAAATAAATCTATTAAAAAATAATTAAAGATGTGTTTCAGCAGTTATAAAATTTACGCCCCCGAGGAGATCAAAATGGGGGGGGGGGGATAAAAATTCCAAAAATTTTGGACCCGTCATGTGACACATCACCGGAAAGCCCTGTGACCGCTCTTGCTTATTGTGAACTTTTCTTCCCACACCTTAAAGAATACCAAAATACAAATTTTTTCAAAGAATCGCGAAAAAAAAAAAAAAAAAAAAAAACTCAAATTTCCCCAAAAGAATGGAAAAAAAATTCGTCTAAAGTTAGTGAGGGTTAAAACTCAAGATTCGTCAAATGATCGCAAATAAAGCCAAAGAATCATGAGAAAAGCGCAAATTTTATCAAAGAATCGCAAGAAAAACCGAAATGTCGACAAAGAATGGCAGGGAAAACGCAAATGCAGACAGAGTTTAAAAAATATAGAATTTCGTAAAAAATAGCATAAAAAACTCAAAATTCTTAAAAATCGCGAAAAAATGTAAAATTTATGAAAGAATTGCAGAAAAAACGCACAGTACCTTAACTATTTACTAATGTGTATGATAGCTTTGCGGAAAGTTGAGATTTTCCTCATTCCTCCCCCTAACAATCATGAGGCCTTTGAATCGCGCAAATGATTATGGTACTTTGAATTTAATGTTATTGCAGACTTGGGTATAAAAATGTAGTCTTCGTGCTTCTTATGGGATTATATAGCGTTTGTGTTGAGTATCCCGATAAAAAAAAAATATTGGTAAAAATTCATAGTTTACTTGGTGAAAGCATCCCATTTTAAGAAATTTTCATGATCTGGTATATGACCTTTAAATAATCGAGTAATAAGTTTCCTTATAAATTTTATCTTCGACCTTAAATTATAGTTCGATCTCTCTAAATTTCAGTGAGTGCTTTATGTAAGAGAAGGGATTTTTATTAAATGCAATTTTTGATCTAAAATGAGTAAAAAACAGGTAATATTTTCTCCTATCCTTATATTTAAACTACATTTATAATACGTAGTGGATATACAATTAGACAAATGAGACAGAAAATAATAAAGAGCAAATTTTATTCTACTCGAGCGCACTAAAGATCACTATTTGAATAAAACGTTCCTGTGAATTAAAAAGGAATGGTAAGCCGCTTCAATAAAAAACATACCAAACATCTCCCTGCAATAAAAACATAACAAAGATGTCATGAATATTGGAATATTGATTACTTTCGCTATATGAATGCAATTTTTGAAAAAGAAGACTGTCTATCCATTAAAAAATGTACCAATTTCGTTTTTTTCAAATAGTAATACTCAATTTTTAAGCCATTTAAAAAAGTTTATATGCTAATAAGAATTTTAAATAGTTAAGTATTTAAAATAATAGTTTAATAACATAAGAATTTTAAAGGAAAATAGCTTAGTGTTTCTCCTTAAATTCGAAAATTTAAAATAACGTCTCGCGGAGAAAACTTCTAAAATTCATTTAGTTAACCAGAAAAATCTCAGAAGAATCTAAGTATGAGATAAACTAATTTTATTTAAAAAGAAATTGTCATAAATTCTGGTTACTTTTTGCGGCTTTGTTTTATTTGGTTGAACGAAAATATGATATAGTCCCTTTAGACAGTCGAAAGGTAAATTTATATGTAAAATTTCTCAACTGAATTAGAAAAATGTCTAAACTATGCTCGAGTTCATTCCATATATATCTCGTTCTACAAGAACTTTGACACGGAATGTACATTTAAGCTGCACAAAAGATAATTCCATACTATCTAGTTTCTTTTGTTTTGCCAACCACAATTAAAAAGAAGAAAAAACCCCTTTTATATAGAAAGGTTACAAATTCGTATTCAGTTAACTTCCTTAATCTTAAAGACAATCCTCCATTATAACCTAATAACATCTCTTGAACTTGAAATTTTAGTTGTTTATGTTGGATTCATTCATTGTTTTGTTACTTTGGAGACATGCATTAAGTTGACACTGACCATTCCTATACTTTCCTTTTTGGCAATATAATGGAACTCTAGCCTTCGAACATTTTTTAAAAATATATAATTTAAGCATTTTAAGGGACATTTTTGGCGTATAATAATAAAGGACTATGAAGGAAAATGATTCTATCAAGAAATTGTTAGATTCCGTTGGCAAAATTAACATTTTTTAATATTGAGTAAATTTTATTATGCATCTTCTGTTACAGTTTTGAACATTCAGAGCTTACCTTTTTAAAAACTATTCTTAGAAGTGTGTCGTAAAATTTTAAGTATCTATTTTATTATAAATCAGTTTAAGAGGGAAAAATATGCAATCACGTACAAAATTAGAGTAAAAACTAAGTTTTACATTTTTATGTCGAAAAAACTAATTTATCGTAAATCTGATACTTGGTTTAATCAAATAGACAATAAGGAACAAAAAAATAAAAATAGCATATTGAAAAAGAACAGTTTTATGCACAGTGGGGGTGGTATATTTAAGGTATGTGCCTACCTTCGGAGCACTTTTTTAAAAAATAAAATTTTTATTAACCAGACATGTGTTTTTCAATAAAACTATCAATTCAAATAAATGTATAAGGGAATTTTAAATTTACAAATTTAGGCGATATTACGGCAAATTTAAGCAATAAATTGCGTTTATGCCATGCCTTTTATAATAAAATCTATTCAATATATTTCACTTTGAACAATATATTAGAAAACCGCTTACCTGTGTTATGAAGCAAAATATTTGCAATACCTATTAAATTTACTAACCAATATCAAATTTTGTATACAAAACATTGATTTTTCTCTCTAAAAAATGTAAATTTAAGATCTTTTTTCAAAGAAAAAATACATGTACATACTTAAAAGCTGTATTTTGATTCATAACATTCCAATGGATGGGAAATACCTTGTAAATAAATTTTATTTTAGTTTCTTAAAAACTTTAAGAAATGAAGTTTTTTCTAAATGTAAACAATCAAAAACGAAGTTTAAAAAAAAAAAATGCTAAATAATATTCTAATTAGCACAAAATCTTATGTATACAGGTTTATATTTTGGGCTATAATTTTGCTTCTAATTATCACTGAACCAAAAGTAAGACATTTGAAATCCTAAAAGTTTGAATTTTAAAATAATAAACAAAAAACTGAAATTTTTCGAAAAAACGACAATTTAAGGGTAGGCACTTACCTTAAACAGGCAACGATGCAATAAAATGGCTTTCAACTGTATCCATAATACTCGATTTTTTACAAAATTTCATCAGAATATACCAAGGATAGTAAAGTACAGTTTAAGAAAAACATTAGGAAATCGATATTTTCGACTTTTTCGCCGAATGAAGGGTACAAAACCCCCATAACTAGCTTCAGAATCTATCATTTCCAATTTAACTTGCGTAATGCATTACATGTTTTTGTATATTTTTCAAGATAAATGTCAAAAAATGTCAAGATAAATGTCAATGTTTTTAAAATGTCAGTTCCAAGCAATATTTAAATTTTTGTTTTTGAAATTACTATAAAATTCAATATTTATATTTTGATTTTCAATCTTTTTAAATATGTAGTTTAAAAGTTGTAAAAAATATAAGATGTTTTATGATTTTTCTCAAAAAGGGTTTTCTTTTTTTATTTGGGGGGGGGGGGGTAAAATTGTGTTGTAAAGAATGTCATAACACTGCGATAGTTCAATTACCACGGTTTTTTTTTTTTTTTTTTTAATTTGTGGGTTTAAATATAAAACAAGTAGACTATTTTGGTGCTTATTTATACAAAGTTTACGAGTTAAACATAAGTTTTATTTCATTAATTTTCAGTTTTTTTAATTCTATAACTAAAAATATTCATGGAGATGAAGAGAAGATGATCGAGTTATGCTTGATCGAAATTAAATGTGTTCAAGTTTGTCGTTGTATAATTCTCCTTGAATTATTGCTATAAAGCGCGCAATTTATAACAGTATTACAGTGCGCGTCAAAATCTTAAGCACAATTGCAATTTTAAAATAAAACTTAAAATAATTACTTTATTTTAATACATGTCTTTTATATGTTAATATCTATTTTCACACGATATCCATTGAAATTAACTTTTAAATTTTATTTTAAACCATGGAGTTTAAGAATGGAACAAAAATAACCGTGTCAAAAGTTTATGCACAAACTCATTTTTATGCAAATTTCACAGTCTGACGTAAGCGATTGCGCATGCAAACAATTTCTAGGTGTATAAGAAGCAGTTCGTTGTCGTTTTTGAGTTAGTACAAAATGCTTAAGTCGAGAGAATTTTTAGAGGAGGAGGTGATAATCTGGAATATGAGAGGAAAATGCAAGTCTGTTTCTGAAATCTGCAAGTGCATTAAAAAGATCAAAACGAGGTAATCAAATTTTGGCTCGTGGTAATGATTATAAACGAAAATTTTGTTTAGGATGGCCGCGAGTGACTAGTTTGCGCGAAAATAGCTACATCTGAAATTTGGCTTCAACAGGTAATTACTCCCTTTCGTAAATAAAACATACAGTTGGAGGAAAAATATCGAAAAAAAAAAAACTGTTCATAGAAGAATTTTGGAATCCAAATACAACAAATACCGTAAAGTGGCTCGATTACCGTGTCTCAAACGACACCATAAAGAAGCTAGATTGCAATGGACCTAAGAGCGGATGTCATTTAGTGAAAAGCGGCTGAATGTCGCATTCAGGGATGAAAAAAATGGAACCTCGATAGCCCCGATATGTTTAAGTACTATTGGCATGATCTCCTCAAAGACCTAGGAGTATTTAGCTGACAACATAATGGTGGTTCTGTAATGGTATGGGGGGCTATTTCTTTCAATGGTCAAGACATCTCTAGCATTCATCAGTGGTCGTGAAAACACTGAAAACTACTAAGAGACACTTGCCAATTATTTGCTTCCTGTTGCTGAGATTTTGGGGGAGAAAGATGGTTATTTCAACATGATAATGCGTCAATCCATACCTCAAACTCAACTTCGTCGTGGCATAAGTCGAAAAAAGTGCGTTTTGAAATGGTCGGCAATTAGTCCTGATTTAAACCCTATAGAAAATTTGTGGGGTATTCTCACTCATGCATTTTATCCAAATGGAAAGCAGTATTCTTCTGTTAAAGATTTAAAAGATGCCACTGAGATCGCTTAGTTTAAAATTGAACCAGAAACGATACAGAACCACATTTTATCGATGGAAGATCGTATATTTAAAGTAATTCAGCAGAAAGGAGCAATAATCAAGTATTTTTTTTCTTGTTCTGGTAAAGACTTAAAAAAAACTACTGTGATTAAACTTTTGACACACTCATTTTTGTTGTTTTGATAAATAGTATTTAAGATAAATTTTATAGCATAAGTCTGTTAACTATCTTTTTAAAACTACAATTTGTAGGTTATGTGAAAAGGAAAGTAACTTTCACTCATTAATAAAATTTTATTTTGAAATTTTCTGTTGTGCTTAAACTTTTGACGCGCACTGTATAGTAACAAAAAACGATATGGAAATTTTATATGTGCATACATGTTTAAAAATTTTATAGACACATTTACAGGGAAAATATATCAATCAAAACCACATTTTTAGCATGATTCTGATTGGCTTACTCATGCATTTAGATTTCTTTTTAAAATGTCAAAAAAAAAATTCTGCATATTCTGAAGGCCAGTTGTTTGGCAAATATAGCCAAATTTGACCACATTTTTTTATTTTAGGCCAAATATGTATTTTGGCATTCGTAATTTTGAAAATCTATTTTTCGAACAAATATCGTCGAAGCATTGGCTATTGCTCAGCTTCCTGGCCCTGATCAACAATTATCCAAAATGACCCACTAATCAATTTTTTTCAAACATTGACTTAGCTCAATTATCTTCTGGTAATTAAAACCGGTAGGATACGCAATTTAGTAAAAATTGTTTAGGCAGTTTAGATAAAATTACTTCGACCCGCAGTAATTTCCCAAAAATGCAGACTAATAGCTGATTCTCGAATATGAGAATCAGCTCAAAGGTCTTCCTGAAGACGAAACGCTAAAATACTAAATTCAGTTAACGTTAGAGCCATATTTTAGATAAAATTAGTTACTCAAGTAGCGAGTCCCCCTCCCCTCCAAAATGATCCACTAATCAAAATTTCTCGAACATGTGATAGAGGCCAAAGTTTTTCTCGTGCCCCAAAACGATATAATATAAAATTTTATGAATATTCTTTTGAACCGTTTTTTTTAATACAATTATCTCGATTCGGACCCATTGTAACTCAGAATTCAATTTCCTCCAACCTGTGACCCAATTCAATGGATCTTCTGGAGTTCGAAAATGATTAGAATGCAAAATGTAATAAAATTCGTTAGAGTCCTTTTCCAGATAAAATTTTTTTGATCCGAGGATACCCGAAACTGACCCACTAATCTATATTTCTCGAACACCTGATCTAGCCCCCAGCAATATTTTGGTATTCGAAAACTGTATAAATTTTTCTCAATATCATTTGAGTCTTTTTTAGATAAAATTAGCTTGATCTTAACCCATAGCGACCTACTAATCAAATATTTCTTGAACTTGCAAACCTGGCCCATCAATCTTCTTGAGCTCGAAAACGAAAAACACAAAATTTATTCTATATCGTTACAGGCGTTTAGATAAATTTACTTGGCCCTGTCCCGTAATGATCCCAAATGAACTACTAATCGAATTTCGTCGAACATGCGACGTAACCCAGTGGTCTTCTGGACCCCGAAAAGTAGAATACACAATTCAATCAAAATCATTCGAGTCATTTTCTAGAAAATTAACTTGACTCATAGTGGCCCAAAAATGACCACTAATCAATATTTCTTAAACATGCGACCTAGCAAAGTTACATTCTCGTACCCAAAACTGTATAGTATGAAATTTTGTCAAAATTGTTTGAGTTTTTTAAGATAAAATTAGCTTGACTCTGACCCGTTATGACCCACTTATCAAAAGTTCTTGAACATGCGACCTAGCCCCCCAATATTATTCTTGTATCCCAAAACGACAAAATACAAAATTTAAGCTTAAATCGTTAAAGCCATTTTCTAGATAAAATGAATCAGTGACTCAAAAATAACCCATTAAAAAGAATTTTCTCTATCACGTGATTTAAGCCCAATGGTCTTCTGGCAATTCAAAGCGGTAGAATGCAAAAGCTAATCAAAATCGTTAGAGCCCCCTTTTTTTTTTTTTTTTTTTTTTTTTTTTTTAAGATAAGATTTGTTTGACACAATCCATAAATGGCCCAGTAATTGAAATTTCTCGAACATGTGACCCAGCCCATATATACACATACTCATAATTCACACACACGTTTTTCTCGGCAAGACTCTGTATAGCATTTTTTAAGGAATTTGTAAGATTTATTTATAAACTTTAAATAGTTTTAACAAAATAGCATTTTTTTCGGTTAAATTATACTATATTTTATATTCTTTCTTTAACTTACAGTTATATTTGTGTATGGCGGTGAAATCATTTGACTCATTTTTCACCCGCTTCCTGTCGACAGAGCTTCAAAATTTGAAATATAGGGTAGATGTGCCAGTAATGGGCCACCTCGCACTTTTTGGTTTATAAAAAAATAATAAATAATAGTTAAGCTTTTATTATTTTTTTCTGAACTCTACCTTGCATGCTTTATAAGCTGGATTAATTTTTTACACTTTTCGTCAAAACAATTAGGAAGCAGAAAATAAAGTTTCACAGTTTTTCTGTTTTTCACTGAAAATCTTAATGAACATGCTAAGAGCAGACTTTACTTAGTTTTATATCTTTTTTATTTTTCCGTAAAAATTTAATGTTTTTGTTTGGTTAGCAATATAAAACATTGAATTTAATATACCAATGGCCATTTACAAAATTTTATTTATTTTTAAGATTTTAGGAGGGGTGGTCCATTACTGGATTGCTTATTTCGTGATTTGCCAGTAATGGGCCACCCAAGTGACCAATACTAAAAGTGTAATTTCAGTAGTGATAAAATATTTTGATTTAACTGAAAACTAAATAAACAAATTTAATACTTAAATTTCACTTACTAGAATTTAATAAAGACAATTTCTTTATAAATACAGTCAAGTCTCTCTATAACGAAACTCCATACATCGAATTTCTCTATATAACGAATTTTTAGTAGGAATGTTCCCCTTTTCCCATGATTACATTAAAAACAGTCTATATAGCGAAATATCTATCTCCATATAACGAATATTTTCATAAAATGTTCTTTATTCAGTTGTAAAAAAATACTTCGAAATCACATGAAATCAAATTTCCATCTCTTATTCCTAATTTATCGTTCAGTGCCGAGTTTTTTTTATATTACTCCTCTGCTTGAATTTTCTTGTTCCTTAAGTCCAACAAATTCATCAACCCCCTCCTTTCACACACCTTTCAACATCCTTCTCAAAACAGTGTTAATTGAATAATTATACATATAAGAACGGGATCAATGAGAGTAATTGAAGAAAAAACAATTTACAATTGCTTCAAAAAGGCCGAATTTTGTATACAAGAGAATAATGTGGATTCTGAGGAAGAAGAAGATGCGACTTACGCAGACATAAAAAGAACAAGTTGGAAATTGCACGTGAACGTAGCAAATGAAGTGCGTTCGTACGATAACGAAGTTTTAAAAATATTCAGATCTTGCTTTTATAGTAAATAGTACTTCGGATACAGTATATTGGTTGAAATTCTGTAAATATACAGGAATAGTAATTCTTATTACACCTCAGCAACGTATATCTTATTCATAAAATGTGAAATAGTTGAATATAATTAAAACACGTACCAAACCATGTTTCCCCGTATAGCATTATATAGTGGAATACTTTTGTGTAGCCCTGTAATTTTAATAATAAAAATTCTTTGCGTCACAGATTGTACAGAATGCATATTTTAGTATATATTTCATAGATTCATGCCAATTCTATTATGTTCGAATGAGTGTAACACCATTAAAATGCATTTGAAACTTCTTCCCCATTGACCGTAATGTAACGGAATCCTTTTGATTGTCCCTGTAATTGATCTATGCATCCAATTTTCATAACATTTGAAATGATTCTACAAAATTACGCAATAATTATATGTTTTAAATTTCAAACGATTAAAATGCATTTAAAACTTTTTTCCCTATTGACCGTAATGCAACGGAATCCTTTTGAATGTCCCTGTAATTGATCTATCCATCCGATTTTCATAAAATTTGAAATGACTCGACAAAATTATGTAATAATTATGTATTTTAAATTTCAAACGATTCGGTTGGATAGTTATCCGTTGTTATATGCGGACGGACAGACAAACGGACAGATAGATGGACAGACAGACGGACTGAACGACAATTATAGGTGCTACCTATTTACATAATTACGAACGCACCTAAAAATAATTATCTGTTATTTTTTGTAGGGTGGCCCATTACTGGAACATAGGCGGTCCATTACTGGAACATAGGTGGCCCATTACTGGGCATTTGGGTGTTTAGACATATTTCTATTATTTAAAATGAAATTTTTATTTCTATTGGGAAATGTAACTGTGGGATTAGTTAAATATTGTTGAAAGATTAATCTAATATGAAAAAAATTGGAATGCAATAATTATAACTATTAATAAAAAATTATTTTTTAGAGAAATTCCTTAAGGTGGCCCATTACTGGCACATCTACCCTATATTTCGGGGAGACAAACGGGGGGGGGGGGGGCTACAGTTGATTTCAAATGGAGAAATCAATATCAGCAAAATACAACAACCTTCGCGAAATATAGTCAAATTTTGCGACAAAAATAAGTTGCCATATAAGAAGCCAATTTCGAGACAGCTGGCTTATTTTGTGGAATTCCCTCCAAAAGATAGCGATAAATATTCTATATTTTTGTGGATTTTAATGAAAGAATGCTTTTAAAATTAAATAAATGCAGTTTTTTTTTAAAGTAATATTTTGGATGCCACAATGTTTATATCACATTTTTATGGCATTTTTAATAATTAACAATTTTAAACCTAAAATTTACAAATATTCAAAACATAACGCATACAAATACTTTTAATAACTGAAATTCTATCAATTGAGCGTTTACAAATAAAAATGGGTTTAAACAGGTAAAATAAAATTCACTTAACTGAAAATTAATTTAGGTTCAGTTCCGCTTTACATTTTATTAAAAAAGTGTTCAATTTTTTTACTCGGTTCCATTTTGAAGCCACAGTATTGCGTATTTTATTTTTTTTACGTATTTATTAGATTAGTAAAAGAAGAGAGGCACATGATTAATTTTTACAATTTTGATTATTACTCAAAATTTATGTGCTAATGAAAAAGAAAAGGATTTATACGAATATTTACAATTTGTTCTTATGCTAAAACTTTTGAATGCATCTTATCAAGAATTTTTAACTTATATCTCATTCTAAAAATTGTCGAAATTTTTTCACATATGCCTCGGTGGCAGAGTAGTTGTGAACATACTTGGGGCACCTGTGAACACGTACATAAATAAGACAAAATTTTTTGCGAATAAAAAACATGATAAAAATAAGATTTCTCACTTTCTAACTGTATGAATAAATCAATATATGTTTCAACATAGAACAAGAAATTATTCGTTAAATTATGCACCAATGCTGTGTCAAGTTTGGAAAAACTTACTTTTATATAAAGTTATTGAATAATTCTGTTATTGTATTTTTCCTAAATGTTGCGTTATTCAAAAAATTGTGCATCATGATTTTAAAAGTCTGTAAAATTGGGTAACAAAAAAATTAGGGATTATCACGGTACTGCTTATCACTGTTTTATGCCAACTAAATTTTACTTTTCTAAAATAAAATATTTTAAAAATACTTTAATATGAAATTAAAAAAAAATTAAATATATTTAAAACTGGAAATCGCAAAAAAATAAACAAAAATATTGACTTTTACAGAAATCCACCACCTATTATTTGTAATTAACTTCCAGTAAATTGAAACTGAAGAAATTCCAAAAACATTGAATTTATGTTCAATGTTTGACAAGGGTAATTAAATTTTAAACTAAAAAAAAATTAAATGCATCCACAGACTTAAATACACTTGTGTCCCATCTGTCCCCATATTTTCTGTTCACAAATGGCCAACTACCAACTTAAGCCGAACTGATAAAGATATTTTTAACCCTTCACGGCACAATTTTTTCTATTTTTATGAAAAAAATATTTGTAATCTATATATTGGTCTAACTAGCGGCCTTCGCCCGCTACGCTGGTCGGTTTATCTAAAGAAATCTTGAAGAAGTAGTTAGATAAGGTTCAGACATACATTAAAAAAAAAAAAAAAGCAAGTCGATCATTCAAAAAACGTTGGGAAATATCAAATATTTACTGTAATTTTTTAAGAAAAACAAAGTTTCGAAAAAAAAAATTAAATCGAAAAAAAAATTACACTGACATATTAATGCAAGGAAATTTTCCCAGAGAGAAAATTCGCCTTGAATACAATATTTCAAATTCTTTTAATTGCTTATAGGCGTTAATGCCAACATAGTGAAAAAAAATTCCATGCTGGGAATCGAACCCGGGCCATCAGTATGGCGCACTGACGTTCTACCGACTAAACCACATGGAACGACAGCCAGCTTGAAACTTTCTCATACTTAAGTAGACTGGCGAAAACATAACGATAGCGCGTTTTAAAATCGCACAGTGACATCTATTGGATTTTATATGTACTAAAAAACGTTATGTACTAAAAAACGTGAGCAGCGCACCTAATAGTTTCTTTTGTTTCTTTTTGTTACTTTTTTGTCTGTTGTCCGATTTTGATGAAACAAAGCCTATACACTGCCCGGGAGTGTGCATTCTTCATTAGTGAAAACCGCATAAAAATCCATTCAGTAGTTACGAAGATAACCTCAAACAGACAGACAGACAGACAGACAGACAAAAAATTCAAAAAAAATTTTTTTGTGTTTCATTGGTTTTCTTTTATCGCCCTGACTCCATTTTTGTCAATTATCTTCAATGTACAGACACACCGGGTCCTACTGTTTTATTATATGTATAGATAATAAGAAAAGTAGTAGAAACAAATTAAATTTCAAATTTTCAGATAAAATTTTATTTTTTATGACGTGTACCCTGTAATACATAATTAGGGATTTTAGATATTGTATTGCTGTATTTTGCAATTAAATGGGCTTAACTTAATTGGTTTTATATGCTTAACACCTTGCAAATTTCTTTATATAAATATTTTTTAGTATTCGATAAAAATAAAAGTAAATTCTGCCTTAATAGCTAGATCGAAACTTTTGTTTCCGAAGATCAAAAATTCTAAATTTTTGCCAAATACAGTCACCTGACATGGGAAAAATAAGTGTTATATACCATTCATTGAACTGTATATGATCAGTTACAGCGATCATATGGGCGAAATTCATGGCACATAATGAGAATTAATGATTTTAGGTCTGTGCCGGATATGGCACACCGTGTAGTGAACTGTTAATTGAAATAAGGAAATAATTTCTTTATAGACTTTGCATAATTAATCCCCCTATAGAGTTAAATGCTGACATTACGTTAAAAATGTCTTTAAGGAATTTTTACTTCAATAAATTTAAGACTTTACTTAATCTTAAAACTAATTGCAACAACCAGAATTAAAAATGACTAATTTTTCTGAAAATTTAGCCAAAATGTTGTACCAGTACTACCATCTATTGATATATTTTTTTAATTTTTTTTACTTCAGATTAACGGAGTGAAATATGTACTGTTCACATGTGTCCCCTATGTTTATTTCTTTAATTTCAACAGAGCAAAATAAAACAAATGCAACGATTCAAAATAGAAAACTTAACTTGGGTCACAACAGCCTATGTTTACCTATTTGCTTTCGAGATAACACCCAGATTTTTCGTTCCTTGTTTTTAGAAGAAAAAAATAATTTTGATTTAGAGGGTTCGTGAGGGGGATATGCTCCAAATTATTACTTGCTCCAAACGCACAAAATCTTAGCTACGCTACTGCGTAATCGGTATGATGAAAGATTGATAAATATTAGTATTTGTGCTAACTTTTGTTAAGTGAAATAATTATGACACTGATTCACAGTAAAATGTACATATCCAGTTTCATCATTTAAATATAGATTATCAAAATTTCCAAATGTAAACTTATAAAATTTAAATAAATCGCATTCATATGTCTTGTTTTATTAGAGAATATTGTGTGTGCGGTGTGTGTGTGTGTGTGGGGGGGGGGGGGGAGATTGGGGATTTTGCAGTTTTCGTGTTTTAAAATAATGACGTATATACTGTACACGAGTAGAAGCATGAAACTTCGATGGGTTCAAACTCATGCGTGTTAAGGCATTGAAATGTTGCATAAGAACAGCCGAGTTTAACTTCTGTACTTGCGTGGTATTAGAAAAAATTGCATGTTATTATGATAATCAGTCTGAAATTGTGTGCCATTATACATAAAACATTTCTTTATACGGAGAAAACATTCAAATACCCGAGACAAATTCCTTTTTGTGTCACAGGCCCTTATTGTGTTGTTTATTTTCTACAGAGGATTTTATTTCTTGTAGTAGACTTTCTAAAAAATTGCTTTTTTCTATTTCTAAGCTAAGCTCTTCTAGAATAGATAAAAGAAATTGAGTGTTTTCTTTTGAAGTATCTTTTAGGTAATTTTTAGCAAAATAACTTTTTTCTCGAAATTCCTTTAATAGATTTGGGCTATCGGCATGAAAGGGTATAAGCTGTGAATCTATTCTGATGTAAATCCGTTAAAAAAAGCAATAAATAATTACGAATAGCCGATAGGTCTTTTTTATACAATAATCTTTCCCCAATCAAAAAATCTTCTGCGGTTTTAAATAGAAGGATTTTTTTTTTGCTCAGGTGAAGTCTCTTTGAGCAACTCTCGAGCACAAGAAAATTCTTTTGTACTTAACAGTTTTGGTAACGTGCATCGATCATCTTGTAAAAAGGCATTTTTGTTTTCAGTAGAACAGAGTTTCCAAACTGTGTGAAAGATTTGTTGATAAACGGGATTTCTTATTTCGGTTATTTTGCAGGCTAATTGAAACAAAATAGATGAGAAAGCTTTGGGCGGCAATGAAGATTGATGCAATGTTATTTGCTCTGGTATAAATGAAATTAGTGAGGGTTGTAAGTAACAACACCAAATAGAAGGATACCGTTTTCGTTGTAAATTATATTGCAGTTAATTATTGTTGTTGTGGATTTAATCGAGAATTTAAGAAATGTAAAATTTTAGGGTATCTCTGATAGGCAGCTCCACAAATTGTTTTAGCATAATCGATAATATCATTGAGTAGTGAAGTGTGTTCTTGGTTAGAAATTTTATCCCAGAAATAATGCACTGCTTTTTCATTGCCAGCATTAATAGCTACTGTAAAGCCATAATGGAAAATATTCGAAGGAGTGAAACTACCTAGTAATTTAGCTTGCTTATTTTCAAGATAATGAATCCAATAACTAACTAAAGTCGGTCCATGGTAGCGTACAGATTTATAATTTTTATTAGGATACCAACCGTTATCAAGTACTTGCAGCCATAAAAATCTGACTTTTTCTTCGAAGCAATAAAAGCAAGCGAAATAGAAACGATCCAAAAGCATTTGTTGTTCATCGTTGGCAAATTGTTCGACCCAGTTTAAGTCCTCAAACTCTCCCATGGGTGTTATAAAACTACTGAAACGATAGTGTATATCATGAATGATATCCAATTCGTGATATTTTAATGACTCAATTTTTTTCCATAGATATTAAGCCAATGATAAGCATCATTATATGCTTGCTCAGGCAGTAAAAGTCCTGATGTAAGGTGAAACTGTAACTGTTTAGGTAAATTTAATTCAGCTATTTTTTTTTTCCGATTGTTGGCGATACCATAATGAAAGCTCGTTTTCTTGTGACTGACAAACTCCCCAAAGTTGCTGGGAAGTAATAGCACGAGTTAAACTGAATAAAGAGTGTGGTTTTTCCATTACTTGTAAAGCCTCCAAACATAGTCACTAAATTTACTAATATAATAAACTCTTTTTTTAAAGTTAAGTTTTTTAGTAATTTATTTCGCTAAAAAGATAAAATACTCTACTTTTTTTCCTACATTTTATCTTATCGAAAATGGTAACATTTATTGTTGTAATTTGTTATTTTACAATTAAATTTTTCAGTGAGCTTATGTCTAAAAAAAATAAAGAATTTATTGAGTTATTAATCAATGAGGTTGTAGATAATAACCAAAGAAATTTTGTAAAGGCATTTAATGATTTTCTTGAGCGTATGGCTGATTTCTATGCTTCTGGAAAAGTAAAAAGGACAGGGGAAGACAACGCAGGGAAAGGGAACAATCAATTGGTTCCAGCCGAGTTATATTTTAGGCGGTATGTATGGGCTTGCAAATAGTGAGTTAAAGCAAACGCTAGCACTTAGTGACATCCATTGGAAATTAGACGATTCAGGAAAGGTTTTAAATTTAATTTTTAAACTCAAAAATAATTCTTTTACCTGTAGAACATTTATTTTTGGTGTTGGTCAAGAGTATAATCCGCTCGCAGTCTATTCTGGAAAGACCTTTAGAATTAAGTCTAAACAAAGTAGAGGTGGATTTGAAATAGCACCAGAGAATGTAAGCGGTACTGTAGATTTAGCATTTTCAGAACCGGAAAATTTAGCTTTTAATAAAATAGATATAGAACTAGAAACCACTTAGAAGCCTTTATGGAGGGACTCTGTTCAGCTAATTTTCAAACAGTCAAACAGGAAAGTAAAAATTTTTTAGATAAAATTGATCAATTATGTCAGGGACTATTGAACCACATTTCCCCTCGTAACATTGGGGCCATGCAGCATGGATTTGTTTATGGTGTATTGACCAGTGTGACCGTTTTTTCAAGCTAAAAGCAATCTAGATTTGGACTGACAACAAGCTAAAAATAAATTCGATGGTTCTGCCATCTATTGATGGTCAGTATATCAATAGACTGTGCGTATTCAGCGCAACTTACCAAAGTAACCAATGTTACCGACCGATTGTAGAGTAGTATGAAAGTGAATTGTGGCAATAATGAAAACTATCCTGTTGAATTGTAGCTGACGTCACAATTCTCCTTGATTTTCATTTCGCACTTGTCTAGAATTAGTAAGTAACCGGTAAGTTGTGCTGAACTCGCCCATAGTAACCAATGTTACCGACCGATTGTAGGGCAGTACGAAAGCGAATTTTGGCACCAGTGAAAGCTATCCAGTTAAATTGTAGCTGACGTCACACTTCGCCTTGATTTTCATTTCGTACTTGTCTACAATCGGTAAGTGACCGGTAAGTTGTGCTGAACTCGCCCTCTGATAACTATCTTTTAGCCTGAGTTTTTAGCTTGATTTAGCTTGTTGTAAGTCCTACAACAGTCCAGATATCTTACAACTATCCAAAAACGGTCACACTGGTATTCACTTTCCCTTTTAAAAAAAGGTTTGCTATCGATGCGTATGTAAAACGTATTGCGGGAAAAGGTTACACTAATTTAGTTTTTATTGTTCGTGGAGAAAATCCAACTCTAGCTATTCTAATCTTATTAGAGTTTAAATCCGGCGAAGCAACTATCGTGTCCGGTTTAAACCAAATCTAAAACAAGGGTTACCTTAACATAGGTGCCAACCTGACATAGATTATCCGTAATACGTGTGTTAATTTAACCCTGGTTTAATGAGTTTCGAACCAGAATTTTTTCAAAGAAATGAAATTAAGTATATTTCACTAACAGTCCTGAAATTAAATGAATAAAGATTCATGAAATAGATTTTCTGTTTTGAAATGACGTTAACCCGGATCAAATTAATCCAGGTATTACGGAAGATTAGTTGAAAGTTGGCAGCTATGCCTTAAACATATTTTAAGTATAAGAACTTTTGTAAAACAATTTGTTGCCTATAGCGTCAACCTGGAGGTCGCTACCGGACAAGAAAAGTTTCAAAATGTATGCAAAGCATGATTTTCCGGAAGCAAAAAATGTTATTGAAAGTGTTAGCAGCTGTAAGGGATGAAGGAAAAACAGTGGAGCAACATCAGAAGGCGACATCAGTGTTTATGAATCTTAATATATTGATATTTCCTGATAAGGTTTTTTATTAAGATGTTTTCTATATTATATTATTTCTTTCAACTATAAAAATTAATGTAAATTGTTATAATGTCATAATTAAATAAGACATTAGATATTTGGTAATTTTTGTTTCACGAACTTGTAAATTATTTTTTAATTATAAAGAATACAATTTCATTTTATAAAGACAGATTTAGACGATATTTTTATTAATAAATTTCTGTATGAAAGTTAAAGTTTACAGCCATTAACTATGGTATAAAACATACATGAGAATTCCAGAATCCAAGGCGTATAAATGAAAATTCTTAAACTGAGTTAAGTGCACAGATTATCTAGAAATTAGGCTATTTGTTTGATGATAATGAAATAAGTGATTTTCCAACTTTTTTTTTTTTTTTTTGAGTTCTAAAAGTTAACTACTTAACTCTTTAAACTACTTAACTGCTAAACCTCTTAAATTTCAACTTAAATTAAAAAAAATATTGCATTCCACTTTTTTTCACACAGTAGTTGAAATAACAGTTCAAACACCGCTATGAAATAAGTAATAGTTATGTTTTAATTCATTCAATTACTATTTATATTCAACTTTGAACTCAATTCACACCAAATTTAAATTTTTTCACTTATCCCTTGGCTTATGAGTTCCTCATATAATTTAAAGATATCAACATAAGGAGTTCTCCCTTCTCATTTTATAAGATGCATTTAGAACCAAATTTTATCAGTCCACTTTTGTGTTCAACTGAGAATATTCTTACTGTATGGAAAATTTATTTCGTGCATTACAAACAAAATTCTAGGTTGAAAATGCGAGAAAGAGGTGGTGATTACCCGCTACGATACTCACTGAAATGTAATGTTTTTTAACCCTCTCGTGAATAAATTATTTTTAATTATTTTGCATTATTCACTAAAATTCCTTTTTTGTGATAAATGAACTCTTTACAAAATAATTTTAATATTGTACTGCATTCCAGCTATTATGTGTCAACCAATCAGATCGCTATAAATGAATATTTAAACATTTTTTGCTTAATAATGCAATAATTACCCGACCTCATATGAGGTTCGTATGCATGAGAGGGTTAACTTGTTGGGTAATAAATTTTACAACAAATATCTTTGGATAATGTTTATACACTATCAATTAATAGACTTAATACCAAACACCTCGTCTTTTTTAGATCTTTACTCATACATTAGAGTAAGACTTGAATGTTTTCGAGGAGAAAAATAGAAAAAAAACATTTTAACGCCACTTTTTACAAACGATAACTTTCGTGGTTATTTTTTGCTGCAAATTTGCTAAGTTTACTGTGTAGAAATTAAGATTTTTTTTTGTTTGTTTAAAATCATAAATATTAGTTTTTTTTTTATGTGCGTCTGTGACAAACATTCAACACTGATAATCAGTGTAACATTTTAAAAGGATGGTATAAATTTTTGGTTGGAAAGAACATTTCAGAATAAAATTTTTATTGAAGTATTTAAAGTGGCAGCAATTCAGATTATGAAGAAACACAACAAAGGCTTACCCGCAAAAATGTGATAACTCCACAAAATTGATTTTGCCTATTTGTGTACTAATTGGTCCATAGTTCACTTATAATTTTCAGTTTAAATGTTAGTAAAATTTACATAACTCATTTGTTTTAGTGGAAATGGCGCAAAAATACACACTGTATGTTTGCCCTATTACTGAATTTTTACACCAAATAGGGCAAAGATATCCAGAGCAGTTTTTTTTTTTATTAATGCAAATTTTCACGGAATTATAATTTGACAGAATGTCAGCTGATGGTAGCACGTGCCTAAGGCTTTAACATAACAGTTTAATCATTCGTCACAAAAGTTTAGATCAATGTGTTCGTTAAAAATGAAAACTTATGGAAAGTATCTTTATCCCTATAGTTTTTACAGACTTTATGGCGCGAAAAGTTAAAAAAAATCTTGTTTACAATTTTTTACGTATTATTCTGCTGAAGGTGATCGTAAATTAGTATTTCTTAACGTTTATACATAATTTCTTAAGGCTTAAACTTTTCCTCGTGCTCACGTTCTGCAGTACTTACAACTGAAAACAAAATTAAGGCTGTAATATTCTGCCGTCCAAAGAATACATCTTTAGCACGCAAAGTAATGTCAATTACAAAAAAATAAGCTCCTTTAACCATGTTATGGCACGAAACACTTTTTAGTTGTCCTGTTTTTATTCATAAAAACCATTTTTTAGAATTCATTTTAATTCTTGTAATTTGTCTTGTGATCAAAAGTATAGTGCGTAAATATATTTCCAAACAATGGACCATTACTCCAATTCTGACAATCGCAGAATAAATCTGTCAATATCTCCTTGCTTATTATTTTATACAATCCTGCTATAGTGCAATTATTAGTTTTTAACTTTTTTTTTCATGGTTTACGTTAGTATGCGTTTAGTATTATGTTTAATTAGAAATATTAGTGAAATTTACCGATGTTTTTACATAACTCATTCACTATAGTAAAAATGATGCAAAAACCCCCAGTAATAGGGCAAAAAATACAAACTGCGTATCTTTGCCCCACACCACTGCGTATTTTTACCTTAATGGGGCAAAGATAAGCAGAGCATTTAAAAAAAATAAATATTGTAATTTTTCACATAATTATAATTTGACAGAATCTCAGTTGATGGTGGTGCTTGCTTAAGGTTCTAATCTAGCATTTTAATCACTCGTTACATAAGTTTTGACCAATGTGTTAAACCATAATTTACGGAATATGCGTATCTTTACCCCATCCTATTCTACACTGGTGGAAATTGATTTATGAAAACATGGTTTTTTGACAAAAACTTATATAATATTCATTAAAAATGAATGAAATTTCATGATGTGTATATACACTATATTGCCATTGATTATTGGACACTTGCGATTTTAGACATTTTACTAAATATCTAGAAAAATACATGAGGAATCATCTCGAAACTCTTAGTGTATAAATATAATAGTATACGTCATGCATCTCCGTGAAGATTTTTTACCGAAACTCCATAGAGGACCGTCAACAATTTAAAAAAGAATGAATATATTCTGAATAACCCTGTCAAAACTAATGTAGCAAAAGCGCTCAAACTCTAGATTATGATTGAATGCCTTATTGTAATACGCCTTGTTCATTTTTATGCAAATAGCATGCATACTCGCAGAGTAATTAAGGTTTTTATAAAAATGGTCCCAAATTTTTCCAAGTTTTTTCCTTATAATTTTCAGAGTTCTTAATATAAAATAATATTTTTTTCAGAAAATATGACAAACATTGCACACAGTACCTTGTAATCAGAATTAAAAAATAATGAAAATTGTGTACAAAATCAGTAGGTTTACTAAATAATTTTTTACTGCGCATGCGTCAACGATATCAAAATTTCATTTGCATATTATGTTAGTTAAATGTATAGAGCAACTTTTGTGAAAGTCACAAAATCATAACTTGAAAATTCTGAAAATAATCGTAAATTGAATTAGTTGAAAATCCGTTATTCTCAAAATGAAGCAAAAACAAGAGGGATTGTATCCATATATTCGTTGATTAGTGTCAATATAGAATACACAATACGGGATGTACTAATACATTTGGATAAAATCCCTCATTTTTTTGTTTCATTTTGGAAACAACGGATTTTGTCCTTTTTCTATAGACGATTACTTTCAGAATTTTCAAGCTATGATTTTGAGACTTTTACAAAAGCTGCTCTATACATTTAGCTAACATAATATGCAAATGAAATTTTGATATCTTTGACGCATGCGCAGTGAAAAATTATTTAGTAAACCTACTCATTTTTCATACAATTTTTATTATTTTTTAATTCTGATAACAGGGTACTGTGTGCAATGTTGTTTGTCCTATTTTCTGAAAAAAATATTAATTTATATTAAGAATTCTGAAAATTAAGGGAAAAACTTGGGACCATTTATATAAAAACCTTAATTACTCTGCGAGTATGCATGCTATTTGCATAAAAATGAACACAGTGTATTACAATAAGGCATTCAATCATAATCTAGAGCTTGAGCACTTTTGCTACATTAGTTTTGACAGGGATATTCAAAAGATTCTTTTTTAATTTGTTGACGGTCCCCTATGGAGTTTCGGTAAAAAATCTTCACGGCGATGTATGGCGTATACTATTATATTTATATACACTAAGAGTTTCGAGATGATTCCTCATGTATTTTTCTAGATATTTAGTAAAATGTCTAAAATCGCAAGTGTCCAATAATCAATGGCAATATAGTGTATATAAAGTACGTATGACAAATCTGTTACAAAAATAAATTTTCACATATAATATTAAATATAAGCAAAAAGTTAAAAAATTTTCGTAATATGCGAACATGGAAATTTATTTATGAAATGTCACATTTCACTGGTTATTCTGAAGCAATGTAACAAAATGTCCATAAAGCAAGGTAATGTGACCTGCAAAGTAGACATAAAAAGCGTTGTATAGAGAAAGCAATACATTTCAATTACAATTCTTGCAATGGGCAAATGAAAGGTCTTTTCTGAAAAAGAAAAATGTAAAATCGACGCATATTTAGAATGCGGAAAGTCTGTCCCAGAAATTAATAAATAAATTAAAAGATCTGTTAGTGTGATACATAACTATAGAAAAGATCCAGCAAATTATGGCAAAAATTTTAACAAAAGAGGTATTCCACGTTTAAGCAAGAGGCAGAAAAGGGGTATTATTCAACTATCATCGAAAGATGGTCACAGTTCAAAGCGGATTTGTGCAGACCTATCCCAGCCTGTTACTTCTAGAAGTGTTAAGCAAATTTTACATTCTTCAAGAAGCTTGAGATGATCCAAAATGAAGCCGTGTCCAAAGTTACTTTTGCGTCACACGCAGATGCGTTTGCAGAATTGCGAGAAGTACATGGCAATGGGTGAAAATTGGAAGAAAGTCATTTTCTCCAACGAAAAAAAAAAAAGATTTAATTTGGATGGCCCAGATGGTTTGAGGTATTATTGGAGAGATCTCCGAAATCTACTTTCAGCAGAAATTTTGGTGGGATTTGATGATTTGCGCAGCGATTGCTTATGTTGGCAAAAGAGAAATTGTATCTTTAAATGGTCACCAGAACTCTTACTTATAATTTAGTTTTAGAAAATTCACTTCTTCCATTTGCATGGCAATATTATGGTTTAGAGTACATCTTCATGCAAGATAACGCAAGTATTCACAGTTCAAATACAATAAAAAATTGTTTGACGAACAGAATATTGTTCTTTTATATCATCCACCTGTTAGTCCTGATCTGAACCTTCATCGAAAACGTTTAGGGACGGCTTGTTCGAATGGTTTATGCAAATGGGATACAGTACACATCACTTGTAGAATTTCAAAGCTTCGATCTGTCAAAACAAGAAACTAATTGATTAGAAATACATACAAAATCTTGTTTTACCAATGCCACCAAGAATAAAAAGAACTCAAATGAATAAATGTGGCTTTACTAAATATTAATTTCGATTAAATGTGATATTTCATAAATCAATTTCCATGTTTTTATGTTACTAAAATCTAATTTTTGATGTTATGTTTTAGTTTATTAATTTGTATGAAATTTTATTTTTCTAAATTATTTGTTGTATATACCAAGTATAATGTATAAAATTTCATTCATTCTTAGTTAATGTTATAAATGTTTTGATCAAAAAACCGTGTTTTCATAATTCAATTTCCACCAGTGTATATGGCATCTAAAAATATAGTTGCCTGTGACAAGCAGTTTGAATTGTGCTTAAAAGACTAGTTGAATTACAGTGTGTTTTAAAATGATTAAAATTGAAAGTTCCAATTTTTAAACAAACATAATTCAAAATTATTTGACCGAATGTCCATCCAAATGTAAAATTCACCAGATAATTTAAATATGTCAGAATTGCATGTTGGTTTTGAAAAAACTCTATACAGGGTGGTCATAAAAAAAACTTTGCCGATATATACGGAGCTCTAGCGGCCAGTCCGCTCATCCGATCGATATGAAATTTCAGATATAGCTATTAAGAGGTATGAGCTCGAGATTCTGTAAACGACAACAAAATGGCGCTCACGGTTACGGTTATAGTTACAGAAACTCGAAAATTTCCAATGGCAACACCCATTTTTTTCATCGCAAAATGCTCAGAGCATTCGAAAACCCTAAAGAGCGTTGGAACCGTACGTGTATCGCAAGAAACGGACATGTTATGCGCGCACAAAAACCCGTTCTGGGAATCCTCCCCCCCCCCCCCCCTAGAAAAAACTCTATTGGGGCTCAAGGAGTCCGTTTCTTGCGATACACGTACGGTTCCAACGCTCTTTAGGATTTTCGCATGTGCTGAGCCTTTTGCGATGAAAAAAAATGGGTGTTGCCATTGGAAAATTTCTAGTTTCTATAATTATAACCGTAACCGCCATTTTGTTGCCGTTCACAGAATCTCGAGCTCATACCTCTGAATAGCTATATCTGAAATTTCACCTCGATCGGTTGAGTGGACTGGACGCTAGAGCTATATATATATTGGCAAAGTTTTTTATGACCACCCTGTATATTACACAATTTTATTTAATAGGTAGACCATCCTTCAATATTTCACTTTAACAGTATTATAGAAAATAAAGCTTTGGTGGAAACCGATTTATTCTGTGATTTTTAGGGCTATGGTAATAACCATTATTCAGATATAATTTACGTACTGCGCATTTTATGAGCAAATAATTCAAACACAATGTATTCTAATACTAAATATTATTTAAAACGCCAAGCTTCTTGGGGCACAGGTAGGGTGAAGGTGACTAACGCTATAATGGAAGTATGCGGGCGATAAGATACGAATTTCGGACTCGCCCTTGCCAATTCCATTGATAACAGACAGACATTTCAGCTGTTTTATTAAAAAAACATTTTGGTACCATGTTTTCAATTAAGATAGAGAAAATGCTAGAAGAAATATATTTACTGAAATCGAACAAAGCGATGTCTGCATATGCATTCTTCTGCCTTGAACCTGTTTAAGGAAATTTATTTCGAGTTTTTGGGAGTTTTGTATTGTGCTAGAAGAAAATGTACTAACAATTGAAGACTCCAGTGGAATAATGTATGCCATATTTTTCTCAAAAATAGTTTTAATTCATATATGAAGTTAAAACATTAATATTTTAAATCTTCTTATAATTTAAAAATTTAAATAAACTAAAAAAAAAAAAAAAAAAAAAAAAAATAGATTTTATTGCCTGCATTAATATTTAAAGCATGCTACAAAGAAAATAAATAAAAAATATTTACAACACATTAAACTTTATTTTTTATTTCGCAAAATTGAATTTTTTTCTTTAGATACTACCGCCCTTCAATCGTGTCTTCAATTACGATTTGCCACCTACTAAATAAATCAAACTTTGCACAGAAATTTTTAATTCAAATTATTAACCTACACTCGTTTCGATTCTAAATTTTTGCAAATTATTAATTTAAAATCAAAACTGCATAATTTACAGGAAGTGGATAATGTTCTTGATGTAATTAAAAAGAGCGTAAATAGGAACAGGAACATGGTTTTTGAAAAGACAGAAATAAAGAAAAATCTCGTACCATAATCTTCGCCATGAATATAAATCGATTTTGACTGTTGTCTGATTACACTATATCTTCAAATATGATATTTAAAAATCGTAAGAACTTACCTACACCCCGTCCCACCCTTTCTTAGAGAAGAAAATTGTCGCAAAATTACGGTGAGCGCCTGCGAGACCGGTTAATCTAACGATAAAGACTATTATTTTGTAGGATATTGTTTTTGTACTGAACTTTACATACAGAACAATTATAATTAAGATTAGCTTATTTAGAAGTTTCTAATGAAAATGATAGGGGTCCAAAAGAAACAAGATTTCATCAGTATCTATAGTTAAACTCGAAATTACAAGTTAAACAGTGAAAATTTAAAAAAGTAGCAGTCTGCGAGATTTTAAGAAAAACTTAAAGGTTAGTAAAATTCATTTTTTGTTTCAACTTGACATATAAAGGCCTCGTATATTGGATTTCGACGCTTAAAAATTGTGTCGATCATTTATACTAAAAAGAATATTTTGAGCGCGAAGAGACACTAACATTTTCATAGAAGTTTGCTTTGTATTTGGGTCAGTTGTGTTATTAGTGTTAATTAGATTGACATATTAAACAGCATTTCAACACAATCTTGTACAGAGCATTGTTATTTCTAAATCGTACCAACACCATGTAAAAAGAAAATTCATTTCGATGTTTTATTTATTTAGTTGACACCTAGTAGAATAACGTCGTCAGAGGCGGATTATGAAATAGGCTTATTATGGCTCAGGCCTATGGATCCTGAAGGGAAAATAAAGGCTACTGAGAAATCCTTTTTGTGAAGACTTTAAATACCTATGTGATTTAATATTTATAATTTATTGTTCGGAAACAGATTTTCTCATCTCTGAAAAAAAAGATATATTTACGCTTAAATTTAAGTAACCAAGGACTGAATAGTCTAGCAATAACATATATATATCCCATCATCATAAACCGTTTTCGATTCCACTGCTGGGTGTAGGTCTCCCCCCCCCCCCCAGATTTTTAAAATGTTTCCTGTCTAGTGCTTTCGTCATCCAATTTACACCAGCCACTTTTCGAATTTTGTCACACCATCTTACCTGTGGTCGTCTTACATCTCTGGGATACCACTGTAGTACATTTGTGCTCCTTCTATTGCCTTGTCTTCTTACAATGTACCCAGCCCATTTTCATTTTAGCTGCTTGATTCTTTCAAGGGTGTCAAAATCTTTTGTCAGATTTCTTATCCAGGTTATCCTCTTTCTGTCTCTTCTAGTTATGCCTAGCATACATCTTTCCATACTTCTCTCTGTTGTTTGTAGTCTTTGTATCACCCGTTTTGTTAGCGTCCATGTTTTTGCTCCGTAATTAAGTGCAGGTAAAATACATTCATTAAACACTTTTCTTTTCAAACAAAGAGGCATATTACTTTTCAGAATAATATTGTTCTTCCCAAAAGCACTCCACCCATTTCTAATATATATATAGTTATTAGCAATTTTGGCAATACAAATATGGATTTTCAACACGGTTTTTTGGCAAAAGTTGAAAATTGCAGTTAATGTTTAATATGAAAAGTATTGTAGTAAAGTTTCTTATTTAATAACTAAAAAATTTCTTTGAAGGGGGTTTCAAAGAATTCTACTCAGAAAAAAAATTAAAGACATTTTATGCAAAAGAATAAAATACTTTCTGAGAATTGTGTTAAACTATAAAATTATGTGCATAATTTAAATAAATTAGAAATTGCACGTGAAGTGTGGCAAATGAGATGCGTTCGTACGATAACGAAGTTTTAAAAATATCACTCTTATATATCAATCTCATAAAATAGTAAACAGTTAATTACAATTAAAATGCGCACCAAACAATGTTCTCCCTATACCATTATGTAATGAAATACTTGTGGCCTGGTAAATCAATAACAAATATTCTTTGCACCACAGATTATGCAAATTGTATATTATAATGTGTGCTTTATAGATGAATATCAATTTTATTATGTTCAAATGAGTGCAACACCCTTTGCATTTGAAACATTTTTCCCCATTGACCGTAATGTAACGGAATACTTTTGATTGTCCCTGTAATTGAACTATGCATCCGATTTTGATAAAATTTGAAATAACTACAAAAATATGCAATAATTATGTATTTTAAATTTCAAACGATTAAAATGCATTTGAAACTTTTCCCCCGTTGACCGTAATGTAATAGAATAATTTTGATTGTCCCTGTAATTGATCTATGCATCCGATTTTCATAAAATTTGAAATGACTCCACAAAATTGTGTAATAATTATATCATTTAAATTTCAAACGATTCGGTTGGGTAGTTTTTGCATTGTTATGTGCGGACAGACGGATTGAACGACAAATATAGGTGCTACGTATTTACATAATTACAAACGCACCTAAAAATGACAGCATGTATGATTTTGGGCAAGTGAAGCATAAATAACAGACCAGGAGACAGTTAATCAGTCTTTTAATTTCATTCTCCTGCAATGCCCGACATGGAAATAAGCTTCCCTTTGAATATTACCGATACCTACTTACAATTCAGTTTTTGCATACATACGCTTCGGAAGAATTAATGTAAAAAAAAATACTTCATCTGAACGAATAAAATATAGAATTCATATCTTAAAATTTCAACAAAAAATTCACCATATGAAAATTCTTAATATACTTATTTTTACTGTATGCTACATTTTTATATTCCAAAACTTAGTACATGCAGTAAAACAAGAAGTCATGAAGAAAAAAAAAATCACTAATTCGCAAACTAAGTAAAGTCACTAACATTTAAATATTTTAGCCCAATCTCATTTATTGGAAAAGAAATCTTACTAGTTGTATTTTTCCAATTTATGTAAATTATGTCTGTCAGATTTGTTTAGAATAGCTTAGTAGGAAGTGAAGAATTCAATTTGTTCGAAAGTTTATTTTTTAATATTTTACTCAACTCAAAATTAAATACGCATCTCTCACTTTAAACAGTTTATTCTGATGAGTAAACTCAACTCAAGTTCTTTCGAACATTAATAATTTCACAAAACACAACTCCAATAAAAACCGTAACATTTTTTCACACAACTCATTAAACAACATTCTAATCGAACTCAAAACAAAAAGAATATTGTTTCACACAGCTTAGGTAAAAGCAGAAGAATTAAACAGATAAATTCATTTATCACAAAAAATCGTTTGCACAGAAAACTTTTTACATTTTAAAATAATTAGGTACATCTTGGTTGCTAGGTGACAAAGTCAGTAGAAAATTAAATAGCATTTTATCAAACATACCGCCCCTCTTGAAACCTCCGAGGGGGGTTTCAAACTAAAACACTGCAATTACAACCATTGTAAAAAATATAAATAACAATACAATTAAACACAATATAAATGAGTCACAGTTAAGTTAAATTTAAGCAAATATTTAAAAAAATTTTACATAATACATAATAAATAAATAAAGAAATTTTACAATAATGAGCATTTTCTTTTAAAAACTGAATTACTTTTCAAGAGGTAATGCAGCAATTTTGGATACTGCTCTTTTATATATTCCATTTGGGGTTTTTATATTCACAACTCTTATTCTATTATCATTACCAAAAAATACTTCTACAATTCTCCCTAATAACCATTTAGACACTGGAAGATCATCTTCCTTTATTACAACCATATCTCCTATTTTGAGGTTGTTTTTTGATATCATCCACTTATGCCTTTGCTGCAATGTACTTAAATAACTATTTTTCCACTTTTTCCAGATGGTCTGAACCATTTTAGTGGTCTTTTGCCATAAGTTTAGTCTATTATCTTCAATATTACTCAGGTCAGATTCAGCAATGGCATTAATTGGGCGACCAATAAGAAAATGTCCCGGGGTCAAGACCTCCAAGTCATCAATATCTGTACTCAAGGGAGTAAGCGGGCGCGAATTTAAGATACCTTCAATTTGGACAATTATAGTTAACATTTCTTCATAAGTTAATTTAGAGTTGCCCACAACACGTTTAAAGTGATACTTGAAGGACTTGACTCCCGATTCCCATAAACCTCCAAAATTTGGAGCTTTAGGGGGAATAAATTCCCAAGCAATACCTTCAGATATCAAGTAATTAGTAAGGTTCTGGTCTGGTTTGTTTACCAATTCATGCAACCTTTTAAGCTCTACATTAGTCTTCACAAAATTGCCTGCATTATCACTGAAAATTTTTCGAGGTTTGCCTCGTCTGGCAAAAAACCTCTTTAATGTTGCAATAAAAGCCTCAGATGTTAAATCATTGACCAATTCCAAATGCACTGCCTTTGTTACCATACAAATAAAAATACAAACATAAACTTTATGATAAATACCTTTACGTTGACCTCTATATCTAATCAAAAATGGACCACAGAAATCAGTTCCTGTGCAATTAAAAACAAAGTCTACATTTATTCTTTCTTTTGGGAGCTCGCCCATAATTTGCTCTAATAATTTAGGTTTGGCCCTAAAGCATGTAATACATTTATGTACAATTTTTCTACAAATAGCCCTACCGTTTAAAGGCCAAAATTCTCTTCGAACACAATAAAGTAAATTTTGTGGTCCTATATGTAGATATTTTTTGTGATAAAACTCGATAATTAATTCTGTTAATTTGTGTTTAGAGGGCAGTACAATTGGGTGTTTTTGGGCATAATTTACCGTGCTATTTTGGAGACGACCTCCAACTCTGATTAAATTATTTTTATCCAAGAAAGGATTTAATGAAAGTAATCTACTATTTTTTGGTAACTCCTTACCCTTAGATAACAATGTGAATTCAGAACTGAACTCTTTTTCTTGAACAGATTTTATGATAAACTGCTCAGCTTTCTTCAATTCATCAGATGTTAACTTACCTAAATACCTTTCTTTTGGCTTTTTGACATTCTGAATGAACCTGAAAACATAGCTAAGAATTCTTATTAATTTAGCATAATTATTACTCAATTGCAAAAAATAATAAAAGATGAACAGTCTGATATTAAAAGTGAAGTCTCTGAAAAAGTCTTTTTAAGTTCACTTCTGTATAGATCATTATCATTTTGCTCAAGTTCGACAGTATTTAAAGAAGGTTCAATTTGTTGGGTTAGGAATAGTGGACCCTTCCACCATAAGTTACTCTGGAAAAGTTTGTCTGGATCTACACCTCGTGACACAAGATCAGCAGGATTATCAGAAGAAGCCACATGTCCCCAATGACTGATATCAGAAAGATTCTGAATCGTAGCCACACGTGATGACACAAAGGTTTTTAAGTCACACGGCTGTTTTCGAATCCAACATAATACAATAGTACTATCTGAATAATAGTAAACAGATTCTTTAGGAACTTTTAAGGTTTTGGCAACCTTATTCATCAGTTTGGCTAATAAAACTGCACCACAGAGCTCCAAGCGAGGAATAGTGATTGTTTTGATTGGTGCAACTCGACTTTTACTGCAAAGCAACTGAGAAATTTGCTCTCCTGAAGAATTTGAAGACACAGCATACAATGCCACACCGTAGGCTTTCTCCGAAGCATCTGAAAAGCCACAAATTTTAATTTGCACTGGATTATTTGTAAAAATGTATCTAACAGCACTTATATTATTGATGGCTCTTAATGATTCTAAAAACTGCAACCAATCATCAAGCTCAGCTGTAGGGAGATTTTCATCCCAATCAATTTGCAGTCTCCACAGTCTTTGTAGGAAAATTTTTGCTTTCGTCACAACTGGTCCAAGTAGACCCAAGGGGTCGAAAATGCGAGCAATATTTGACAGCACACTTCTTTTAGTTACCTTGGTTTGCTCACTGAATGATACACTAAAAGTAAAAGTATCATCATTGGAATTCCAGCAAAGTCCTAGTGCCTTAGTTTCACTCATATTTTCAAAAGTGTAATTCTCATTTTTAAAGGCTGGCTCCATTAATTCTGGATGATTACTAAACCATTTATGTAAGTTCATGCCACACGTATTTAATAGTTGGATAAGCTCAATTTGCAGTCTCTTAGCCGATTTTAGGTCAGCTGCTCCAGTCAGGACATCGTCCATGTAAAAGTCTGATTGTACCACACCAGAAGCATACGGAAATTGAGATTCACCATCTATACCAAGCTGTTTAAGGCAGCGCATGGCTAAATAAGGGGCACTAGTTGTGCCATATGTGACTGTACATAGTCTGTAATATTTCATCTCACCATTTACAGAATCTTTCCAAACTATGCGCTGTAAATCACGTTGACTTTTATCGATAAGTATCATGCGATACATCATTTTTACATCTGCTGTAAATGCATAGCGGTGTGTACGAAATCCAATTATTATGCTAAACAAATCATCTTGAATGACACCTCCATTCAGCTGTATGGAATTTAGGGATTCTCCGGATGAAGTTGCATGTGAACCATTAAAGACAACTCTCAATTTTGTAGAACTTTTATCTGGGCGATAAACAGCATGATGAGGTAGATAATTCGCATGTATTGGCTCATCTGTTTTCTCTACTTCCTCCATATGGCCTAACTCTCTATACTCTGCCATAAATGCGCAATATAACTCTAAAAGATTTGGATTTTTGACTAGCCTATTCCAAAGTGAATTTAATCTATTTTCCGCAAATTGTTTTGATTCTCCCAAAGAACTAGGATCTTTTTTCAACGGCATTTGTACTATGAATTTACCCGTTATATCTCTCTGATGTGTGTTTATAAAGTGGGTGTCGCATGCTAATTCTTCTGTATTTCTCAATGGTGTACTTTCTTCTACTCTTTCAATTTCCCAAAATTTTTTCATTTCGAAATTTAAATCTGTTTCAGTAATTAACCCACAATGTATTTGTTCCTGCTCGTTACAATCGTAAACACTCCCACTTACTATGCAACCGAACACCGTATTTTGCAGTATTAATTTAGAATTTGGTAACTTCATACGACCCACCTTTATCAATTCTAGAAATACTTCAGCTCCTAGCAAAAGATCTATTTTCCCTGGTCTATTAAATTCAGGATCAGCAAGAATAATAGACTCTGGAATTCCTAGCTCTGAAATATTAATATATTTCGAGGGCATAATTTGCGAAATCTTTGGTATGATAAGGAAATCTAACTCTCGGCTATAATCTCCCGAATTATTACTGATCAAGGCAGTAGTTTTATTTTTTACCGCTACAGAGGATCCACTTAAACACGATACTGAAATATTACTTTTTTCTTTTCGAATTCCTAATCTTTCAACTAACTGCAATGTTAAAAAATTGCTCATTGAACCATTGTCCAATAAAGCACGCACCGGAACTTTATTTCCGAATTTATCTCTCATATAAACAATAGCAGTGGAAAGAAGAACTGTTTTAACATTATTCGATCTCACATTTGAAGTACCAGTGAAATTTTGAATTTGGTTATTTAACTCAAATGGTATGGCGTCAGCATTTAACGTTGATTTACTTTCATTCGTCGACAATGCATTTGGCACTTCCTTATCACTATAATTTTTTGTGTTTCCCACCGCATTGGAATTTCTCTCACGCCTATCAAAACAAAGAAGTACATTGTGGCGTTTATAGCATTTTGAACACGAGAATTTTGAGTTACATTTTTTGACGCAGTGGAATTCTGAAAGACAGTTAAAGCACATATTTTTTTTTTCACAAAATCTACTCTTTCCTGTACATTAAATTTTTGAAATTTGGGACATTTAAAAACACTGATTTTCCTGGTTACATACAACACATTTGCGCATATTTTTCTCATTTAAACTCGCAACCATGGATGTTACCTTTGAAAAGCTATGCTTTGTTTGGCTTTCGTTTTGAAAATTTCGCTTTGTATTTACTTGTTTGGACGCACTTAGTGTACGCGCGTGGTCTCTCAAGAATTCTAGCAATTCAGTTAAACTCGGTAAATTATCCCGCTTAAGATGTCTTTCCCACCACATTTTTGTATTTATATCTAATTTTTGAGCCAAAATATAAGCAAACATAGTAGTAGAAAACCCCTCAACTTTTTGTTCTAAAATCTCTAACGACCTAATACATTCATTTGTTATATCTATTAGATTTAATAATGCTGCTGGGGACTCATTCTGAATAACAGGAATATTTAAAAAACGTTTTAAATGCGCGTAAACTTGTTCTCTCGAATTTGAAAACCGTTCTTCCAAAAGCGACCATGCAACTTCATAATTAGAATCCACGATTGAAATAGACTGGATTATACGAAAGGCATCTCCTCTCAATGAAGACTTCAAATATTGTAATTTCATTGCCCCTGACAAATTAGAATTTTCATGAACAGTAGCCTTAAATATATCCTTAAAGGATAGCCACTCATGCAAATTACCCGTAAATACAGGAAGAGTTAACTTTGGCAATTTAATGTTATTATCAGCCTTTGTGACGTTTTCTAAATTAACAGTTTGCACTTTCATTTTTGACAACTTTTTTGTAAGTTCAAATTCCATTATTTCTAAAATTTCATTAATTTCTTCGTTTTCCTTAATAAAATCCTCAATTTCATCTTCTTTACTTATCTTATAAATAGACTCAAATAACTCAGAAAAGTTTTTCTCTAATTTATTCCGTTTCTCCTTTATGAGAATTAATTCATTTAATTCTAGCTCGGAATTCGATAATTTTTCTTTTAATTTTGTCAAGTTTGTTTTGAAAATTTTCTTTTTTGCTTTTAATTCTTTCATACTCATTTTTAATGAATAAAAATTAAATGGGTGCACTTACCCCTCTTGGTTCTTTAAAAGATGATTTCTAGATACGAAGAAATAGGAAAACACAACAAAATATTCACCATTTATCCTTCAGTTCATTGACGTAGATCGCTGATTTTTCTCCGTGGAAGACGGACCATATGAAGAATTCAATTTGTTCGAAAGTTTATTTTTTAATATTTTACTCAACTCAAAATTAAATACGCATCTCTCACTTTAAACAGTTTATTCTGATGAGTAAACTCAACTCAAGTTCTTTCGAACATTAATAATTTCACAAAACACAACTCCAATAAAAACCGTAACATTTTTTCACACAACTCATTAAACAACATTCTAATCAAACTCAAAACAAAAAGAATATTGTTTCACACAGCTTAGGTAAAAGCAGAAGAATTAAACAGATAAATTCATTTATCACAAAAAATCGTTTGCACAGAAAACTTTTTACATTTTAAAATAATTAGGTACATCTTGGTTGCTAGGTGACAAAGTCAGTAGAAAATTAAATAGCATTTTATCAAACAGGAAGAGCGTTGACTACTTGAACTAATATCCTGGGTTTGAATAATTATCCTGGATGCTTCTCTTAATTGAAAAATATTACAACTCAATCAAAATAGAGTTACGTTTAATAAAATTTTATTCTTCTGATAATTCCCGATGCCATATATTTTTTGTATTACATGACAACTGCTACACTATATGGCCAAAGGTGACCGGCCACTTACGTTTTTTGACATTTTGTTAAATATCTAGAAAAATACATGAGAAATCATCCGGAAACTAAATATAATAAGACAGGTTATACATTTCAGTGAAGATTTTTGCCCAAAATTCCATAGGGGACCGTCAACAAATTGAAATCGAACGAATATCGTTTGGATAATTCAAAACTAATGTAGCAAAAGCATTCAAACTGTAGGTTATGATCAAGTAGATTATTGTAATAAAATGTTCATTTTTATGCGGATAGCATGTATACTCGTAGAAAAATTAAGGTTTTTATAAAAACAGTCCCAAATTTTTGCAAGTTTTCTGCTTATAATTTGCAGAGTTCTTGATATAAAATAATGTTCTTTTTGGAAAATATGACAAACAACATTGTACATAATACCCTGAAATCAGAATTTAAAAGAATGATGCCCAGTTAAAACTGATGGCATAGAGCTCACATGCTATGCAGACTAATTGTATATTACAGCTTTATATAATAACTTCAGAATGAAGTTTCGGATTAACCGCCCTTCGAAAAAAAAAGGAAGTACCTCCCCCCCCCCCCCCAATTTCCTTTCTTTATACTTATCATTGAACCCCCAAAACTAATCAGGAATACGCCTTATATAATAAACCTGTATCCAAAATTCGAAGAAAGTCTAATAATTCTGCATAAAAATCCATTTATGTAATTTAAGAAAAGTTTTCCCCCGTTCCCTTTTTCATAATTAATCGTTAAACCTCCAAAACTGTTCAAAAATTCAACTTGTCAGAAAAAATCTACATTCAAAATTTAAAGCAAATCGGATAACTCTGGATAAAACTATTTAGCTAACTTAAGGGGAAGGTAAACCTTTTATAATTAACAAAAGAATACCACAACAAATGAGTGAAGCTTCTTACTACTATGAACCTGTATACAAAAATTGAAACAAATCGGTTAATTCTGTATGAAAAATCATTTACATAAATTATGGAGGGGTAGTTCCCCTGTCCTCCTTTTATACTTATCCAGTGAATTCCAGAAACAAATCAGGGAAGCGCCGTTTCACAATAAACCTTTATACAAAATTTGAAGCAAATAGATAAATTTTGCGTTAAAAAACTAAATTAAGACGGGGGGATTACCCCCCCCCCCCCTCCATTCCCCTCTTTAAACTTATCCAATGAACACCCAATACTAATCATGAAGGCATCTCATTAGAATGATCCTACATCTAAGATTTGAACGAAATCTACTAATTCAGCATGAAAAACCCACTTATTTTAATTAAGAGGGGGGGGGGGGCAATAGCCCCCGTTCCCCTTCTTATACTTATCGAATGAACTCTCAAAACTAATCAGGGAAGAGTCTTATAATAAGCCTAAATCCAAAATTTCATGTAAATCGGATGTTTTTGTCATGAGTTATCGCGTTACGTACGCACGTACATACATACATACATACATACATACAGAATGGGCGGCACATAAGCTGTCAGGCTTTGTAGCCTGTGAGCTAAAAATAAAAATTGTGTGAAAAATGAGCAGCTTTACTAAATTTTTCATAGCGCATGCATGAAGGATATCGAAATTTCATTTGCATATTATATCAGCTAAGTGTACAGAGCAACTTTTGTAAAAAAGTCTGAAAAACAGATTGAAAATTCTGAAAATAATCGTCGAGAGAATAAGTTCAAAAAGATTCACATTTGCACTGCAGATGCATTTATCAATTCAAACTATTAAACAGAAGCTTAACTTAATCCCTTGAAGATTCACTTTTGGATGACTTAATTACTAAATGCAGGAAGTTGAGGATTCTCTGACAACTGCTGCAACTTACAAAGCATCGCGTTGTGGGAGGTAGAAACGTGAGAATTCAAAATAGTGAGTGCACAAGAAAAAAAATTGTGCATATTGTGGTTCTTCGAAAAAAAATCTGTCACCACAACATACTTTTTTAGTCTAGTTTTTGATAAATTTGATAAAATTTTAAAATTAATTAATAAGCTTTTAAGTTGCCACCTTATATTCTTAAAAGTTTTCAGATAGAGTCAATAATTTAGACAATTTATGGTCATTCTGTACCTAAATCGTGTGATTTTCTCTTTGTTTCTTAAATTTTATACCTTTGAATTTGCTATTTAAAAAAGGTGTTGAAGCGAGTATTTTAGATTCATATGTCGCGCATGCTTTTACAAACACTCAACACTGAGACCATGGGAGGGTAGCTTTGGATGAATATTTTTTCGGCCAGCGAGACATTTAATCTATCAGCTACAATAAAACTAATTACAGTTTCAATCTCGGCTTTAAGCTCATTTTAATGTAACACATTTCTGCATGATCTAATTGCTAAATTATTTGAACATAAAATCATACAGCGAATTCAAATACACAATTAAAAACAGCTTTCATATTGCAGTTTTCCTATGACACATAAATGATTAAAAAATAAATGAATGAATATATCATTTGTCTTAGTTGTTAGGGATTACCAACAAATACTTCCGGAAGAAAAATTTAATAGAATGTGAATTTAAACAGTTTCGGCCCAGTGACATTCATTTTTCCGAAATGATTACAACGGTGATGTGTGATAGTGTTATGCAATGGTGCGTGGTGAAAAAAAAAAAAGAATAGCTTTGCAAGTAAAACATATTTCCGCAAAGATATATTCAAATGAACTAGCAGATTGATGTCTGAATAACTGTTTTTTATCGATAAAATTTAACTATATAATTGTATTAAAAGTTCTGGTTAAATTTTACGGGATAAATATTCCTCCAAAAAGAAAAAAATATACCTTCAAAACCGCGTCGAAATTCAGTTTTTAAAAATTATATTCTAAAAGAGATTAAGCAACTTAAATTCTGTTCATTGAAAAACAATATATTGGAATGTAAAAGCAAGAACAGTGACAATTTATTGTGACTATTTTCTTTAAATATAATTTTAGTTTCACCCAATTAATCTGTCAAAATTTAGTTTAGATCGATTGCCATAAATATTTTGAGTTTTGATTTGCATTCTACATTACATACGAGAAACTGAGCCTTTTTAATGCCGTTTCAGAAGCAATTCAGCATTTTATCAGATCTTGATCCAACTAAATCTACTATAAAATGCTATTTTAATGGATGCAATACAAATCTCAATTAGCTTTTTTTTTTTTTTTTTTTGGCGGGGGAGGGGGGCTGCTGCGTGTGTTTAGCTTTCAAGCGTTAAATAAACATTTTCAAGTTTAGATCAAATACATTTTTATTGATTCAAATTAATTTAAATTTGCAACTTTGTGTTGTTATTCTAATACACCATTATTAATAATTTTTAATGGAATAACTTTCAGACGCACTAAATTAGGGAAGATATGACAATCATATTGTAATAGCAATACAAATAAGGGGAGTGCGTGAAGGAAAGCTAGATAATCCCGATGTAAAATGAGAATACCAAATTAGTCTCAGTTTAATTCTAGTGTAATAAGATTTTCCAAAATTCTTCTTTAGTTTATTTACATATGAATAATACGCAAAACAGCTATCTTCGTTAGACTTCTGTAAATGACTTATTTTTTAAACTTTAACAAACCTTAATTTTTTCTGCTTTAGATAATTTACTTTTAATATTATTAACGTAAAAGTATTTTTTCCCCAAACATTGGGGAAAAAAATCTGACAAAAAATTTAAGGGTGAGAAAATACACCACTTTGATTGGTTCAAAGTTTTGACTTTCTTTTAAGTAAGTTGTATTTGTTAAAAACCTTTTTTTATTAGTTAGAAATTGGTATTGTCAATTTTGATTTAAAGAAAAAGAACACCGTAGGAAATGAACCATAACGAAGAATAAGCGTGTTCTTTTCTTTCTTTTCATAGCAGTATTTTTTTTTAAACCCTTAAATGCTGTGACAAAAATTGTTGCAGAACTACTGTGAGCGGTCTCTCAGACCGCTTAATCTAAAGATGAACAAAATGTTAAATTAACTCTCAGAATAATATTTTTGCATTAAACTTTATAAGGCTATTATAAATAAAATTCAGCTATTCAAAAGTCACTAGAGATAGTAATAGGACTCCAAACGAAACGAAACTTGACCAGTATCAGTAAAATCAGTCCAAGTGTCAAGTGCTTTAACTTTAAAGAAGAAGCGCAATGAGGAATAGATGAAAGCTCTATCTTATATCTTGAACGAGATCTACCAACTCAATAAGATTACATATTGCATTTTTACAGCATTGCTCATACGTTATTAACCTTTAACTGATGTTATCGGTCTCACAGACCGCTGCTTTTTTTTTTTTTTTTTCAATTTTTGTAGTTTAATTACAAACATTACCAAAAATTTGTTTCGTTGGAAAGTTCAATACTATCACCAAAAGCTTTTGAATTGGTGAATTTTAATTATAAAATTTCTTTACGAAATACTTGGTAAAAAAAAATATCTTATTAATTAATTGCGTCCTTTTATTCATATTTCGATGGAGAGGTCTCAGAAACCAATTTACAACAGCTATGTGACAATTTCTGTCATATCAGTTGAAGGTTATTGGTAATTGATATTTTTATCATTTAAAAAAATTTTAGCTATCTATTTCCAAGTATTTACTTAAGGTCCTCAGATACGCAAACTTATAAAAGGGCAATGGGGTCAAACACCAGAGAGAGATTACTGCCTACGCCTTTCCACTTACCTGGCGGTTGCATCCATCATCACCATGAATTTTCGCTTATGATGGTAATTTAATAATTGCTTAATAGGACAAAACAAACCGAGTCGTATCAGTACGCACTCGGTATATTATATTCAATACAATATAATATTCCGGAGATGATAAAAGAAATTTTTAAAAGGCCAAAATTCAAACTTTTGCATGGCAAGTTTGACAAAAATTTTCTAAAAATTACTATGCTTTAAATTAAAAACAATTTTTAAAAAATGATAAAAATATAAGAAACATTCTCTTAATTTTTATAACGTAATATATCCTTTTGCTAGATCACTACGACGTAAGTATTTTGGGCATTAGTCAAGGATAACCTTGAAAAATGTTCGAATCTCTCTAGTATTACTTAGATTTAGTATTACTTAGAGGTTTTTTCATTTATAGCGTAAAAAGTAAAATGAAGTAGATATAACTATTGATCACAAAATAAAAAGATATACTATATGTATGTCTCACCATTTAAACGACAATACCCCCCCCCCCCTCCCCGAGAAAAAAATTAAAAAGATTTTAACTGAAAGAACATAACATGTTTCAATCGATTTATATTGAATATCACGTCGGATTTCATAGACACCTAGGAGAATTTAGGATACGTAAATGAATTTTATGATTTAAGAGGCTACTTCAGACAATTTTCATTGGCTGAAATGAATGTCGAATTTCAAGACCCATTCGATAATACTATGGAAGAAATTTAATTTCTCGGGTCGCATTTCAATGTTTTAATTTTTTTCTGAGGGGGGGGGGGCATTGAATAGTTGAGATTCATTTGTATGCAGGCCGCAATTTACTTTTTCGATTTTGTTTACAGATATTTTTAATGAAGACACTTTCATTTCTGGAACCGGTTTCGGAACTGAAAAAGCATCCAAATAAAAAAAAAATTGCAATCAAAATCGAAAAAGTAAAAAACAGACTTTGTACAGATCTTAGCTATCCAATGAAAAAAAAATAAAAATACTGAAATACAGAATTTTTTTTTTTTTTTATTTCTTTCATAGGATTATCATTACGGACCGAGTCTTTTAGCGTGACTGGAGTAGTCTCTTATGTTTTGGTTTATTTTATAACGGCCGATTATCAACAAGCGGGATATAGACGCGAAAGTGGTGGGGTGCCCTCCGTGGGGCCTAAGGGAACCTAACCCGTATTTACGCAAGGAAATCCAAGGTTCGAAAAAAGCACGGAAAACTCCGAATGGTTAGGCCGACGGCCGCGATTAGGTTCGAACGCAGCACCTGCCGTCAACCAGTTGAGAGGAGTAGTCTCTTAATCCTTTAACGTTCATTGGTTTCGCCACGAAACCACAAAATTTTAATTCCAATACGCAACACTGACACCGGTATTTTTATCTAAAAATATCCTTTTTATTTTGTATGTGAAAAATCACGTTTTCTTATTTAGAAATATATTTCTTCTTAATTACTAGTGTCATTCATTTATTTCGACATCTTAGCAATGAAAATGCTATGATCGTTAAAGGGTTAAGTAGCAGAAAATTTGAATTTAGGCTTGTGGCGATCCTGACTCTCCCCTACTAGAGCACAGTGTACATTTGAAAAAATATTTTTTCACTACCGATTCTTCCTTAAAGCCTCCTGGCTGTCTAGCAAAAGGGCAAAATTGTAATGTTTTCTCCGTATTTTATTTTAACTGCCAAAAGACTATTCGTTCAACATTATAAAAAAGAACAATTACAAATATGAATGTGTAATCTTTGAGAGTATTAATCATTGTCCAATGAATTAAAAATGTATTAAATAAAGTATGTTATTTTAAATAATACTTATATTGCAGTTAAACCTGAAGCTTAGTGAGCATATTAACACGAGCTTGTCAGTGAGAGGATTTTAAACACATGTGATAATACATTTTGTTTTGTTAAACCTATTAACCTGTAGCTGATGTTACCGGTCTCACAGACCGCTTGCTTTTTTCAATTTTTATAGCTCAACTTGTAACTTTCATTTTAATTACAAACGCTGCCGAAATTGTTTCGTTTGTAATTTTAGTACTATCAACCAGAGACTTTTGAATATGTGAATTTTAATCATAACAGTCCAATCATTTTCCCCTCAAATTTATATTATCTAAACATTATAAGCGAAATCATTGAAATTATAACCCAATTTGTAGCGATAATATGTAGCAATACACCATTATTTAACTTACAAAAATTATGGATTGTGTTACTCCATGGTTACCAGTACGGAAATAAAGAAATAATGAAACAATGTGGAAAACGTTAATTATAGTGTTTTAAATCATTTTAGCATAGATCGTGCATTTGGAGAGCATTCTCATTTGTTTTAAAAATGGTTTTGGTAAAGTGAAAATACGTAGGCAGTTTGTATATTGAACCTTTTCTGCCGGTTTCTTTGACACCTTTGAAAAATTAACAGTCAGCTAAAAGCACGACGTATTGAATACGCCTGGTCAATTTTTAAGGTTTTCGCATAGTTTTCTTTGTTTCAATTAAAGCATATTTGACCAGAGCAACCCGCATATTTTTAAATTAACGAATTTATACCCGGTAAAAAGTATTTTAATTGTGAAATATTGATATACTTGCACAATTTTTTCTTACTCCGAGTATATATTTGAGAGTTTATGAAGAGATATTCGAATCAATGTTGTTGGACTTTTCTGTAATGTTATGTTAAAGTGAATTCTGGTTTTTGAGAATAGCATAGCAAATAGAGTCTACTTCAAACAGCCAAGAAAATTTTAGCCAAATAGCATGAATGAGTGTTTAACATATCGAATACCGGTATACTTTCCGTACATTTTAAAAATGTTTCTCCAGTTCAACAAAATCGCCCATTTTTATGTGTTTACACCAAATCTTAAGCAGCATTTGCATGTTTTTATATTAATAAAAAGTTGAAAGTTAGAACATAGATGGACTAAATTGGATGGACTGTTTGTTGACCAAAATATTTAAAATATGCTAATGGTATATAAATCAAAATAGTCCATAGAAGTATTTCTATGAATTACGCTTCATCAGATCAATGTCATCTTCAAACAGTAATTCATCCTGATCATTTTTTTTTTCATAAACAAAATCTATAAACAGCCACTACTAAAATGATTATGCAATACTTTACAAATTAAAATTTTTATTTCTGATATTTTACAGAGATCATAAAACTAGAAATTTCTCTATCTCGAATGCAAGATTTTTCGTCCAATTCCTTTTTAATTTAGAAGTCCGTCATGAGTCAAAAAGTCACTTTTGCCTCACCAGTGACCGAGAGGTTTTGCTTTCAAAGATGGTAGACGGAAAGTACTGGATTCGAATCCAATCGCGCCCGTCGGTTTGGTTTATTTTGTGTCGGCTGATTATCTACTCGAGGGATATAGGCCCAGGGGGGTAGTGCGCTTTCCTGGGTGTCTTTCTAAGGGAACCTAACTCGTACTTACGCAAGACTCGAAGAAAACCACGAAAACTTCGAACGGTTAGGCCGACAACCGCGATTGGGTTCGAACACAGCACCTGCCGCCTACCAGTTGAGAGGTCAGAACCTCTCTGCCACTGGTGGGGCCGCGCCCGTCGGCCTAATCCTTCTAAGTTTTCAGTGGTTTTCTTTGAATCTTAACGTCCTTGCATAAATAAGGGTTAGGTTCCCTGAGAAGGTCCCTCCCTTCTGGCTGTGTATCCCTCGTGTTAAAAATCGGCCATCATACATAACTTAAGCAAAGTAATTTAATGAAGACATTAAATTTCCACACAAAATCGCAAAATTGAATACTAAAAATTACAATAAAATTTAAAATGTCCATTTAAAACCCAAGTATTTACTATAATGTATATTTCCTAATTCAAAATGAAAATACGTCTTAATCGGTGGTTAAGGGCTAAAAATGATTTAGCAGTATATTAATTTAGTAAGTTCAATACGTACACGAAATTTATAATTGCAAATCGGCTTTTTGGAAATGCCAGTTTAAATTGAAAATAACTTATGTAAGAGAGTGGCCACTGTATGTTTGTATGCATCGAAATATCGATAAAATAACTCCAATTTAACTATAGTGTTGGTTTATTGAAAGTGTTTAAATAATACAAACTAAAAATTCACAGTTGAAAATTCTGTTAAAAATTTATAAAATTATTTACAGCGCAGTTTGGGTTTTCACAATTACACTTCATGATCTGATATAAAAGCAAATCCTCCAAAGAAATGTAGACATATATATATATATAAAATCAGTAGAAATAATTTGGCTTTCTGTTACTTTTAGAAATAATGAACTATTTAGTTAAAATATCTGGTATTGTACAGCTTGAAGTTATCCTATTTTTATTTAATTAATGTTAGTTTTTAAAGACTTATTTAAATAATCTAGGATTTATCAATGTCAAAAAATAATAATAAAGTACAATTTATTCCCAAAGATTCTATATTAGTAACAAACAAATAAATAAAAAAAAACAACTCTGAATAAGTATTTTAAATTAGATTTTTTTTTTTTTTTACGATCGTCGCGTACAAAAACATTTATGTTGTTACTTCAATATAAACAGAAGATTATAAGTCTTAGTACGAGATAATAAATAATTTAAATTAATAAATCAATTTGAAAATTTGACACATAAAAGATTAAATAAATCAAAGAATAATGGGAATTTGATATGTACAAAATATTCCAATCTATCCAAAAAAAAATAAATAAGCAATAAGTTCCAAAATAAAATTATGATCATAACAGAATTTCTGTAACGCATATTTATAAACATAATATTATTCTTATATTCCAATAAAATTAAAAAATTCCACCTACCTGTTTCCTTCAATCCCTTTCCGATTACCTTGTGAACAAACTAATAGCACTTTCACTTCATCCATTGCTTTTATTGACGGCCAAGTTTGGCGATCAGCTTGGCGACCTCGACATCAAGTAGGCCACAAGATGCCTTCATGTATTTTCTTTTTCTGCAGTAAGAAAACTTCCGCCACTGTTTTCTGGGCCCTTAGCTGCCTCCAACCCCCTCTCCCCCCATAATATTTTTTTTATAATATTTTGGTTGTTTTGCAACTCTTATAACGTGTTTTCTGAGGAAATATATTTTCACAAAGATGTTGTTTGAATGCTTACAAAAGTCTCAAGCTGTTGATTTTTCATTGCTTCGAAATAACAGTTTTGAAGGTCTTAAAATATAAAAAAATCTGATGCTGAAAATTACTTTTATTATATTTACTTTTATTATAATAGCACAAGTAATTTAAGATACTTTATATATATATGCAATAAAAAGATAAAGATTTATAAATAATTTTATGAAATTTCTATTGAGAACTGAGCAGAAAATATGCATTCGTAATACTCTAAATAAATTTTTAAATGGAATGTATTTTTTTCGACATTTAATAGAGTATACAATTTGTTTGTACATTTTTATGTATGTTCACGAAAAACTTTTGAATGGATTTTGATAATTGTTATTTTGTTGATAAGAGTTCGTATTGGCATTTGTCATATTATATATTTTATCAGGATTTAAAAATACTATTTTTAATCTTTCTGTAAACTTTCGTATGGTTTTCCAACTTTCTAGGCAGTAACCCATATTAAAATGATCTAATCGTAGCAAAATTTTACTATGTTGTTAAGGTCTACAGTATTACTTTGCGGTTTTAAAATAATCAACTTAAGACATTTTTTAGCACATACAAAAATAATACGTCACCGATTACTGCGAATCAGAATAAGTAATATTAGCAGCAATGTTATTCAAAGCGAGTGTGGATAGAAATCAAGGGTTGCCACAAAACACAGCATTGTGCCAAACTACTGGCATTAAAATGCGTAAACATGCAACTGGCGGATATCTATACAATAAGGTAAAAAACAGCATTAAAAATGGATTTCTTCCTCCTTAAAAATCCCTTGTAATTAAAAATAAAACAAGATCAAGTTCAAATATTTTGTCTAACCAACTTAATACATTTACATCATCTTTCAGTACAAATTGGTATTTGAGGATATATATTCACAAAAAATTGTTGGAATACCACAGACTCAAGCATTTCTTTTGAAAGTGGGGAGAGGATAACATAAGTAGTTCAAAAATTATATAACGAGTATTACTAAACAGTTCTTCCTGAAAGAATACTTAAGACAGAAATCGACTTCGTACGTGTAATTTTGAAAATAATAACGCTTTGAAAATTAAGTGGAAAAAATACCTATATGACAATTACCATTTATTTAACTGAAAACACTTAATCCTTTCCGGCACACTGCCCAGTCCAGGATACCCAATTTTAATTCCAAATTTGCAAATGGCATCATTAATATTTTAATAAAATTTTGCTTTTACAATGAAAGCTTAAATTAGGGGATTCTTAATGTCTAAAAAAGTAGTTTGTAAATACAGATTACAGTCGATAATTTCTCATTTTACTAACAGAATTTGCCCGTGCCGAAAAAGGTAAAGGGGACACAGTACCTTAAAATTAGTCAAAATATCGATTTTCTTTTTTTAGTATTAACTCAAAGCTTCTTTTATTGTTGTTGGGTGTTTTTTTTCTTTTGACGGCCAATTGTCAACACGAGGGATATAGCCCCTAAAGAGGGGATGTCTTCCGTGGCGGTCTTTCTAAGGGAATATAACCCGTATTTATGCGTGGAAATCCAAAGTTAAAAAAAAGGAAAATTCTGAACGATTAGGCCGCTGGTCGCGATTAGGTTCGAACCCAGCACCTGCCGCTTACCAATTTTGAGAACAGAACCTCTCGGCCACTGGTGTGGCGTTTGGATATTTTCACACCTCATTTTTACCTGTACGACAATTATATCGTGAGATCTTGTAAATTTTGTTAATAGATCTAGCGAGATCACCCATACAAATTTTTCTCCGCGTTCATATTTTTATAACTTGCTTGTGCAATAAACACTGAGGCTTTTTTGCTAATTTAGATAGAGGTTTAAATTTTACTTGTTCTCCATGGGGTATTTAACATTTTTGTGTATGGATTTAAGATTCAAGCTTATAGTTATTTTTTAAAAGATATTTAAATTGAGAGTTTGTTGAATTTCCTTATTTTTTCTTTATATACAAGACAGAAAAAAAATCATATTAAATGTAAATCCCATACATCTAAAAATCCATACACAGTTTTATGTAGCATATTCTAATGTATGCGGGAAAAAATCATATTTTAAAAAGTAGTAAAAATTTTTAAAAAGTTAATTAAAACAAACAACAAAAAAATTAATTTTAGTAAAATAGGCTGTTGTACAAAAAGTATGTATATATAAATAAATAAGTAATAAGTAAATAAATTTTTCATTTAATTTAAGTATTGTGCCAATACATATATTACAATAATTATTGAAAATCGAAGTGATGGTGTTATTTATGACGGCCGATTATCTGCACGAGGGGTATAGGCGCCAGGGGAAGTGCCCTTCATGGGGGGGGACTACTTTCTAAGGGAACCTAATCTGTATTGACGGAAATTTACCAAAGGTTCGAAGAAAATTACGAAAAGCTCCAAACCGCTAGTCCGACGCGAGTGATTGGGCTCTAACCCAGCACCTCTTGTCAACTAGATTCTAGAGCACAACTTCTGCCACTGGTGGGGGGGGGGGGGGGGCTTCAAAATTGAAGAGATGGTTCCAAAGGTACTGCATCCTCTTAAGATTACAATTATCATTCTTTCTTCCAAGACTTTGCCGATTTAAAAATACATTCATGCTAAATTTGAAGTTCCTAAATACTGTGTAAAAACAAAATTTATAAAATGATCCATGCATTTAAACTATTTCGTATGCTTAGAATTCCAAGAAAATGTATTAATATGTACCAGAAATTTTATGGGTTGAAAGTTAAAAATAATAATAATAATAACATTGAAACAAAAAAACATTTCATTAAATAAATTTTCTGGTTTGAATTTTTTTACTTCATTTGGAAAAATGGAAGGATGTCATATGTGATAATTTTTTAATGTAATACATTTTTAAAGGGGGGACGGTATACCACCTTTAACTTAATGAAAAAGCTTTTAATTTTTTCCAATGGGATCTTCCGAGTTGGGAATCACCACTTTCCGAATAGTCTCAGTCATGAAGGAATTTGTCAGTTTCGCGAACAGCAGCATCTTTTTTTATATATATGCTATATACATCTTATTTTATGTATAGCTATAGTAGCTATATTTTTTATATAGCTGCCGTAGCCGTAACTTTCTGTTTTTCGAATCATATAAAACTCTACATTATATTAAATAAAAAACTTTGCTAAAAAAAACTACGTAGAAATAATAAACATTTACTTACATAATTTTTCTGGTTCGGATTATGTTTATTTGACTTTTTAAAAAAGGAAAGAAAAAGTAAACAGATACATATGTATTTTTTAATGTAATTTTTAAAGGAAAAATAGTTAATTTTTATGAATAAATTTTACTACGAAAATCATATTTCAAAATTTTCTCAGACTACAAAAAAATCCTCAAAACAATTCAATCAATATACAAATGAAAATAACTGCGAGCAGTCTTTATACTATCTTTAATTTTTTTTAAAAAAAAGGATATATATTAATTTAACTAAGGTGAATCTAACATATACAGGGTGATTCAGCTCGTCGGTGACAAACTTTAAGGATCGATAGAGCACACCTAGACGAACATTTTTGAATAGGGAATGTAGGGTCCCTGACGCGATGGTAAGGCGCTAGGCGCTTTCGAAAATTTGGGTGCCGAAATTCGAAACGTCATAAAAACTAGGGAAATGGTTAGATTTTCTTGCTTGTTGCGTCGAAATGATTCTGTTTGTTTAGACTTTCTTCAGTACCAATTTGATAAGCGTATCTCTTAAAACATGGATAGGGGGCGCTGCAGACTTTGGAGAGCTAGACAACAACTTTAAGCCCGTTATTTTGATAATTTAACACATGCTCGCCAAAGTTTATACTCTAACTTAAAGTTTGAACCCAAAAGTAGAGCCCTGCAAAAAGCGTAAGAGCCGGAATAAAATGTCAAAGTACAGGGTGGTCGAAACTCGAAGGCTCCTAAGAGATAAACAAACAGATTTCTTGACTTATGGCATGCATTTTCATGATTCTGTTTGCTGGGGCTCTCTGAAACTCAGTTGAACGGTACAAAAAGAAACATCGATAGGGGGCGCTTTGGGCAAAAAACATAATTCGTTGACATTTCGGACGCTAACTGGAAACGGGGCGCTACGATCAGTTAGTAATAATGAAAACACATTTTCTACCTCTGCTCAACACTTCTGAATAAATTTAGACCAAAAACATCAATGATACTGGAAATTTATTTACAAAAAATAACACTACAGAAGATGCTCGAAATTTCGACCTTGGGCCATGATGCAGGCTTCGCACCTCCGTCGCATTGAGGAGTGTGTGTTTCCAACAATGCCAGGAGTATCTCTGATCTGCCCTGCAGCTGCCACAATGCGCGCCACAAGTTCTTCAGCACTGCTGACAGGTGTATGGTATACCTCGGCCTTCAGGTAACCCCAAAGGAAGAAATCCAAGCAGGTGAGGTCTGGTGATCGGGCAGGCCAGTGAACTGGACCCCCACGCCCGATCCACCGCTGGCCATACCTTGCGTTTAGATGGAGACGCACGTCGTTCGTGTAATGGGCCGGAGCTCCATCGTGCTGGAACCACATCTGGCGACGCGAACCTTCGGGTACGTGCGCCTCCTCCAGAAGCTGCGGCAGCACTTGATCCAGGAAAATCAGGTAATTTCCACCTGTCAGCCGTTCAGGTAACAAATAAGGGCCAATGAGGCAATCCCCCAGAATGCCGGCCCACACATTTACTGAGAAACGCTCCTGGGCTGCTCGGCTTCTGGTTTCATGTGGATTTTCATCACACCACACATGACTGTTGTGGGCGTTCCACATTCCCTCCCGGCTGAAGGTGGACTCGTCCGTAAACAAAATGCTGTTTACAAAACGGGGATCCCTGGATCTCATCGCCAAGTACCATCTTGAGAATTCCACTCGAGGGCCAAAATCCTGCTCTCTGAGCAACTGCACCCGCTGGATGTGGTAGGGGTGCAGATTCCGGGAACGTAAGATGCGCCACGCAGTTGCTTGCGAAATGCCAACATGTCTGGCGATATCTCTCGTGCTAAGACCTGGGTTGTCCTCAACCAGGTTAAGCACAGCCTCTTCGTTGTCGGGGGTGCTCACTGATCGCTCCCGTTCAGGCCTGCCTCCGTCGAAAGATCCCGTTGTGGACAACCTCTGGTGTACTCGAGCGAAGAAGGCATGGCAGGGGATTTGCCTGTTGGGGTAACGCTCGGCGTACAACCGCTGAGCGGCTCGTCCATTACAACCAGCAGCACCATACGCCAAATGCATGTCAGCCAATTCAGAGTTTGTGTACCGTTCCATCCTACTACCGATCTGCAGACAAGTAACCCGAAGCTTAAGTAGGTACCGCACGTTCAAAAGACATGTCTGCGCATACAACTACGTCATCTCGCGTTGTCGTCTACGCATTACGTATCTTTTGCATATCGATATGGTACGATATCTTTTGCATAAATCAGCAAAAAGCACCTTATGTAAATTTTATTGCGCGCATTGTGCATGATTGAAACCAGCTATGTTTGTTAAAAAAACAAACAAACTGCAGTTTTAATAGCTTCTTATGATAAGTAAATTACTCTCTTGTTTTGTTTCTAACTGATCGTAGCGCCCCGTTTCCAGTTAGCGTCCGAAATGTCAACGAATTATGTTTTTTGCCCAAAGCGCCCCCTATCGATGTTTCTTTTTGTACCGTTCAACTGAGTTTCAGAGAGCCCCAGCAAACAGAATCATGAAAATGCATGCCATAAGTCAAGAAATCTGTTTGTTTATCTCTTAGGAGCCTTCGAGTTTTGACCACCCTGTACTTTGACATTTTATTCCGGCTCTTACGCTTTTTGCAGGGCTCTACTTTTGGGTTCAAACTTTAAGTTAGAGTATAAACTTTGGCGAGCATGTGTTAAATTATCAAAATAACGGGCTTAAAGTTGTTGTCTAGCTCTCCAAAGTCTGCAGCGCCCCCTATCCATGTTTTAAGAGATACGCTTATCAAATTGGTACTGAAGAAAGTCTAAACAAACAGAATCATTTCGACGCAACAAGCAAGAAAATCTAACCATTTCCCTAGTTTTTATGACGTTTTGAATTTCGGCACCCAAATTTTCGAAAGCGCCTAGCGCCTAGCGCCTTACCATCGCGTCAGGGACCCTACATTCCCTATTCAAAAATGTTCGTCTAGGTGTGCTCTATCGATCCTTAAAGTTTGTCACCGACGAGCTGAATCACCCTGTATATATACACTATATTGCCATTGATTATTGGACACTTGCGATTTTAGACATTTTACTAAATATCTAGAAAAATACATGAGGAATCATCTCGAAACTCTTAGTGTATAAATATAATAGTATACGTCATACATCTCCATGAAGATTTTTTACCGAAACTCCATAGGGGACCGTCAACAAATTAAAAAAGAATGAATATCTTTTGAATAACCCTGTCAAAACTAATGTAGCAAAAGCGCTCAAACTCTAGATTTTGATTGAATGCTTTATTGTAATACACTGTGTTCATTTTTATGCAAATAGCATGCATACTCGCAGAGTAATTAAGGTTTTTATAAAAATGGTCCCAAATTTTTCGAAGTTTTTTCCTTATAATTTTCAGAGTTCTTAATATAAAATAATATTTTTTTTAGAAAATATGACAAACAACATTGCACACAGTACTCTGTAATCAGAATTAAAAAAAAAAGAAAATTGTATACAAAATGAGTTGGTTTACTAAATAATTTTTTACTGCGCATGCGTCAACGATATCAAAATTTCATTTGCATATTATGTTAGCTAAATGTATAGAGCAACTTTTGTGAAAGTCACAAAATCATAACTTGAAAATTCTGAAAATAATCGTCAATTGAATAAGTTGAAAATCCGTTATTCTCAAAATGAAGCAAAAAAAAAAGAGGGGTTGTATCCATATATTCATTGATTAGTGTCAATATAGAATACACAATACGGGATGTTACGACTACTTTTGGATAAAATCCCTCATTTTTTTGCCTCATTTTGGAAACAACGGATTTTGTCCTTTTTCTATAGACGATTACTTTCAGAATTTTCAAGCTATAATTTTGAGACTTTTGCAAAAGTTGCTCTATACATTTAGCTAACATAATATGCAAATGAAATTTTGATATCTTTGACGCATGTGCAGTAAAAAATTATTTAGTAAACCTACTCATTTTTCATACAATTTTTATTATTTTTTAATTCTGATTACAGGGTACTGTGTGCAATGTTGATTGTCATATTTTCTGAAAAAAATATTATTTTATATTAAGAACTCTGAAAATTATAAGGGAAAAACTTGGGACCATTTTTATAAAAACCTTAATTACTCTGCGAGTATGCATGCTATTTGCATAAAAATGAACACAGTGTATTACAATAAGGCATTCAATCATAATCTAGAGTTTGAGCACTTTTGCTACATTAGTTTCGACAGGGTTATTCAAAAGATATTCTTTTTTAATTTGTTGACGGTCCCCTATGGAGTTTCGGTAAAAAATCTTCACGGAGATGCATGACGTATACTATTATATTTATACACTAAGAGTTTCGAGATGATTCCTCATGTATTTTTCTAGATATTTAGTAAAATGTCTAAAATCGCAAGTGTCCAATAATCAATGGCAATATAGTGTATATCTTTAGGTTGATTAAAAATTTTAAGTACTCCATAGAGAACCGCAGACAGTACAAATTAAAAGTGGTTATATATTTTGATCTAATTATCAATCTAAGTATTTACATTAGATTTCGTCATTTGATTCGAATTACTCTAGATGCAAAAAAGTAGAGATGTGAAGATTGTTGTGTCTCGAACAAACTTGAGAAAATTTAGGGATTAATTTCAAAAGCAAGGTAAGCAGAATGCTCTTTTCATACTAGACAAACCTAGAAAACCTTATTCAGTCGTTCCATCTACCCTGTATAGAGTCGAAAGTACGAACTTGCGACTCCTCTTGATTTATTACTGAAGGTTGAGCGCAAACACAAGACTTGACACATATTCGTTTTCATAAGTTTTTAAGAAGTTACTTCAGCCAAGCGAAAAGACCCTCTCCGTAATGCTAATCCTGCGGAAGAAATTTCTAAGGATATCTTGTTTCTATTTCAACATTTTTTTTTAAATTTTGTTTATTTATTTATTTTTATTTATTTATTTATTTTGCATTGGATAGCTGAGACAGATCAATGCAAAGGTCTTTTTTACTTTTTCGATTTTAGTTGCAGATATTTTTTATGGAAATGGTTTCACTTTCGAAACCGGTTCCGAAAATGAACGAGTCCCCATTAAAAATATCTGTAAACAAAATCGAAAAAGTAAAAAAAAAAAGGACCTTTGTACAGATCGATCTCAGTTTTCCAATGAATAAAAAAATCGCTTTAAAATATTGAAATTCAAAGCAGATATCTTTATATTTTTTTTCCATAGGTTTAGCATTACCGAGCGGGTCTTTTTTCTTGACTGAAGTACCTTCTTAATAAGATGATCAGCAAAACGCGAACCGAAGGGGATCTCATAACATTGAAAGAACTATAGGCTAATCACTAAAACGAAAATCAATATATGAAAACCATTAGGCTTTTTCTGGAAGAATTCCGACGTATCCTCTACTGGTACATTTTAAGTGCTCTGAAAAAGTTTATTTTGTGCAGAAAAAGTTGTTTAACTTTTCAATAAAAAATCTAACGCAGAAAGAGTTAAGGGATTTTCTACATTCTACTGTTTATATTTAGACTTTTTTGGTGAATTTACTTTTAAATATAAACAAAATAAACTACTGTAGATATTATAGTTTTACAATTTATTATATGAAACTATCTTTCAGGAATTTTGGTGGGGAAAAAATTGTCATTGGAAATCGGCGGCAAAGTTGAGCCTGCGCTCAGCACAAAGTTGTAATGTTTTACACCTTCCAGTGTATATATAAATTATAAATGCCATTTATAATCTGTACGATTACAGTTGTGATTAGAACCAATAAAACTAATTTATTTATTTATTTTTTGGTCAAAAATGCTGTTTATATAAAAAGCAAATAAGTAGTGAAAATCGATATATTTGCCTTTGAGGGAAAAACAGATTATATCGAAAAGCAGTAAGGTGTTCTGGGGTAATAACGCCAGGGTGGGTAATAATGCCAAGTGCTAACTTTACGCGTAATTATGAAGGAACCAAGGAGATAACACCTACGGGTTCTGTACAAAAGAGCTCTGAGTCATCTGAATTCAAATAATTGCTAAAAGGCAATTCGTCCCATTTCTAGAAATTATCGTTGAAAGATGCACGTAAAAGTGGACGCCCGATCTAAATTTTGAGAGGTAAGTTCTGTAATCTGAAGGCTTTATATTTAATAAGGAAATAATTTGTTTACTACATAAATTTCTAGTGTATTTTATGTACTTTCAAAATGTTGTGGAAGAATTTGGATGTGTTGGCGAGAAATTTGCAGTTTAAAATGTATTGCGCAGTAAATATACTGGAATAATAACGTCATCCACTAGTGTAATTACTCCGGCTTATTATTTTCGAAGCTGGAATTACATCCAAAGATGGTTTATATTTTATTTTATGCATGAGAGAGCATTACTGTCATTGTTGAAAACCAAAGACGATAAAAAAATCCTTATGTCCTAACTGCTGCTACTTTTTTTTTTTTTTTTTTACATTTGTCAATTTCTAGGGCTATAGAGTTTGTATCTTTGGAATTGGACAATTTACATGCTATTATTCTGTCTTATTTTATAGTTTTGTTTGTATGGAGTTATTACCCCCACTGGAAGGTAATAACGCCAAAGAGCATTGGTCAAGAGATCATGCCATTACATTTTATGAATACATATCTGCTAAAATATTTTTTTTGCATATATAGTCAATAAGCTGCTGTATCAAATCCTACATTTGTTTGAAATTTTTTTCTAAAACTAAGCTGTGAAAATTGGTAGAATCTTAGCGTGGTGTTATTACCCCTGTACACCTTATATATTGTTGGTTCTAACCATAGCCACATGTATACAGAACAATATCTAAAAAATAATTCACTCAAATCGGCTGACTAATTTTTCAGAAACTGTGGGACAAGGTAAAAAACTGTTGTTTGAAAAATAAAAAAACCTGTTTAAATTTTTTTGTTTTTGTACTAGCAAACATTACTACTAAACATAAAATTACATTTTAAAAACTTTCCATTAGTGAGCGATTCCGGAATCATAAAAGAACCTTCCTTATCGTCGAACAAGGCGTTCGTCAATGTGTTTACTTCTTAGGAAGTAATTCTGGACCTCCTTTGCATCATCTGACGTATGCTGATCACAAACGGTGCAAGCAATCTTCATTGCGATTGCGGCAGCAAGTCCGAGCTGTTGTTTTTATCTGAATACCATTGCGTTCATAATATGTAATAAAGAGAAAAATCTATAGTTAGACATACACATGGCAATTAAAGTCATAGCTTAATAAATTTGATAATAGCTTTGCCGTTAATGAATATGTTTTGAAGCAAATGTTCAAATCAAAGAATTTTAATTTTCGTTATCATTTTGTGTAATTTGCTCCATGACAGCTTTCCTGAAAATTATTTAAATCCTCATAGATATGTTTTATGGTCACTTGCACTGTGTCTGCCAAGTGAGTTATGTGTTAGTTTCACGCTCTATAGGCTTCCTGATTATACTTCATTTTTAAGACAGAAAATCCTTTCACCCTAAAAAAATTTCTTCATGTATGTATTTTTGAGACCATAAAAAACCTATTTGAATAAATAATTTATTTTTAAAAGATCGATCTTTTGAATTCCTTAATGCAAAAATAACTCCTTTAAAAACATAATCTGGTAAAATAGGCGAATAATAGCCTTATACACTTCTGGTGCAACTGTCTTATTATGACTTCTAAGTACAAGAAAACTAAGATTCAGGTAAATGCCAAAGTTTTCTATGATGATTAAGATTTATAAATTGAGTGATATTTCTAAGAAATGGCTCAAATATTTAATATTCTCTATTGTTTCGGCATGAAAAATTTGTGCATAATTAATTGATTGTGTTCACTTGCGTTTCTCATGTTCCACTCACTACAAATCTAACTGAATTGGGAAGATAAATAATTTCAAAAGAATTATCTGTAAGAAAGTTCATTTTAAAACAATACATTCCTAACTTTAGAAAGTATGCCATAATTTGTTATGTAACACAATATTTTCCTCCTTATAAGATTTTTAATGTAATTAGTGTGTAATAACACCGTAACCATTAAGTGACCAGGCCCCAAATGCAACTTTCACCGTCTACATTGTCTTCACTTCACGGGGGAAATGAACCATATCCACATCTCTATGAAGTCGATATATCCGATTTTGTGTGAGGTGCAAATGACTAAAAAAAGCTCATGGTGATTTGGCGGAGTCATGAACTGATGGTCACCTGAATATAATAATGTAATAAAACAAAAATTTTGCTCATCGCTCACGCATCATATGATCATTTGTGAAGACGATTGTAACGCCAAAGTAAATGTCACATCTACTGGCACTATTATGGTGTTATTACACGAGGCGTCAAATTCCAGGCATCTCCATGTTATCCTACGGTACCAGGGGAGTTGTTTGCTTTTGAAGCGACTCCCGTGGTGCCGTAGGATAACATGAAGACGCCTGGAATTTGAAGCGACTTTGACTCCTCGTGTAATAGCGCTATTAGAGTACTTAAAAATTATGCCTTTGAATATATTTGGATATAATATATTTTTTTTTTTTTTCTTACTCTGTTTTTTACTAATTTGTCCGTTAGATTTTTGTTTTAGGAGACAGAAAGGAATAGGTTTATATATGTAATCAAGTTGAAATCTTAGATTCTTTGATATAAGATATAAAACGCGTAATCTGCAGAATTTTTGTTAATTAATATGGTAATTAATAATTTTGTTAATTATTGTGGTATGAAAAAACTCCATTCCTAATTCTACCTCAGTGATAAATAATTTTCTGCAACTAATCCCAACAAAACCAATAAAAGCATTTGCTGATCCTTGCCATTCAGTAAAGAGAATTTTAAATTTTACAGCATTTTCTGCATTGAATTCAGAGGAAATTTAATGATCTTTCTCTCTTTATTTGAAAATTATAAAGATTTTTTATTTAAAAAATTTTAAATTAAAAAAATTAAATGAAATGTGCCCTTTCATTTAATTTGTAATATAATTTTCTATTACGAAATATATTAATAAAATATACATTGTGTCCCTAAAACATTGACCTCGGCTTTTATTCTTTAAATATTGATTATAGGTATATATTATAAATTACAAAGGTTACGTAAAAATGGATAAAGAATTTGACGAAATCGATTAATATTTTGAGGAGATTAAATTTGAGTAAACATAAAATTTAATTTTTTTACGGAGTCCGTATAAAAAACTTCGCATTGAGTAAAAATGTGCCCCATACACTAAAGAAGTCATCCACAAAATTTCAGCATTTTATCATAAAAAGTCGCAGAGGTATGTTTAAACAATCCGTAAGGGCTTATTTATGAATTTGCCTCCCATTCACGAAAGCAATGCAATCAATCATTGTTTTCTTTCGTAATTCACGTATGACTCCTGAAACACAATCATCCAGTATGGTTTTTCCCCTTTACAAACTCATATCCAAGCATTAAAAAGTGGCTTAAGTCAGCATTTATGTATTTTCATATCTCTGCGACTTTCTATGATAAAATTCTGACATTTTGTACATAAATTTATAAGTGTATGAGGAACACTTTTAATTATTCGGAATTTTTCTGTACGGAGGCCGAGGAAAAATAACTAAGTAAAGTTAACTAAGTAAATATGCTGATAGATTAAAGAAAATATAAACTGGCATATCGGAATAATAAACATCGTGCTACATCTCTTTTTATGCAACGACTTAAGCGGTTAAATCTATTTCTTAATTTTATTATGTAATTCTAAGAAGTGAGCATTCCAATTTCAGTCCAATTACAATCAAGATATATACTACATTGCCAAAAATGGCGGCCCACTTGCGATTTTAGACATTTTGGGGAATATCTTGAAAAATACAAGATGAACTATCTTGAAACTCTCAGTGTATAAATATATTAGTAGAAGTCATACATTTCTGTGAAGAGTTTTCCCCCAAAACTCCATAGGTGACCGCCAACAAATTAAAAAAGAATGAATATCTTTTGGATAATCCTGTCAAAACTAATGTAGCAAAAGCGCTCAAACTGTAGATTATGATTAAGTGGCTTATTGTAATAAATTGAATTCATTTTTATGTCGATAGCATGTGTACTCGTAGAAAAATTAAGGTTTTTATAAAAACATTCCCAAATTTTTCCAAGATTTTTGCTTATAATTTGAAAAGTTCTTAATATAAAATAATATTCTTTTCTGAAACTATGCCAAACAACATAATGCACAATATCCTCTAATCAGAATTAAAAAATAATAAAAATTGTATGAAAAATGAGTAGGTTTACTAAACAATTTTTCACTGCGCATGCGTAAACGATATCAAAATTTCATTTGCATATTATGTTAGCTAAATGTATAGAGCAAATTTTGTAAAAGTCTCCAAATCATACTTGAAAATTCTGAAAATTATCGTCGTTAGAATAAGCACAAAATCCATAGTTCTCAAAATGAAGCAAAAAAATGAGGGGTTTTATCTAAATGTAGTAGTACGGCTCATACTGTGTATTCTAATTGACACTAATCAATGAATATATGCATACAACCCCTCATGTTTTTGCTTCATTTTGGGAATAACGGATTTTCAACTTATTCTATTGACGATTATTTTCAGAATTTTCAAGCTATGATTTTGAGACTTTCAGAAATGTTGCTCTATATACTTAACTAACATCATATGCAATTTAAATTTTGATATCGTTGATGCATGCGCAGTGAAAAATTATTTAGTAAACTTACTCATTTTTCATATAATTTTTATCATTTTTTAATTCTGATTACAAATATTGTGTGCAAGGTTTTTTGTCATATTTTCAGAAAATAATATTATTTTATATTAAGAACTCTGCAAATTATAAGCAAAATTCTTGGAAAATTTTGAGACTGTTTTTATAAAACCCTTACTTTTTCTACGAGTATACATGCTATCGACATAAAAATGAACACAGTTTATTACAATAAGCCACTTAATCATAATCTTCATTTTGAGCGCTTTTACTACATTAGTTTTGACAAGGCTATCCAAAAGATATCCTTTCTTTTTTAATTTGTTCACGGTCCCCTATGGAGTTTTGGGAAAAATATTCACGGAAATGTATGACTTGTACTATTGTATTTATACACTTAAAGTTTCGGGATCATTCATCATGTATTTTTCTAGATATTCAACAAAGTGTCTAAAATCGCAAGTGGGCGGTCATTCTTTGGCTATGTAGTGTAGTTGTACGACTCTTTAAATTTCCATTGAACATAGAAATATTTATACTTTTATATATTTACTATAAATTCAAATACAGCATTAAGAGTTCTACTTTTACAAATAAGTAATACTCTGTGAATTTTAATAATGTGAAACCTATTTTGTATATTTGCATTTACAATTACGATATCCTAAAGAACAAATTTGAATTTTTCTTTCCTAGTTTTATTTAAAAAATAAAATGTTGCATAAGTTATATTTCACTGATAAATGAAAAGAACGGAAATGAAAATAAAGTGACTTTTCCCTGTTCTTTTTTACATAACAATTTAGAAACTGATTTTGATTGATGTCTTTCATTGTTAAGCAACAATAAAAATAAAATTGTCGCTACAGTAAGAAATTTTTTGAATATAATAGAATAAGTAGACGTAAAAATGACATTGACACGTAAGTTAATAATTTTAGAACTCTGATGGAATATTTTTAGTGTTAGTATGATTGATCTCTGGTAGAGAAAAATCAATTCATTATAAAACTGCTATTTAAATGTCTCATGCTTGGAAACGTCCTATCAGGTCGTACTGAAAAACAACTCTCGACTAACTGCATCTGTTTTACTTTCATCCCATATAAACTCATGTGAAGTTCAATAATACTTGTAAAATAAATCAGAAGCCAGCAAAGCCCTTTTTAAATGATTAGTTGAAAATCTACTTAGACATTTTTATTGTTCTGCATTCAAGTTTTTTCTCAAAATATTACTACCCTTGGATCTAAATAAAAATATGACCAATTTTTTTTTTTTTTTTTTTTTTAGCTTCTCGTAAGATGTCTAACGTTATCAGAATACATCATTTTCACAAAAAATAGTTAATAACGCTTAATGATACTTTTTCTATGATTATAAACGTTATATCAGTATACTCGGTTACGTTTTGTAATAAATGTAACCGAGTTTTGCTAGATTTTTTTACTTAAAAAAGGAATATTTTTATCGACACTAGTTTGTTTTTGTTTTATTCAAACAACCGTTATCCTAGAAAACCCCATACTACAAAATCGTTATCCTACTGCCCCAACAAAACTCCATCCTACAAGACTTAAGTTGAATGTCCAATAATGTCTTCTTTGAAGAATTCCTCTTTACAAAATCATTAATAAAATGTTAAAATTGTTATTTCGCAAATATATTTATATTACAATATTAATGACACTGTTTAATTAATTTTACAGTTATAATTTTGTAGTAAAAATGAAAAGTTTTTAAAGAAAATTAGAAAATTATACAGTCAGATATGAATATATATATATATATATATTTAAAACTTCTGGATTAACTTACAGGCACAGGTAAATTTCGAAGTTAAGTACTAATTTCACCACAAAAATTAAATCAAGATAGAGATAAACTTAGTTTAACAATTTTATCTGACCGTTCAATCTAATAAATGAATAATAACAAAAATTCATTTGTGTTTTAATAATAATAATTTTTTTCTGCTTTATTATAACTCTACATTTTTTAGACATAAAATAGTGCTTCAAGAAAGAAACAATTTTCGTTATAAGCATTTTTTGAACATTTAATCGATTGTAAATTATAAAATATGGAAAATATTTTGAATGTTTCGAAATATTATCTTAATGAGCTAAGTATTTCTTCAAAGGCGTTTATTTTCCTGTATTTTTAAAATCACTATTTCTAAATGGTAATGTTCACTTTATTTAATGTCATTAAATAAGGTGATTTTATCATTAAAAAATAATGATAAAGGATTCGTGTTTTTTTGGCTGATAATGGAAAAATAAATGATGAAAATATGCGGGTATATTCAAAGTTATTATTATTATTTTTTTGCACAGAAAAATCTTAATATTTTCTAACAGGATATTTATAAATATTTCTAAATGAAACTTTTTATAAACTGAGTGACATGAAATTGCTATCATGTTGAGTATGCACATTTCCTCTTATGCTGTAATTTGCATTATCTGAAGCAAACTGAAAAGAAGAATTTATAACAAAACAAGGAAATATAATCCTTCTGTAATAAGTTTACCCTTAAAAAAATTGCTGTTAATAAAAATCTAAAGCTGCATTTCATAGAATATCCCTAGATTAGCACACTGGCAACAGATCGCAAGGGTTATTGTAATTATTGTTTTCCGAATGCATGTTTTAAAAATATATTTCCAACCAGAAATGTTATTTTATTACACCTTGTACACTACTAGTTATTTTACTACTAACTTATATCACGCAAAATATGTTTTCAACCAGAAATTTTGTTTAATAAACGACATCAAATTTATGACGCACAGAAATGTGCTACGTTATTAAATAACATTTATTTATTTAAACACATTTATTTGACCTTGGCTAGCAATACAAGTACTGGTCTAGAGGTCTGCACGGGCCGGGCTCGGGCCGATTTCCAATAATGGCATTCGGGCCGGGCCGGGCTCGGGCCTTACTTTTGAAGACTCGGGCCGGGCCGGGCCTAGTCACTAATCCTTTCGGGCCGGGCCGGGCCTAGTCACTAATCCTTTCGGGCCGGGCCTAACTTTTTTTCCGTACGAAGCCGAGACTGATTCCATTCTTCCTAGTTTTCATGGACCAAAATAATCAGTTCCTATTGAATCTTCCTATATGAAAATCCTTTTCTCGACTTTTTATAAATCAGTAATATTTGGCTTTGTCCATAAATTTCTGCAAAATAAGCATATACTTTTAAGCCGTGATTATTCTACAATTAAACATTAGAATTTATTCCTTTTAAAGAATCGCAGATTACTAGGCGTTTTAAAATAGAATTAAACACACACACATACACACACACATACACACACACACACAAAAAAAAAAAAAAAAAAAAAATCATGATTATGACGGAATTTTTTTTTAAACTGATAACTGAAAGTTTCTTTTAAAATGTTCATCCATGCAAAATTAATACAACAATACGGGAGAAAAAAATATATTAAACATTTACATCTGTTAAGAAGGGAATGCATTTTTTTCGTTCCAAAGCGATTTCGTCTTTGGAAATTTTACCATATACCGATTTTTCGATTTTTTGTCTCCATTACAGGGAATATGGATTAATAATACTAGTGATAACTGAAACATTTACATACAACAAACAAAGATTCATTTAAAAGCATAAATATCGCAGCCTACGGCACTTCTGCATAAATGGAGATTATAAACATGGAAAAAAAAGACTAATATAATTTTTTTTTGGTCAGAACTCTTCCATAAGATTAAAGATTAATGTTCTGTAGAAATTCCCTCCAGCCGGGCCGGGTTCGGGCCGAATTTTAAACTTTTTTCCGGACCGGGCCGAGCTCGGGCCGAAATTTTAACTTTCGGGCCGGGCCGGGTCGGGCCAATATTTCTTTCGTTCGGGCCGGGGCCGGGCCTGGAAATTTCGGCCCGTGCAGACCTCTATACTGGTCTGCAAAGTGTTAGAAATGTATCTGGAAAAATGCGTTGATAAAGATTATATAGATTAATTTAACAAAATTGTATAAAAGCAATGGGTTATGAATTTTTTTTTATCTCGGTAGTTTTTATCTTAATATTCTTAGTGACACACAGCGTTTTTAAATCGCTGCAGATGTATTGAAAAATGGATATTTATACTTAATAATAAAAAAAAAAGTCTGTGTGCTCCATTCTAAATGTATGTGTGATTATGTATTTGGTCTAAATGTTAATAATAATAATATTTTTAGTTGAGACGTGATTTCCTTAGTCTACCTAAGTTACATTATACTTAGTATGCATAAGATAGGGTTACTTTGGATGAGTTGAACATGAATATGGACACGAAGACACGAGATAGAGAAAGTGTTATGTAATGATAATTATAGTTAGAAAAAAAACTGAAGCGAAAATTTCATGTTCTATTTTTTTTCTTGCAATTCATTTCAAAGAACTACATAATTTATCCAATATTTCACCTCTGCTGGTTTTTAAAGTAATTTTTTTTTTTTCGGAAAATATTCTATTATTTAAAGTTTAAACATAAAAAAATTATTATTATTACTTTAGAGTATTAAATAAGAAAGTATTAAAGGTTAATGTCTCATAACATCTTGATTTTAAAAAAATGTTATATAATACTTTCAGAAAATTGAAAAGAAAAATTTTGCTGTATATGTATGTATAAATATATAATTAAAATGAAATCATAAATATATGAACAAGTTGATAAAAATCTAATGATGAACAAAAGATGAGCAGTAAAAAAAACAAAAATTTATATTAAGAAGCTATAAATAACCTAAAGAATCATCAGAGGAGCGTGCAGCTTAATTCATAGGGAAGATATGTTATTTCATTCAATTTTGTCAGCATAAGACCTAAAAGAGTAAAATGTAGCTCATTATAACATATCAAAACAAAACAAAAAATTAAACATAAGATATTAAAAGAAAATAAGTGATGAGAAGACAACACTTCAATGAAAGATACCAATCTAAAATACATCAAATTTGCTTACAAATGGAGACTGTGCGAATATGGAAACGGATTTTGAGATATTAAGAAACATGAAGCTGAGATTTAACAACAACAACAAAAAAAGGTATTCTAAAGAATAAATATATTACTACTATAAACAATATATATATATATATTTACTTTTTCACGGGATTGGGGGGGGGGAGATGTTTTAAACATATGGTAACAAATGGTACTAAACTTTATCAGAAAATGTTCATAGTAACATTTAAAGTTCGAAAAATACCAATTCTCATTTATTATTATTTCTTTAAATTAATAAATTAATAAATATTAAATATTAGAAAATAATTTCTCACATATTTCAGAATAATTAGTATTTATCTTTACCGTATGATAAATTATTTCATCACATATTCATTCATTCCAAAAAGAAAAAAAAGACAGAGAGAGAAATATTATGTAATACTTTCCTTTACTCGTGCCTCTTTTTTTATTTATGCCATTATACATTATGATGGCTAATTCTTTTATTCATCATTTTCGTCAATTATCCCTTTATTTTTATGTACAAATACGAAGAATAGTCCATATCACATCGTGTGAAGCATATATACTTTTTGACATACCGGGTGATCCAGAAGTTTCGGGAGTTTTTAAATGTTAATAATTAGGAAACTATGCATAATATAAAGGTCCGGTTTTCAGATATATGCTCAGAAACACGTGGGATTTTTGTTTAGAATGAATTAAAAAAAATATATATATAGTTACAATTTTTAGCAGCAGGTGGCGCTGCTGTACAAGACTGAATGCACCTATACCATGCGTTATATAGACACATGAGTTCATTTCGAAGCATCTTTTCTAGGATATTGATGAGATTTTGTTTTAAGGGTGGCTTATGTTCAAACACTTTTTTTAAGTTGTTGAAATTGTATTGAAAGGAAATTTTGATACAAAATTTGATGAGTAACTGCTATGTTTAGACATGCTTTCTTTGCATGTCGAGTTGTTTTCTGATCATACAATACGTGAAGTTAAAACTGCAAAAAATTTGATGGCGATTACAAATGTGAAATGCTATGGTAAGCAAAGTTTGAGAAAAGGGCTCATTGGAAGATCGTAATCGAAGGAGGAGTACCAAAATGTCAGTTGCAATCGTAAATGAGGTAGAATTCGTTGCCAATACTCAATGGAAATCATCAGCTCATGGTGAGTGCGAATGCAGTACAATTGTAAAATCACGATGAACTGAAATTTCTTCTGGAATTTCTTTCTGCTCTGAAGATGCTGTGCACGCTGTTTTGCATCGGCTCACGGCGGTACTTATTAGCTAAGGGCGTTATAATGAAAATTTATAACCTTTGGACACTAATTCTTTCTTTTTAGTGAGCTTTATCATACCATAAAAAATAATACTATCAATTTTATCTCCACCTGTTGGCAAAAAATGTAACTAACATAATATGTTTGTGTCATCGAAAAAACAAATCCCATAAGTTTCTAAGCATTTCTGTGAAAACCGCATACTTCCATTGTTTATAGTTTGCAAATTATTAACATTTCAAAACTCCCGGAACTTCTGGATCACCCCGTACTTGTATTGATGTATAGCGTTTTTAGACATCTTTCATTCATGATGGTTTGAAAAATGTAATTTTCCAAAAATAATTATGCATTAATTTATAAATATTGAAGTTTTTGAATAGTTAATTTAATTATCGCTTCAAGAATACTTATCTATCTTAACCCATCAATGCCCAAATTATTTTCTTCAATAAAAATGAAATTTTGTGTTTCCCACCACTTTTAAAAGACTAATAACTTTTATCTTAATTTATTGAGGAGTTTGTCTCGTGAAAAATAGCGCTTTTTTATCTTTCTATTTACTTGCGTGGAAAGTGCTTTATTGTCTTTTTCATAATCGTCCCTAAAAAGAGAAGCTAAGCACTAATGGGTTAATTATAATATTAGCAATATTACAGCTACTGTGTAAAATTTTAAAACAGATTTAAGCAATATGCGTCTTTGAAATTATAAAGTTTCATATAAGGACACCAAAATTCAAACTGCGGTTTCATTTCTACCTCACTTATGCTCTTATTCACCATCTACCTCAACCTAGAAAACCTGGGTCGAATGCTCAAATGAAATTCACAATAGCATTCGATTGGTTATTATCATAAAGGCGCCCAATTAGGATTAAAGATGAACATCGTTTGAGCTTTCGACCGAGGTTTTCGGTATAACTTGGGGTTGAAGTCATTGGTGAATATGAGCGTTAATGTCCAGAATATTTTAAATTAGTATGAAAAGTAACTATTAATACTCCACGGAATAAATTACATAATAATTTACATTTAGCATCATTATGTTTTCACTTAATACTATTTCAAAAATTTACTTTCATAAATTATTTTTTATGGTAAATTAGATAAGATTATCTCTTAAAGTCGTGGGTCATCATGTACATAATAATTCCTCAACTGATGCGTAAATGCCAGACATAAAAGAAATGAAATATTTTCATTCCATATTTTAAAAATCACCATTTTCTGCCTCATTAATTTTTTCTTTCGAGATATAATCGCCAGTAGAATGTTTTAAAAACATTTCCTGCGGATCCAGAGTATTGATTCTTTCCTACTTAAAGCAGCAAAAAGTTGACCAGATTAACACAAAGTCAATTTTTAACTGGAGCAGGAGATTCTCTTGCTTCGTCACACCTGACGATTTAAAACTTTCTTCTGATCAAATGTAGTCAATAAAGTTGATTTTCCGTAAGTACTTCCATAAGACTTTCATATTTCGTTCTGGCTCACTTCTTTTGGACGCAAACTCAAAGTCAGTAAGGGTTAAAATGTTTCACCCTTGATCTTGCTTTCATTCAGGCAAAAATTATTTTAGCAAGGCTCTTGGTAAAAAAGAAGATTGCAGACCTGTTTGTGAATCTAACAGAATTATAGAACGTCGTTGTATTATTTTTGTTATTTTAAATTATTATTAGTATGCTTACCTATTTATTAGAACGGGGAAAATAGATTTTTATTCTTGTCAAATCATGGTTTCTAGATCCTGACTTAAGAATTCATCATTTAGAGAATACATTTATATTTTTATGAATCAATCATCTTTTTACTCAATTACTCTGATTGTTATTAATTCTAATAATATTAGACGCATTGTTATTATCCTTATCTGATTATCTGAACTTGGAAATGGAAATTTCATTTCTCCCACGAATTGCCATTTCCAGATCTTACATGATTATTTACTATTTTGAGAATGATTGTAACGATTTCAACATTTTTTATGAATCTAACAGCCTTAAAGAAAGTTTCATCAACATTTTATTAAGGGTTTCACTTTTTGTTATAACTATTATCGAGTAGAATTACGCATATATATTCATTTAAACTGGATTAAATGGATTTCAATTCACATACGAATCGTAGTTTGTTAATCTTTATTTGTGATTTTATTATTCGATGGTGAATATTACCTCAAAATCTGAATACCATAAGGCGATTATACAATCTAATTAATGCTTATAATTATTTTCCCTTTATTTAATATGTAATATAAATATAAGTTTATACATATTTAGTACCTATAATTATCAAAGTTACATGTTCAGTGTCAGTGCCAGGTTTAGTACAAGTAGAAATTTGGTTCTCGATCATCCCAGTAATTGAACAATCCGATTCTTAGACAAATAATCAAATTTGTTTCAATCAAATAGAAAAATTTGCTTCAATTCTTGAACAGTGAGAGTATCATTATGAAACCAACCTAATTTCTTTCTCTCTTTGACGCAAAGCGACGTACACATTAAATACAGTGTTCGCGATGTTAACATTTTGAAATTCCTGTACAGAGAGGTTATTGAAACTACTTATTTCACTTTTTAATACTCTTTTTTATTTTGTTTTACTTTTGCATGGTCTCTCATTTCAGCACATATACCTGTGGTATAAAGAATTTAGTGCATTTTGAGATACGTAACTAGCTGCCTAAAGCAAATACTCTAATGAATAGTAATTTAAAAAAAATAAGTAAAAACACCTGTCATTTTCCTTAATTTTAAATCATCCAAAGTTTCATGAATAACTAAGTTGGAGTGAAATAGATTTCGTTACACTTTTATTAAAATGTTTTAACGTTGTCATTGGTTCATGTTGTTCAGTAGTTATTAACTTGGTTATATAACTACTATACACGAACTTTGATAATTTGGTTAACACTACTTGGTTTACGGAGTTAGTAACTTGAAAAATGGAAGTTAAGTAATGATATTTTCATTATTTCTTATGTAAAATTTGATTAGCTTTTCAAACAATTCTTTGAATCGAGTTCGATAACCGAGAAACCGCTGTATTATTTTTAATATATATATATGTATATATATATTTCAGAATTCTTGTAGTAGTTTCTTTTAACAAGGCTTATCGAAGTAGTTGAACCTTAATTTATGTTAATACACTTGTATGTTAATACAATAAGTAATCAAATGTATGTTAATACAATAAGTAATTAAATTTTAGTAGTTAAATGTACATTATACTAGAATTTAAGTAGTTAAATAAGTAATAAATAAGAATCCTCAAATATGGTATTTATGATTAACATGCATATTCACTATGAATAATGGAATCTTTAAAATTTTTAATCTTAAATTCTAAAGAATGAGGTTGGTTCGCATGATGACGTTATTGGAATGTGTGAGACTACTTTTAAAAAATCAAAGCGTGATACTTTTCTTTGACAATTTCAGATTTTTGAGCTAGATTTCACCTTCTTGTTTAGTTTATTTCTTAGTTTGTAATAGTTCAATGAAGCTTTACTTGTTGCACTTTATTGTAAAAATAATAATAATAATCAGACACAGTTAAAAATTCAAAATAATTTCTCATCTATGTTTTAGAGACGTAACAAGTTTTGTCGAGTTAGAACTTCTTTCCTAGTATTAGGTAACAACGATCTAATTCTTTTCGGATTTTTCTTTCGTGATTTTAGGAAAACTAACACTTCACATTTTTTTTCAATGTTAAGGAAGTATTGTAGCAAGTTTGTTGTTGTTGTTGTTTTCAATGAAAAGGGCGGTTCCACAAGAAAGTTTATGATGGATTGCAATTTTCCTTTTTTGCTGTTTTAAAGGAACATCAGAAACATAAAAAAACTTGCACAAACTTGGTCTGTTTAGCTTAAGCTTTGTTACAGGTTTTCAAACATTAAAAAAAGTGATTTTGATTATTTATAGACATATCTGGGGTTGACTACTCTGAACATTCGTGTAAAATGTTTTGGAATGACGGTTCTAGTTATTATCAATAATAATTATTTATTATTATTTATTATATTTATTAAATTATTATATATTTATTAAATAATTATATATATTTATTATTATTTATTATATTTATGAAATTATTATATATTTATTAAATAATTATATATATTTATTATTATTTATATATTTATTTATTTTTATTATTATTGTCATTTATCTATTTATTTTTGGTTTTGGACATAAGCTTTATATAAATACATAGCAGATAAGCCTTTCTATTTCTATTCGGAAAATTTTAGCCGTGGAAACTAATATGCATGTTCACAAAAGTATTAGTTATTATTTTTATAAATATAATATTTTGAAAATAAAATGATACATGCCAATCATAAAGAATCTTTAACACTAAAGAAGAAGAAAAATACATCCATAGGAAAAACCTAAAATATATAAAGGACTAATTAATCCTTTGAGTGGCACCAGAATTAAAGAAAAAAAAAACATTTCAAAATAGATAAAAGGTCCTTTCTCCATGTATGTGATAAAATTAAACTTTTCCTTTCAAAATTCTGGTGTCATTTCGACATTTCGGAATTAAAATTATTGGTATATATTTTATTCCACCACCCTTCATGGAGTTAAGAACCTTTAAAAGTAAATTTGACTAAATACATGCTTTTAAAATTAATTGCGTTTTTGGTATGAAAAAATAACATGTATTAGGCTGTTTAACTAAAGTGAACTATTTCTTCTGAAGATGTCACTCTAAGTTAATTATTGTAACCACGCAAAAGCTCTCGTCATCAAGGAGAATTTTTCCATTTGTTTTTCTATTCTCAGGTAAACAACCGGGTATTTCCAAGCCACATCATTTCAAAATAAAAGAGCAATCAAACACAATCGAGCATTGGTACTGCATATTCCTAGAAACTATGAAGCTGTGTTAGGATGTTTTTTCCTAATCATATCATGTTACATATGATGGAATTATTTTGCATTTACATATCAAATAAAAGAGAAACACAATGATAATAATAATTGTTTGAAAAGAAGAAAACCACCAGAATCGTACTCGATCGAGTCTGCTAATTTGTATTAAATTATATTTTAAAAAAAGTAAGCACCGTCAATTAAAATCTTTTTGTAGTATGTTTAAGTTAATCAACTCTACAATCTAATATTCAACAAAATATTCAATATATTTTTTCAAATTTGGTTTTCTGCGAGTAAGGTATGGTAAAATTTAATAAAATTATAATGTGATTTTTTTAAAACTGAATAAAGTCTTTTGTGAAATATTTTTATTATGTTTATTTATTTTTATTTATTTTAATGTAAGCACTTAGGGAAAAAATCCAACTTGCTAGAGCAAAATTTATTAGTTTCCAAATTTTATTGGTTTGTCTAAGACATTGCGCGATATTAGAAAAATAATTCTTAACTTCATTTCCCTTTTCAATGTAATGCGATATTTTTACTTTGAATCATGATTTAAGTTAACTAACAAAGACGAAATTTATTTTAATAAGAAAATATGAAATTGGATGAAACCATGTTGAAAAGACAGAAAAAACTTTTATTTTATTTTATTTTATTTTATTTTATTTTTACTTATTTATTTTATTTTATTTTCATTTATTTATTTATTTTTTGTAAAAGAATTTTGTATATTTTGTTTGAAGCAGTATTTTTTTAATTTTAAAACTCACTTAAACTATTATTGAGGTAAGGTCATTGTGTCTAAATGTGATGATCCTTAAAAGCGATAATGTACTTTTACTTAAAATCTTAATACAAGAACAATAAATAAATGCTGTATAATGAGGCATCCGATCTTAAAGAACAAAATCCGTAGTATTTTCTCTGCATTTAAAATATTTTCTTTAAAAATAATTTCCAATTAAATACATATCGTCCATTTTTCAGCGTCTAGATGTTGCTTAAATGCGGTAAAATTTTCCGAAATTGTTTTTGTGATTTTCTTAACTTTGAAGATCAAATAACCTTATGGAAGCAAACAATTACGTTGTCTGTTTTATTTAACTGACCTGTAAACATTTAAAAAGGCGCCCAATTTTCGGATTAGAATTTAAAATACACTACGCATTTTGGAGATTTTGTTGTCTGCAAATACCTAATAACTATATAGCAATTGCTGTAAATGCATAGACACATTTAGGAGATTAACTAAATAAGTTTATATGGTATTTTTCATTATCGTATTATGATGTTTAAAGCAAATATTATGTTTATGTTTTTCTTTAAATAGGCCTTTAGATACGTGTTTAAGATGATTAAAATGGCAAAATATGTTTCTTTAACATTTTTAATTTAAAAAAGGTCTAAGAATCGCAATGTATATTTCAATGACATAGAGACATGATTACAGAATTCGCAATAATTTTATGTGGTGAAAAATCTAGAAAATTTGTGTAGACTGAAAACACTTAAGTTATGTTTATTTTAATACAGTTAAGTATGTCAATTTTACCAGTATGATATCATTCGATAGCTTAAATGCTGTCTCTGATTAAAGCAGGATGCAATTGAGTTATGCCCTGGCTTAAGAGTCTATAATTTTTGTTAGTACTTTTTTGAAATCTGTTATTTTTATACTTTCTTCACTGTTTACTCATAATAATTTACATTTTCTCCTTTGAAATTCAAAATATAATAAAATAAATTAAAATAAAACTTTGCATATTGAAATGAGTATTTATATTCTTATACGCATTTTTAGGCACAGAAAATGTTAAATTTTTTTAAGTGCAAGAAAAATGAAAAAGGGGGGGGGGGGCAACAGAATACCAGGCACAGTGTTCCCCTACGGTTTAATGAGAATTATTAGAAATAGTGTACGATTTTATCTAGTTACTAGCTGACCTGCCCGGCGTTGCCCGGGCCCGTGATGTTATTCAATTTTCATATGTGTTATCTGTTTTCTAAATGATCCTTAAATTAAACTCAAATTTCTATGATTTTATATCCTTAAGTCCATTTTGTTAAAATTTATATTTTTAAATGGAAAAATCCCGAAAAGATATTGAATCCGTCCGAACATTTCGAAATTTTTTAGGGAATATAAATTTGGTCTATTGAGAAGCTTTTAAAAGATTGATTTGAAATATGTAAGTTAAGATAATTTTAGCTTAGAAAAAATATCCTCTCTGCGATTCGCAAAATGTCCTTCTTTTGCCAGTGTATTTGCAAGGGTTAAAATCCATATATTTTTTAACCGATTATACCATCGGCTAGAAGACAATTTCAACTTTAAGATCTGTTTCATGGATTGTTTATATTTTAAAAATTACGCCCTGGAGGGGCATTGACAAAAGGGAGAAAAATAGTTTTGGAAAAAACGACCATTTTTGAATATTTATTTTCAAAGGGTTAATTGCAACATTTTTCCGAATTGATTTTTGCATTTGAGACCTAAAAATATGATCTTTCGAAATATGTCTCTTAAATTTAACTGCATCGAGCAGTTTGGTTGATTTGGAGTTAAACAAAATGATCCAAAAACAGAAATAAACAGGGGGGGGGGGAGTTTTTTCCTTCGTTTAGGTGCTTAATTGAGTTTTTGGGCATGTGCAAACGTTTTCTTTCCCTGAACATTAAAAAAATGACTTTTTGAAGAGAGTGAGTTCCGCTTCATAATTAATATCTATGAAACTAATCAAAAATTAAAATTCTGAGCTTCAGGTGCATCAGGAGAGATATTGGGCTACTCTCATAAAAATTTTGAGCGTCGTACGTGCCGTAGATTTTTCTAGCCATCGCAAACACACACGCAGACAGAACGATTTGTTATTTTATTAATATAGATAAGACTGATATATTTATCATGTGACAATTTGTAATAAATAAAGTTATATCTAATAAATAATCTTAAATATAATAAATATTTTGTAAATGCTCTTTTAACCCGTGAACCCCACACTAATGCGAATTGGATGGATTGGAATGTCGGCTTTATTTAAAACAAGCTTTACTTAAGTCGTTTTCCGCGACAGTAATTTAATTTTACTTATGGCCATAGTTCTGTAAAAAAGAGGGATAATAGTTGTATACATTGGTAAAATAATAATTTTACAAAACATTTAAAAATGACAATAGGGAGTTTTTCATATTAACAATGTAAAAATGACAAACAGAACATTGCTGAGCCGTGATAAGCAACTCAAACTTGCTGGATATGTTGTAAAATATGAACAGTGAAATGTGCTATGTTTAATAATAATTTATTCAAGATTTTTGTTATTTTGACGTTTGTTATTTTGTTTTTAATATTGTGAGATAATTGTCTAATTTTGTATGCTTGTTGTCCAAAGTTTGTATTATTTCGTACCGAATGGCGCATCATAAGTAGAAGACAGAATTTTTTAATAAAATATTCGAGAAAGACGCTACAAAATCTTGCACAAACACCTTAATGGTTTCTTTTTCTTTTATTACTCTCCCTCTCTCACTGTATATATATATATATATATATGAACACCAAAAACATGGCCGAAACACGACTTTTTTAGAACTAAAATGTTTGTCTTATTTAATTGATAAATTTTTGTCATTAGGTAAAGCGAAAATTACGATTAAATGTTAGTGGTATCAAAAAGCTTTGAGTAACAGAGCAACCGAACACTTCATGCGCATACGGTGTGCTGGCGAAACTTTTAAGGGGTTAAGTCGAAAGCTGCTATAGAATAGCTATAAACATAGATTAAATTGGAATATTGTTATTTTTTCTAACAATAATTTCTTCTACTAATTTATAAACATGTGAACTAATGATTAAGAATCTTAATCGAATGTTTTAATGGAAAACTTGTATAAATTTACCTAAAATCTCTGTATCTGCTCACTTTTTTTACAAATATTTTTAACAGGGTACTTGTATTTAAAACTTTTACAATAGAAAAAGTCCTTGAAATAACAACATTTGTTTTAATCAAAAACTTTTGTGGAAAATAATAAAAGTTGGTAAAATTTAATAAAATTAGGCATTAAAATTTAAAACAGCTGTTGTTGTATAATGAATCTTGATATCAGTGAAATGTGATTATGGATACTCTATATCAATTTAGAGCTTAAGGGTGTATTTCGATTCAAAATGCTTATTTTCCGATTTATTTTTAAATTCATTTTTGCTCTCAAATGCATCAAACTGGCAAATTCTATTATTCAAAAAGTACTCAAGGTGCTGTGATTGTCGATTTTTTGATAAATGCAGAAAATATTGCAAAAAAAAAAAAAAAAAAAAAAAAAAAAAAAAAGCAATCAAAAATGGCATTGTGAATAGATTTTTCCAAAGCCGGAGATATTTGGACGAAAAAAAGGGCCATACCGAAAAGGTAATTGTTTATAAATAAAATTCTAATGAAGTGAGCGTAAAAAGACATTACATTGCACCTTATACGTCTCTTTAAAAATCTTCTCAGCAAGTTTCATGTTTCTACTTTTAAAAATGTGTCTGAAATTGTATCAGAAAGTTTTGAGCTGTTGAATGTGGAAAAACATTTTTTTGAATACACCCTTAACACTAAATTTTGTGGTCCATATTAGAGATAAGTTCGAGCTTCTCTTTTTTTTAAGCTCAAATCCGTCCGAATTTGAAGATTCGAAATCCGAGCACGCTCGCACCCGCGAGTATGATGATCAAAAACTGTATCAGCTCAAATTTGAAGCACGAACCAGCCCGAACATTTTTTTTATCACAGTCCAACCCCGAAACCAATACATAAAATGTGCTTTAAATAATAGTTTATCGCCTTTTAAATAGTTTTGAAATTAATTTTCTGATCTAGAATTCGCTGCTTAAATGAAATATAAGGTACTTGTACCCCATATGGACAGTGCTCTCAATATGGACACCCCTAATATCTATAAAAGTAATAATTTTGATCACGAAATGGCGCTACATATCCATAAAGAAAAGCAACTGAAAAGATAATTAAATCTGGAAAGTGTAATAAAGCGCGCTGACCGCCAGTTAGAAGGAAACTTGTTGTTTTGTGGTGTGCTGATCGTAATTACAGATAAGTTTAAGTTCTTATCAGATATGGTAAAATTACTTTAAACCTTGAAAAGTGGAGTGTTTTACAAAGATGATAAAACATATTTTTGATTGCTAATTGCATATATTGCTTAAAAATGTTTTTTTTGTCTATTTATTACAAGATTTAGTAATACTATGTCCGATTCCCAATATGTACACCTTATGTCCCAATTGATTCCAACTGAAAGATGTTGTTGTTGTATGTATGTCGGCCAATTATCTACACTATGGGATATAGGCCCTAAGGGATGGGATGCCCTCCGTGGGGGTCTTTCTAAGGGAACCTAACCCGTATTTACGCAAGGTTCGAAGAAAACCACGGAAAACTCCGAACGGTTAGGCCGACGGTCGCGATTGGGTTCGAACCCAGCACCTACCGTCTACCAGTTTGAGGTCAGAACCTCTCGGCCACTGGTGGGGCCTGAAAGAAGGAAGAAGACACAACGTCACCAGGCAATAAATTCAAAAGACATCAAAGAAGTAAAATCCTTGTTCAATAAAATGCCATCTAAACAATCCTCCAAGAAAAAAATCCTCTAAAATTCCTTGCAGAAAAATCAAAAGAGCTTCCCCTCAGTAGGATATCTGTTGGCAATCGCAAGTACCAACGGTATGACATCCTCAACAAAGGAGAATAGTGCTACTTCTTATGCAGTATTGATGCTCTTGCAGACATGCGGCTATGCATCACATGTGGCAGATAAGTCCATGAGGATAGTGTGGGACTTACCGCCTATGATGAAGAAGTTTTTATTTGTCAATCCTGTGAGAACTCGGTAATAACAGTTGCAAATTCTGCAGACAGATGCGATAAAGCTAAGCAAAACCAATTATATTATTTCATAATATTTTGCAGCAACTGAAGTGCTTTGCATGGATCTTCAAAGAGCCCCAATCAAAAATTATCTCCCCCTTTCTAAAGTGTATGTACTGAAGATATTTACTGTGCCCCCTCCCCTCTCTCACAATACTTTAAGATATAATTTCTTTACACCCTCTCCTTTAAAATCCCTTGAAATAGTGGCTCTTCCATACACCCTGTGTAGTAGGTCAATAAGGAGCCACCTGTCTCTAATGCTACATGTATGTCCATAATAGGGACAGGTAGTTCCTTATATGGACACTTGTAAACATTTTTGTTTTAATCATCTAAATTAAACCAAAAGAATTACAAGGTCGTTAATTTTTATAATGATAGTCAACAGTGCAGAGATAGTGGTCATATATTTTTGGAATCCTATGATGTGTGCACGGGGGTGAAAAAAATTAATTTTCCCTAGGATGTCCATATTGGGTACAGGTTCCTTATATTAAACCTAAATATTCCTCCATGACGTCTTTTGGGATTTTCATGTTCAGGAAATCTGTTTAAAATAACAATTTTTTTATTTATACCCAATTACAGGCATAAATCTACAAAAGTCACAATTCTTATTATTTAAAAATATCATTGTACAATTATGACCGAAAGACATAAATTCTGTATTCCAGTGATTCGGAAAACGTACTTCAAACAGAAAGAGAGAATAGATAAGAGGTACTTCATGACTTCTTTGTATTACTAACGCTAACCTTGCCCAGGTATTAAAGTCAGATATAATATTTTTCCTTATGTACCAACAACAACATTTCATTTCCCTTTCGAATTGACTTTTAGAGCAGTATAAAACACTTTAAAAAACTTAGACTTTATTCGTGTTTCTCAAATGGCACCTTACATACTTTTTAAATCTTTTTTCTTATTTGTTAATAAATATTTTTTTCACTTTGATCCCCAATCCCTAAGACTCATATAAAATTATGTTTGAAACCGTTCCGGATCCAGGCTTGATTCGGGCTAACATGCTTAAGCTTTACACGCCTCATCTCTAGTCTACGTTAGAACGATTAAAAAACTACATATTATTGCACGACACGTGTTTAGGAAGAAATACTGATAACAAAAGATAAAAGCTATTAACAACAACATCCACAAAGGGGACGTACAGTTATCAAAACAGTTAACTCAAACACACACGTGACGAAGGATCACGTGTAAGTTGTTCACGAGATCAAAATGAAAGTGCTATCGTTTTGTTCAGAAAAAAGAAGTTATATGGGACAGGAAACACATTGTGATTCAATATACTCGTTAAGGATGAAGAAGGAAGAAGAAAAATTGCGATGCTGATCTTATAACTATTCTGCAATCGAGTTCATGTCATTCATCTCCAGATCGAAAAATAACAGATAGATATTGTAGAGTCAGGTCTCGAAGTTTCAGTTATAGTTATTGCATGTGGCCATGGATCAAACCAAACACTTGTTATTAACTTAGAACAAAGGTATTTAGAATTAAAAGCCACATTAATTGCTGAGGAAAGGAAAATGTCTGCAATGTCAATGCAAAGCTACCTGGTCTCAATCAGTTCAATATTAAACTTTTTGAATTTAAATTTCAGACTCTTGAAATTGTCTTTCAAAGAGGGAATTTAAAATTTAAATTTAAAAAGTTTAATATTGAATTAATTGCGACACCGCCACCAAAATTGAAGAGAATAAGCAATTTGATCCTGTAGGACAGGAGGATCTTCAGGGATTTATGCCTTATATTACTGAAAAAGGTGACTTAAATTATTATAATTATTGATGGCTGGGAGAAATTTTGGGATTAGAAACGGTAAACATGAATCGGATATTAAATTTGGTCGTACAAAAATTGCTTTATCTATATTATATGGAGATGGAGGGATAAAAATCCTGTTTAATGAAAACAAATTGTGTTAGGTATCATATTTTTATCGTAAATCCATTAAAAGAGAGTACATTGAAATTTATACACGTAAAGAGTTTGTTCGCAATGTTACTGTTTCTTTTATTATTCCTAAGGTATGGTTAGAGTTAATGAATAAATTTCTCGAAAAAAGCTTGAATAGGAGGAGCCACAATGGAAAATAATTTTAGATCATAGTCTATTTTTAATTTAATTTTTTTATAATAAAACGCGTGGTTTTGCGTACATCTTACTGTCTCGTGTTATTTGCATTGACCTTGGGACGATTTGTATTTGTATTTTATATTATGATTATGGTTCTTATCTGAAATGGAACAGAAATGTGTCAAAAAATTATTTTCTTAAATATATTTTATAACATCTTTCTTAAGTAATAAAAAAGTTTATTAAAATATTTCATGCTTCCCTTGTAAATATGTATATACATATTCATATGTATGCACATATTATAGCATATTGAATATTCAAATTTCATGTAAAAATCATTGGTTTTATTATTATTATTGAACATTATGATTATTATTATTAATTTATTATTATTATTATTATTATTATTATTATTATTATTATTATTATTATTATTATTTAAGTTGCACAAAAAGAGTAAAAAAGCTTTCTTTAATAATTTTCATCAACACATATTTTAAAAATCAATGACGACTGGTCATCATGTCTCATAGAAAAGCGATCATTCTGGAAATCGTCTAAATTGCAAAATCTGACCCTGGATCTAAAACTCTACCACAAAATATGTTAATTTTGTGGTAGAGTTTTAAAAAAAATGCTGCACATACATTTGTATCGTGTTAATTCTAATACTTGGAGTGTTGGATTAGTAATAATAAGTCGCCGAAATATTTGAGGAATATTCGGAAATAAGAATCTTTATGGGATTGAAACACATACTGAATATTTTGCCTGTAAGAAATGGAATCATATTCATACACCAAAAGTAAACTGCTTAACTCAATATTTTTTATTAACGATTTTACAACTTGTTTGAGAGGTACCTAAAAATTACAGGAAAGAACATCTCGTTGGTTTATAGTTACTTGTACTTTCTGTAAATGTAATAAATTAATTTAATATTTGTATATTTATTAATTAGAATTTGTAATATTTGTATATCATATAAGTATATTTAAAAATTACTTAAAATTGTGTAAGAAAAATATTCATACACTCAAAAAAGAAAAAAAAAAGTCTTACTTCTTTCTGACATGCACATTTTCTTTTTCCTTTTTTTCCCCTTTTCATTTACTTTTTACTATAGAAAATACTGAATACGTAATACGCTATTTCCTACTACGTTTTTATTGGTCATTTAAATGAATCTTTAATTTTTTCAGAAAAAATGAGTGCGAAAGAAGGTGAAACGCAGCTAATATGAGAAAATAATAATAAAATTGTTTTAAAATGATAAATAGGTGCAAAAAAATAAAAATGGGATAATATTGATGTAATATAATGGGAAATTTATAAAAATGGGAAGTATGATCAATAAAAGTTTTGCAACAATGCAATAAATGCCCTGAACAATAAAGTTTATACGATGGGAAATGCTCAAAATAAGTATCGAAGCAAAGCAATAAATAAAATCTACTTTTAAAAAATAGATAGAAATAAAAAAAGGGAAAAAATATATACTTTGCAAAATTTTTCTTTGACTGTACCAGAACTTCACGAACTATAGCAGAAAATAACTTCATTAGAGACCTAGACCACTGTTTCTAAACCTTTATTCCTCGGGACACATTAAAATCTTGATCATTCAAAAACATATTAAAGGATTTTAAGCCGTTTTTTTTAAAGTATTTTTTGTGCAAATTTTTGAAATGATATTACAAATATCCCTCTTGCGCATCTTTACCTGTCGAACAGCGCAAAAGGGCTGAAATTTAACTTTCTAAAATTAACAGCTCTTGAACTACACTTCTACACTGCTGGAAATTAATTTATGAAAAAACGGTTTTTTTGACAGAAACTTCTATAATACTCATTAAAAATGAATGAAATTTCATGGGATATACCGGGTGATCCAGAAGTCCCGGGACTTTTGAAATGCTAATAATTAGAAAACCTTAAACAATAGAAGTATGCGGTTTTCACAGAAATGCTGAGAAACTTGTGGGATTTTTTTTTTCGATGAAAAAAAAACATATTATGTTAGTTGCACTTTTTGACAGCAGGTGGCGCTAAAATTGATAGTATTGTTTTTATAGTATGATACAGCTCATTTAAAAGAACGAATTAGTGTCCAAGGGTTACAAAGTTTAATCATGACGCTCATGGCTTATAAGTATCGCCGTGAGCCGATGCAAAACAGCGTGCACAGTATCCTCAGAGCAGAAAGAAATTCCAGAAGAAATTTCATTTCATCGTGATATCACAAGTTTACTGCACTCACTATGAACTGGTGATTTCTACAGAGTATTGGCATAGAATCCTACCTAATTTACGATTGTAACAGACATTTGGGATCTCTTGTTTCTATTACGATCTTCCAATGAGCCTTTTTCTCAAACCTTGCTTACCATAGCATTTCACAATTGCAATGGTCATCGATTCTTTTGCAGTTTTAACTTGACGTATTGTACGATATGAAAACAACGCGACATGCAAAGATGTGTCTAAACATAGTCTAGACAACGTCTAAACACTGCAGTTGCTCATGAAATTTTGTATCAAATTTCCCTTACAATGCAATTTTATTTACCTTACAAAAAATGTTTGAACATAAACCACCCTTAAAACGAAATCTTATCAATATCATAGAAAAGAAGTTTCGCAATGAACTCATGTGTCTGTATAACCCATGGTATAGGTACATTCAGTCTTATACAACAGCGCCACCTGTTGCTAAAAATGGTAACTATATATATTTAAAAAAATTCATTCTAAACAAAAATCCCACATGTTTCTGAGCATATATCTGAAAACAGAACCTTTGTATTATACATAGTTTCCTAATTATTAACTTTTCAAAACTCCCGAAACTTCTGGATCACCCGGTACATAGTACGTATGACAAATCTGTTACAAAAATAAATTTCCACACATACAATTAAACATAAGCAAAAAATCAAAAATTAAATTTTCGTATTTTTGCGAATATGGAAATTGATTTATGAAATATCATATTTCATTGATTATTCCGAAGCAATGTGACAAAAATTTGCATAAAAGAAGGTAACGTGACCTGCAAAGTAGACATAAAAAGCGTTGTACAATGAAAGCAATACGTTTCAGTTACAATTTTCGCGATGGGTAAACGTCTAAGGAACAAAGAGGTAAAATCGACGCATATTTAGAATGTGGCAAGTCTGTCCCGGAAATAAGTAAATTAATTAAAAGATTTGTTGATGTGATATATAACTATAGGAAAGATCCAGCAAATCATGGCAAACATTTTAACAAAAAGGGTAATCCACGTTTAAGCAGGAGACAAGAAAAAGGGGATTCTTCAACTTGTGTCGAAAGCTGGTCACAGTTCAAAACAGATTTGTGCAGATCTATCCCAACCTGTTACTTCTAAAAGAGTTAGCTAAATTTTACATTCTTCACAGAGCTTGAGATGGTTGAAAATGAAGCCGTGTAAGTGAAGCCGTAAGCCGTACTTCTGTGTTATATGCAGATGCGTTTGCAGTATTGCGAGAAGTACATGAAAATGGGTGACAATTGGAAGAAAGTCATTTTCTATGACGAAAAAAAAATTAATTTGGATAGCCCCGATGGTTTGAGGTATTACTGGAGAGATCTCCGAAAAGAACTGAAATCTACATTCAGCGGACATTTTGGTGTTGGAAGGTTGATGATTTGGGCAGCGATTGTTTATAATGGCAAAAGTGAAATTGTATTTTTAAACGGTCGTCAGAAGTGTTTTGATTAAAGTTTAGTTTTAGAAAAATCACTTCTTCCATTTGAACGGCAATATTATGGTTTAGATTATATCTTCATGCAAGATAATGCAAGTATTCACATTGAAAATACAATGAAAGATTGGTTTCAAGAACTGAATATTGTTCTTTTAAATCATCCACTTATTAGTCCTGATCTGAAACCCATCGAAAACGTTTAGGAATAGCTTGTTTGAATGGTTTATGCAAATGGGATGCAGTAAACATCCCTTGTAGATTTTAAAGCTTCAATCTGTTAAAACTGGAAACTAATTGATCAGAAATACATCCAAAATCTTGTTTTATGAATGCCATATAAAATAAAAGAAACTCTAATGAATAAAGGCGGCTTTACTAATAATTAATTTCGATTAAATGTGACATTTCATAAGTCAATTTCCATGTTTTTATGTTACTAAAATCTTCTTTTTGATGTTATGTTTTAGTTTATTAATTCGTATGAAATTTTATTTTTCTAAATTATTTGCTGTGCATAGTATGTATAATGTATGAAATTTTATTCATTTTTAGTTAATATTATTAAAGTTTTGATTACAATACCGTGTTTTCATAATTCAATTTCCACCAGTGTAGACCAAGAGCCTAGAGTCGCCTGACTTACGTTATAGTGTCAAATCTGAATTTTTTTCTACGGATGTATAAAACAATAGGTAAGAACGTATGGATATTATTTAAATGTAAATAGCAAGTAATAGTTAACAAAGGTGCCTAAAAATGCTATTTGTATACCTTAAAGTATGAAAGTTGGTTTTTTAATACACTATATGGCCAAAGGTGATCGACCACTTGCGATTTTAGATGTTTTGTTAAATATCTAGAAAAATACACGAGGAATTATTCTGAAGCTCCAGGTGTGTAAAGACAATAGCAAAGGTCATACATTTCTGTGAAGATTTTTTTTCCCCAAAATCCCACAAGTAATCATTAACAAATTGTAAAGAGAACGATTATCTTTTAGATAACCGTATCAAAATTAACGTAGCAAAAGCGTTTAAAGAGCAGATTTTGCTTAAGTTGATTATTTTAATAAACTGTATTCATTTTTATGAGAATACTAGTAGAGAAATTAAAGTTTTTATAAAGATAGTCCCAAATTTTGTCGTTTTTAGCTCACATGCCACCAAAGCCTGGGAACTTATGTGCCCGTTCGTTTTGTATGTGCGTATGTGCGTAACGCGATAACTCATGATAAAAATATCCGATTCACTTGAAATTTTGGATATATGTATATTCTGATAAGGCGCTTCCCTGATTAGTTTTTGAAGTTCATTCGAAATGTATAAGAGGGGAACGGGGGCTAATGCCCCTCTCCTATGAATGGGTTTTTCATGCAAAATTATCAGTTTTTGTTCAAAATTTAGGTATAGGATCATACTGATGAGGCGGCTCCATGATTAGTATTAGTTTTTCATTGGATAAGTATACAGAGGGGAACGGGGGGCTCATGCCCCTCCCCTTAATTGATATAAATGGGTTTTTCATGCAGATTTATCAGTTTTCATTCAAAGTTTAGATGTAGCATCATTCTGATGAGGGCATCACCATGATTAGTTATGGGAGTTCATTGGATAAGTATAAAGAGGGGGAACGGGGCTAATCCTCCGGATTTAATTTAAATAAATAAGTTTTTCATACAGAATTATCAGATTTCATTCAAATTTTAGACATGGGATCATTCTGATGAGAGAACCACCATGATTAGTTTTACAAGTTTACTGGATAAATATAAGAGGGGGGGAATGGGAGATCACCCCGTTAATTTAGGTTAATGGGTTTACAGGCAGAATTTACCGATTTGCTTCAGATTTTGGATACAGGTTCATAGTTGCAAGATGCTTCCTTAATTAGCTGTGGGGTCTTTTGTTAAATATAAAGTCAGTACTTGCGATTACCCCCACCCCCCATAAATTTGACAAATGGGTTTTTCTCCAGAATTATCCGATTTACTTTTAATTTTAGATGTAGGTTCTTTCTGATAAGGGGAATCTCTGAATAGTTTTGGAAGTTTAATGGTTAAGTATAAAAGAGGGGATAACTCATCTTAAATTATATTAATGGGCTTCTATTAAGAATTTTTCCGATTTGCTCTGAATTTCGTATATAGAATTTTTATATGATAAAGCATATCCCTGATTAGTTTAAGGGGTTTAATGATTAAGTATCAAGCGGGTAAATGGAGAGAGCTATCCCCCCGTTCATTTGTTTTTCGAACGGAATTAACCATTGAAAATATAAGGCTGTAATGTACAATTAGTATTCGTAGCCTGTGAGCTCAATGCCATCAGTTTAACTAGGCAATATTCTTTTTATTAGCTTATTATTTCCAAAGTTCTTAATGTAAAAAAAAATGTTCTTTTCAGAAAATATGACAAACAAAATTGTACATAAGACCGTGTAATCAGAATTAAAAATAATAATAATTGTATGAAAAATGAGTAGGTTTACTAAATACTGTTTCAATGCGCATGCGTGAACTGAGTCAAAATGTAATTTGCGTAATGTGTTAGCTAAATGTATAGAGCAAATTTTCTGAAAGTCTCAAAAACATAGTTTGAAAATTCTGAAAATTATCGCCGACAGAATAAACTGAAAAACCGTTATTCAGAAAATAAAGCTAAAAGATGAGGGGCCGTATCCATATATCCATTGATTAGTGTCAATTTTGCATACATAATGTTGCACTTATTCTTATATAGCCCTCCTCTTTTTTGCCTCCTTTTGGGAACAACGGATTTTGAGCTCATTCCATCGATGATCATTTTCAAAATTTTCAAGCTATGTTTTTGAGACTTTCACAAAAGTTTCACTATTTCTATCAGATACTAAGATTCTGTTAAGTCTTGAATATTTAAGATATTATTAATTAATATTGATAATTTTTAATATTGAAAATTAAATATGAATAAGTTTTTTGAGAGAGTTTTGTACCACAATTGTTAATGTTTCAAACACATGGTATCAAACAGGAAATAAATTATTAAAATGTATAGCAAAAACTTTTGCTTCAAAGGGTCTAGCCGGATAAGCATAGAGAAATGGCCCCCCGTGGCTGATGTTTCAAATAACATGTGTGGTAATAAGGTTCACTAAGAAAATACAGAATAGAATGTGTTTAGCTCCTGACCTTGAACTATCCTTGAGATAATGCGCCGGCGATACTATTGTTCGAATACGTTTTTCAAAAGTTAAGTAATTAAAATCAAAGAATATATTAATTCACATTATACATTTTTTGCATTGCATTTTTTTTTTACACAAATTTTAACATACAAATATAAGCAAAAATATATTTTAAAATATTAATGTAGTAATTTTATACCTGCACCAACCAAAAAATTACAAAATAATGCTCAAAATATGTACTTAAAAAAAATCGGTACAGTTGAAGGTGAGCTTTTTGAGTTATAATAAAAATAATACTAGGCAACTTGCTAAAATATTCGTTTTTTCCCTATTTGTATTTGCAGAAATATGCTGCTATCAATGCATTGAGTCAATTTCTGAAATTTCCATTCTGCCAGGATGTGTAGTATGCTAAATTAAGGGAATGATTCCATACATACCATTTCCGTACAGGTTTGCTATGTGTTTGTAAATATTTTGTTGTTTTGGAGTACAGCGCGCATCCTTCTGCATAATAATATCAAGACTTTACAAAAGAACGGAAACATTTGCATACCATGCATCATGATTTTCACACCGAATAAAACTATGGAGCTGTACAGTGTACATAAATAACGTACCACTTTCGGAGGACGGGGAGGCTGGCACTTAATATCGGAAGATATCTGAGGGGAGGGGTTATCATTTGATTTGATATCATTATTATTTTCCATCAAATCAAAATTTACTTTTTGGCAACTTTTTCTTTACATCGGTTATCTTAAATTTTTTAATCAATTTTCTTATTTTTACGAAAATACAAAGTTATTAAAATCATTGAATGATTATAAAATCATTTCACTCCAAAATATAAAGTAACGCAACGTACGCAATTAATATTCTCCAGCCATATGCATATATAATTCGTTACACGAGAAACCAGATTCGAAATTATTACTTTTTCTAGTGAAAAATAAAGAAGAATGTTGTTTATCTGTTTTGTTTATAAGAAGTACTGTTTGCAATTGATCAAGACTTTACAAAAGAACGGAAACATTTGCATACCATGCATCATGATTTTCACACCGAAGAAAACTATGGAGCTGTACAGTGTACATAAATAACGTACCACTTTCGGAGGACGGGGAGGCTGGCACTTAATATCGGAAGATATCTGAGGGGAGGGGTTACCATTTGATTACCCGTACTGTTTAGCACCGTGCAAGAGGGGAGTGCAAGAAAGCAATATTACTGTTCAATTCATTATGTAACAAAGTACTATTATTAAATATTTTTAAATAATAAGTATTTGTTAAAATGCTATCTGATATAAACTTACTTCTTATATAACAGTAAAGTTTTATGAATTTCTTCTCTTCATTAAATTAGTAAAGTATACGAATAAAAAAGCATAATTATGCCTGTATAACATTGCAAGAGTATAAAAAGAAAAAGGGAATAATATATTTTTTTAAAATTACACACTGATAATGATTAGCGGTTGAGGAGAGTGGGAAGGACTCCGAAGAATAGAAACGTATGATATAGGAAGGTTGGAAGGGAGTCCGAACTTGCAAAAAAATTGATAAGTTTATATATTTACAGTTTTCTACACAGTTTCACTTGTACAATAAACTAAATCCTCAGCTTTATATTATTACGCGAGAAGGATGCGCAGTTTGTCAAAATAATAGAATATTTACAAACACGGAACAAACATATATGGAAGTGTTATGTATGGAACATTCTCCTAATTGGACGTACTGCGCATCCTTCCAGAGTAGTAATGTCAGAAATTGACCAATGCATTGATAGCAGCGTATTTCTGCAAACACAAATGGGGAAAATAACGAATATTTTAGGAAGTTGCTAACATTACTTTAATTATAACTCAAAAAGCGCGTCTTTGATTTTAACGAAATTTGTTTTGTTAAAAGGAAATACTTTGAGCATCATTTAGTAATTTTTTGGTTGGTGTAAGTATCTTATTACTACATTAATATATTTTTTTGTTTAATTTTGTATGTTAAAATTTGTGCAAAAATGCAAAAAACTATTTAATATGAACTAATATATTCTTCAATAATTTGCATTGATTTCATTTTACTAACTTTTGTACTTGTTGAGAAAAACGTACTTGAAAATTAGTAGTACTGGCGCATACTTTATTTCAAAGACAGTTCAAGGTCAGGAGCTAAAAATACTGTATTTTGTATTCTCATGGTGATTTCTCATTGTGGCCTTGCATTCTCATGGTGGTCTTATTACACACATATTATTTCAAACATCAACCGTGGGGCCATTTCGCTATGCTTTTCCGGCTAGACCCTTTTCTTCAAATGTAATTTTTGTTGCTTAAAATATTCTTCTACTAAACTCTTCCTATATTGTATGTTCCATTGGAACCCTTTATGAATGATGATGGCAGCTAAACCTTCTATGATGATATATCAAGCCTCTGTTGTTCTAATCTAAGAAATTTCTTTATTCTTACACTGTAAAAAAAAATTCAAGAGGTTACTAAAAACTTTTTAGTAAATTTGTATTCCACAGAATTTTTTAGTAACCATTACAAACTTTTTTTTGCAAGCGAAACAAGCATTTCTTTTGTAAACTGAACAAAAGAATTTTTTGTATAACTAACTAAAAAATTTTTAGTATGAGCCACCAAGCAAATTTTAGTAATAGCTCCAAAATTATTTTTAATAGCCATTACGTGGGCTCGAAGGGCAGGAGCTTCCTTCGAGCTGCATCCAGACTTCTGGAGCGGAAGATTTTCGGCAAAACCGCAATAGATGGCAGCACCAAACATTGCTAATGCTCCGTCAGGATATTCATAATCCCTTTATTAACGAGTACTTACACTGCATACATTCGAGTTGTATTTGGTAGTGGCCAGTATCTAACACGGGACCTTTTAGCCTGGAGTCCGTTACTATAACCACTATGCTATCAAGGCCACACCAAGTGAATTTTAGTAATAGCTATTAAAAATGTAAAATTATTAACTCTATTCGTTGCTAACTTTTTTCTAGTAATTCTTACAGATTTTCTTGTAACCGACTAAGATTACTAAAAATTTTTTAGTAATTACAAGGATCACTAAAGTTTTTTTTATAGACCGACACTTTTTTTTTACAGTGTATGTTTGTCCTTGTAAATATATATTTTGTTTGTGTACCAGGGCAAACCATTTTATCCAAGCATTCATGTCTGATTAATGGATAATTAATGTATGTATAAAATGATTAATTCTATATGTGTAATTGTTCATTGTAAGTAAAATTGATGCAATCAAATATTTTAAAGTGTTAATAAAAATAATTAACAAAACACAATAATACATAATAACGCATGACAAAAATAAATATTCTTATTAAAATCGATGTAAAAGCTGTCTTTGGATGATGTAATCATTCAAAAATACCATAATGGTAGCAAATTCCAACTTAACCTTTTAAACTATTTTTTTTCTATATTTTAAGAATGATAATCATTAAAAAAATTGACTATGTATATTTACAATTCATTTATGTCAATAGTTTTCAAGACATACAAAAATGTTATTTTTCGAAGCGCGTAACGGGATTATTTTCTGTTATCGTTTGCATCCACACAAGAAAATCTTAGAATATAAATCGAAAATTTTCTTCCACATATAGTTTATTTCATATTTATATATTTGTATTTTTGAAATTCCCGTGTACTAATTGAATGATCTTGACACTTTTCCATGTAAGGTTTTAATGTTTACTTTCTTCTATCTTCAATAGAAGAAAGTATTGTAATCGAAATTTTTTTCGACTTCCAGTTTTCGACGGATTTATATGTTTTAGGGATCAGAGATTCCAAAAAACATGTTTTTAGAAAATGGCTGTCTGTCGAGTGTGCGTCTGTGTGTGTCCGTATGTCAACATTCTACCACCAAAAAGTGTATGAAGAAATGCATAGAATTGAACCAAATTTTTGTGAATGTTTTTGGCTGTGGAAAGCAGGTTCACCTTCAGTTTTGAAATATTCCGTCGGAAGGGGGCGCTGCAATAACAATTTTTGTGCCATTTTCAATATTGTACCGACTAAAAGTGTATGAAGTTATGCATCAAATTGAACGAAATTTTTTGAGTAAGTGTTTGGCTATAGCTAGTTGGTCCTCCCTGAATTTGACAAAAATCTGCCAGAAGGGGGCGCTGCAATAGCGATATTTGTGCCATTTTCACTATTTTACCACAGAAAAGTGGATGAAGTTATGCATAGAATTGAATGAATTTTTTTGCACAAGTGTTTGGCTAAGGTCAGCAGGACCCTCCCTGAATTTGAAAAAAATCCGCCTGAAGGAGGACTATAATCACGATGTCTGTTCCATTTTCATTATTATACCATTATTTTACCAATTGTCTGAAGTTATGCATAGAACTAACTAAAATTTTTGTGTATGATTATTTTTGGGTATGGCAAGTAGGTCCTCCCTGAATTTGAAAAAAAAATCTGCCTATCATTCTATTGTCCATCAGCTCGTGATGTTTCGTTTCAGAGATGTTTCGTTTTTATTCCGATTCATTGACCGAAGCAGAAATTTAAGATGAAAGTCAAAGTTGGCATGGTATTGAATTAAAATTATTTAAGCTTTAATATGTGTTACTATTTTTTAAAATATCAAAATGCACACATGAGATAGAAGAAAGTTTTGGGATTGGCACATCCAACTAGTTGTTCTTAATGTATGGGTTAACCTCTGACACATTTTCTTTTATAATTCTATTTAGATTTAACCTCCTCAGCACTGAGACAAATATTGCAAGGGACCACAAAAACGAATTTAAAATTACTATAAAACATCTCCAATAATGTATCATTATAAATATTGATGCTTATGATATACATGCATTTATTAAAAAGGTCTAGAATTAATTTTAACAATTCTAAAAAACATTTAAATCAATTTAAAGGGTGTCTCTTACAGGTAAAATCAGGACTGAGGAGGTTAAGAACATGTGCATAAACTATATACTTTTCTGGTATGCGTTTCAGTAGTTGTGTGCATAAATATCATCAGTTATGCGTTGTAAGCAGTCTCCTCGTATACAGTGTGCCCACTTTATGGTACAAAGACACCATATTTACTACTATAGCTCCAGGCATTCAAAAATTAAGAAGATAAAAAAGAAATTTACTGGACTGTATTTGCATTTAAATATTAAAATGTAAGCTAATTAAATATTAAAATTTAAATATTAAAATGTAAGCTAATTTATTATATATATGACAATATATCTTGATTATTATATATTGTCAACAATATAAATTGTACGAAAGAAAACGGAAATAATTTTTCATGTTTGTAATCGTCGTACTTTAATTAATATTCATGCATATATATTTTTTAAATGTCATTAATTATGCTATGAAAATTACAACTTGAAGATATTTTCACTATATTTTCAATTAGTGGTGCATTACTGGTGGTAATTCAAATGAATTACTGGTGCACCTTGTACATACATCAGCAATCCACTTTGGTTTGCTAAATATATCTGTATTGCTTGATCTTTGTTGAAATTTTTCTCAAGAAAAAGTTGTATTATTTCTTTTTAAAAATCTCTGTCGGCTTGGCTTATAGGCGGAGTTAGATTTCGAAGTTACATGCTCATTTCGACAACAAAAAATAAAATATGATTAGAGATAAACCCTGTTTAACAACTTTAGTTGGCCACTTTTGAAGAATTTTTAATTTCCTTTTTATGTAAGAGCTGCATTTATCAGTATCATCTTAAGCAATCTTGGCACAAATGCCCACTTTGACAGCATTTTTTGAAATATATTCTGATTTTATGGAAAACTTGACCAATAAGGTCATTTATATAGTTCCTAAATAAAAGAAATTGTCAGTTGAATGTATTATAGAATAAAATTAAATTTATAAATGCTCCATAAAAATTAGCAATTTTTTATTTGAATACATCCTCAATTCTTTAATCTCGATCGAATCGGGAAATTTTGTTTGAATTGACCACTTTCACAACTTTTTTAAAAATATATTATACTTTTGTCAAAAACCTGGACAATAAGACATATTATGCAGTTCCTAAATAAAGGAACCTGTGAATTGAAAGTATTTGAGAGCAAAAATGGATTTAAAAAGGAGATCACGATCGCTTCAGAAAACTCTGTTCACAATACCATTTTGGCGGCATTTTTTGAAATATATTCTGATTTTATCACAAAAACTGACCAATACGCCACATTATACAGTTCCTAAATAAAAGAAATTGCCAATTGGTTGAGTTTGAGAGCAAAATGAGTGAGAATATAAGCAGTTTGAAATTGAGATTTTTTTTACAATTCTTATTATTGTTTAATTTATTTTTAATATAAGAATTGATCCTATGAAAAACTTGTCAGTGTAAAATTTGTAGATATTATTGAGAAGATGTATGATAAATTTAATCGGATTTCATATCTTAAGAATTGACGAAGTTATGAATTTTTTTCTTCTTCCACTCCATTTTTGTTTTCGTTTTTAATTTTTTTAAAATAAGAGTTGTTCCTATCAAAAACTTGTCAGTACAAAAGTTTTAGATAGCATTAAGAGCATTTATAAAAAAAAATTAGTTGAATTTGATATCATGAGAATTGACATAGTTATGAATTTTTAAATCCCCAAAACCCTATTTTTGCGAACCTTGAGCCATTTTTAATTTTATCAAAAATCTGTTATGCAGAAACTTTTGACCTATTTTTTAGAAGTACTGTAAACGTTAAACAGATTCGATATCTATTTTAATAAAGAAGTTATGTTTTTTTCACAAAAACCCTATTTCTATCCCCCTTGGTCCGATTTTGCCCATTAACGAACTTGACCGAGATTTTATACCCCTTGATTTTATGTATCAGTTTGGAAGAGATCTGAGCAGAATTAAAGATGTTATCGTGACCATAAAATAGTGATATATATATATATATATAGCTAGATAGGTATACAAACTTTTTTACTAATGGTAGTTTTAGGGTCTGGGAGTCGGTGAACAATGTAGATTTGCAAAAACATTTTCAGAAATTCCAACATAGGAGCAATCGCAATAAATAGTATTTCATACGAAATCTACTTAAAACGTCTTACTTAGAAGAAAATCATCGCTTTTTATGTGTACAAAAAAGTTGTTATTTAAATAGAACCTGTAAAATCTTATTCAATCGATTATTTATGATCATACGATAGTAATGTGAAGGTTATGTTATGATAAAAACTAAAATAATTTTGCACGACTTGAAGCTGGATGCACAAAATCTCCCGGGGAAAAAACCTTGAGACTCAGACATCAGATGTTAGCTCATAAATGACCTGCAGGTAAAGTAAAGACAAGTATTACGATGAACTTTGCCAACTATCATTCATGTTAGTAGCTATGACATTTTAAATACGTTGTATTTATGGGAATTTTGGTTGTTTTTTTTTTTTTTTTTTTTTTTTGATACTAAAAAAATCACCCGTTTAGTGTGACATTATAGAGTAACACAATAAATTTTAAGTAGAGAATAGTACATTTAGTACAAAATAACCGGTTTATATTGCATATTTTGCACAACTTTTATAAAATTTATAAAAAATAAAACAGATTATTTGAAAAAGTTTTCTATGGTAAGGTATTTGTACCCAATATTGACAGTGCTCTCAATATGAACGCCCCTAATATTTTTAAAAGTAACAATTTTTATAGAGAGATCGATCTACATGTCCGTGAAGAAAAGCAGCTCAAAAGATAATTAAGCCAGCAAAGTACAAAAAAGCGCGTTGTTCGCCATTTAGATGGAAACTTGTTGTTTCGTGGTGTGCTGATAGTAATTACAGGTAAGTTTAAATCCTTATTAGATATTGTAAAATTACTTTAAATATTGAAAAGTGGGGTGTTTTAGAAAGCTTTTAAAACATATTTTCGATTGCTATTGCATATATTACTTAAAAACGTTTTCTTTATTTATTTATTACAAGATTTAAAAAAACTATTTCCGATTCTCAATATGGACACCTTATGTCCACATTGGAAGTACAGCAGGTGAATCTTCAGATTCACAAAAATAGAAAGATAAGCAAAACCAACTACATTATTTCATTATATTTTGTAGTAACGGAGGTGCTTTGCATCGGTCTTCGAAGAGCCACAACCGAAAATGACCCCCCCGTTCTAAAGTGCATGTTCTGAAGATATTTACTGTGCCCTCCCCTCCCCCGCAATACTTTAAGATATATTTTTTCGCCCCTCTCCTCTAAATTTCCATACAAGAGTGGGTAATTTCCAGTGGTAAATTTCCATAGAAGAGACCTACTACACAGGGTGTATTCCATACACCCTGTGTAGTAGGCCAATAAGGAGCCACAAGTCCATAATAGGGACTAGTGGTTCGTTATATGGACATTTGTAAACATTTTTTGTTTTTATCATTTAAATTAAACCATAATAGTTACAAGGTCGCTAATTTTAATAATGATAGTCAACAGTCCAGGAGTCATGGTCATATATTTTTGGAGTCCTATCACGTGTACATGGGGGTGAAAAAAAATAAATTTTCCTTAGGGTGTCCATATTAGGCACATGTACTTTACTAGAACGTCTGGGCATCGTTTTAGATTATACAAACATAATTTTCAAGCGTCATTTTGCATATTTGACCCTCACATGAGTATTTTTTTTTAAATAAACTTTCAAAAACAATGAAAAGTAGAACCTAATTACAGATCTTTTAATTTTGACACATTATTTTAAAGGTTATTTTATTTCATCATTAAAGTCAATCTAAAAATAATTAAAATAGTTTAACTTATTAGCCTTTTATCTACCGATGGTACTTATAAGTACCATTAAAATAACTTATTATAAAATTCTTTTAATATGTCAGTTAGTTGTAATTCTGTTTAGAATGCGTTGCAGATACATTACTTTATCTTGTTGCAAAAGCATTATTGGTTACACAAAACAAAAATACTTTTAAAAGGATGATTTATTTTGCCTTTGCATCTTTTCAGCTTTCTTGGCGCTGAGGGAGGGGGATGGGAATTTTTCAATGCGGAAATATTTCTATATTTGTATTGTAAGAACATCATATTTGTACATTTTATAATTCTACAAAATACAAAAAAAAAAAAAAAAAAAAAAAAAAAAATATATTAATTAAAAATAAAAGATTTGAGTGGAGTTATGAAAATTGCACAAAATCCCTGTAAATTCAAATTTAATGAATCCTTCTAAATCCTTCAATCCTTCTAAAATCCTTCAAGTATTTATTAAATAACTATGTAAATCTTTTAATTTAGTTTAAACAATTTGCGTAAAATGCTTTAGAATGTAAAATTTTCATGAATTCATAACGTGGTAGAAAAAAGGGTTAATTGAAATAATTTTAGACAATTTTATATGCTAGAACTTTGTCTGTAATCAGATATAAACTGAATTTATTAATTATTTATATCCGTTGAAATTGCTTAGCATTCAGAATAAGAAAAATCCTACGGATTTGTATACATTATCAACGACCTACCACGAATGTTTTAGATTTTCAACTGCAAAATTTGAATACATAATTCTTTTTTCAATTAATTTAGCACTTATGAACATTATTTTCTTAATCTATCCTGAATAAAGATGCATGAAGTTTTTTGTTAAGTGCTTGGGTACCTTTTCAACTGGCAAATAAACGATTTTCATATGGATTGGAATAGCTCCACATTTAACTTTGCATATGAAATTTTAGATATTAAAAAAAATGCATTCTAACAGTCATTATTCTAAAAAAGAGTCTAGATGCATATACAGTTCTTTTTTTTTAATTGTAAATGTAATGATTTTTAAGAAATAAATTCACTTTATGAGCCTTTCGCGCAGATTTTCTCTTAAGTGAAGTGTCAAATTCAGCCAATTTATTTTTATTAAATTGAGATATGACATGTGTGTAAATTATCTACAATGGAAAAAAATAATAATTAGTTCTAAAAAACAATTTGTTTAAAAAAATCCAAAAATTCGATTTTTTAAAATAAAAATTATCGTTTTTTTTTTAATTTTTATTTGATGACCATATAGGAAGGATATTTTGTGCATCTATAAAATTTATCCCCCCAGACAAAATTTCATGAAATTTTATCTAGCCATTTCTTAGAAAACTCGCAATGACCAAAATCACCGTTTTTGAGAAAATTCACTTTAAAGATAAAATTATTCCTTGCTCATATAATAAAAAGATATCGTACTGTATTGGAAATAATGGCATTCCGAAAGTGGACTTTTGTATCAGGTTTCTTTTAAAATGTTCCGAAAGGATATAAACTATTAAGGAATTTGATATTTTGGTACTCTAAAAGGAACCTTACCCCTTAAGTATAATAGTATTATTTTTAAATTTATATCTAAACGAGATTAAAAAAAAGTTTTACTAGGTTAAGTCATTTAGATTAAAATAGTAATCTAAAATCTATTTAACCCGTTCGGATCTGGTGTACTCTTAATGGTATATGCTTTTTCATTGAGTATTTCTTTGGTTCTTATCTACATGTCGCCACCTGAGAATAATAAGGTACTATCTGTGTTTTTGAAGAAACTGACTTGCCGATACAGAAATGTTCTATTTGTATCTATGAAGGCATTTTTGCATCAAAATGATGTTATATATAATTTACTTATGGTATAACGCTTATGTTATGACATTATTTTAATCCAGAAGTACCCTCATAGATAAAATAGAGCATTTCTATATCGATAAGACATTTTTTTCAAAAACACAGATAAAACCTTATTATTCTCAGGTGACAATGTGATAATGATAATGTATGTCCATTAATTTCTTGTTATGTTCTCATTTATGTTTCGGTATTTAATAATAATAATTGTAATTTTAATTTAAAGCAAATATTTTGCGAGTCTTAAAAATTGAGGTGTACACCTCAATTTTTAAGACTCGTAAAATATTATATCTCATTTAATTTTCAATTTGAAGTGTATTTTTTGTTTATCTTATAAGTAGACATATTCCAGAAACCAGAATTTAGTACTTACTGTTTTCTAACTTAGAAATAAAGATATTTTTATTTTATTATTTATAAAAGTGAAATGATTTAATACGTATAACTGAGTAATTTGAAACAGGAAAAGATTATAAGGTAACCTGGGGTAATAACGCCACGCTAAGGTTCTATCAATTTTCACGGCTCAGTTTTAGTTTGTATTTTTCAAACAAATATATGATTTGATACAGCAACGCATTGACTATCTATATAAAAAAAATAATTTAACAGATATGTATTCATAAAATGTAATGGCGTGATTTCTTGACCAATGCTATTTGGCGTTATTACCCACCTATATGGGTAATAACGCCATGCAAACAAAACTATGAAATAAGATGGAATAATTGCATGTAGATTGCCCAATTCTAAAAATACAAACTCTACAAACTTAGAAATTGACAAATTGCATTCTAAGCTATTGAAAATATTCAATTTTTTTTTAAAGTGTAAGAAAAATAAAGGTGTGGTGTGTGGGGGGAAGATGAGGCAAAAAAATATCAGACCGTGAGCTTCGTTTTGCTTAAAAAGGACCGCGTAAATAGAATTATTAGAAACATCGCACAGTTTTAACTGTGTTTATTTGAATCAGTATTTAGGATGTAGCTCGGCCACTGTAGGGAATCAACCGGGGTATTAATGCCAAGGATTGGCGTTATTACCCCGTTATAGTTATTGCGCTGTGCATTTTAAATTACAAATTATCTCGAGAAGATATCTGAAATCTTCAACAACATTTTGAAAGTCCATGAAATGTACTACAGATTTATGTAATTAACAAAGTATTTCCGGATAAAAAAAAAAAAATAGTCTTCACATCACAAAACGTATCTCGCAAATTTTAGATCAAGCTTTAATTTTAGTTGCTTGTAAAAACAATGAGACTTAAAAATGAAACAAATTAACTTGAAGCTGTTTTTTGCGATTTATATGACTCAAAACCCTTCTGCGCAGAGCACATGAGTGTCATTTACCAGATTATTTCATAATTATGCAAAATATTAGCACTTGGCGTTATTACCCCGCCTGGCGTTACTACACCAGACCACCTTATATTTATTACTGAATGAAAAAACTGAGTATAATAATGTCAATACATAAAATATCACATATTTTGCGAGTCTGAAAAATTGAGTCTTATTTATATCTCATTTAAATTTCAATTTTAAGTGCATTTTGATTTTACAAGTAGACATACTTCAAAAACCGGAATCTATAAAAAATTTCGCACTTACTATTTTTTAACTTAGAATTTTTTTTTTTTATTGTTTATAAAACAGAAACAATTTAACCCATAAAATTCAATAATTTGAAACAGGATGAGATTATATATTTATTACTGGATGAAAAAAATCGGTTTAGTAATTTCAGTACTTAAAATATTAAAAATATCCCCTTTAAGACAAAAAATAACTAATTAAAAGATATTAAAATTAAAAAATAAAAATAATTCAATCAGCTATTGTATAAGAAACATTTTGAATAATAAGACTAATTTTGGTTTTTTTTATCTAACAAGGGGACCACCAGACATGGTGCTCACAGATTTTCATGATTTCAAAGTATGTTGTAGGGGTCACACCACTAATTATTCTGGTGAAAGGGTTCCTTCAAATGGACCTTGGTTTTTGAGAAATCGGGGGTCAAAGTTCAGCGTATATTTCAAACACCTAATTGTACAACATTTGAATGTCAATTCATGGCGTCGTGCCAAAGCACTTGTCTGTGAATCGAAAGGTTGTGAGTTCGAATCCATCCTCGGCTTCTACTTTCTTTTTTACTTATATTTATATTTTTTACACGTTACAAATTTTAAGTATTTTTATTAGTGGAGAAATTGCTGCAACTTTTATATTTTCTTAATAAATTGCATTTACATTTTTGAATTTTTTCATGAAAATTTATTTTTTTTCTGCAATTTTTAAACTAATATTTCTTTTGATAAGTATGGAAGTTTTAAAAAATGAAATTTCACATAAATTAAATCGGATTTGCGTTTAGATTAGAAATTTCGGTAAAAAATACTGATTTTTTCTAAAAGTTCATAAACGTAAACTTAATTTCTTAAGGGGACAGTTTACCCCAAAATTGATCAAAAAATCGATTTTTGTTTTGAAACATTAAATGAAAGCCTGTTTAATTGTGAATATTTTAAAACCTCTTTTTCATCCATACGACAATCATATCTTGACATGTAAATTTTGTTAATACACCTAACGCAATTCCCACACTAATGATAACTTTAAATTTTTTTTCCTCTATGTTTATATTTACTTCGCTTTCATGTTTTAAAAATGTTAAGGCTTTTTTTGTATTTGATACGGATATTTAAAATGTTTTGCACAATTTGATTGTTATATATGTGTTGAATATGCGCATGAAATTAGACTTAACGTTATTATTATTATAATTGTTATTAATAAAAGTACATATGAAGATGTGTTAGATTTCACCACTTTGCACAACTTATATCAAATAAAAATATATTAAATGTAACTCTACATTTTCTAAAAATCCATGCACAGTGTTGTGTAATAAACATTTGAAAAAAAAAGGTGATTGATTAATCTAAAAACATTATTTAAAATTGTGGAGAATTTAAAATATTAAAATTTTCTTACACTTTTTCAAAATTTTAATTAAATACGCATTTTTATTTAATTATTTGTTGCAAAATGTACTTTTAGTTGAACCCTGAACTGCAGTCAGTTCACCAATTGAGCCATATTTTTTGAAATAATAGTAATAATAAAATATTGAAAAGTAAACTGTCCTCTTCAGAAAATATCAAAAGGTTCAAAGCTGTAGAATTCCCAATTCTGCTTAAAATTTGTAACATGTAAAAAAAATATAAATATAAGTAAAAAAGAAAATAGAAGCCGAGGATGGATTCGAACTCACAACCTTTCGATTCACAGACACGTGCTTTGGCACGACGCCATGAATTGACATTCAAATGTTGTTCAATTAGGTATTTGAAATATACGCTGAACTTTGACCCCCAATTTCTCAAAAACCAAGGTCCATTTGAAGGAAGCCGTTTACCAGAATAATTAGTGGTATGACCCCTACAACATACTTTGAAATCATCAAAATCAGGGAGCACCATGTCTGGTGGTCCCCTTGTAAGACAAATCTATTCTTCAATTTAAATTGCACAAACCCACAAATGGTGAAAACACTTTTTCAACACTGGCAGTGGATGTATTTGCTGTCAAAAATTGATGAATATACATTTTTATTAAAATTGTCAATCTCATTTAGCTTTCCCTAAATTCGCAATATGATAGGACTCCAATGGCATTTTCAACTGTAGGCAGTGTTTGCATTTAAAAATAAATCCACATATATGTCAAAAAGTTTCATTTTTGAATATCTGCTTTTTCAAAGGAGATTTATTTTCAAGTTTTTCCATACAAATAGCTTAACGAGCACGAAATTCTTACACATTTTCTGACTCGTTTTTAATCATAAAAGCCAAAGTTTGCAGGCTTTTGAAGAGATTTGAAATCAAAATAAGTTTTCCATGTTCTGATAAATTTACAGAGAACATTTTCTACTGATTCCAAAAATGCTATTAGGCTATGAAAAAAGTGGCTTTGATAAAACACTATCATAATGATTGCATAACATTATCTTCAAAGGCAATTTGAGAAATTAATCTCAATATAGAAAAAAAATTTACTTTTAAATATACTGAAAATAAAAAATGCATACAGATGGATGTACACACATACACAAACAACAAAAAAAAGTAAATGCTAAAATAATGTACAACAAAATGTTTCCGAAATTTCGTTTCAATGTTCCGTTCAAATAATTAGGATCCGACAAACCCGGGGTGCCAAGCCGGCCGGGCAACTTAAAAAGTTCCTCTTGGTGGTTGAATTTGCTATCTTCTTATTTATTCATTTATTTATTTTTAATACAAATAATTCCATGTGCGAAAATATTTATTTTTAATAGCACAGTTATTTATAGCGAATGAAAATACACCATACTGGCCAGGGGTATAGCTACAATTTCATTTTTTAGGGGGAGGGGAATTAAAAAATTTCCCAACTTTTAAAAAATTGTGATTTCCTGTTAAAATGATATGTGCACCCTATGTTTTATGATAATGATATTTATACGTAATATATATATATATATATATATATATATATATATATATATATATATATATATATATATATATATATTATATACGGGGTGATTATAATTAAAGTCCCGATTTTAAAAATTGATAATTTTAAAACTACTGGTCAGAATGACTTGATATTTTAGCAGAACAATCGTAAGGCAATGGAATTTTGTTTGGCGAAGGAAAAAAATAGTTCCAAAATGTGCCGATAGATGGCGTTGTCCGGGTAATATCAGGAGGAAAGACCAAAAATGTATTCGTTAAACACAGAAATGTTGCTAGCCAAAAGAAAAAAAAAATAGAGTTCAGGGATTTACTAAAGATTTATTAGCGAAAAGACCAGAATACAGAGACAACAGCGATTATGAAAAAAAAAGAGCTTCATGGAATCAACACCTTGCTGATGATTAAAGCATAAGTTGTTCGATATGCCCTCCGCCTTGTTCCGCTACTAATTGGAAGCGCAAAACGGCATGCTCCACAACAGATCGGAGGGTATCTGTACTGATGCAATGGATGTGGTGCGTGGTGCTTGCCTTCAAGTCGGCTAGATTCTGAATCCTCCCGCTGTAAACAACATTCTTCAGGTACCCCCAAAGCCAGAAATCACACGGGTTTAAATCGGGGGAACGTGGCGGCCACGTTGTTGGAAAATGACGGCTTATGATCCTGTCATCTCCGAAATTAGCACTCAGTAGCTGCTTCACAGGAGTAGCAATGTGCGGAGGAGCGCCATCTTGCATGAATATTGTGCGATCCACACACTGACGCTGCTGAAGTGCCGGACATGGTTACGCAAAAGTGTTTCATACCGCTTGCCAGTAACGGTGCAGGTAACGGGACCCGCAGGTCTGATCTCCTCGAAGAAAAACGGACCAACGATAAACGCTGCCGTTATTCCGCACCACACAGTAAGCTTTTCAGACTGAAGAGGTAATGGCTGTAGCTGGGACGGATTCTCAGTCGCCCATATCCTGCAATTTTGCGTATTTACATAACCTTGCAAATGAAAATGGGCTTCGTCAGACCACAGAATGTTTCATGGCCATCCGTTGTCCACTTCCATCCGGGCAAGAAATTGCAGTGCAAAAGATTGATGTGCTTCCAGGTCAGCAGGTAGCAACTCCTGCACATGAGTTATCTTATACGGATAACAGCTCAAGATCTTCCGTAGGATTTTACGCACCCTGCTGTTCGGCATATCCAGCATTCGGCCAATACCCGTGCACTGCTGATTCCAACATCACTGTTAGTCTGTTCTTGTAATGCTGTAGCTACATCTTCCACTGCCGCAGCCAAAACTGGTTTCCTTCCTCTACCCCGTTTAACGTCAAATGAACCGGTCTCTTCGAATTTAGCAATCATTTTTCTCAGACCTTTTGTGGTTATTGGACCCAATTTAATGGATTTTAATGTCCGAAACTTCCTAATAGCTGTAAGTGCACAGTCATCGTTCTTATAAAAAAGCTTCAAGAGCAGAGCGCGATCCTTCATAGTTAGAGTCATTATGAAGCATTTAGGCAAAGAGCTGGTGCTCTGCATTTTTATGGCAGCTAAGTCTCATGTGCGCATGTCACGTATTAGTAATTTGCATATATCTAGACAATGTGAACACTGACAGCGCCATCTATCGGCACATTTTGGAACAATTTTTTCCTTCGCCAAACAAAATTCCATTGCCTTACGATTGTTCTGCTAAAATATCAAGTCATTTTGACCAGTAGTTTTAAAATTATCGATTTTTAAAATCGGGACTTTAATTATAATCACCCGGTATATTACAAAACTTAACTTTTTTTCGCCAAAACTAACCTTTATACTATCTTAATTTTCTTATAATAATATTCCGTACTTACTTCAAATTATTAAATTAAAATCTTGTTTCTAGATCTAATCTGTTAATCTTTATGCAGACGATATAAATTCTTAATTTGCCTTAAAAAACATTATTCCAGTATGCGTAAATTTAAAAAGATGGTTCTAAATTAAAATATTCTTAATTAAACTTTATTTCTTAATATTCCAAATAAAACTCATTTCTTCTATGTTTTTATCAACCCTTTTTAAGAAAGTCTTATTAAATTTATTCCAAAACCATACCTTTCAAAAAATATCATTATTTTATTTTATCTATTTATTTTTTTCCGTTCACCTTTGATAGTTTGCATATCAATAAATTCATTTCTTTTCTTTTTCTCTTAAAATTAATCATCTATAAAAATCGTCTGCCTAAGAAATTCTGAGTCGATTATAAATTGGTTAAATAATATTTTTTTTAAATAAAATTATCGTCTGTGGAAAATAGTCTGGTAGCTGGACAAGTATTCTGTTTACATAAAAGAATGATGGTTTGAGGTTACAGAATGTTCTAGAATTTTCTTTTTAGATTTAAAAGAGGAGCTCGAGAGGTGGTAGGGGAGATGAGAAGAAAGATTCTTGGGTGTGCTCTTGCATGAGTACGACTTGATGCAGTAAAGCATGGAATATTTTTTGGATGTTTCGGTAAAATATCGCCTGCAACAGGAGCTTTTCCCTATATTATAGCTATCGTTTAATAAAGTGAACTGGCAGCAGCCAAAGAGTGTTTATTTTGACCTTCTACATTTATTTATTTTGTTTTTTTCTCGCTGGCCATGACTTCTGTGCAGAGAAAGGAAAACCTGGCGATGATGTTTCTGCCCCCCTAACTTTAAATCGTCACAATCTACTCTAAAGTCGACAGGATAGCTTATGCCTGTGCTGCCTTTTTCGGATTTTAAAGAAATTTGCTATGGAACGAAGAAGAACATGGTATCGCCGAAGTTCGATTGAATTCTATGTTCTGAAGGACATTCTATATGGTAGTTTGGGCTTGCTAATGGAGTCTGCTGTGGAACGAAAGGATGAGAGGTTTGCGAATCGCCAATAATCGACTTCTCGTGAATGTTCTTGTGCCAAAATCGCCGTAATTTCTTACTTAATTAAAGTAAAAGAATGTTCTTTCTAAAGAACTTCACAACTATGCTTGGAAAGATGCTAATCTGAAATAATTAGTACTTGCTTCGAGTCTGATTGTGGATTTCCTGACGCTTGATGTCGATATGTCGCCGTCGATGCATAATTTGGGATTCAGTATTCATGGTCATAGTGACAATTTTTTGAAAATTAATGACTTCAAAGTGGTGAGTATGCGAGAAGTATTTGATGAGGGATTTAAAGACGATTGAATTTTATTGAAGATTTTTCGAGAAACTGTAAGTTATTTTATTAAATGTTTTGATTATTATTTCTATTCTTTTTATGATTGAGGAAAAATATTTATTATGTATTTATTTATTTATTTATTATTTTATTGATGAGAGTAATTTGAAGTTAATTTATTAATTTACTAATTTATTTATTTATTTATTTATTATTTATTGAATGTTATGGATCTGATATAGTAATTTTGAAAAAATATGTAATTGATAGAAATTATTAACTTTGAAATTTATTGCGAATGATTTTACGATCAGGATTTAATTGAGGAGTATGATGTTCTTAAGATATTTACTGTTACTTATTAAGACTATTATGATATTTTTATGCACGATTAAAGGCAAGTTTGTAATAATAAGGAATTATATAAAAAACCTAGAAGCTCAAGTTTATTTTTAAAAGTACATTTTCTAATTTATTGATATTTGTTTGTTATCAAGAAATAGTCTCAGAATGCAGTATTTTTATGATGATGTTCCTATTACTAGACATTTGAGCTTAGAAAACTAAATTAACATTTATGTTTTCTCCTCTATTGTTAGAATTTCTGGTAGCAGTGCTTTAGTTCCCGGATTCTTATAATTTAGTTAAATTCAGTAAGAAAGATGGAACTGTACAAAACTGCTGCTAGAGTTTTGACTGATAAATATAATTATTTTTTTCAGTAAATTTTGTGATTTTAAGTAAGAAATTACCTATCATTAAAATTTTTGTATCTGTATATGATTTATAAAATAACAGAATTAAAAAGTTGATCCCAATTTAAGGTATAACTATGATATTTACAATTTCTATTTTTATTAGATTAAATTTTTGGTTAAAGTTAGCAGCTAAATATAGTTATAATTTTCACGATAATTTTGATTCAGATTTTTAAAAAGGAGGGTAATGGTTCTGTGTGAGGCAGTTAAAATGTATACAACACCAGTAGACAAAGCCCTCAAGATTGCGAAAGCGCGAACTCGTGAATTTTACCTTAAAAGTAAAAGACTCTATGATTGAAATTTTGTCGAATGCCCATTAAAAATACAAGACTGTGTAATTTATGAAGAATTTAAATACCCTAACACTCGAAAATTAGAACCTACTTTCTCTGGACCATATAAAATTATAAATAAACTTTCTGATGTAACTTCTGAAATAGATAAATTTAATTATGAGACAGGACAGAATTCCGTTATTGTGCATGTTTCTAAATTAAGACCCTATTTTTCACCCGAAGATTTTAAACTGTTTCATGAGCAACCCAAAAAAACAAACAAAACCTCAGATACAATCACAATCACTAGATCAAACTAAAGTCAAGACAGTAGATTAAATTTAATTCTTATTCTTTAAATATTTTATCACCATAGTTTTCAACATTAACAGGTATGTTCTTGGTGCGCAACAAGAATATTACTTGTTTTTGGGATTAAATTGGGCTCCTTATGCAGGCATAAGGTGTACACTTTGATTGTAAAAGCTTTCAAATTGATGTTGATAAATTAATTTTAAGTGTATTTAAGTCTAACTATATTTACTCATTTATTTGACATTAGTATTATTCTACTTATTCAACAGATATTATGCGATAACAGTTATAAAATTTGATGACTTTACTCAAACCTATAACTTAATATATGATTTTCAGTGATTGTGAAAACTACAGATATTAAAAGTTTTTCAAAAAAGCACACTATTTTTATTTCAATTTCTCAATTAAGAATGACACCTTTTATTCCTATTTGTATTTTATAATTAAAGTTTATAAACCATGTGTAGATAAAACAATACATTTGGCATTTGAAAACTTATAACCAAACTTGACAATTTTGTATAAGAGTATCAGAGAGGAACTATTGTAAGGAAATACAGGTTGAGAGTCCATTTTCTAAATAGTTAGATTTAATTTTATTTGGATTTTGGAATTATTATTTTTTTTATGTATACTTTCGGCTAGCAAAAAATACTTTCTTATGTTATTAGAAGATAAGAAAATTATTTAATTGCTATGTAATTATTTTTATCCTCAACCAATATTTTCTCTATCAATAATAAACAAATAGTGATATTTTCTTTTGATTATACTCTTGTTTTACTACTACTATTATTATTATTATTATTATTATTATGATTTCTATAATGAAGTTTAGTATTAATTATACTCTTATTGAAAAATATTAGGATATGGAGTCTTATTATGCTACGTATTATTATTGTTATTATTATTATTTAAATTTTTCTATATTATTTATTATTAATTTTTGAAGTGATAATATTTATTATTAGAAATTTGACATATTATTAAAAAATGTTGGAATCCAACAAAAAACATAAGATTAAAACCAAAGATTAAACAAGATTTGAAGATCTTTAATTAAAGAGACTGTATTCACTGGACATTGAAAAAGACTCTTTTATACATTCTAGAAAGACTTTTTTTCACTGAAGGACTTTGTTTAAAATAAACTACTGATTAAGTCAGTGAAATTCTATAAACTCCCATGAAGGAGATTTCTTATTGTTTTTATTATATTTTTAAAATCTCTTGCTTATTAATATTTATACTTATTTACTTTTATTGTATGTATTATCTCCTATGCACTTACAAATAGTAAGTGATATTGCAACATTATTGTATTTCTTTCAGGGAAATGCTCCTACCTAAATTTAATTCAGATTAATTTTCGCTTAACTATTTTTTTTAATCGCTAATATTTTTTATATTGCGTTAATTTTCTTTTCTTCCATCTCTTGTCTTCCTGAGTTTGACAGTTTTATTCCAAAATTTAACTTTTCTAAATTATTATATTTCTGTTGTCTGAACTTGTAGTTTTATTTAACTATCAATTTCATACAAAGTTTTGGGGAGGGGGATAATATTACAAATTTTAACTTTTTTTCGCCAAAACTAACCTTTATACTATCTTAATTTTCTTATAATAATATTCCGTACTTACTTCAAATTATTAAATTAAAATCTTGTTTCTAGATCTAATCTGTTAATCTTTATGCAGACGATATAAATTCTTAATTTGCCTTTAAAAACATTATTCAAGTATGCGTAAATTTAAAAAGATGGTTCTAAATTAAAATATTCTTAATTAAACTTTATTTCTTAATATTCCAAATAAAACTCATTTCTTCTATGTTTTTATCAACCCTTTTTAAGAAAGTCTTATTAAATTTATTCCAAAACCATACCTTTCAAAAAATATCATTATTTTATTTTTTCTATTTTTTTTCCGTCTACCTTTGATAGTGTGCATATCAATAAATTCATTTCTTTTCTTTTTCTCTCAAAATTAATCATCTATAAAAATCGTCTGCCTAAGAAATTCTGAGTCGATTATAAATTGGTTAAATAATATTTTTTTAAATAAAATTATCGTCTGTGGAAAATAGTCTGGTAGCTGGACAAGTATTCTGTTTACATAAAAGAATGATGGTTTGAGGTTACAGAATGTTCTAGAATTTTCTTTTTAGATTTAAAAGAGGAAGCTCGAGAGGTAATAAGGGAGATGAGAAGAAAGATTCTTGGGTGCGCTCTTGTATGAGTACGACTTGATGCAGTAAAGCATGGAATATTTTTTGGATGTTTCGGTAAAATATCGTCTGCAACAGGAGCTTTTCCCTATATTATAGCTATCGTTTAATAAAGTGAACTTGAAGCAGCCAAAGAGTGTTTATTTTGACCTTCTACATTTATTTATTTTGTCTTTTTCTCGCTGGCCATGACTTCTGTGCGGAGAAAGGAAAACCTGGCGATGATGTTTCTGCCCCCCCTAACTTTAAATCGTCGTATATATATATATATATATATATATATATATATATATATATATATATATATATATATATTTCCAAAGAAAAAAACAAACTAAAAATAAAAATATTACAATTATTGATTCATTTAATGAAAGTTTTTATATTCTGTTGTGTACGAGTCATAATGATACTTCATATAAAAATAGCCTCATGATATTTTGAGATTTTTGAGAAAAAATAAAGTTTTGGAGGAAACGGATTAGAGAAACCAGTATAGACAACATGATAGACAACAGTAAGAAAATTCAAGTCTAGTAAATGTATGATATTTTCGTAACACTTAGAAAGATAATGACAAATTGAGTCTGGCTGCTTTTTGCATTTCTTCATAAATTTTGATTAGTTCCTACAGAATTCAAAAAAAGTAGCCAGCAAAACGATTTTTTTTACTCTGAAAAAAAAAAAAAAGTGTTTCAAAAATCTAGAATTTCCAGACTCTAAGCTCAAATTTCCCAAGTTCATATATATTGGGGGAGGAGGCTCCCCCATAATCCCCCATCGCGACGCCTCTTATACCGGACGCTTCAAGTTAACCACTGTTCCAAATTTGCAATAAATGCGTTAATAATGTCAGAGAAATGATTCGTCCAGCTGGCCCCTAGGAATTTTTTCTGGTGCCAAAGAATTTTCAGCTTTTGTCAGTCCTTGGTGATAATTTTTCACTGTTTTAATCAAATATTGTAAATATCAGAATATTGATATTTTAATTATTTTAGATGAATAGTTAAAAATAGTAAATATCTGGCAATTATAACTATCAAATTAGTGAGACAATGGGGGATTTAAAACTTTCCAGCACGGGCAAATTCTGATCGTAAAATGAGAAGTTATTGAGTGACAATGGAATTTGCGAATGACTTTTTTAGAAATAAAGAATTTCTTAATTTAAGCTTCCATTGTAAAAGCAAAATTTTACTAAAATATTATTGGTGCCGATTGCAAGTTTGGAATTAAAAATAGATTTGCCCATAGTGAGACCTCTGTGCCGAAAAGGGTTAAAAATAAAGTTTTTTAAAATTAAGTGCATAATTTTATCTCTCTATTTTTAACAATTAATCTTCCAGAGCAGGGCTGTAAAAATCTTCGCGCAAGCAGGCAGTCCCTTACCACAAAATTTATCTCAATTTTTTTCTGTCGAATATTTCGTGTAAAGTTCTTGTTAGAATGCTGCTAAGTTTTCAGCAAACAAAACTTTTAAATTTTAGTGGTGAGAGAGTAGCCACTGGCTTCTAGCTTTTTGTACCCCTGTTCCAGAGACTACGTGATATAATATTTATAATAATTAACCCTTTCCCGCACGGGTAAAATCTGTTAGTAAAATGAGAAATTATCGACTGACACCGGAATTCACGAACGAATTTTTTAGATATTTTGAATTCCTTAATTTAAGCTTTTATTGTAAAAGCAAAATTTTATTAAAATACTATTGGTGCCATTTGCAAGTTTGGAATTAAAATTAGGTATCCCAGACCGGGCACAGAGTGCCGGAAAGTGTTAAACTTAAACATTACAAATATGAAAGAAATGATATTGAATATTTTAACCCGGGAGAACGCGCGCTTATCAAGGGTATGGATGGTTTTAACTTTGTCACCAATAAAATCAAATTAAAACAGTCGCTTTATTTAGGCGGAAACAATTCTTGCAAATCTTGCGATAAAATAAGTTGAAGATTACTTTTAAAAAATTAGTGGTTGGAATTGTAAAAAACCATACGCACTCCGGGTTTTTTAGGCCCTGCGCGCGTCCTCCCGGGTTAAATACTAAATAAAATAATTCCAAAATAAAACTGAAGAGTTGATGTTTGAGGCAACTGTGTTTGATGTTTTGCAGATTTACTAATTTCATAATTGCGATAACTTTCTTTATTATTATTATTGTAGAGGCGAATTAGCCTCAGAAAACCACAAGAGCATACTCATAATGTAACTGTGTTTCAATAACTGAACGAAGTCTAAAAGCCCAGGCAAATTATTGCAAATTAAGTGCAATATGCAGGGTGTGAACGCTCTAAGATTTCTGGAAGAGAGATGACCGGGGGCTGTGATTCAGAGCAGATGTTTTCCCGCGTGCTTGTGCTTTATCGGAACGAATTTTCCGTTTAAGAATCTTTTAAAAGGATCGATTGAGATCCATGCTTGATTTTAATAACTAATATGTGTTTGTTAATTTTATATTTATATTACCGAAGAATTTTCGGTTTATATGTACTAAACAATTATCCAAGAAATTTTTAATTAAATATTGATTCAGCGACATTTTTGAACTTTTTTTTATTTACTACTACCTGATTTTCCTACGTTCCATTCCTATATTATTATTATTTGATCAAAGGCGAATTAAGGAATCATTTAACCCTCCAAGCGTCTTGAGGGCTTTCCTGCATTTTCATAAAAATGCTTATAAAAATTATCTTAATGTAAATTTTCTTTTCCCATTTGTTTCTGAAATACAATTCATAGCCCTTTTATTTGCCCCGCATTTTAAAGGCAAGCCGCTCAAAAGGTTAAGACAGAAAATAGATTTTTAATAGCTTCTGTAACTTAATTGTTTTTACTTAAACAGAGTAAGCCCTATAAGTTCCTTTTTGACTGTACCCCAAACAATATTTCTGCTTCCTGACTGGTTTGGTTGCCAGATTATAAAATATGCAGGGCAGAGTTGTGATCATTAAAATAAAAAAAAGGGAATAATAAAATATTGAAATTTTACTAACCACATAAAAAAACTTAAAAGCAGATATGCATGAGAATAAGGAATACATAAATTTATTAAATAATGACAGCTCTTAGCACCTTCATTAAGATTTTCATTGAAAAACAACAGAACTTTGAAGCATTATTCTCTGCTTCCTGATTGGTTTGATCAAAAGTGTCAACAATAAAACAGATTTATAAAACATGCAAGGGGGAATAACAAAACTAAAATAAAATAAAATAAAGCTAAATATTTATCCTTTTTTTATGAACCCAAAACATCAAGGGATGTCTAATAATGGAAGGATATACATTATTTGCACATCTTACCCTGTGTCAATTTTTGAAAAATATCTCTCAAGCAGCCTTTATTCAAAATTTAAAATTTTGAATTATTAACATTGAAAATCGATACACAAGTTATATAAACATTTTCCCCTAACAGCTTACAACTAGCTATCACTATATTATTATTGCAAGACTAGAGTAAATTAATTTATAAAATAACATTAATAAACAGTATTTCTAAATTAGTAACAACAATCTTAACATATTTCGAAAAAAAAATTAGTTCACATGCACTTATTAAACTATTGATAAACTGGATAATACTTTGATTACGTAGAAACAAGAAATCGATTAACAGAAATAAACATGTGTAAAGCAGAGCAGGATACACTGTTTATGCTTTTAAATAATACTTTAATGATGAATTTTTTAAAAAGCTATTGCCTGTTTGTTTCTTTTCAGCAGTACTTTTATCTTCGTATTCGTCTTACAGAAACTTAAATATTTCATACCAGGATTGATCCTATAATGTTTAATTTTTATAATTTTCTTCTCTTTAAAACCAGAGACAGGATCGTGCTTAAACTTGCGAAGGTAACACACTTATGTCAAACTTCGCAGCAATTATATAAAATAAAAATTAGAAGTTAAATTCTGTATTCTAGTATAGCAGCAATACAACGTTAACACAGCGAAATGGAAAAAAAAAATGACGGAATGTTTAATCACTTAACTGATCAATATTTTTCAAAGAAACTTTCAAATAATGCCTAATTTTTTCATGTCTTTTACAGAATTTTTAATCTTTTATCACTGGTTTTTTTAAAACAGAAATTTTTGCCTTTGAATCGGAAAAATGCTCGGATTAAATAATGCAAAAAGTAGAATGAAAATTTACTGGTGTGAATAATATATCATGATTGGACTATGTATGGCCGTACATGGTACAGACAAATTATGATTGGCAAAAACATGTTGGCCGAGCAAATCAGGGAAGCGGTTAATGGGATGGTTGGCTGTTCATGTTAGACGACTAAATTCCTTGTCGGTTGAAAAGAACGCGAGCGCAATAAGCATCCAGTTACAAGAGTTTTCTGTGTAAAATTACTAGCAGTTTCTTCTTCCATGATGCTTACAGATGATTTATTTTTAACTGTAGTGATACTAAGTATTTGTTTTTAGTAAAATCTCATACTTTTTTCAGTGTATCCCAGAATTTGCCTTATTTACAGTTAAATTATAGTTAAAGAAGGTTATTTTAATGATTAAAAAATATAGACGATAAGATACCCCTCCCCGTGTTTAACTTTTTTGCTTATGAAAGAGGGGAGGAGCGGGTTACAATCGAGATTTTACCGTAGTTTTTGGTTTAAAATTTTTACTTTCTTAAAATATTACTGATATGTATTTTCATTCAAAGCATCATAAATATAATTGTTTTAGAAATGGTAGTGAGCCATCATTGCAAGTTTGGAACAAATGAAATAGGTTTTTTTTTTTAAAGTAGTTTAAGCTAATACTCTTGTATTAACAATGCATAAAAAGTATTGTTGTAAACCGTTTAGTAAAATAATACATAACATTTTTTTTACATTTTAGAAAACGTTAATTTTATTACAATTGAACGTAAACGAACTTGTTGCTCTTTATGTACTTGGAAAGATGTGTTTTTTAGAAGTTTCAATACAAAATCAATTTTGTATTATGAAAATATTTTCTATTCCAGGAAAATTAAAGATATTGGATCTGACAGTATTTTTCATGAAGTTAATTCACATGAACAGAACTACAGAATGTTTGTTGGGGCATTTAAGAACTGTTCATATCTGCCACACCAATTCTCTTCACAAGTGTCCCACATGGCTGTTAGATTTAAATTATCAAATTCTTCACATTTCTCAATTTTAGAAAAAAAAACCTTTATAAAAAATTTATTAAAAATGTATTACTATCCATATTATACGTTAAAACACTCAAACTAACTAAATAAATAAAGTTATTCGCTTATCAACTTGGAACTCATATTTTACTTTTGAGAACTATAAATTGTGTTTTGGTTAGAGAGGACAAACAAAATGTCAAAGAGCTTCAAATAATTTTTATCATATTGTCACCTGAGAATAACAAAGTTCTATCTGTGTTTTTGAAAAAATTGACTTATCCATATAGAAGCGTTCAATTTGTATTTAAGAAGGCATTTTTGTATCTAAATGATAATACATATAATTCAAATATGGCATTACAATTATATTATGACATTATTTTAATGCAGAAATGCCTTCATAGGTACAAATAGAGCATTTTTATATCGATAAGTCAATTTTTTCAGAAACGCAGCTAGATCTTTATTATTCTCAGGTGACGGTATGTCTACAGGCGCTATCACCTTTATTATTTTTTTTTCAAATAAAAAAATTATAACTATTAAAAATTGTGATGTTCACATCTGACCGATGTTAAAATGTGCCCCAGTTTTTCCTATCAGTGTGATAAGTTATGGAGATAACACATAAAATCAGTTTTTCTTTTCTACAAAGTTACTTGTATTTTTATTCTCTAAGATGTAAATAATTTTTAAAATTTGCTTGACTGTTTCTTTTATTAAATTGTAGAAAAATAATGTACAGTATTTTTCCTAACAAAATGAATGTAATTCTATTCATTATCATCATACAATAACACTATTATTGAGTTTCTTCAATGACCTTAGTACCAATCGCCCAAGTGCAGGTTTCCTGAATGTTGCGAGGAAATGATGCAAATGATATCAAATTCTGAGTTATACTTTCCTTAATTTTCATCACACTCACTATTTAGCTCATTGCTCAGGAATATGAATTTATATATATATATATATATATATACAAATGAATATTTAACTAAAGTCTAAGAATGTATTCTAATGATTTTTTTTTTTTTTTTTTTCGAAAATCGAAAAAAACCTATTTTACTCTTATTTTATGCGATACAATTAAAACAGAAACCCTTTTTTAAAAAAGGCAAAATATTTTTCAAGCATAAAACAACATGCTTTTATTTAAATTTGACCTGGAAATTTTTTCCAGGGGATGAAAGCTTAGGTTAAAATTACTTCCTCTCACACGAATGCGTTACATCCGAATTTCTGTAAATTTGTGGGAAGCGGAAATATATATAATATCGTAAGTGAAAAGTGATAAAACTGTTCTAGTTGTGTAATGTTTAAAACTATTTAAATGTGCTTTTAAGGACAGATGGAAAATCCCACTTATAATTTACCGATATTAATGTATCAAAAATCTCTCATTTTAAATGTGTGATATATAACTAGCCATAAAGACTCAAACTTTAGACAAATGGTTATGTTATAAAATGTTGAAATTGAAAGGAAATCCTATTGATAGGGCACTTTTCTGTCATATAATTAGGTTCTTTTATATACCGTTACTTTACGCGGTAATTTGTATGCAAAATGACAAACACAATTAGCGATGTCAAGGTAAAATTTTGTTCAATAAAAAACTCTAACTGGATAGTTCTCGGGATAATTATTGCATTGTACAATGATTTTTGTTCTACTTCTACGATATAAGCTAAACGACTTATGAAACATTTTAAATGAGACAAATTGATTTGTTACTCATTAGGAGATTCATTATTTTAACCCATCAATGCCCAAATTATTTTCTTCATTAAAAATGAAATTTTCTGTTTCCCACCATTTTAAAAGACTAAACTTTTATCTTAATTTATTGAGGAATTGGTCTCGTGAGGAAAAATAGTGCTTTTACATCTTTTCTTTCTATTTATTGGTGTAAAAAGTGCTTTATTGCCTTTTTTATAATCGTCCCTAAAGAGGGACGCTAGGCACTAATGGGTTAAATACTGGATATTCATCACACTCTGCTAACATTTCAGAAAAATTTTTCGACAGAAATGATTATTTAATAAATTTTTAAGCTTAATATAATAGCATTAAATATCACAATATATTTTTCAAATGTTTAGTAACTAGATTTTCAATTTTCAATGAAAAATATTTTATTTTTAAATATATATAAAGAAAAGAAAGAAACTTTTGTCGTAGTTAAAAACTGCCAAATAAAATTAAATTTTCATCGTTTTATTGTAAAAGAAAATATGTAATTATGATGTAAACAGCACCAAATAACACAAGATTAAAAAAAATGTTATAATTAAAGAATGTATCTTTTTTCTTTCAAAAGAACGGTGTGTCATAGACCACACCTTTCCACTTATGTTATTTGTTAGGCACAAGTACATTTTTCTGGCATGCAACCAAACTATTCTATGTCATTGTACTCGAGAAATCAAAATAATCTATAGAAGCAACCCTCATAGCATGGATGTTCACAGTGACGTCATTGTGATGTTAGCGGTCACATCACATTTGTGACCAAAATGTCACCACTCAGTGATATCAAATTGTGACTGTGATGTGAATTTCTTAGAAAACTTTAGTAAATTACTAAAATTCTTTAAAACATGTTATTTACTCTAAAATACATTTTCAGGCGATTTAAAAACAATTGTGGCGTCACTGTTATATCACTGCATGTAACGTACGTCACGTCACATTTGTGACAAAAATCTCCATCACATTGTAAAGTCATAGTATGAATTTTCAAAAAATCTTCGAAAATGAAGAGAAATATTTTTAACAAGCCGCTTTAATGAATTTGGGGGCCTGGATCGGATTGATTTTGTAGTATACTTTACTACAGCTCATATTCAAAATATTAGAATAATTGAGAAAAAGTAATAAGAAAAAAATATTTGTCATTTATTTATTTTTTATACTAAGTAAATGCAATTAAATTTCTTATAAATTAAATCTGGAATGTTTAGATAAGATTTTAACATTTATAAAATATAAAATACAGCACAATAAATTAGGTATACAGCTTCCTTAAACACACCAGAATATTAGAATAAAATTTAGATTGGTTCAAAATATTAGAATATTTTATTTTACGCAACAATATTACCTTATGAATATGAAGTAAATGGTAGTTAATATTTTGTAGCATCCCCTTTAGCTTTCATAACAGCGTACAATCGATCTTGCATACTATATACAAGGTGTTTACAAACATTTCTATCAATATTAGCCCAAATAGACTTTATACGTGCCACTAACTCTGTTTTACTTGAAGGAGGATTTTCTTGAAGTTTTTTCTTCATTATACACCATAAGTTTTCGATGGGATTAAGATCTGGTGAAGTTGGTGGCCAAGGAAGTACCTTAATGTTGCGTTGGTGGAACCAATTCTTAGTTGACATCGAGGTATGCGGGGACGCTAAATCTTGTTGAAAGATGAAATCATCTTCAAATAAATCTTCTGATGATGGAATCATGTAATATTCTAAAATTTCTTGATATATCAGAGAGTTAAACTTTTCGTAGACGATGCATAACTTTCCAGGTCCTTCTGCACTCATACAACCCCAAACCATGACACTAGCAGCAAATTTTACGGAACGTTTAAGACATTCTTTATCAAATGCTTCTTGCTTCATTCTCCAAACTCGAATACCTTGATTACCATATGAAACACAAAACATACTTTCATCACTAAATAATATATTTTTCCAATCTTCATTGCTCCATAAACGTCTTGATTTACACCAATTCAATCTTATACGCTTTTGTCTTGCAGTCATGAGAGGTTTTGTTTTCGGTACACGAGATTCAAATTTAAATTTATGGAGACGTCTTAATGTTGTCGATGTAGAAATTTTCCAATTTTTGAATATTGGGTTAGTATTTTACTAACGCTCGATTGCGAACAATGTAAATAATACGCTATAAAACATTGATTTTTACCGTGCCGATACAAATCAACCATACGAAGTTTAGTAGATTCAGGAATATCACTCACACGGCCCATTTTAAGACGAAAAAGAAACAAACTGCAAAAAAGAATACTGATTTTAAATAAAATAGTCTGAATTTAATCAATGATGCCACCAGTTAAGAATTGGTAATAATTAAAGGAGAATTAATGTGAAATATTCTAATATTTTGAATCACTTGAATAAATATTCTAATATTTTGACTTTTCAAAATAATTTTTTTTGCAATTAATCTTTTCAAAAATGATATTAAATTTAAGATAACAAGTAAGTTTAATCAACAATAAGTTCTTAATAAAAATATCGTTTGCATATTTTCATTAAAAGACATTAAATTACCAAACGATATTTTCGATTTCTAAAAAAAAGGTGATTATTCTAATATTTTGAATATGAGCTGTATAATATATAAAATCACTTTTATACTTTGAACAATATTTTCTATTTCTGTTAATGTTCAACTAGTTTAAAAGGCTCTTTAAAAATAAATTATCTTATTTGTTAAAAAAATTTTTTAACAAATTTAAGATTTTCTGAATATAAAATAAAATATACAAAATATATTCAAAACGCATTATTTATATTTTAAATTTTTCCCCAGAAATTTCTTTAAAAAATAGTTATTTTGCAAGTTGTTTTATTCTACAAGTGATTGTAGAAAAAAATATATTATAAAAAGAACTTTCTTTCCCCGATAAGTTTTTTTTGTTTTGTTTTGTTTATTAAGAAAATATTTTGTATTTATTACAAATGATACAAACTTGCATTATTGTCTATTTAACTGATTTTATGTACTCTAAAGTTTTATTTCATGCACCCTAATTATGACTAATGTAATTTTTATTACTTACCATTTTTACTTGAATTATTTTGAAACTGATTGAAAGCAAAAATGAAATGCTTGAAAAAAAATATTCAAACTGAAAATTTTAATTAGAGACGCTCTCTTAAAACTAATGCGCATTTGACTTACAAATCTACGAAAACAAATAATCGAAATGAAATACCTGCCCTCGAAAATAACGCCTGCGATGACCAGAAGAGAAAACACAGCGTATTTTTTCTTTCCAATATTGGTGGTAGCTGGAGAATAACAGCTGTGTTATGAATGTGCGTAATTCATACAGAATTTTAAAATTTTACAAAAGTTATAAGGAATGCAGAAAGGAGATGTTTTATATAAAATATCCGTCCTAAAAAATACAATGGCGGTGACGTTAGTTAATATAAGCTCGCCAATGTCAGATGGTTAATATCATTAAGTTTCATTTTAATCACATTTGTTTTCCTTTTTAAAACTATCTAGTTAAAATCCCATTTTTGTAAGTAAAAAAAAATGCATGTAATCAAAAATTCACATAATGAGTAAATATTTAAAGATATTTAAATTAGTGAATAAAAACCCTTTTATAGAATAAAAATTATTATTTTTTTAATTTTGCGTTAAGTAAAATTCTGTTTATGTATTTAATTTTCTAAAACAATTTGCTTTGCATGTTTTTATTAAACCTTTGACGTCTAACTATGTTTTTCCGTCACGTATTATTTTAATTCAAAGGCTGATTTAACACAAGATTGATATTAATATTATTTTTTTATTTGTATACGATAAAAAGTTATGTAAAGTTATAAAATACAAATCTTCATACAGTTATTATTTTATGAATCATTAAACATGAATTCAAAAATCTGCAGAATGCTTAAAGGATTAAAAGATTGGATATCAACTCAGAATATGAATTTATAACAAATAAGAATTTGTTGACAGAATAGAACAAAACATAAGTCAAAGTTACTTATTAAGTGTCTTTAAAAAGACGATTTTATTTTTTGCTGCTTCCAACTTTCAGCACAGCAGTTAATAAAATTGGTTATAGAATTCTCAACATACTGTGATATGGTGATTAATCTTTTACATCAAAGTTTTATTTATCATTTTAAAAGTTTCATATCGTTATTAGTGAAAGCAACTTTTTAAATTTTATAAAATAAAAAAGATTACTGATGCCTAAAAAATATTTTTTACAAAGGTAAGTTCATATTCTTTACAATTTTGTGTTAGAAAATTGACAGTATAAGAAGACGTACGTAATTTTCTGCTTATTAAAAATATAAAAAGGATATATTTTAGTCAATATTTTTTTAATATTTATTTTTTGTTTTGATAGTATAAGAAGATGGCAGTAAAAGTAAAAATGTCAGCATAAGAAAACGTACGTAATTTTCTGCTTATTACAAATATAAAAAGGATATATTTCAGTCAATATTTTTTTAATATTTTTTTTTTATATACTTAAATGATGCATTCTAACATCTCAGTAATTCGAACATTAAATAGCGCTTAAAATAATTCTTTGATTTAAAACGATTTAAAATTTACGTGCATAATATTTTACGAGGTATATGACGAAATTTTGGTCATATGACATACATATGTGACACATGTATAATGCATATATGAAACGTATTGCATAAAATGAATATTATATAGGGTAGATATTCAAGTATTAGAAACCCTTGAATATTTTTGGCTTATAAAAATTAAGAAATAAAATTTTTGCGCTCATTATTTTTTTATATATATATAAATTCCTATTTTGTATTTTGCTTTAAAATAATGTTTTGAAGTTGCATTGTTTTTCCAGTGAAAATCTTAATGAAGATGTTAAGAGCTTAATTCCCTTTATAAATTTATATATTTTTTTATATACTCTTTTTTTTTTTTTTTTTTTTTTTTTTTTTTTTTTTGCAACATTCCAGTGCTTCTGTCTTTGGTTGTAAAAATCTTTTGACTTAATTGAAAACCTACTTCAGCAAATTTTATATGTATTTCAATTGCACTTACCAAAATGTAACAATACTTTTTTTTCACATAAATAGCGGTTTTTAATTAATTTTGTGTGGTTAATAAAATTTTCAATAATTTAATCAAATTAATTTTTTAGAAATCTGCCTTCATTTTTTATAATCTGTCAATAAATAAAACAAACGAGGAATCAAATAATATTCTTTAAGGGCATAAAAAGACGGGCTCACTCCCTTCCCATTATAAAAAAAAGTTACAGAAACTGTTTAAAATAAATCTATTATTTTCCATCTTAAATGTTTCTTATTCATCTCTGACCAAAATTTAAAAGAATAAAATTTCAGTAATTAAATTTATATTTATAGTAGTAATGAAACTAGTAAATCTACAGATCAGTGACCTCAAACAACAGTTCTGCACTTTTATTTTGAAATTATTTTATTTAATATTTAAAACATTTAACCTAAGGTATTATTTCTTTCACATTTGTAATACTAATTACTACAAACAATATATCAAGCAATTTCGGGGTGTTTAATTTTTAAAAATAGTGGTAAATATCCGAATTTATGCACTAACATTCTAAAATTTTTTCAGATTTTTCTATTACCTTTATAAATTCCCACTGTTCAATAATTAGATAATTGTAAATCTCTGACAATTATTATTTTACAGAATCTATCTAAAATAATTAAAATATAGATCTTGAGATAATCACAATAATTGATTTAAAGAGTGAATATTTCTCCTATATATTCTTTTAGTTGTTGATATCCCAACTGTTAAATTTATTTGAAAATAACAATATGTTTCACTAGTATACGTTCATTCAATTCTAATTCTAAATGCAGTCATAAAAACAATTATATGTGCTGCTTTCTGGGAATATTCATTGCTGGAACAGACAATGTCCATTACTAGAATTTTGATGTTTTGATATACTTTTGTTATTTATAATAAAATTTAGATTCATATTGGGAAATGAGACTATGAGAATAGTTAAATATCATTGATAGATTAGTCTAATACTGAAAAAACTAGAATATAATAATTATACGTATTAATTAAAAAATAACTTTTAACCCTTAAATGCATATTGCATCATTTTCGATACCATAAGTGTTCCCGATTTATTGGGGGTTTTATTCACATATTCCGTATTCTCACCAGAAATTTAAAAGAGTAATTTTCACTTTACTTAATGACAGACCATTCGTAATTAAATAAAGAAAAATTTGCTATTTAGATTTTTCTGGTATGAATTCGGATTCTTTGAATTGCGCATTTTTTGGAACGCGTTCTATCCTATGCATTTAAGGGTTAAAGAAACTGTTATTTTGCAGTTTCAATATAAGCTGTAGGTATCAACAATTTTGGATAAACAGCAACAGTTATTTCAATGGTTATTTGTGATGTATTAACAGATTTCTGTAAAAGTTATTTCACCATAAAATTGCATATTTTATTGTTTCATAGAGCTTAATTTTTTTTTATGATACAAATATTCCTGTTTCTTATTTCAAATTTTAATTGCTTAAAATTTGAAATTTGAAATATTGTATTACAAGGCATGGGAAATTTTCTACTGGAATGCACGTAATTATTTGAAATTTTCTATTGGAAAATTTCAAATAATTACGTGCATTTAGTCAATCCCTGTTCATGTCTGCACACTTACGTATGTTATCCGTTTATCATTATTGCTTAAGTACGTTATGGTAAAATGCTATAGAAAAACTAACCTCGAAGGAAAAGCCTAGCAAAAGTTTTTGCACAGGACTTCATTTTTGTTTAGGAGGTCTGATTTTCATAAATTGAAAAACTGTATCGTTACAAAATATTGTCGAAAAGAAAAATGAGACTTTTTTTTCAGAGACAACGGGGAAAAAGTCCAATAACTTGTCACCATCAGTTACTAATAATATCTATGACACTAATATAGTCTAAAAATAAGTAAAACTATTTATTTACTTTTTTACCAGTGGATCCGTGCAAGGCTTTCACAGTGCAATCTTTGAATTTTTTACCTTTTTCATTAAATTATTTGCTATTTATTTTAATGAATAATAGTATTTCTTATCAAGTATCGTTTTTTAAAGAAATTCCAGTGTTGTATGAAAAAAAATGTTTAAAAACTTCTCGTATAATATCTCATTCATCAACGTGTGTTTTTTTTTTTTGAGCATGGAAAAAAGAAGTTGGTCTAGGAAATAAAACATATATCAGCGGACCTGTCTGAGAGCTACGCACTTTAGTCTAATAGTTTTTAACAATATCTAATATTTAAAGGCATATATATACAGGGTGAGTCATATATATCGAAACAATAGGCTATCTCCTTAAATACTGCCCCTAGATCCATACTTCCAATTGCAAAAATTCATAAAAAAAGGGTGAAATTTTTGATAAGATAAGTTGCAACTCCATGGGGGGGGGGTCTATTTGAAAAAGTACAAAAATTAACTTTTTATACGGCCCCGTGGGGTAAAAATTCCAATTAGGAAAACTTTTCTTATCCAGCCCTGAATAATACACAAAAAGTTGTATCTTCATATCTTCAAAATTCGCGGAGTTATAACCGTTTAAATAATCCATCAGGTTTTAAGGGATTAGACAGAAATTGAAATGCGCGCAATTCAAAAGATAATGTTACTTTAACAGTTGTAGGAAACGCGTAAAAATCTACCAGTTGACTTAGAATTTCGATTTTTTTCTCTTTTGTGATGGTTAGCTATATGATTTGCTAAGAAAATCACATCCTAAAATTATCATAAAAATTATAAAAGTTTCATATTGTTAGTACTGGTTTAAATGGGATACACTGTAATAAAAAAAAGAGTCGATCTACTAAAAAATATTTATTGAACCTTGTAATTACTAAAAAATTTTTAGTTATCTTACTCGGTTACAAGGAATCTGTAAGAATTACTAGAAAAAAGCTAGCAACGAATTGAGTTAATAGTTTTACATTTTTAATAGCTATTACTAAAACTCGCTTGGTGTGGTCGTAATAGCCTAGTGGCCATAGCACCGAACTCCAGGCTGAAAGTACCCGGGTTCGATGCTGGAAGCCACCAAATATGCACTGAATGTATGCAATGTAAGTACTCGTTAAATAAAGGGATTATGAAAATCCTGTCGTAGCATTTACCATGGGTAATGATCTCTGGACTTTCCTTCCCCTTTAAAAACATGTCAAAATAGAGCAGGCAGCAATGTTTGGTGCTGCCATCTATTGTAGTTTTGCCGAAAATCTTCCGCTTCAGAAGTCTAAATATAATTTTTAATTAACTAAACATAATTTTGGAGCTATTACTAAAATTTGCTTGGTGGCTCATACTAAAAAGTTTTAACCCTTTCCGGCACACTGTGCCCGGTCTGGGATACCTAATTTTATTTACAAACTTGCAAATGGCACCAATAATATTTTAGTAAAATTTTGCTTTTACTATAAAAGCTTTAATTAAGGAATTCAAAATATCTAAAAAATTCGTTTATGAATTCCGGTGTCAGTCGATAATTTCACATTTTAATACAGATTTTGCCCGTGCCGGAAAGGGTTAAGTTAGTTACACAAAAAATTATTTTGTTCAGTTTACAAAAGAAATGTTTGTTTCACTTGCAAAAAAAAAAAAAAAAAAAAAAAAAAAAAAATGCTTGTAATGGTTACTAAAAAATTCTGTGGAATATAAATTTACTAAAAAATTTTTAGTATCCGCTTGAATTTTTTTCTACAGTGTAGTTAAAAATCGCTATAACTCCAAACATTATTTATTGGATTTCAATTTTTTTCTATTTAATTAAAAATGAAAATCTGATTTTAGTTTTGTTTCGGAGTTTTTGTTTTTCAGTATTTATTTTAGAACTATTAAAAATATTTATTTAAAAAATAATAACTTTTAAAATATCATATTTTCAAAAGTAAATAATTTTTCATTTTTTTTTAAACAAAGCTAATGTAAAATAATTAAAAATGACATGTTTCAAGTTTGTACTTTTTTTCTTTAACAATTCTTAACTTTTAATAATTTAAAGAGAAAAAATAATCGGGGAAAAAAAGTCATTATACAGAAAAACGAAATGTTCTGTTTTACTGCCCATCAGTTATTTAAAAGAATGCTTTTCTAAGATGCAGATTAAGTTCTTTTTAAAAATTTAGCTCTCGCAACTTCAAGCTTTTTATCGTCCTGGAGGGGCTGTTAAAATATCTGTATTCTGGGCTCTGGTCAGATCAGGACCGAGACGTTACTTTTTTCTGAAGACTCGCCTATCCGGGTATAATGTATTTTGCATACCGGAGGGGACTGCTTCCCTTTTCCCAGGCCTGCACTGAACGAAATTTTCAATCCCGGTCTCGAACAATCCGTATTAAAATCACAGACCTAACAGTGCATAAAATAAGTAAAATTTGGTTTAATCAATATTTTTACGAAAACCAAATAAATTTTAAAATCGCTTTTATTTTACAAAAAAAAAAAAAAAAAAAAAAAAAAAAAAAAAAAAAAAAGAATAGTATATTTAAATGCTAAAAAATTAAACAAAATAAAACCAGAGAAAAAAAATCTGCCTATGACAGAATTCTGTCTTAAACAAAAATGGTGTTGATCCATGCAAAATAAATACAATAATACCTGAGAAAAAATAAACTCCATTTAACCCTCCTAGGAAGGGCATTTGTCTATTACGTAGTTTTTCTTTCCTACGTAATTCCGTCTTAAAAGGTTTTACTGTATAACATTTTTCAAAGTCTCCAATGCACGGGATATGGATTAGCGATAATAAAATATAAGTGAAACATTTACATGTAAACAGAGATTCATTGATAAAATAAATATATCACAGCGTTTGGCGCCTCTTTAATAATAAAAAGTATTAATATAAAAAACGAATTTCTATATTAAGTATTTTTGGTCAGAACTCTTCCACGCGAAACAATTTTTAACTATACTGAAGTAAAAATGTATGTAGAAATTCACGGCTGAGCCGGCTATGATTTATGCTTTTTTTTTAGGCTGGTCCGGATTATGATTTTTAACATTATTTCATGCCGGGCTGAACTTTTTTCCCTATGGGTCGGTTTAGGACCGGACCTAGATATTTCGATCTATTCAGACATCCAGTGCTAACGATCAACATGTTTTGAAAACAAGTTTTGATTTAAATCAATACGCTGCTTTATTATGTCCAAATAAGAGGCACGGTCTTAAACCGACATATAATAACGGGTAATTTGTGGACGATCCCTTATTTGCTTTGAAAATGGATGCAAAACACTTCGTTTACAGGCATGGTAAAGTGGTGTAAGTCACGAATTTTTGAGAATTTTGGATCTTAATATCTCTGTCAGGTTTTCAGATACGGAGATAAAATTTTTTTTGTTCAATTTAGGAATGGATAAGGAATAATTTCCTAACTGGGAATTTTGCTCTACGGGGGCCGTATAAAAATTTAATGTTTGTATTTTTTCAAATAGACCCCCCCCCCCATGGAGTTGCAACTTATATTATCAGAAATTTCACCTTTTTTATGAGTTTTTGCAATTGGAAGTATGGGTCTAGTGGCAATATTTAAGGAGATAGCCTATTGTTTCGATATTTATGACTCACCTGTATAATATTTTATATAATAAGGTTAATCCCATTTAATTGTAAAATATATCAATACAGTATTTAAAAACCCTAATTGTCTATACAGTTGATACGCCAAAAAATATCAAAATTCTGCTGAAAATTTGAAATCTATGTTATTTTATTTTATTTTGTGTGATTTATTTTTTTAAACTATTTTCTCCATTATTAGACCGATGTATAGATTTCAAATAATTTGCTTCATAAAAGTAGAAAGAATCGTGCAGTGAAGGGTTAAAAACCCTTCGATTGATATCTCATTCATTCCTTCGGCGCTTTGTAAAGACATAGAAAAACAGAAGTTGACAACAGAAATAATATGTATGATTATCAACTCTGAATCTTGATTTTTTTTCTGTATTAATCTGATTTTTCTTTCAAATGAAAAGAATTATTGCTAAATGAAATATGAATATTGCTTAAAATTTTTTGTAATTAATCTGAAAAATAATAATTCGTGAGAATAAGGGAAGCCTATTTAATTAAAGCGTTTAAAAAGTGTTTTCTATAAAATTTGAAAATATAAAATGTTATACATATGGGAAGTTATTACAATATTTTATTATCTGTGTGTTCTTTTCTATTTCTGAAACACGATTCTAGTACTTATGTTTTACAATATAATTATCTTTAAAGTATTCGTACGAATATTTAAATTTATGCTATTTATGACCAGCATTAAAAAATACACTATGGTAAACCCATAAAAACAAAATTTTTCTATATCGAAATACTGAATTATACGGGAATATTTCAGGCTATGAGTGCGTCGAAAGAAATATAGTGCTCTAATTACAAACTGACGATCAGCCTGCTAAAGCTTATCTAAAACGAAATTTCTATTCGGTTCCTTGCTCCATTTTAACAGGTTTTAAAATTAAAATTTTTTTTTTTTAGTTTAGTCATCAAAATTTTAATATTTTTTAACATGTTTCATTTACATACTTCACACATTAAGTTTTAACTTTAGACTTTTGGAAATAATTATTTTTTCTGTCTAACTGTTTCATCAATATGTGTGAAAGTATTTTTATTCAGTAAAATTCTTGGTGGAGGAGAATGAAATGAAAATAATGGCTAATTACATACTTGCAACTTCGGAATTAACTTCCGTAAAATGTGAGTTAATTTAAATTAGGTTAAATAGCTTTCCAACCAGAAAATATTTTAGATGTATCATAAGCTACTTAATTTCCAGTTTCCATGTGGAACTGGTTTTCTATTATTTCTCTTTAAGAGATTCTGGTTGGAAACATATTTAACTTGGTTTCAAATAACTTATATTTTAAGGAAGTTAAGTCGAAAGTTGACAAGTATGTGTTTAACTTTATATTCAAATTCTGGAGCTTTATATTTAAATTTATGTACTAGTATATGATGTTATATTCCACACCTTCCTCAATATTTTATTGTATAAAAATTGTTGTTTATTTTTTATTTGTTATTGATCTAAATTAATTTTTATTCAGTTGTTTTATCACAATATTTCGACATTTCTTTAAATTATATTTCTACTGCTTTCCAATCCTTGTATTTTTAAAGTATTAATTTAAATTATAAAGTTTTATGTACTTATGTTTTTAATTATGCATAGTCTCGAATAACTATATATGTCTTTATATATTTTTCAAGCCTTTCTTGTTTTAAATCATAAATACAAATGATTTACTTTTACTGTTTTTAACCTCTTTTATAAAAAAAAAAAAAAAAAAAAAAAAAAAAACTTTACATATGTATGTGACTTTATCAAAATATATATCATGTTCTGTTATCTCTTAATATTTAATTTAATTTAATTTTGTTTTTTTACATCCGTTATTAAATCATTTTATTAATCTACTAAGTCCTGATGTCACCTGGAGAATACACTAACACCTTTTAAGTTAACTGAAATGCTTCCAGATTTGTCAAAGCTACTTTTAGATCTTTTTAATAAATAGTACATATCACATAAATAGTGCATATCACAAGCATCAATATATTGACTTCTACATCTTGGGAATGTTTCATAATAATTCTAAACTAGTTTTTGTAGTCCCTCGTAATAGTTTTCTCAATACTAAGGAGGTTAATTTAAGAAATGCACGGCCATTAAATGTGTAAAATTCAGTTTTAATCTTTAGCATGATTGTATAATTTTTATCAAACTAATAACTCGAGTTTAAAGATGGAAAACCAACGATTATAAATGCACAAATAAAATTTGAAAAGAGTATGTGCATTTATAATCGTTACTTTTCTATCTTTAAACATTTTTGCATAAAGGTTTTATTTGCTATTTTAATAATAACTCTAGTGTTTTTACTTACCCATCATGCATAGTACAGAGTAAATCTTCTAATCGTTTTGAAAATTTAAAAAAAAAATTAATAATGTGAAGAAGGCTATTAAATATCAGTAACCTCGATTATCCGGAACAATATCCTTTCGGACTCTCGAAATATTCGTTCTGATGAAATGTATATACAATTTTTCGAAATTGTTTATTTTAAAGAGTGAATGTACAAGACAATAAAAAAACATAAATTTTTCATAAAGAATGAAGTTGATCGGATAATTAGTTACCGAGAAATTTGTAATCCTATTTTTCACACTGCTCAATTTTTCATAAACCTGTATTTTATTCAAAATTCAATTCAAAAATATATTTTAATTGGAAATGAGACGCTTAATCCGACACAGTAAACTGCTAGTTAATAAGATTATCGGATTTAAAGTTATAAGAATATTTCTTTTACGCAATTCGGTACTAAATATTTATCCAGTCGACCAAAAGACTATCACCAAAGGATAGGATTAAATGCCAGTAATGGCTTATAGTAAATGGTAATGGCTTATGGTAAATATCATATTCGCTTGACATTAAACACTTTACACGTGCTTGTTAAGTCATCAAGTGATTTTTAATTCAACCTTTTTTTTGTATTAATCTTTTACTAATTTATTTGTTTTTTCGTTACTTAAAAGAAAAGTTACGGAAATTTGTACAATTTACGAGTAGTTTAAAGATTTATAAAATTTGTCGAAATTATATAAATAATCAAGTCGGAATAATCAAGTACTATCCGCATTTCTGTAATAGAGAATTACTATGCCTTAAAATTATTTAAATATACATTTAAACTTTGTTTTGGAATTGCAATGCATTTTATAAATAACTTACACTTGTTTTATTTTAATGTTTTATATTATATATAGCCATAATGTGTAAGTATTACGGTGGCTCCCAACGACTAGTTTTATTATTATCTATACTTCATTTATATATTTTACTTATTCTAAGATAAAAAAGTAGAGCAATTTTTATATTAATTTAAAATGAATATTATTCCATGAACAATTTCCATATTGTCAACTGAATAGGCCAATACTGTTCGAAATACAAATTTGTAAATCAAATTTAAAACAGTGACAGAAAACGTCATTCATCTTTCCGTTTCACTATCATTCCACTCACATCACTGTATTTATTTTCCTCCAAGATTTTGGACATCTTTGTGATTTCTTGGACCCTCCTGTTGGAACGCTCTGCCGGCATGGGAGTCTCATTTGGAAAAATTGCCATGCCTATGTATTGGCGTTTACTTCATTTATGACTCGAGATTCATCCTCTGGTAGAATTTCATCTGTTAAATCTTGAATAAGATCGGTTTTTGCTCCTTTGGCACCAGAGGTTCAAATTCTAAAGCAAGCCTGTGTATGCCCCCAACTAAATTTCACCGTTAAACCTTGATTAAGATGGGTTTTTGGTCCTTTGGCATCAGAGGCCAAAATTCTAAAGCAAGCCTACGTAAGCCACGCCTATGTTCCGAGAATAGGCAGAAGAAAAAAGGTTCTAAGAACCCAATAAATCCCGGGATATAATTTTATTCCCTTTCTTAAGCAGGAGAAAGAAACTTTCCTATAAGCATTTATTGTTTCTTGTTCATGTCCCGTATGATCCCCATAAATTCACAGATCTGGCAATAATCTTGTATAAAAAGTAATTTTAAAAAAATTGCATAAAAAATGATGCGTGGTGTTTTAATGTTTTGAAAAATCTTTCTACCAAATTTGTTAGCAATACGGCATATTCTTTCTATGTCTAAGAGATGAGCATTTGTCTTTCACATAGCACCGCACAGGCAAGACCAGTCATAATGGAGAAGAGGGATTTTATGGCAAGAACATAGCAACGCGCCACTGTACCTATAGATATTCACAAGATAACTAAAAGAACATTTTAATCTTTAAGTACTTTAAGTATATTAGGGCCTTAAACATGTTTACACTTATGTCAACATTAGAGTTACACCGTTCAGTACGCCGTGCATATTTCTACAGGCTAAAAGAGTATTTAATGAGAAAAAATCTCTTTTTTTATCTTTAAAATAATGCCCCTCCCCCTCTCCAAAAGAAAAAAAATCTTAGGTCATGTGCCCTTTTCAAGAAAAGAAAGAATGTCACATAATTGTATCCTCTAGGACTGAAACCTGTGTAAAATGGGAAGTTTTCCGATTCTTTGATATTCGTTTTCTTAAATTTTTCTATATAATGTTGTTTGTGTCCAACAAATTACATGCAAAAACTTAGGTTCTCCTTCACCCACCCCGAACTGAAAATTGGCTACACCCCACGTAAATAAATTGATTAATTATTTTTACAAATATTGTTTTTATTCTTCTATTTTTCTTCTTCAATATAATTTTTTTATATGTTTTGGTTTTCTTTCCACTGTGTGTGAAGGGGGAAGGGAATGGCTGGACACTCCCTTAGCTATGTACTTGAACAAATTAAGAAACTTATGGACGAATTTTGTTAGAGCAGCAGATATTGGTAGCATGCCACACGGATCCGATAACCTGCTGATGATGTACAAATTCAACATGTAAGGTGCAGCTGTCTAGCTTGTGCCTGGACTATTCAGAAACTTCAGCAACGTGTCAGCAGTGTTAAAAGTTCTGCGTGCTCTCTGTGATTCTTCACTTCCCGGATCATCATGCGTAACTATTGTGTATATGCCATGATAATCACCAGCGATGTTTCTCGGGTCTGTGACTATGACCTTCAAACAAACCGTAGTCATCTTAATGGGAAAAAAAACAATTATCTCCACGACCGAAGGAGGCTAGAAGAAACGTATGACAAAGGTCATGGCCATCTCATTTTTTGAAAATACAGAGGAACAAGAGCCCATTTTGAAAAAAAAAATATATATACGCCATTACGAAATTTTTGGTAAATTTAGAGCTTAAAATAAGATTTATTCCTAATGCTTAGTGAAAGAAAATTAGGTGAAACATATATGTAAAACTGTAATACCATTATTTTAAAATTACATATTTAAACCCCCGTTTTTAAAAGACAAGTGTCTTGTAACAACATAAATTGATATTTTACGGCATCAGAAATGAGCTGCTTCAAATTTACTATAGGAGTGACCTCATTTTAATGAGGCAATGCCTGATGTCAGCCTTTTTGCACTGTCCGTGAAAGTTTTTGACAACGTAATTAACATGCTCATTTTAAAGGTCAAATGCACAATGAAAAGTTTTATCTGATTTTTTCCAAAATAAAGTTTTAATTAAAACACATATAATATTCCTTTTTTTAATGGAATATTAATATGTAAATATTTTAAGTCCACATATTTGTAATTTGATATTCCAAAGCTCAAGTTCGTGTGCGTCGATTTCAGAAAAAGGATCGAAGTTTTGAGGTCATATATGGAGAAAAAGTGGATTAAAAAAAAAGGAGTTAATACATTGTTTTTAAACAGAGATTTTTCAATAACCTTATTTAGGAAACACAATCTTACTGGTAGTTTTTGTCTCCGATCTCATTGACATTTTTGAATTTTTTGTATTTTTTTTTTTTATGTACTGGCATAGGATAAGAATGACAGAAAAACGAGATAAAAATAAATTTTCAATCATTCGGAAAGGTCCAAATTTGTAAGGACTGAATGACGTTTTATTGCTACTGTTCAAGAGGAAAATACGTATAATGATTTTCAAAGTAAGCGAAAGTAGTGTTTTCTATTCAAACATTCATATTATTTTACTCTATTTCAAAGGCATTCAGCCTAATTTTCAAGGAAAAATGTAATTGTGTTGTTTTCTGACAAATCTCAAATAATAATAATAATAATAATAAAAGAAAGGGTCAAAAGAGTGAAAGAGAGAGACAGAGAGAGTAACAACAATATGTTTTATTGCGTATTTTTATGTTTTGTTTTATTCAAGGTATGGATATTTGCTTACGCAATTCTTCAAAACAGAGTCATAAGATCTGATTTGTTTTAAGTTCCAAGTGGGGTGATCAGCATATGTTCATCATATACATGTGACGAAATGAATGGAAAATTTTGTTTAAGATTTATGTTAAACGTTTTTTCAGCTACTGAAGAACAGTCTTAGAAAGTTAAGATAACTGCGGTCTTATTATTTATGCACACGCATGCACATATAGGAAGTTCGGTTATTGCGGAAACCATTTTATTTATTCCAGTGCTCAGCAAAAGTTTAGACAATGATCGATTACGCATCTATACTGTGAGGTATGCAACAAATTATTGTAATTCAACTGTCACATATTACTTATGACTTATCTTTTAATCATAAACAACACATTTTAAATTATATACTTTATATAAATGTATAATAACAAAAAAAATAACATTGTGGCAAAAGTATAGACAATCTACATATTTACAGGAAAATAACCATAAATTAAAATCGAACTGCACTCACATTATCTGCAATTAGCGAAAAAATATGAATTATCATCGAAAAAACTAAATCTTGTATCACTTAAGGGTATATTTTGTACCAAACACGTTCAGCAGCAGACCGAAGTTTATTAATATAAGATTCCGAAGAGTGTTTCAAAAATTGCAGTAAAACTTACGAGATATGATGCCACAAATATTTTCGATTGAATTCAGATCATGGATACAGGCCGCCCAATTGTAAATAGTAATATTTTGAGAGTTAAATCAAGTTTTTGTTTTTTATGCAACATGATTAAACGCACTATCTTGCCCAAATACGTACTTTGGACCAGCTAAAAGTTACCAAATGGTCCAAAATGGCTGTAAATTGTTCTCGAATGTATGTATGTAGTCTTGAGATTTTATACAATAAATATGTAGTGCAAATTTAGATATTGTACAAGAAGTTGAATTAAAAAATCAAATGAAATATGGTACAAAATTCAGAATAAAACGAATTTTTACGAAAAGTAATACTGTTAAACGGTTTAAAAATAATATTGAATTTTTTATGCAAAAGTTAACATATAAATACGCCTTCCTGGTGAATTATTTGACGAATGGAAATACCATATTTTAAGGGATCTAAAAGATAAATACATTAAAAACTTTGAGGGCTTATCCGAAGAAAAATATATTAATTAAAGAAAAGCAATAAAAATTATCCAAGATGGTTTTATAATAACATATGTAGATAAAGCAATCATCTGTAAAAAATTATATCATGCAATACAGTAATAAAATCATTTTATAATGGTTCTCATTTATAATAAAAAACGATTGCTTGAGTTTTTTTTTTCTTTACTGTGTAAAAAATAATTCATGCTTTAAACGGTTACTTTCGTTTTGATCTCGTTTGCTTTGGCTTCGCTGTACGGTCTCGACAGGTGATTTAAGAGGAATGTTGCATGCGTAAAAATGATTTAACCGGGCTTAGCATGTCATAAGCCACACAGCCTGCCTTCAGGCTTAGTTGATTTTGTTATTTTAAGTTTAGTTTCTGTGTTTAGTTGATTGTTCAAAATTCTGTTGGCTATGCTTTTTTTTTTTTTTTTTTTTTTTTTTTTTTGAGTTAGTCCATTTTTTTTAAATATTTTATTGAATGGTTTTGATACTAGTTTTATTTCATTTAATGCTTACTTGGATTAGTAGGTTTCAGATTATTTTAGGGGTTTTTAAATTATACATAAGAAATAGTGGGGTGGACATTTTTTACAAAAGTAAAAAAATCAACTTTGACTCAAAAACAAGAATTTCAATGCAAGATGAAACGCTTTTTAATTCCCCTGAACAATATAGAAATATAATATGCAAAAGCTATTTTAAAATTAAAGAAATTGTAAGTTTCAAAATGTACCTCCACTCCCATACCTCCCACTAACAGCAACTACCGGGCAATAAAACAAAGATGTACGGCAAAATTAATCTAGTGTAGGCTAGATACACAGTCAAACAAAGATTTATAGGTTGATAATGTATGTGCCACAATCCAAAATTCCAGTATCTTCATGACTGGAATAAAAATTCAGAATTGACAGTCATACATGACATTAAAAAGCTATAAATTCAATTTATATTTTGAAGTAAATGAATATACAGTGAAACCTCCAAATAAGGGACACTCCAAATAAATGACACCTGTATTTAAGGGACAAATCTTCTGGTCCCAGTCTCTTGGTATAGGACGTGTAATGTATTTACCTCTGAATAAGAGACACTCGATTTAATTAATTGAAAATGAGATTAAAAGAACATTTCAGACAGTGAAGTAGTCTGTGATGAAGATGAAAATTGATTTTTGTGAACTTATCAAACAGACAATCATGTTGACACAGAAGCATGCGACATATGCATTCATGGACATTTATTTACTACCTACAGTTCTGATTTGTCATCAGTGCGTTTATCCCTACTGCAAGTAATTCTGAAAATTGTGGGGATAACTATTTTCATAATAATGAAGAATGAAAGAAAATTATGAAATAAAGAACTTTACAGATGCTTTTAAGACGTTTTCAAATCCAAAAAGGCAACTTTTATGACATAAATTTGAATTTATTTTTATTTGGAAATGCCTAAAACTAGCAAGCGTTGCTGTTCAGAAACTATATAAGTGTATTTTCTATTTTTTCAAACAAAATAAATCTTTCAGAAAATACTGTCAAGGTGGACGCTTTGAACTAAATTTCCACGTAAAAGAAGAATAGCTACACAAAAAAGGGTGAAAACGTCTATGTGACGTGATCAAAATCGCTTATAGGTCATAAAGTAATTTATTTATTTAAAAAAATGAAATCACAGGTCGATTTCAAAACGCTTCTATAGTCAGGCGTTCTAATTTTATACCTTTCCATTAAAAAATGAATTTGTAAATGTGTCAAAACACAAATTCCACTTGCTGAGCAGAAAATTTTAGAAATTTGTTGCCTTAAAATACGCTAAGCAGTTTTTTTTTTTTTTTTCATATATACGTGAAAGGTTTGTAGTGAAAAATTGAAATTTACAAAACTATCATGTTTGATTTATTACTTCAAGTAAAATTCTTTTGTATGTTTTTATACTTTTTGTATGTACACAGTTTGTATAAAAAGTACAAATCAATTATTCTAAAAATCATTTAATAATTTAGTAATCAATTGAATTTTTAATTAATTAATTTGCTATTCCTTTTTTGCCTGATTAATGTAATTTATACACTTCGGATTCATTTAAACTTCACCTTGAATGTTTTACTATTTTTATATCCTTCTGAACGATTAATTAAAAAATAATAACTCTAAATAAGGGACAAAAATTGTAGTCCCTTAGGTATCCCATATTTGGAAGTTTCACTGTATTAGCAATGCTATAATTAATATATTATCCTCTAAAAATGTTTACATGTTAGCAATTTACATTCATTTTATTAAAAAAGAAGGAATTAGACATGTCCCATTCCTCCCTTTACTGGCATGTCCCATTCCTCCCCACTTAAATGTTTTGTGTTATTAACTTCTTGTAAAAACAAAAATGCTGCATTTAGGCTTAGTTTAAATAATGGATAGTATACAGTATAATGTTCCACAAATAGGGAAGCTATTACATCTACGTATAAACAAGTCATTAATACAGAAAGCATAAAAAGTATATGAAGCATATTTACTTTTGATTTTTGAAATAATCTTTTCCTTAATAAAAATGCAAATTGTATAGATCAACGTTTTTTTTTTCAACGCTACCATTGCTTCATATTGTGTGCGACTGATGAAATGTTTAAAATGATATATAAAGAGAAAAACCTAATGTCCCATTTATTCCACTGTCTCACTCCACCCCACTCTCCCCTATATAGAAAGAGAGAGAGAAAAAAAAACTTTCTGTGGCTAATTTAACAAATGAAAAATTTACTAGGAACATGAAATCATTTATTTACCATACAGCTGTTTATCCAAAAATCGGTGTATCAAAGTTTGCTGATTAAAAATGAAATAGGAACATAGATAGTTAGATATAGAGTTGGATGGGTATTAAAATGAAAGATATATAATAAAGATATGATATAGCTATTAAAATGAAATCATATATGTGTTGAAAACAAAGGAAATGATAATAGAAATATTGAGGACGTGAGTTTCAAAAATCGGCTTCTTCAGAAAATCAAATCTTGGGAAATCAAGAAAATTGCGTCCATTACTTTTCACTGTAAAACAAGATTTTACAACAGCAGAACTAGTTTTTTTTTTTTTTTTTTTTTTTTTGTGTGTGTGTGTGTGTGTGTGTGCAGATTATTGTGAGTAGTAGGAAAACAACAGTACGGGCTCAAGCGCAGGTGGGGCTGTGGGGCCGCCCCGCCTGCTCCTCCGGCTGCCCCACCTGCTCCTCCGGCTGCCCCACCTGCTCCTCCAGCTGCCCCGGGCCTCCTCCGGCTGCCCCGCCTGCGGTCCCTCCTGCTCCCACCATCTCACCGCCGCCCTCCTGCGCCCCCTAGTGGAAAAAAGGAATATTCTATTATAACAGGATAGGTGAACAACCTTCCCTAATTAAAAATATTATCAATCACATCTCAACTCAGACAATACCTCTCTTTAACTGACATTTCCTCTCCTAAACGACCAATACATTCCAATTCAATATCATATAAATGAAAATATTTATTCAAACACAATTCCTCTATTCTTTCATTAAAAAGTATAGTAAATTTGTTAATATTATTTAATTTTGTTTTAAAACTCACTAATATCATTTCTAAAATTGATTTTAGAAATTAAAAATATAATTGTTTAAATTTTACACATGAAAAGTAAATATTTTTTCTTTCTTTCATTAAAAATATTATTAATTAGCTAACATCATTTCTAAAACTGATTTTAGATATTTAAAATAGAATTGTTTAAATTTTACGCATGAAAAGTAAATATTTTTTCTTTCTTTCATTAAAAATATTATTAATTAGCTAACAGCATTTCTAAAGTTGATTTTAGAAAAAATAGAATTGTTTCAATTCTACACACGAAAAGTTCATCTCATAAATGAAAATATTATATATTTAATCTGTGTATTTTTTCTCAAACGAATGTTGCTCAATCACATCTTCGCAAAAAAGAAAAAAAAAAAAATCTCCCCCACTGCCAAGAGGCGAAGGATGTTCTTTTCCCCCACGCAAACATCTGCTTCCGTGGGGTGATGAAAAAGAGGTCATTCACTTATTACATCACCCCAGTTCATATATCCGGGTATGTGGCGAATTTTGGTTTGTGTTACGGAAAGAAATCAAAGCATATCTAGAATTTATTCTGCTTTCGTCTCGATAGCATAAAGACCTGCTTCTTTTTTCTGTTGAGTGAAGAGTTCTAAGCTTATATTACGCAAAATGTCATCTCAATTGCACACCCAATCAGAGGTAAACTTTATTTTATATTTTTTCTACGTTTTCTTAAAAAGCTCTGTAACCATTTTTTTAAATGAAATTGAAAATAATTAGATATCTTAATTTATTTTTATTTATTTTTTTAGGATGATATATTTTTCGATTTTGGAATATCCCCTTCCGAATTACACGAAATTTGTAATAAAATTGAACAGGAGGATTCTTCATCGTCTGCGCCATCTAAAAGAGTGAATGTAGAAGACTCTTTGGTAAGAGTTTTTCTTTAATATCTATATAGAAAACTAATTTGAAATTTTCTTTTAGTTACAATTTGTTGAAATAATTTTTTTTTTGTTCTTTTTTTATCTCTTTTCAGGATTCTACCACACCACTTTCTAAGAAAAGGAAATTAGGAGATTCGGAAGGTGTTGCTGGCCCCAGTGGATCAAATCTCATCAAAAATGATAACAAATATTTAGTAAGTTTTTTTAAATAGAAAAAGGAGTTTGAAAAAATTTCTTTTTAATTTGTAAAAATAGTGTTTTTTATGTGTTTTTTTCTTTTATCTATTTTTAGAGTTGCCCACTTTGTGTATGTCGTTTCACACAAAAACGTCATCTTTTAAGACACATCAGGTGGCACGACAACGAGGCATCTGATGAGGAACACCCTGAAGTTAGTGGAGAATATGAAAGTATCCAGAGTCGTAGCGAAGTGATGCAAGCTTCATCTCATGTAAGTATTTTTTTCAAAACCTATCTCTCTTTGGTGAGATTAGCTGGGGATAGTATTAGGAGAAGTTTATTCTGCTAGTACTGTTTTCTATTTCGAAGTTTACATCGAGGTATGACTGACCCAACAGTACTCTCGAGACACTTCAGCGCGTTAAGCCTAACTCACCTGAATTTCTCTCTGTTAGGTAGGAAATTTTTAGGACCTCTCAAATTAGATTTTAAGTATTAGGAACAAGTACAAAAATTCTAAATTGTTAGTTAAAAATTACACTAAAATGAATTTAAAAATAATCACATTAAATACCAAAAACACTTTTATTTCTAAATTAAAGAAAAAAATCAATTAAAAAAAATATATTAACTATTTAAATATTCAAAAACACTTTTATTTCTTGCAGAAATGTTCCATATGCAATTAATTAAAAAATAATCATGTTAAAAATACTCAATACTCAAAAACACTTTTATTCCTTCCAGGAATGTTCCATCTGCAGCAAAACCTTTAACCGTCGATATCATTTAAATCGTCACATGAAGACTCACAAAAGTGAAATTTTTTTTAAATGTGAACAATGTGAAAAATCATTTAACCGAAAAGATGCTTTAAATCGACATCTGAAAACACACAAGAGTGAAAAACAGTTCAAGTGTAAAGTCTGCAACGACTCCTTTAGTAGAAAAGATAATTTAAACCAACATCTAAAGATTCACAACAATGAAAAATCGTTTTCTTGCGAAGAGTGTCAAATTACATTTACTCGTAAATCTGATCTTAGAAGACATCAAGAACAACACACCAATTCATCTGCTTCTCATGAATGTGAAGCATGTTCTAAATCATTTAGGCAGAAAAGTAATCTCCTTCAGCATAAACGTACACACCACACAACGAAAAAAACAGTCCCCCCACAGAAAACAAAACCTGTTAACACAAAAAAAAGATCCACTGAAAAAGCATTAAATACATTTGAGAAAATTACGATTCCAGCTACAGAAGAAAACGCTCATGACATTGACATTTTCAATAGCCAGATTATAGAAGAAATCCAAAACCATATATTGAATTCTCTCATTACATTGAAATCCCTTAAATGGCATCTTATCCACACCATCAAGTTTACTCGATTTAATGAAGATGAGGAAGTTGAATCAATGTTAGGGTATTTTAGGTCTGATCCCTGTCCAGAACATATTGAAGAAACAGTCAGAAACCACATCATCGAAAATTTAGAAAAAATTAAAACTCATTTTGAAGAATTTGTTCAACTCGGGTCGGGCTGGGTGCTAGAGAAAATCATACATACAGACCTATACATAGCTCATTACAAGCCGCTAGTTGGAAGCAGTTATATTGAAACCCCTCAAAAATTAAAAAGAAAAGAAGCTCTTATTAATATTCAAAACTTTACCGATAATAAATGTCTTATTTGGTGCCTACTAGCTCATAAAAAGAAAATAGACAAAAATGCAGAACGTGTTTCCAACTACACGCCTTTCGAACATGAAATAATCATTGATGATATTCCTTGCCCTGTCCCCTACCATAAAATTAAAGATATTGAAGAAAAAAACAATTTAAGAATTAATGTATATTCATATGACGAGGAAGAAGATGAATTCGGAATGCTTCACATCTCAAATCGAACCCATCAAGAAGCGATTAATTTATTATTAATTGGGGATGAAGATAAGAACACTCACTACATATACATAAAAAATATGTCAAGACTCTTTTCCCATCTCACTAAATATGATGGCCAAGTCTATTTTTGTTATCGATGTCTCCATCGCTTTATGACTCAGACACTTCTAGACAATCACCTTCCATATTGCTCAGAACACGCTCCTCAACACATCAAGATGCCTGATCCAGAGAAAAATATTTTAAAATTTAACGGATATCATTTCCAACACTTAACACCTTACATCATCATAGCCGATTTTGAAAGTCTTGTCGTTCCAATTCACACTACAGAACCTAATCCTAACACTTCTTACACTATCCCCACACAAAAACATATCCCTTGCGGCTATGCCTACATAATAATTGATCAAGATGGGAAAACACATAAGAAGATGAAAACGTATCGGGGAGAAGATGCCGTATCAGATTTTTTGAAGAATATTTTTCAAGAAAGAGATGAGTTAGCCGAAACATTAATCACCATCAAACCTCTGAAACCATCCAAAGAACAAGAAAAAGCCTTTAGAGAAGCGACTGTGTGTTGCATCTGCGATCAGCCCTTAGGCAACAAGCGATGCCGAGAACATGATCATATAACAGGTGCATACCGTGGTGCTGCCCATATGAACTGCAATCTACAATATAAACAACCTAAAGTCATCCCAGTTATTTTTCACAACCTAAAACATTACGACGGTCACCATCTGATGACGGAATTAGGAAAATTTAAAAGTTACAATATAGATGTCATCGCAAATACAATGGAAAAATACATATCATTTACTATCAAAAAACAAGACTGTCCCATAAAACTTAGATTTCTCGACTCCTTCCAATTTTTACCTACATCTCTTGAAAAATTAACAGCCAATCTGCAACCAACAGACTTTCACCTCCTTAAAGCTAATTTCCCTAAAGATACAGACCTCTCACTCCTTACTCGAAAAGGGATATACCCATATAGCTATTTTACAGACTTCCAAAAATTTGATGAAACACAACTCCCACCACCTTCATCATTCCATAACGATTTAACAGATGAACCCATTTCCATAGAAGATTATGAACATGCTCAAAATGTTTGGGAAACTTTTAATATTCAAAATCTCGGTGAATATCACGATTTATATGTTAAATGTGACGTCCTTCTTCTAGCTGACATCTTCCAAAACTTCAGAAAACTTTGCCTACAATATTACAAAATTGATCCTACACACATGTTCACATCTCCAGGACTCGCATGGCAAGCTTGTCTTAGAATGACTCAGGTACAATTGGAACTTCTCACAGACATTGACATGCTCTTGTTTTTTGAGAAGGGTGTAAGAGGTGGTGTGAGTGCTATCACTAAACGATATGCAAAAGCGAACAATCCCAATGTCCCTAATTACAACAAAAATAATAAAACAAGCCATATCATGTATTGGGATGCTAACAACTTATATGGCTGGGCTATGTCCGAATACTTACCTGTTGGTGAGTTTCAATGGATTCAGCCATCTGAAACAGATATAAACAGCATCCTTTCCCATCCAGATAATGCAGATTACGGCTATGTCATGGAGGTGGACTTGCGTTACCCCCCTGAACTTCATCTACTCCACAACGAATACCCACTTGCTCCGGAAAACATTCACATCACTGAAGACATGTTATCTCCTTACACAAAATCTTTATTAAACAACAGACCCTACAAAGGAAGTTCGAAGCTCTCACCGAATTTAAAAGACAAAGAACACTACATCGTCCACTACAGAAACTTGAAACTCTATCTCCAACTTGGTCTCGAACTCGTTAACATTCACAGAATAATTAAATTCAGGCAAGCACCTTGGTTAAAGCCCTACATAGAATTCAACACTGATAAGAGGAAACAAGCTACCAGTTCTTTCGAGAAAGACTTCTTCAAATTGTTGAACAATTCAGTTTTCGGTAAAACAATGGAGAATCTCCGCTTGAGACGGAATATTGAGTTGTGTAACAACGAGAAGAGGTCAAAAAAACTTGTCGCATCTCCAGCATTTAACAACTTCAAGATTTTCAATGAGGGACTGGTAGCCGTGGAACGAGTCAAAACCACTCTGACTATGAATCGTCCAATCTATGTAGGGTTCGCTATTCTAGATCTCGCAAAATTACATATGTACAAATTCCATTACAACATAATTAAGAAACACTATCAAGATCGTGCTCAACTGCTTTTCACTGACACTGACTCACTCACCTACCACATTCAAACAGATAATATACTACAAGATATGCAAGAACATCAAGACGAATTCGACTTCTCCGATTATCCTAAGAACCACCCCCTCTACTCTGTAAAAAATAAGAAAACAATAGGTAAATTTAAGGATGAGATGAATGGAAAAACTATTTTTGAATTTGTGGGTCTTAAAGCGAAAATGTACAGCATCCTATCAGAAGATGGAGAGAAAAAAAGAGCTAAAGGAGTACCTACATCTATCGTTCGAAAGAAAATAAAACACTCACAATATTCCGAATGCATACATCACCTGAAAACACTCTGTACAATAAACAAAAGAATCCAGCAAGATCACCATCAATTGTACACTATACAGCAACAGAAGCTAGCACTCAGCCCGTTTGACGACAAACGATTTATTCTAGATGATGGTATAACAAGTCTCGCTTATGGTCATCATCAAATTTAAAACAGGAAAATTAAATTAAAAAAAACAGAAAAAAAAATGAAGAAAAGAAAATGAAGATCTGGATAAAAAAAGTGGGGCGCCACATAAGGAGATGTGGCGGGAGGTGGAGGGACCCCATAAAAAAATATTTTTTCTTTTTAAACATACATTTCATTTTTAAATTCAGGTTGAAAAGAAGACTATTTCTAAATAAAAATCTAGTTTTAATAATTTAATTAAGAGTTTTTTGTATTCGCATTCAGAAAATTAATTTTTCTGTCATGAAATTTTCTAGTTTGTTTACAGTTTTAAAGATTAAAATTTCGGTTACAGAACATGTTTTCAAGGTTGGCTCATAAAACTGCAAGAAGCAGATGTTGTTTTTAAATAGAAAGTATTTTACGATTCATGTCAACACCAGGTGTAGAAACTTAAAGTAAAGAAAAAAAAATTAGTTCGAATATGACGTCACAAGAAGCAGGTGTTTTCAAAAACCGTGAGAAAGAATTTTTCGGTTTGTGTCAACACCAGGTGCATAAAATGTGAACTAAAATATTGGTTTCAATATGACGTCACAGAAGTTATGCGTGAGTTCGAATTTGTACGTGGCAACATAACTCTGTTATATTTTGTTGTGGAAAGTCGCATCAATTTTTCTCTTGGAAAAATGAAACGATCTAATAATTCCTCTCAGAATGGTTGCGAGAAAAAATCGAAAAATGAATGTGATTTAGAAGATGTTTTTGATAATTTGGATGATGTGTTTCAAAGCATCGATTTTAATAAACTAATTATGGACTTGTCTGATGAACCCCCCTCTCCGGCTGTAGCTGAGTCTTCATCTGACAAACCCACTTCTTCAACTACATTCCAGACTTCATCTACGCCAATCGTCGATGCAATTCCTACATTATCTAGCGGAAATGAGAAAAGGTCTCAATCTATGGATATGAACGATGGTTATTCAAATCAGCGGATCTGTTTAAAAGAACTTGGAAATAGTATCTATTTAACCTGTGAACTGTTCAAAGGTTCTGTCATTATCCACATTCGAAAATTTCTTCGATCTTCTGAAACTCAACCACTAACTCCTACAAAAAATGGTGTTTCCATGAATTTAAAATCATGGTATCGTTTCGTTCAGAAAATATTTGACTTTAATTTAATTTATACAACATCATCTTTCATTGCAAACAACTCCATCCTCATACTATCTAAAGATGGTATCGCTGAAATCAGCAGCATTCAGAAAGGTTGTTGCATTCGGTTAGATGAATATCAACTTGAGAATTTAAAACACCATCTAAGCTCCTTCAATGAAACAGTGCTTACATATCTGTATGAAAATTACTTACCAACTCTAATTGCTCATAAACTCTTACCTTCGGAAACATATGATGTGGAATTTACATCTTTAGAATTGCGGTTAATAGCAATGATAGAAGTAGAACTGCAAAAAGTTTTTAAATCAGAGTATGAATGTCTTGGATGTGTCTACAATTCATCCGCACAACTTCGCCATGCTTGTATGACTTCCAGTGACTTAGAAAAATTTTTAAGTTTAGGAGAATTATCTCTCTGTACAATCGACTTTAAAGCTTTATCAGAACTTTTTGTCAAGGAAATACAGACTGTTTCACATTATTTCCTTCAAAATGTAAATTACAAAGTGTTAGCTGGTGTTCTGTTTAAAACAGTTGATGATTTGTAAATTTTAGAAAAAATAAACTGATGTGTCTCAAAATGGTGTAATTAATGTGTTAAAATAATTTATACTTTTTCTTTCAGAAAAAAAAAAAAAGAAGTTTCTTTTTCAGAAAAATCAACTCTACATTAAAATCTTTGAACAGATTTTGAATAAAAAATTTTTTCAAAGATTAACTTTCACTTTCCAAACAAAAAAAAAAAATGTAAAGTGAAAAAAAATTTTTTCAAATGAAAAAAAAAAAAAAAAATTTCAAAGTGAAAAAAAAAAAAAAAAATTTCGAAAAAAAAAAAAAAAAAAAAAAAAAAAAAAAATTCGAAATGTAAAAAAATTCAAAGTGAAAAAAAAAAAATTTCAAAGTAAAAAAAAAAAAATTCGAAATGAAAAAAAAAAAAAATTCAAAGTGAAAAAAATATTTCAAATGAAAAAAAAAGTTTTGTTTAAAAATATTAGATGAGGAAAAAATGTTTGTTTACGTATAAGAAAGTGGGTGTTTAAGAAAGAAAGAAAGATGACACATGATAAATTTAGTGAAAAAATATATTTATTTATATAATTTCTGCCAACGTATTACAGGAGACTTAAGAGTCTTTTTAGCTTTAACAATCGATTTAACATTTTTTATAGGTGAATACACATTATCATCTATAGTTAAATATTTGTTCTTGAAGAAAAGCTTGGGAGTATTCATAGAACTCAACGCTTTTAAAAATTCTTCTCTACCAGATAAATGTTTATAAGATTTTCTCTGAGTGAGTATTAAACCAATCAAATCAGTTAGATTAGACTTAGGGATTAATTGGTTTTTATAAATAATCTCTCCTCGTTCATTCCAACGTAAAATATTTGGATACGTTTTCAAATATTGCAAGAGTTGTTCACCTTGTTTTTGAACACCTGTTGGAATCATTTTTAAAATGTTGTCTTCGGAATTTGCAGGATTTTGCATAGTTTCATCTTCAGCCGGTTTTGGAGGTTCATCCTTTTCCATCTCCTTATGTGGCGCCCCACTTTTTTTATCCAGATCTTCATTTTCTTTTCTTCATTTTTTTTTCTGTTTTTTTTAATTTAATTTTCCTGTTTTAAATTTGATGATGACCATAAGCGAGACTTGTTATACCATCATCTAGAATAAATCGTTTGTCGTCAAACGGGCTGAGTGCTAGCTTCTGTTGCTGTATAGTGTACAATTGATGGTGATCTTGCTGGATTCTTTTGTTTATTGTACAGAGTGTTTTCAGGTGATGTATGCATTCGGAATATTGTGAGTGTTTTATTTTCTTTCGAACGATAGATGTAGGTACTCCTTTAGCTCTTTTTTTCTCTCCATCTTCTGATAGGATGCTGTACATTTTCGCTTTAAGACCCACAAATTCAAAAATAGTTTTTCCATTCATCTCATCCTTAAATTTACCTATTGTTTTCTTATTTTTTACAGAGTAGAGGGGGTGGTTCTTAGGATAATCGGAGAAGTCGAATTCGTCTTGATGTTCTTGCATATCTTGTAGTATATTATCTGTTTGAATGTGGTAGGTGAGTGAGTCAGTGTCAGTGAAAAGCAGTTGAGCACGATCTTGATAGTGTTTCTTAATTATGTTGTAATGGAATTTGTACATATGTAATTTTGCGAGATCTAGAATAGCGAACCCTACATAGATTGGACGATTCATAGTCAGAGTGGTTTTGACTCGTTCCACGGCTACCAGTCCCTCATTGAAAATCTTGAAGTTGTTAAATGCTGGAGATGCGACAAGTTTTTTTGACCTCTTCTCGTTGTTACACAACTCAATATTCCGACTCAAGCGGAGATTCTCCATTGTTTTACCGAAAACTGAATTGTTCAACAATTTGAAGAAGTCTTTCTCGAAAGAACTGGTAGCTTGTTTCCTCTTATCAGTGTTGAATTCTATGTAGGGCTTTAACCAAGGTGCTTGCCTGAATTTAATTATTCTGTGAATGTTAACGAGTTCGAGACCAAGTTGGAGATAGAGTTTCAAGTTTCTGTAGTGGACGATGTAGTGTTCTTTGTCTTTTAAATTCGGTGAGAGCTTCGAACTTCCTTTGTAGGGTCTGTTGTTTAATAAAGATTTTGTGTAAGGAGATAACATGTCTTCAGTGATGTGAATGTTTTCCGGAGCAAGTGGGTATTCGTTGTGGAGTAGATGAAGTTCAGGGGGGTAACGCAAGTCCACCTCCATGACATAGCCGTAATCTGCATTATCTGGATGGGAAAGGATGCTGTTTATATCTGTTTCAGATGGCTGAATCCATTGAAACTCACCAACAGGTAAGTATTCGGACATAGCCCAGCCATATAAGTTGTTAGCATCCCAATACATGATATGGCTTGTTTTATTATTTTTGTTGTAATTAGGGACATTGGGATTGTTCGCTTTTGCATATCGTTTAGTGATAGCACTCACACCACCTCTTACACCCTTCTCAAAAAACAAGAGCATGTCAATGTCTGTGAGAAGTTCCAATTGTACCTGAGTCATTCTAAGACAAGCTTGCCATGCGAGTCCTGGAGATGTGAACATGTGTGTAGGATCAATTTTGTAATATTGTAGGCAAAGTTTTCTGAAGTTTTGGAAGATGTCAGCTAGAAGAAGGACGTCACATTTAACATATAAATCGTGATATTCACCGAGATTTTGAATATTAAAAGTTTCCCAAACATTTTGAGCATGTTCATAATCTTCTATGGAAATGGGTTCATCTGTTAAATCGTTATGGAATGATGAAGGTGGTGGGAGTTGTGTTTCATCAAATTTTTGGAAGTCTGTAAAATAGCTATATGGGTATATCCCTTTTCGAGTAAGGAGTGAGAGGTCTGTATCTTTAGGGAAATTAGCTTTAAGGAGGTGAAAGTCTGTTGGTTGCAGATTGGCTGTTAATTTTTCAAGAGATGTAGGTAAAAATTGGAAGGAGTCGAGAAATCTAAGTTTTATGGGACAGTCTTGTTTTTTGATAGTAAATGATATGTATTTTTCCATTGTATTTGCGATGACATCTATATTGTAACTTTTAAATTTTCCTAATTCCGTCATCAGATGGTGACCGTCGTAATGTTTTAGGTTGTGAAAAATAACTGGGATGACTTTAGGTTGTTTATATTGTAGATTGCAGTTCATATGGGCAGCACCACGGTATGCACCTGTTATATGATCATGTTCTCGGCATCGCTTGTTGCCTAAGGGCTGATCGCAGATGCAACACACAGTCGCTTCTCTAAAGGCTTTTTCTTGTTCTTTGGATGGTTTCAGAGGTTTGATGGTGATTAATGTTTCGGCTAACTCATCTCTTTCTTGAAAAATATTCTTCAAAAAATCTGATACGGCATCTTCTCCCCGATACGTTTTCATCTTCTTATGTGTTTTCCCATCTTGATCAATTATTATGTAGGCATAGCCGCAAGGGATATGTTTTTGTGTGGGGATAGTGTAAGAAGTGTTAGGATTAGGTTCTGTAGTGTGAATTGGAACGACAAGACTTTCAAAATCGGCTATGATGATGTAAGGTGTTAAGTGTTGGAAATGATATCCGTTAAATTTTAAAATATTTTTCTCTGGATCAGGCATCTTGATGTGTTGAGGAGCGTGTTCTGAGCAATATGGAAGGTGATTGTCTAGAAGTGTCTGAGTCATAAAGCGATGGAGACATCGATAACAAAAATAGACTTGGCCATCATATTTAGTGAGATGGGAAAAGAGTCTTGACATATTTTTTATGTATATGTAGTGAGTGTTCTTATCTTCATCCCCAATTAATAATAAATTAATCGCTTCTTGATGGGTTCGATTTGAGATGTGAAGCATTCCGAATTCATCTTCTTCCTCGTCATATGAATATACATTAATTCTTAAATTGTTTTTTTCTTCAATATCTTTAATTTTATGGTAGGGGACAGGGCAAGGAATATCATCAATGATTATTTCATGTTCGAAAGGCGTGTAGTTGGAAACACGTTCTGCATTTTTGTCTATTTTCTTTTTATGAGCTAGTAGGCACCAAATAAGACATTTATTATCGGTAAAGTTTTGAATATTAATAAGAGCTTCTTTTCTTTTTAATTTTTGAGGGGTTTCAATATAACTGCTTCCAACTAGCGGCTTGTAATGAGCTATGTATAGGTCTGTATGTATGATTTTCTCTAGCACCCAGCCCGACCCGAGTTGAACAAATTCTTCAAAATGAGTTTTAATTTTTTCTAAATTTTCGATGATGTGGTTTCTGACTGTTTCTTCAATATGTTCTGGACAGGGATCAGACCTAAAATACCCTAACATTGATTCAACTTCCTCATCTTCATTAAATCGAGTAAACTTGATGGTGTGGATAAGATGCCATTTAAGGGATTTCAATGTAATGAGAGAATTCAATATATGGTTTTGGATTTCTTCTATAATCTGGCTATTGAAAATGTCAATGTCATGAGCGTTTTCTTCTGTAGCTGGAATCGTAATTTTCTCAAATGTATTTAATGCTTTTTCAGTGGATCTTTTTTTTGTGTTAACAGGTTTTGTTTTCTGTGGGGGGACTGTTTTTTTCGTTGTGTGGTGTGTACGTTTATGCTGAAGGAGATTACTTTTCTGCCTAAATGATTTAGAACATGCTTCACATTCATGAGAAGCAGATGAATTGGTGTGTTGTTCTTGATGTCTTCTAAGATCAGATTTACGAGTAAATGTAATTTGACACTCTTCGCAAGAAAACGATTTTTCATTGTTGTGAATCTTTAGATGTTGGTTTAAATTATCTTTTCTACTAAAGGAGTCGTTGCAGACTTTACACTTGAACTGTTTTTCACTCTTGTGTGTTTTCAGATGTCGATTTAAAGCATCTTTTCGGTTAAATGATTTTTCACATTGTTCACATTTAAAAAAAATTTCACTTTTGTGAGTCTTCATGTGACGATTTAAATGATATCGACGGTTAAAGGTTTTGCTGCAGATGGAACATTCCTGGAAGGAATAAAAGTGTTTTTGAGTATTGAGTATTTTTAACATGATTATTTTTTAATTAATTGCATATGGAACATTTCTGCAAGAAATAAAAGTGTTTTTGAATATTTAAATAGTTAATATATTTTTTTTAATTGATTTTTTTCTTTAATTTAGAAATAAAAGTGTTTTTGGTATTTAATGTGATTATTTTTAAATTCATTTTAGTGTAATTTTTAACTAACAATTTAGAATTTTTGTACTTGTTCCTAATACTTAAAATCTAATTTGAGAGGTCCTAAAAATTTCCTACCTAACAGAGAGAAATTCAGGTGAGTTAGGCTTAACGCGCTGAAGTGTCTCGAGAGTACTGTTGGGTCAGTCATACCTCGATGTAAACTTCGAAATAGAAAACAGTACTAGCAGAATAAACTTCTCCTAATACTATCCCCAGCTAATCTCACCAAAGAGAGATAGGTTTTGAAAAAAATACTTACATGAGATGAAGCTTGCATCACTTCGCTACGACTCTGGATACTTTCATATTCTCCACTAACTTCAGGGTGTTCCTCATCAGATGCCTCGTTGTCGTGCCACCTGATGTGTCTTAAAAGATGACGTTTTTGTGTGAAACGACATACACAAAGTGGGCAACTCTAAAAATAGATAAAAGAAAAAAACACATAAAAAACACTATTTTTACAAATTAAAAAGAAATTTTTTCAAACTCCTTTTTCTATTTAAAAAAACTTACTAAATATTTGTTATCATTTTTGATGAGATTTGATCCACTGGGGCCAGCAACACCTTCCGAATCTCCTAATTTCCTTTTCTTAGAAAGTGGTGTGGTAGAATCCTGAAAAGAGATAAAAAAAGAACAAAAAAAAATTATTTCAACAAATTGTAACTAAAAGAAAATTTCAAATTAGTTTTCTATATAGATATTAAAGAAAAACTCTTACCAAAGAGTCTTCTACATTCACTCTTTTAGATGGCGCAGACGATGAAGAATCCTCCTGTTCAATTTTATTACAAATTTCGTGTAATTCGGAAGGGGATATTCCAAAATCGAAAAATATATCATCCTAAAAAAATAAATAAAAATAAATTAAGATATCTAATTATTTTCAATTTCATTTAAAAAAATGGTTACAGAGCTTTTTAAGAAAACGTAGAAAAAATATAAAATAAAGTTTACCTCTGATTGGGTGTGCAATTGAGATGACATTTTGCGTAATATAAGCTTAGAACTCTTCACTCAACAGAAAAAAGAAGCAGGTCTTTATGCTATCGAGACGAAAGCAGAATAAATTCTAGATATGCTTTGATTTCTTTCCGTAACACAAACCAAAATTCGCCACATACCCGGATATATGAACTGGGGTGATGTAATAAGTGAATGACCTCTTTTTCATCACCCCACGGAAGCAGATGTTTGCGTGGGGGAAAAGAACATCCTTCGCCTCTTGGCAGTGGGGGAGATTTTTTTTTTTTCTTTTTTGCGAAGATGTGATTGAGCAACATTCGTTTGAGAAAAAATACACAGATTAAATATATAATATTTTCATTTATGAGATGAACTTTTCGTGTGTAGAATTGAAACAATTCTATTTTTTCTAAAATCAACTTTAGAAATGCTGTTAGCTAATTAATAATATTTTTAATGAAAGAAAGAAAAAATATTTACTTTTCATGCGTAAAATTTAAACAATTCTATTTTAAATATCTAAAATCAGTTTTAGAAATGATGTTAGCTAATTAATAATATTTTTAATGAAAGAAAGAAAAAATATTTACTTTTCATGTGTAAAATTTAAACAATTATATTTTTAATTTCTAAAATCAATTTTAGAAATGATATTAGTGAGTTTTAAAACAAAATTAAATAATATTAACAAATTTACTATACTTTTTAATGAAAGAATAGAGGAATTGTGTTTGAATAAATATTTTCATTTATATGATATTGAATTGGAATGTATTGGTCGTTTAGGAGAGGAAATGTCAGTTAAAGAGAGGTATTGTCTGAGTTGAGATGTGATTGATAATATTTTTAATTAGGGAAGGTTGTTCACCTATCCTGTTATAATAGAATATTCCTTTTTTCCACTAGGGGGCGCAGGAGGGCGGCGGTGAGATGGTGGGAGCAGGAGGGACCGCAGGCGGGGCAGCCGGAGGAGGCCCGGGGCAGCTGGAGGAGCAGGTGGGGCAGCCGGAGGAGCAGGTGGGGCAGCCGGAGGAGCAGGCGGGGCGGCCCCACAGCCCCACCTGCGCTTGAGCCCGTACTGTTGTTTTCCTACTACTATTGTGATTTTTTTTGATGCAGCTTTATCAAAAAATAAAAAGCGATTAAAAAAACTGATTTTTTTGGTTACGGCGAGTTTTGAAATTAATTGTCAAAATGTTAATTTTTTTTAGTTGTGACAATTGTTGTATGTCTTTCTGTAGCATAGACAATATATTTTTTAAAACTTGGTTTTTTTTATTTAATATAAAAATGGAACTTTTTTTTTTTTTTTTTTTTTTTTTTTTTTTTTTTTTTTTTTGTTTTCCCAAGATTTTTTCCACTCTGTTACTTACACTCTGCTACCATATTTATTGTTAGAAATTATTACTAGTAAGGTTCTGCAGTTCGTCGAACAGTCTATTTTTAGAAGAGGCCCCCATTTTTTAAATTATTAAGTTGTTTTCACTGTCGTGTTGAAGTAAAGTATTTAAAAGATAAGGATGTTTTATTCAGTTTCCCCTCTGTGACCAGCTTATTTATGTAAAATTTATTTTTTTTTATACTTTTATAAAATTTTAACCATAAGATCAAATGGTGCTTCTTAAATAAATAGGCTTGGTTTTTCTTGTTGTTAATTCACTTTGTGCTGCTAAAATTATTTGTAGATTTTTCCCCTCTGTTACTATGCTTATGGTAACAGAATGGAACAAAACGTAACAGAGTAAGAAACTACTAAAAAACAAAAAAACAAAAAACAAGTTTATTTGAACATTGTTCTTGAAGGCTATATGCTCTCGTTTCATGTTCTTGGAACAGAATTAAAATTATGCATTTTTCTTTTTTAATATAAAATAATAGTTTTTGTGGTGAGCTAGTTGCCATAAACATTAGGCTTTAATTTTCTCAAACAAAATGCTTCTTTAATTGTAGTCATTTATATTTATGAATCAATACTACTTATTTATGAAAATATGATGCAGCGTAAAATACCACTATTTTCGAATTTTAATTTTTTTAAAAGCATTGAACTCTTGTTTGGTCTGTTTCAAATTTTAGGATATCTTATAACATATAATAAAAATGTATTAAAGAACAAAAGATCATTATTTAAGTAGAAAAGAATTCATAAAAAAGATACACTGTGTCAAATGCCACTATTTTCGAATAGTAATTTCTGTAAAAATCGTTATTTCTTGGGTTAAAGAGTCATCCAATTAGCACGCGAATTTGTTAAAATTAGAAAATCTAAGGCGAGCTGATTGAAACTGAAACACAGCTTATAACATATGTTAAATTTTTATAAAAACAATGCCACGTGAAATACCAGTATTTTCTAATAGTAGTTTATTTTTTTAAATCTTAAATTCTGGCTTGATCTGTTTGAAACATTGAAATTTCATGATAGCTTATAACACATAGTAAAATATTATATAAAAAATTGCCTGGTCTAATCCTACTATTTTTGAATAGTATTTTTTGACAAAATCTTAAATTCTTGCCGTAAAGCACCACCACCTCGACTAATATATGATGAGATTACTTTTTAACACTAAGCAGTGCGTTTGTCATAACACATGATATAAATTTACAAAAGAGAATGCCCCACCAAATACCACAATTTTCTAATAGTAATTTTTGTAAAAATCTTAAATTTTTGTTGGATATGTTTGAAACTTAGTTGGATATGTTTGAAGATAGTTTACAACACATGATGTAAACTTATAAAAAAGTATGCCACATCAAATACCACTCCACTATTAATCAGCGTTCCCGTCGGTTACTTTTTCCCCCACTCTGTTACCGTCAATTTAAGTTGGGTTATTTCACTAAAAGTTTATCAAGCACCATTTTGAATAATTAATTGTGTAACTTTAGCTAATATTTTATTGATGTAATACTTTTTTTTAAATTAACTGAAAAAAATGTGAATGCACATTTAATTGAAACTTATGATTTTCCCAAAAAAGTAACAGAGAGGAAATCCTTTGTATTTTACAATAATAAAAATAATCACAACAAAACAACAGTTAGCATTTTCTGAAAGTAGCAATCATATAATTACAGAAAATGTGACATTTACTGTTTTAGGTGCCTTATTATTTTAAATAAAAATGTTTGACTGTTGGTAACAGAGGGGAAAATTTTACTGTTGCAAGTTCATATTTTAATTTTTATTTGATATTCCAAATCAAAAAGTGAACTGCAGTTTTCAGTTTTATATACAAGAAATGTTTTAGTATCATCTGTTATTTTTATAAGCTTTATTTAGAAAAAAAAATTTTATTTGTGAAAACTTTCCCAAATGTGCAAGTATTTTGAAAATCACCCATATACACTACATTGTCAAAAGTATCCGGATACTTTTGATTTTACGCATTTTGTCTATTTCTATGCTGATCTTTGCTGGATATACAAAGGAGAAAATAAATTCATTTATTTGAAATATTATAGATATTGAATTTGAAAATTTTTATCTATGATACGAACTTCATTAACCACCTTATATACATCTCTTACATTATTTTTTATTTTAATTTTTTTATGAATTGCTGATTTTATACACATAAGAGCTACGAATTCTTTTTAATCGAATTTTAAAACCTATCGTTTGTTAAACGCAAAAAATCAGCTTGCAATTGCTCTCATATTACACAATGTCCTTGGGGCATATATATCGCCAATGGAATTTATTAAATTAACAAACATTAAACTGTAATTACTATTAATAAATATCAATGCTATTTTTTTCGGCTAAAAATAAAACACAGGGAAATAAGTCAGATTTAAGAAAAAAATATTGTTAACTTGTTTTTAATTTTTTCGCCATACATTTTAAATACGGTTTTGAGCAGAGAAAGTTGTATCTGTTTTGAAAAACATAATGGACGAACCAGGGCATAATTGAAATTGGGCTAATAACTGAAATTTGAGTCGATAATGATTACAAATAAATTAATAATTTACTTAACTCTTTATAACACCAAAAATTTTAATAATAATTTATGCGACTAGTTTTCCGAAAAATGGAGTTCAAAATAATGCTGATTCATCTTATAAATATATTCTTCCATTGTTGCATTGCAACTTTACTGTGATTGCTAATTGATTTTGCCAAAAGTAACAGTTACTTTTCTTTGTATCTAATGCCTCATGTAAAATTATTTTTGAGATACAAAATTTCCACATAAATATTTTGTATATGGTTTTAGCCATTAAACGCAGTCGAACGAACTATTCGTGTAATTTTTATTTAATTAAATGTATTATGTAACAAATTGCTCTTTTATTTATCAGCGAATAGGAGTTTTTTTGTTTCATTAACAATTAGTTACCATAATTTCCGGGTATAATCCATGGATTAAACTACCATGTTTGTACGCAGACATGTTATTTATTAAAATGTAACTGATTAGACCGCCGCGGTCTTCAATCATTAAATAAAATTTTTGGATCCAAACATCATTGTTTGATCCACGCAATACGCCGAAAATTACGGTATGGTATCTGGAAAAAGATCTGAATTCCACACTAGGCCACGGCCACCACGGATGGTCACTCCTCAAAATAAAAAAATAATAATTTCGGAAAAAAATCTAAAAAATCCAATTTTTTGCAATAATTTACTCAAAAACTGGCAACTCTATCGTTTTATCTAAGATAAAAATCATAGATAATTGGGACAATGTTATAAACTGTTTTCACTTTCAACCCGCTGGTATTCTCCTTATTAATATGCCGAACCCGTACCAAAATTTTCTAGCTGCTGTTGTGTTTTGAGGTGGGCCCCAAAAAAAGGTGCTGAACCTTGGTCGATAGATAACCTGAATCTTTCTGAGGTCTGGAAACTTCGGAGAATACGTTATTAAAGTTTTTTGCTGCATTTCACTTGTTGGATTACGAAAATGAAATTTTATCGATGCACCTTGTAAGACTTACATAAGCAGAAATACTAGCGTCATTGTCATTTTATATTAGGCTGAAAGCATTGCTAATGTTTTTATAAAAATGTTTTGATGGAGTATGACGGAGATTTTGATTTGTCAAAAAAATCTGACAAAAATATTATTTTTATTATAAGTCATTTTTTTAAAATAAATTTGGAGAACTACTTCAGTTCAATGTATATATCATCTGCTCTAGAAAACTCTTACTTTATTTTTATTTGCGATGCTTGTTACATGCATTAAAACATCTTGCTCATATGATTCTTTATGTTAAATTAATGTGGATAACAGTTAATTGACACCTTGTACGTCAAGTGTCATATGCTTTGCTTTGCACTCAATCCAGTACAAACTCGTATTCACAAAATGATTTCAAGGGAAATTTTCTTCCCTCGGGGGTTGCTGTTGACCTTCTTATAGACCAAGGGCATCTGCAAAATAAAGCAAAAAATATCTAAAATAAATTTGACAAGAGAACAAAGCAAAATCCTCTTATTGCTGACTTCTATCAATCAGTTTGAAGATGATTCTGTAACTTTCTTGTCGAAATATAATTACCATAAATGTGAATAAACTTTCCTCGAAATTTTTCATTTTATTTCCTTGCTCTTTCACGGATATTTTTTCATAAAACAAAGTCTTGTTGGTGACTTTGGCAATAATTTTCTACGTGAGTGATTTCATTAAGAAGTAATGCAGAAATAATTCATCATCACTTTTCCATTAATGACGTAGGTTCATAGAACTAAAAGAAAAACAGAAATTGATAGATTTCTTTTCTATTCAAATTACGTCAGAATAATTGATAAAAATATAACACCTTTTATAAAACAATTTGTTGTCTAAAACTTGTTAGTTGCATCATGCACGTCCTCCCAGCACGTATTTTATAAATGACAAATTGAGAGACTTTCGAACTATGCATATGCTATTTAAGCAATACTATTTTCATTGCTATATTTTACAAAACTCCATTATTCATTTTCTTAATTATCAGCATCGATAAATAAATTTATTAAACACAAATACTTCATGAAAGGTTTAAGATAATCCCATTGCAAGCTAGCTAATTGAAAACTTCAGAGCAAATTCTACAAAAATATAATAAGCGGAAATATTGAAATAGAAATTACAAGAGGATGATTCATATGGTTTTAAAAGACTGTATTTAAAAAAATATTACAAATCAGCCACTAAATAAAACATAAAAATGCACAATAAATATACAAGATTTTCATATAATCGCGAATTTTTGTGTGGCTTCCTCTTATCACGAGGCACACACGTCTATGTGATACTCGAATTCGATTGACACTTTTGCATTTCCTTCTTTTGACTTTACACAAATAACCCTTGCTTAAAAACTATTGATAGCAAAAAATGATCGTGTTCAGTATTCTGATTTTTTTTTATAATACTTTGGTATAAGTTAATTTTTTTTGTGCCTACGTTTATACAATTTATTTATACCTTTGGTTTTAATATAACTAAAATGCGTACTGAAAATTCATTTATTGTATTTATCTTTTAATTTTACATCAATTTCATGTATTTCTTACGGATGTTCACTATTGTACGGAAACCAAAGATGGAAACTCTGAACTGACAAATTAGTTTTAGGTAGCTTTCATCATAAAAAGTAAAAAGCTACCTATTGCAGCGGTCCGGGGGAAAGTGCTTCCGGAAAATTTTGGTATATTTTCATCGATCATAACCCCCAAACACCAAAACCACCCTTCGTTCAAATGTTGACATATACAGAGCTGCCAAGTCTCCGGCTTTTTGGATACCAGTATTATTATACAGAAAATGATGTTTTAAGTAATTGGAACATTGAGACGATTTAAAAACAGGTGATTTTCTCTAAAATAATACTGGTGTGGAAAAAACCGGAGACTTGGCAGCTCTGCATATATATATATTGTCATGCAGTAGCTATCGTATTTATGAACCGATTTGATTGAAACTTGGTGTGTACATAGTACGTACAAATGTCTAGACCGAGTTCGTTGGCCAGTATCCTCCGCCATTTTTTTCAAAATGGCGACCATTTAATTTTTGTTATTAAAATTAAAAATTAAATACAAAAAAATTAGAAATTAAAAAATATTTTTCTTCTACAACATTCCAGAGCATTTTTTGTTTTGTTTATACCTTTAAAAATGGCTAAGTTATAGCACTTTGAATTTCTAGTGTCTGACATTTTGAAAATATCTGATTTTTGTCACATAACACGCGTATTAATGAACCAATTTGGATGTAACTGGATATGTACATAGTATATACCGATGTCTGAACCGAGTTCGTTGGCCAGTTTCATCCGCCATCTTGTTTCGAAATGCCGACCATTTAATATTTTTTTAAATAAAAAATTAGGTACACAAAAATTAGTTTAAAAAGATTTTTCTTTTATGTGTTCTAGCTTCATACAAAGGTTCCAGAGCATTTTTTTTATTTCGTCTGTATCTTAAAAAATGGCTGAATTATAGCACTTTGAATTTCTAGTATAGCTAACACTTTGAATGGTCTGATTTTTGTCACGTGATAACACGGGTATTAATGAACCGATTTTTATATAATTTCGTGTGTATATAGTACATACAAATGTCTAGACCTAGTTCGTTGGCCAGCATCATTCGCCATCTTGTTACAAAATGGCGGCCATTTTTTTAAATTTAAGTACAAAAAATTAGGAATTGAAAAATATTTTTCTTACATGTGTTTAACCATGATACAAAGATTCCAGAGCATTTTGTGTTTTGTCTATATCTTTAAAAATGGCTGAGTTAACCTATTGATTTTCTAAAGTGGGTGACAATTTGAAAAATCTATTTGCCTGCGACAACACTCGGATATATCAATCGATTTCGATGTGAGCGAGCATGTACACAGAACTTACTAAGATCTCGATCAAGCTCGATGCAATTTCACCCATCATGTTGTTTTAAAATGGGAGAAACTTCATTATATCGCCGAATTTGCTATCGCATATAAATCGCTTTAAATAAAACCAGGTTGTATAAAGTTGATTAATTTCTCGAAATTCCTATTCATATTCAGTATTGATAAAAACAAGTATTGAATTTTCTATTATCGTGTGCCACTAATTTGAGCTTTGTATGATTAATTAATATAACTTTTTTTTTTTTTAAGTAAAGAATATGAAATCTACTTCTTTCTTCTGAAACATTGAGAAAGACTTTTCTTTTATGCATTTGACCTTGATAGAAAGATTCCAGAACATTTTTCTTTCGTCTATATCAGCGGTTCCCAAACTTTTTGGCTCGCGGAGCCCTTTCAGAGAAGAATTTCTGTGGCGGAGCCCCTTAACCCCATGGTACTGAATGGTTTACAAATTAACCCTTTAAAGACGGGAGCTTTGTATGAAATTTTTAATGTTTTGTCACCAGTTTTTCGACACAGAAATTTGTACCTTATTGAATCGAGAAAATGCTCCGATTGAATAAGGCTAATTTTACTGGTGGGAATAAACAAGGATTCTTAAGATTTTTTTACGGCACATATACGTGTCGCTCGTCCCCAAGGGGTTAATGTATGCTTGTGGAGCAGAGAAAGATCTGTTGGATAAGTGTCTGAACCAGTAGTTTCCCATATGGTGTCAAGATTCTCAGTTTGGCACTTTTCGTGATAGAGAAATTCTGAATTCGTGCTAGAAATTTACAATATAAAATTTTCTGTTATATAACCCTTTAACAGTTTTATTTAAAAGTACTATTATTAAACATGGTAAATTAAAAATAAGGACTAAAAACAACTTTATTAAAATATATGCCTTGTATAATCGAAATATGTCCGCCAAATACAGCAAAAAATTTAGTTTAAAAAAAAAATGGTTTCTGAAAGTTTTTAGTAACGAAGAAAACAAACTCCTCTTATCTAAGCGACGTTCCAGCAATACTGTTAAAGGGGGTAATAGCATCCATTTAAAAATAAATATTTTTTGAAATTTCATGTATGAACTTGTAAATAAAGATCAAAATGGTAATCCTGTCTGTGCCATGCATTGTATTGGAGTTTATGTGAATCTATTATTATTTATGGCAAAATCCACACACACAGAGAAAAAAGGTAAATTGTACAGTTTTTGTTAACTAAGAAATATCTCTGTAAAACTCCAATAGGTTACTCACAAAAAGAATGAGAATGCCTAGAACCAGTCGCCTATGAGTTATTATATAACACGTTTTCCCTAGTCCCGCCCACCAGTAATAGAGTCATATGATTAAATATTCTTTTTTAATCTTCTTTACGTTTCTAATACTTCTAAACACGCAAAGAAAAAGATTCGCTCCCCCCCCCCCTTAGCTCATTCTTTTGAACCATTTTTTAAAAATACATTTAGAAGCAGATAATTATTTTAGTGTTTAAGGCAAAATCAGTTACTGGTATTGTTAAGTGCAGTATTTTTTTTTTTTTTTTTTTTTTTTTTTTTTAGTATTTAGCTGTTAATTATAGTTTGGAAAAAAACTTTCTTTCCCTATTGTTTTTTACTCAAACTAAATATACGATTAAAAACTACACATAATTACGCTTAAACTATTGTTAAAAGAATCTTAGCTAGTAGAAACAAGTAAGAAAAATCATGCGTTAAGCATAGATTATGAAGCACTTTCGAACGCTTCATGAAATCTTTTAAAAACTTCGTTATTTAGGTAAATAAGGATATAAATCCAAATATAGCCAAATATGTATTCCAGTTTTATTGAACAGCCCTGTATTTGATCTCACAGCTAATATACATACTATATAATGGGAAAATTTCGTTTAGCAAAAAAAAAAAAAAAAAAAAAAAAAAAAAAATGCCTAGTAGCTTGAAATTTCTCTTTCAGCAATTTATACTAATAGATGGAAACATACTTGAATACTTTGTTCAGCCCTGTAGTTTGCCTGGTACCTTTATTAGACATCAGTGTTAAGCTAAAATTTATTTTAAAACACTCCTAAAACAACTGAAATCACTTTCTGATAAATTATCGTTCATAGGCTCCATGTACTCAATTCTTTGCGTGGCCCTGTATATCATTTTATCTTTATTCTGCAAACATTTCTTAGTAAATTTAATGCAGTTCAGCGAAAAATGCATAATTTATTTAAGGACCACCTTTAAGTAATTTACGCTCATATAATCATAAGTAGTAACGTTGGCGAACTCTTTTGGGTAGCCCTGTATATCAACTACAGCCTTTATACACATCATATAATGTGCATATATTTAATGAAACTTAAATGCGCATATCAAACTTAAAATGCATTTTATCCATCATCGGATACATATACAGTACTTCGGAAAGAAAGTACTATTTGAAATATTTTGTGTGTCCCTGTATATGCTGTGTACATTATATTAGGGAAGGCAGTATGGTATAATTTTTTCTAAGCCGCACTGACAAACATCAATTTTATTATACATGAAACAGTTTAATATATTTAAAATATGTCACTCACAATTCCCCCTTTTACCATTATCTAATGGAATTCTTTTGTGTGGCCCTGTAAATGAATAATAGCTACATTTTCACCTCATATTTTATGGAATGCATATCTTAATGCACCTCGTAAAAGCATATAAATTTTAATAGGTCTGATAGGGTATAACAACTTTAAAATTCCTTTGAAACGATTTTTCCCCATAGGCCGTAATGTAATGGGAAACTTTTGACTCTCCCTGTAGATAAACTAATCATGGTAGAAACTTCATTTTCAATAGGGTTCGTGCTAGAGTAAACGTCAATTACGTATAAAAATTTCATGGCAATCCGAGTATATTTACGTGAGTTAGAGCGCGGACAGACGGCCAGACGGACGGACAAACCGAATTCATAAGCACTTTTCAACTTAGTTGTAAAGTGCTAAAAACTGCACTAACAAAAAGGGATGTATGGGTGGGTTTAAATATATATCAAGGCGAGTACTCATTGACGAAAATTCTAAGCAAGACGTGGAGCTGAGTAAAAGTTTAGATTGTTGGAGTGAGGACGAATGTAAAGAACTAATACATATATATATATATATATATATTACTACAACCTTATTTCTTATAGGAAAATATGCCATCATAAGGTAAAAATCTTAACCATTACAGAAACCAATTAAAACAAAACTTTAAAGGGGGACTGTTAAATGATAAAAGGTATTAAAAAAGTGCGTTTTTAGCTACTTATCTTGCTTTAAGAATACGTACAATTATAAGTAAGCTAAAAAACTTTGTAAAATCACCATAAAAAGAAAATTAAACAGGACGCGTTTCGAGCTTCAAAAATACAGCTCGTCATCAGCTAATCCAAACACGTGTTACAAGGGACAGAGTGGAAAAAATGTTTTTTCCACTCTGAATTTTTTTCCCACTCTGTCCCTTGTGACACGTGTTTGGATTAGCTGGTGACGAGCTGTATTTTTGAAGCTCGAAACGCGTCCTGTTTAATTTTCTTTTTATGGTGATTTTACAAAGTTTTTTAGCTTATTTATAAATTTATCGCCAGTGATTTCGGTGTTTCTCAATAAGTACAATTATGTAAAACAGCATAGAAAATTAAAAAAATTAAAAATTAACAAATATAAAATAAACTGATTAAAAGAATTACAGTTATAAAAAGAAAATAAAAAAGTTATATACATCGTGTATACAAATATTAAATGAATCTAGTAAGGGTTTTATTAAACGATACAAGTTGTTACAAAAAAAGAGGCATTTTAATCTACAAACATTGTTTTACTATGAAAAACAGTATAGAAAAATTAAATATACAAATAACATAAACAGATTAAAGAAAATAATGTTACATAAAAAAAGAAATATATACACAGTATACACAAATGTAAAATTAATCTAGTGAGAGCCTTTAAATGATACAAGATCTTGTAAAAAAAACTACATTGTAAGTGACAAACATTGTTTTAGAATTAAATACAATTATGAAAAATAGGCTGGAAGATTTAAATAACTAAAACTGAAAAACTAAAATTTTGAATCGAATTTTTAAAACATATTAAATGCTTAAATTTAAAAAAAAATAGTTCAAACCAAAATTATTATATAGAAAACAGATACATATGTAGAACAATTTTCTACAAGAGTTTAAGAGTTTTAATTAATATTAATAAAACTCCAATAAATTTATTTTTCAACCCAGTGATAGAAGTATTTATTTTTGACACACGCACACAAATTCCTACATGCGTTCAAAAAAAATTATTTTGTAATATGCTAATTTATTTCATGTTTTGTTTATTTTCTTGTTACACCGCGGAGCCCCTAAAAAGTGTAGGGGGAGCCTCAAGGGCTCCGCGGAGCACACTTTGGGAACCTGTGGTCTACATCTTAAAAAATGGCTGAGTTATAGCACTTTGATTTTCTAGTATGGCTCACATTTTGAAATGATCTGATTTTCATCACGTGACAACACGCGTATTTATAAACAGATTTGGATGTAACTTGATGTGTACATAATGCATATCGATGCCTGGACTGAGTTCGTTGGCCATTTCCATCCACCATCTTGTTTCAAAAGGGCGGAACATTATTTTTTTTAATTAAAATTTAAAATTAGGTACAAAAAAGTAAGATATTGAAAAATATTTTCCTTTTGTGTATTTGACTTTGATACAAAGACTCCATAGTATATTTTGTTTCATCTATATCTTAAAAAATGACTGAGTTATAGCACTTTGAATTTCTAGAGTGGCTAACATTTTAAAACGATCTGATTTTTTTATCATGCGATAATGCACATATTTATGAACCGATTTGGATGTAACTTTGTGTGTACAAAGTACATACTAATGTCTCATCCGAGTTCATTGGCTAACTTCTTCGCTATCTTGTTTGAAAATGGTGGCCATTTAAGTTTGTCAAAAAGCTTTTAAATGATAATAATATACAAAAAAATTAGACATTGAAAAAAGGTTCTTTTTAAAGTGTTTGTTCTTAATACATGAATTCCATAGTATTTATTGTTTTGTCTTTATCTTAAAAAACGTCTGAGATATAGCAGTTTTAATTTTTAATGTACGTGACATTTTAAAAAATCAATTTGCCTACGACAGCACTCGTATATATCAACCGATTTCGATGTGAGTGTGCATATATACATGAATTAAGATTTCGACTAAGCTCATTAGTTTTCTTTACTCATCATGTTGTTTTAAAATAACAGGCACTTCCCACAGTAAAAAATGAAGACCCAAATTGGGTTGAAAGATTTCTGGGTATAGATAATTTTCCTGAAATGGTACAGTAAGGATTCCAAAATGGTAGAGTATTGTTTCCAAAATAGATAACCCAAAATGGTTCAAAACAGAGCAGATCTTTATTAACATTAAATTAATCAAAATTTCTGAGGTATAATGTATATACTATCTAAGATATTTTAATTGTTTTAATATCATTAAAAATCAGACGTATTTAAAACGATTTTGTGCTACAAACTGAACTTTCCAAATTGGAACAATTCTGTACCCAGAAATCTTTCAACCCAATTTGGGTTTCATATTTTACTGTGATCGTGGAATTTGGAAACCTCATGAATCGCTTAAAATAAAACCAGCTTGAATAAAAGATGACCAATTTCTAAAAATTCCTATTAGTATTCAGTATTGACAAAAACTTGAATCTTATATAATCGGGTTCCACTAATTTGAATTTCGTATGTTTGAATAATGCAACTTAATTTAAAATAAATAAATAAGGTATATGAAAGCTACCTCTTCCTTCCGGTAATGGCCATAAGGACTTTTTCAGTTGTTTTTGACTCCAAAAATTTGGAAACTGAAGATAATGATGATAACGCCAATATTTGTTCACCAGGACGTAAATGGACTAAAATTTCTTCAAGTTTTCCCAATTACGCACCTCCATGCTCGCAATTGAAATCTGAGCCTAGGATTAACATTTTTCTGTGCACCATTTCGGGTATTCTCAGTGCTATGAACATTTTAGAAATGATGAATTAGTGGATACTATTGTACTAAAATATCATCACTATACTGAGCAATAAGGAAATGTTCTTTGAGAAAAAATAGAGAAAGGCAGACTAGTTTGGCAACCCGTCTCTCAAAATGAAATGCTATTGCTTCTTGGTCTTGGAGCTGTCAAAGGAATTGTAAAAAAATATCCTAATCCAAATCTGTACAAAGGACTGTTTGTGCGCATCTGAAAAATTTGTATAGAAGTACAATTATCAGCATCAAGTCATTTGTATAAACGCCATTTTCTGGATGTTATGAACCCTACCAATAAAAGGGAAAAACCTTACAGAGAATGAAAATTTTTTCCATCCCATGTAAATAAAAATTATTAAAAAAATCATAAAAGAAACCTAATATGAATTCAAAGGATGTAATGTAGGACCTTGCTTACCATGTTTCAAAGTTTTCCATGCATTGAAAATTTACTAAATTTTGAAAAATATATCGAATGCTGATTTTGAAATTAAATCTGAATTAAAATGTCGTCTTTTAGTAATATAACAAATAATTTGATATATTCATGATTTTTCCTATACAGTCCAAGAGCCGACCGCTCATAAGCCTAAGTCATCGAGCACAAGGAAAAACCCTTTATATTATGGAAGAGTAGTCATAGGGGAATCTAATGATCCATGTCTGCCGGAAGTGAAGTAGTGCATAAGCCAAAAATGAATACAACTAGTGGTTGGTCATAGGTCTATCATTATGTTTTCCGTACAATCAAAAGTATGAAAACACGGAAAACTGGGTGCAGGAAAACATAATGCTAAGTCTACGAATTAACTACTAGTGGTATTCATTTTCGGCTTATGCACCACTTCACTTCCGGCAGACATGGATCATTAGATTTCTTTATGACTACTCTTCCATGATATAAAAGATATTTTCTTCTGCTCGATGACTTAGTTTTTTGTGCGGCTGGCTCTTGGACTAATACTAAAATATAATTCACACTTTATAATATTGCTTTGAAGTTTACCAGCACGTTACGTGTGTGCAAAATAAAATCCAAAGGTAAGATAAATAAATTTGTGAGTTTTAAAAATTGTATCCATCCCGAAAACTTTTGTATTTTCAGTAGCAAAGCCCTTTTATTGCTTAAATATTGAAATAGACTAACACCGGAAATTTTGAACAGATTTATTTGGAAATAAGAAAAGGCTTAGTAAAGGAAAATTTTTGATTTAAAATTCTGCAGTCATTGGTCTTTTGGGTATTAAAATTAAGGGATTCCATAAACTTACCACCAGAGTTTAAAGGATTAAATTTGAGAAAAAAAATACTTTGTTTTTATTACTAATGAACTCAGAATTTTATTAATAATAAAATCAGACAATAAAAAAATTAACGATTTTTGAAGGAATTTTCTAAAAATTACGATTAAGGAGTTAATTTAAATAAAAGAAAATAACTTTTATTGATACACAGGATGGCCCAAAAGTCTCTGTACAACTTAAAAAACTTTTTACAAAACAAAAAACAAAAAGAAATAATAGGCCTACAGCAAAAATAATCACAAGAGTATATAGAGTAAGTTAATTTTTTTCTACTAATTTAGTCTATTTCTACATGTGATCCTTTTCGTTGTACGAAGAATATAAAGTTGATATTCCAATTACATTCACGTGCGTTTCAGCATGCTAGCATCAACAGCAGTTACAAGTGTATGGATTATTTTTGTTTCAATTCTACAAGACTGTTGACTTTCTTTCTATACACGGTATCTTTTACTTAACCCCAAAGAAAAAGTCCAGTGGAGTGATGTCAGGAGACCGGGGAGGCCATGCTATGGGGTTATCTCCCTCAATCCAACGCTGCGGCATGACTTTTTCAACAGACAAAAAGCTTTTTAAGTTACTTTATGTACTGTTGTAATTATTTTTGTTGTAGGTCTATTATTATTATAATTTTTTTATAATAAATTTTTGAAGCTGTACGGAAACGTTTGGGACACTCTGTATAGTAGTTGTTTGTTTACTAAAGATTTTTTATTTGGGAAATTAATAGTCAATTAATAAATATTAATTCGTTACATATTTCATTTTTCTTTCTAATATCATACCACCATATCACAGAGTACGTATGCCTCACAATGTGGTATTTTGATAATCTAGGTGGAAAAAATCCAAATTACCGATTATCTCGGAATTTAACGATACCTCGTATACTGGTAGCTTGTGTACTGGTATACTCGTTTACTGTCTCTATTTTCGAAATATGTGTAAGTTTTGTCGAAAAAATCAGACGTGGCGATTAATTATGACTGTAAAGAAGACATTTCCGTAGTTGGTTTGTGGGAGTTTTCAACGGTTGCACTAACTTTCTCTAACAAGAAAGGTCCATATTGCCATACTCTTAAAAAATCTGAAAAAAAAAATCGCAGAATGTTCTTCTCGTGAGGATGTATACGTTTAAAAAAATGTTTCGGCGGAACCTCGATAGAGCGTTCTAAAAAAATAATGAAATTTTCGTTATTTGGCGATTTATCACTGATTGGCAATGGAATACAATATCCGGAAATACTTTTTTTTTTATCTCAAATACATTGAATTTTTTTTTCATCTTGAACTTTTCTAAATAAATTTAATTTTGTCAAATTAAGTTTGTTTTAAATATAATTTTGTCATATTGATATTTATATTATTTATATTGAAATGTAACTATAAAAAAATAAGATTTAAAACTAAATTCATAATTTAAATAATTCAAAATTAAGTCCATTTGAGCATTGTCAATTCTATTTTGTTGCTATGGAAACGACTTCTTATATATTGAAATATACATTGAACGAAACTGCAGCATTCTTCATCTGACTTTTATTTTTTAATACGTTAAAATATATGAAAATACTTTTTTCCAGGAATAAATTCATTAACTGCAGCAAGAAGCAATATATATCTGTAAAACAATATATATGTGTGTGTTAAACTGTTACATTGTTTAAGTTTAAATTCATCAAAAACCATTTTCACGCATTCTAAAAATCTACTAACAAACAATTTTTAGTTACATTAAAATCGTTTGCTTTTGGCAAGGAAAAGTACTGCTGGCCAAATCAAGTGACGTTCTCGTCTTTTCACGCCAAATATTCGAAAGTATTTTAATTTTTTTTAGACTTTCTACTGTTGATTCCACCACTAAATTTGTCAAATCCTTCATTACATTCATAAGTAGTTTAATCAGTATATATATATTTTTAAAAATATTCTGAGTACGCCTCGTAAGGAGACCTTCCTTATAAGTTTGAAAGCACGTCGTGAATAATCTATTTTATTTAAAAGCACGAGTTTGCTGAACATATGTCAAGGTTAGATTTAACCCTTTTTTGTTTGAAAATAAACGATATTAAAACCGCTTAATAGCTTTTCTGAATGGTTGTGGTTCTGAATGATCCATGGTGTTGTTTAAAAATTTTATCTTGACTTTTAACATATTATCCAACATTATTCAACTATAAGCATTTTTTAAAATTAAATTGCGATTCCTACAGTATTCCAAACTAAAAATATCTCCTGCGGATGTCTGCAAATCATTAAATTATTAAAAAACAAGCTTTATATTTATTTGCAGTTTAAGTATGTATGTTTAGTTCAAATCTTGCAGGTCAGTTTTAAACCACTTTTAATTATCTGATTGAGCTGAAATTTTAAATATATGTGTAGTTATAATGACAATAAAATATTATTATAATTTTAGGAGCGTAGAAGTTATATTTTTTATACAGGAGTACACAAAAGAGTGGTTTAAATTAAGCAAGTTAATTTTAAAACTCTTTTAGTTACCTGATTGATCTGGAACTTTATTTATGTATGTAGTTCTGATAATAATGCAATATTATTGTAATTTATGGAATGTAGCAGTGAGGGTTTTTTTTAATATTTTAAATGAGGTAAAGAAATATTTTAAAAGCGATTTGGATCAATAGAAATATTTCTTTAAAAAATCCGAAATTTAAATTTTTATACAGTCTTTCGGTCTTATAAGTTATATTTAGTAAATTTTTCCTATTACACTGACAAGTAAGACAAAAAATTCCCGTTATTCTGCGATTAAAATCGACCGAATAATAATTATTTGATTTTGGATCATATTCTTTGTAGCAGATTAGAGATCATTCACAAATTTAGTAGAAATATAATTTCCTCAGATTAATTAAAAAATGATATGAAGTAAAATTAAAGGTGCAATATAAATTTGAAATCTTAAGTTATTCCGACATATTAATGTAAAATATACAATTTGTAGTACACATATAAGGGGAAAAACTGAATTTTTAAAAATAAAATTATGAAAATTAACAACCTCAATTCTTTACAAAATGATGCACATATTAAAATGTTATTCGTTTACACTAGCCTAAGAAAAGCTGGGTTATGTCATGATTTTTAGCTTTTGATAAATGATTCTTATGTATTCTGTACCATTGAATCCGGAATTCTGCTTCATTTTTACCATCTTATAAAGTTTTTTTGCAAATTGTAAATTTCAAAGTTAAAAAAGTATAAAATAGCGAAAATTTGATGCTATAAAATCGATTTAATTGTTGTGTTTGTAACTTTTGATAACTTATTTTTGTGTAATTTTTACCGTTGAATCTGAAAATCACCTTCAGTTTTAACTAACATGTCAGGATTGTCCGCAAATTGTAAATTTTAAAGTTAAAAAGTTCAAAGTTAAAATTGAAGCTTCTCCCCTATCTCATCGGGCACCTTAGCTGTTTAGTAGTAAAAATTCCAGAACAAGTAAAAAAAAAAAGAATAAATTATTGAATTAAATAAAATTATATTAAATTAAAAAAGTTTTACATCTGTTTTATAGAATAAGATTTCCGCTATATTTCAACTTTGAAATTTGCGATTTGCATAAAAATTTTAACATGATGGTTAAAAATCAAGGTTATTTTCAGATTCAATGTTAAACAGTACATAAAAATCAATTATCACAAGTTAAAAAACACAGCTGTCTTATCTATTTTATAGTATCCTATTTTTGCTGTCTTAACTTTAACAATTTATGATTTGCGGAAAAATCCTGACCTAATGGTTTAAAATTAAGATAATTTTTTTTTTTGATCACTAAAGAATATATAAAAGTTAAGAAGCACAATCATCGAGTCTTGTGTTATCTAATCTAAAACTTTTTCTTAAACTTCTTAACGGTAAGCTTATCCTAATTTTTTGTTATCCTGTAAATTAAGTATAAGCGGTAATCATTGAAACGCATAATAATTTAGATTTTCATCGGATTTACGTCAGTAAGTAACATTTAATCTCAATCGGATATTTGAAAGAATTAAACTTCCAGTACAAATTTAGGACAGGCAAAATACAGGGTGTATCTAAACTACTGGGCAAAACTTTAAGGGGTGATAGTACACATGAAGACAAATAATATTAAATGGGAAAATAAGGGTCCCAAACGTCTTCCGAAGGAGATAGGGGCCATCAAAGTTTAGGGTCCAAAATTTGAAGTCATTATAAAAAACGAAAAAATTGATCGATTCGTTTGCAGTTTCACGAAAATTATTCTTTATGTCAATATTGTCTTGAAAATAAATTATAAAGACAAATTTCAAAAATTGCCGATAGAGGGCGCTTTAGACTTTGGAGTAACGAACAACTATTTTTTACCGTTATTTTTTGCATCTCATTGAATTTTTTTAGAAGTTTAGAAATAAACTTAAATTTTGAGCTCAAAATCTGTGGTTAAGTAGCGCAAACTGAACTGTGTTCAATGGGAATGGGTAGGTTGAAATTTCAAATGATTATAAAAAACAGAAAAGTTGGTCAATTGATTTGCGTTTTTCACTAAAATTATTCTTTATGTCAGTATTGTCTTGAAAATAAATTATATAGCTAATTTTCTAAAAATGTCGATAGAGGGCGCTTTAGACTTTGGAGTAACGTACAACTATTTTTTACCGTTATTTTTTGCATCTCATTAATTTTTTTAGAAGCTTAGACATAAACTTAAATTTTGAGCTGAATATCTGAATCGTTGAGAGTGGTTAAGTAGCGCAAACTGAACCGTGTTCAATGGGGGTGTGTAGGTTCAATTTTCAAATGATTATAAAAAACGGAAAAATTGGTCGATTCGTTTGCGGTTTTCTCTAAAACCATTCTTTATGTCAGTATTTCCTTGAAAATAAATTTTAAAGATAAATTTCAAAAAATTCCATTAGAGGGCGCTTTAAACTTTAGACTAACCAACAATTACCTTTAACCGTTATTTTTTTTTTCTTCTTAATATAAATAAATGTTTTAAAAGCTTAGAATTAAATTTTGAGCTCAAAATCTGAATCGTTGTGAGTAATTAAGTAGCGAAAAATTGAACTGTGTTCGTAGGGTGGGCAGGGTAACATTTCAACTCCTGAGCACAGTTCAGTTTGCGCTTCTTAACCCCTCCCAACGATTCAGAATTTGAGCTCAAAATTTAAGTCTAAGCTTTTGCAAGCATTTAATTAGATACAAAAATAACAGTTAAGAATATCTGTTGTATACTCTAAAGTTTAAGGCGCCCTCTAACGGAATTTTTTAAAATTTATTTTTAAAATTTATTTTCAAGGAAATACTGACATAAAGAATGGTTTTAGAAAAAACCGCAAACGAATCGACCAATTTTTAAGTTTTTTATAGTCATTTGAAATTTGAACCACCCCACCCCCATTGAACACAATTCAGTTTGCGCTACTTAACCACTCTCAACGATTCAGATATTCAGCTCAAAATTTATGTTTATGTCTAAGCTTCTAAAAAACTTCAATGAGATGAAAAAATAACAGTAAAAAATAGTTGTACGTTACTCCAAAGTCTAAAGCGCCCTCTATCGACATTTTTTGAAATTTATCTGTATAATTTATTTTCAAGACAATACTGACATAAAGAATAATTTTAGTGGCAACCGCAAATCAATTGACCAATTATTCTGTTTTTTATAATCATTTGAAATTTGAACCTACCCCCTCCCATTGAACACAGTTCAGTTTGCGCTACTTAACCACAGATTTTGAACTCAAAATTTAAGTTTATGTCTAAACTTCTAAAAAATTCAATGAGATGCAAAAAATAACGGTAAAAAATAGTTGTATGTTACTCCAAAGTCTAAAGCGCCCTCTATCGGCATTTTTTGAAATCTTTCTTTATAATTAATTTTCAAGACAATACTGACATAAAGAATAATTTTCGTGAAAACCGCAAACGAATCGACCAATTTTTCCGTTTTTTATAATGATTTCAAATTTTGGACCCTAAACTTTGATGGCGCCTTTCTCCTTCGGAAGACCTTTGGGACCCTTAGTTTCCCATTTAATATTATTTGTCTTGATGTGTACTATCACCCCTTAAAGTTTTGCCCAGTAGTTTAGATACACCCTGTATACATACGATCGTTGAACTTAAATAAAAACTTATAAGGAACCATAAATTTTGTTGAAAGAAATCATCAAAAGAAAGAAAGAAATCTCAAATCGTAACAAAATAAAACATATGTTTAAAAGTAATTATTGAACCCGGTCTGAATCTTAATAAAAGTACTAATTCAATCGTAATACTTGTACGATGTTTGTTTTTCAAATCGCAGATACACATGAAATAACATCTTCGAATACTTTAATCACTTGGTATATTTCTCCTCAAAACATAGCTGAACTCATTTGTGTTCAAATGCAAGAAAATGGCATAAGTCATGCATGTTTAAAATTTCATAACTGGATGAATTTTAGTGTTAAATGAACGGGATTTTTTTTCTTATTTATCAGTGTAATAGGAAAAAATTTCTAAATATAGCACATAGGCACGGGGCACTGTATAAAAATTTAAATTTCGTAATTTTTTTAGAAATGATTTTATTGACTCAAATCGCTTTTTAAAATATTTCTTTACCTCTTATTTAAAAGATTTTGTAATTAGAACTATATGTCTATGACTAACGGTTTTTGGAATTAGCCATTGGCCACCGTTGAGAGTGGATACCCTGTATAGTTTATTACATTTAGTCTATAATTGTTATCAGTTTATAAACTCAGACAAATGTGTTTATGTAAAATAGTGTTAAATTATCCAATCAGACATTGAAATTTCTCTGAAAATAATTCAAATAGGGAATTTTTTTAATTTATCTGCCTTACAACAATAAGACGCATAGCAGCACTACTTTTTTTAGTCTTAATTGATAGATATTTCAGATATTTTTAAATCAATTTGAAAACAAAATTGTATTTTGTATGATTTTTTTTACCTCTTCGTTTTGCATTATCATACTTCATTTGTACAATATAGTAATAAAAAATATACATTTCTTATTGCTATGGCTTATTTATTTCTAGGTATTTTTTATTTGTTTATTTATTTGAGGGTTATGTGACCTAAGTTTTTATAAGTACTATTTATCTAATGTAACCCTAGGTAGTAAACGATTTTGACAAGCTTTGATCTAAGAGAATCATCTGTTATCGTGAGCACCTTAAGAAAAGAAAATCTTAGAAATTCAATAGAAAATTCAACAGAAAGATTACTGAAATTTCCTGTATGTAATCTGCGAATCAAACAACTGTGTTTGGTCCCAGAAATTTTATTTGGAATTGGATATATACCGCGATCTAATCAGTCACATTTTAATAAATGAAATTTCTGGGTCAAAACATTATTGTAAGATTCGTGGATTATACGGCAAAAATTATGGTAAAATGAAACTTATAAATTAAGTTACTTCTTATAAAATTACTTAAATTACTTCTTATAAATTAAGTTTAATATACATCAAATTTTCTTGTGTATCCATGTATTTGAACACGAATTTTACTCTTGAATCCCAAAGTCGTTATTCCAGGTCGATAAATCTTCGCGTATAATGCAGCGGCGATCTACAAATATCAGATACTCGTATAAAACGAACGTTCCCTGTTTGGAAATTTAGTTTTGGTATAAAAAAATCACTTTTGGATTTTAGAATTTCTATATAATCTTTTTGGTAACAAATTGAATAATCTGGGTACTTCTCTTCATAAGATCTTAATTTTATTTTCCAAAATTTATTGATAAACACCTAACATATACATTTGTTTATAACTCTATGGAGATTTAAAAAAAAAGAATTAAACTAGCTCTTTTCCTATGTTGTCTTGCTTCAATGAATTCATATATGGTGTCAAAAGTTGGTGTTACCGATTGAAAATTTAAAGTTGGTACAACTTTTACACAGAGACTATTTTTTTTTATTCTATTTATTTATTTATTTGAACTTATATTCGGAAAAATGAAAGAATTTTGTCGAATGGTATCTCTTATTATATTCCTTTTTGAAAATTTAGTGATAAAATAAAATGGTATATTATTTTTTATTTCCTTTTTTTCCTGTAAGCTTGAAATTTAAATTTAAATGAAATTGGTGTTCCGACAGCAACTATGGTAATCCATGTGCTATTGTAGTTGAAACAGGATATAATGATAATGACGTTTGTCAAGTCATTGTTTAATATTTAATGGCGATAAACATATAACGTTTCAAGAAAGAACATTAATATAATAGAAAAATGAAAATAAAATTAATACAAATGACAACTATATCAGTAATTTTAAGAGATTTTCAATATTACAACATATTCAAAACATGATCGTTTGTTTCTGTTTTTTCTTGTGATCATTATTGACAGATTTCACAGGAACAGGAAATTAGATTTTGACGCCAGAATTGCTGTAATTGCAAAAACAGTTTTTTTTAACAATACAGTGATAAATTGCAAAAGGAAATATCATTTCCTTTGGAAAATCTCTATTCATTGTGTTTTAGAAGAACTTATGATTCATGTGTCAAAAAATGAATGTTTATGAATAAAAATTTCAAAAGCCATTTCGTATTGTAAAAAATAGGCTGTAAGAAAAATTAAAAATTAATATCGATAACATAAAAAAATTAACTATTGAAAATTAATAATTTCTCACAATATTTTATTAAATTAAACACAATCATCATCATCATATTGATGAACCATGTACAGGGTGAGTCATAAATATCGAAACAATAGGCTATTTCCTTAAATATTGCCCCTAAACCCATACTTCCAATTGAAAAGTATCATAAAAAAGGTGAATTTTTCGATAAGATAAGTTGCAACTCCATGGGGGGCCTATTTTTAAAAATACGAGTTTTTATACAGCCCCCAGAGGATAAAACTTCCAATTAGAAAAATTTTCTTTATCCATTAATGAATTGAACAAAAAAAATTCATCTTGATATCTTTAAAAATCAGAGAGTTATGACAATTTTAATAAATCGTGAGGTTTCAATGGATCAGACACAAATAGAAATGAGTGTAATTGAAGAAACAATGTTGCTGTAATGGGTCCAGGAAACATTTATTTTATTTATTTATTTATAAAGTTAGAATTTTGAATGTTTTGTGATGGTTAACCATATAATTTGTAAGCATTATCACATCATAAGACTTCTTAACATTTTTTTCAAAAAAAAAAAAAAAAAATTAGAGTAAATTAAAATTGTTATAGGCTAGTTCCATGGGTTTTGTAGTGTAAGTCACATTACCTTATAATTGCTATGCTTGTTTGCCACCGTTATTTTCGAAAAGTCTGCTTGGCCTTATTCAATTAATGAGAATGTGCTGATAAAATAAATCACATTTTTTCGTACTAAAATACTGGTAGCCAAAAATCGTAGCCTGTGACTTACACTACAAGTACTCATGGAAATAGCCTATAACTCAAAATATAACTTGTCGCGTTGAATTTTTTTCTTTTGATTAAATGAAAATGTCTAATTTTCAATTTTGATTCAGCATTTTAAATAATATATATATATATATTTTATTAAAAGTATTTAAAATAGCAATATAAAAAAAAGATGCAATTTTTTGTAAACAAATCATATTTTTAAAAGTAAATTTTCTGAGCTGAAAACTTCTTTCGGCACGTTGGGCATTTTTTTTCTTGAGATGTTAAAAAACTATTGAACTCGCGGGACTGTTACCGTAACCGACGGTTATTGACTTATGTCAGTTTAAAAATGAGAAATATTGAAATAAAAACATTTGATGCAGAAAAGTGCATTAAGTTTTAAATAAAGATGGGCTCCTAACGTTTAACCTTTTGAGCTCTGGGGTGTAAATTTCTTCAAAATTCCAAATGTCACACTGGCACCAATATTTTGCAAAGAAAAAAAACCGGTTGACGATAAACACGAAAAAATGCATTTAACCTTTTTGAAGTAAATTTGGTCAAATTTTCTGGGGTCATTGTGACATTCTGGAATTAAAATTATGTGGTAGAAAATTCTACCAGCAGAGCTCAAGGGGTTAAGGGAGACCCGCACCCCATTTTCGGCCAAAAATCATCAAAAGTTCAAAAAAAAATTTATCTCAGAAAACGATAAAATACATATTTGCGAATATCCATGCAAAATTTCAGAACTCGGGGACACTTGGAACAGGTAGAAAATGAGCTTTTTTAATTGTACTCACTATAGAGTTTAAAGGACTAGCGGCCATTTAAAACGTGTTTTCCTGAAAATGACTTTTTTCATATTTTGTTCAAAGTACTAAGGCTCAGTGGTAAAATGATTTAGAAACAAAGTGTTTATGTTTTTAGAAACTTAAAAAAAATTGCAACAAAAGTAAGGAGAGATATTTTTTTTTTAACTATTTCTGAAAATTTTACATAAATTGGTAAACATGAAAATTATAACGAATTTAAGGGAGACCCGTACCCCATTTTCGGCCAAAAATCATCAAAAGTTCAAAAATTTTTTTATCTCAGAAAACGATAAAATACATATTTGCGAATATCCATGAAAATTTTCAGAACTCGGGGACACTTGGAACAGGTAGAAAATGAGCTCTTTTTAATTGTTCTCACTATAGAGTTTAAAGGACTAGCGGCCATTTAAAACGTGTTTTCCTGAAAATGACTTGTTTCATATTTTGCCTAAGTTCAAAGTACTAAGGCTCAGTGGTAAAATGATTTAGAAACAAAGTGTTGATGTTTTTAGAATCTTAAAAAAATTTGCAACAAAAGTAAGGAGAGATATTTTTTTTTAACTATTTCTGAAAATTTTACATAAATTGGTAAACATGAAAATTATAACGAATTTAAGGAAATTTACCATACGTATTTTTATTTATTTTTTTCTTAGCCAATTAAAATAGAAAATTAAAAATATCTCTCCTTAGATCTTTTCTATATACTATAACACTATTTAAGAAATTTTAGTAATACCAAAATATTGAAAATTGAATGAGGAGTAGTAATTTTAAAAAGTGTATTTTTCGTCAAAAAAATATCATAAAAATCCCCATAAAAAATATACTTTTTAATAAAAAGTGAATCTTTTTGCTAATTATTCCTTACAAAAAGATTCTTAAATAGTACACCAAAATTCATTACTTTAAAATCCATAATAAAAATTTGGGGTTTTTTCTTACGGGTCTCCCTTAAGGAAATTTAGCATGCGTATTTTTATTTTTTTTTTTTATCCGATTAAAATAGAAAATTAAAAATATCTCTCCTTAGTTCTTTTCTATATACTATAACACTATTTAAGAAATTTTAGTAATACCAAAATATTGAAAATTGAATGAGGAGTAGTAATTTTAAAAGGTGTATTTTTCGACAAAAAAAATCATAAAAATCCCTATAAAAAATATACTTTTTAATAAAAAGTGAATTTTTTTGCTAATTATTCCTTACAAAAAGATTCTTAAGTAGCACACCAAAATTCATTACTTTAAAATCAATAATAAAAATTTTGGGTTTTTTCTTACGGGTCTCCCTTAAATGCTTTTCGAAAGTTTCCGGGCGATTAACTCCGTCCTGTATAGTTTCGATTTCAGATTTTGTTTAAATTTTGCCATTCTCACCTTCTTTAATTACTGTTTAAATGCATCAGTTGATTTAAACCTTTTTTTTTTTTTTTTTTTTCATGTCGATTTCAAATTTTTTCTTTCTGCAGTGACTCACAGACAGACATTTTATAAAAACATGTTTTTCGGTATCTCTGAGCCCTAAAACGTGTGAAACCATCGAAAACCGGAATTCAAAATTTCATGAATCCAATACTTTTTTCTTGTAATAATAGAAGAAAGTAAAAATAAGTTTAAAACCATCATAAATTTTCAAACTGAATAGTAGAAAATAGATTTTTTAAATATTTCTATGTAATTTATTAAAATATATTTCCAATGATTCCGTTAATAGAAGTGTCATTATCGCTATTACTATTTTTACTAAACTTATTGTTTAGTAAAAATAGTAAACAAAAACTATTGTCTAACTGCAACTTAAAAATTTATTGCCTACGGTAATAAGTTTTTAAGACACTTTTAATGAGAGTGTAATTAGTATCACTTAATTTAATAACACTTTTAATAAGTGTTTAATAAGACGGTCCGGCCAATGGATCGTGCCAGTTACGAGGTTGGCGCCAAGGTCATTGGCGCCAGGTTAGATGTCTGCAAAAGTGAAGACATCTAGCATATTTCAAAGAAGTTTAAAGCAAAAAACTATACGCTTTTATTTTATATCTAAAAGTTAAAGTAAATGTCTGAAGTCTAAAAAAATAAAGTCTAAAAGTTAAAGTCTTGGATCGATATTTAACAATGCATGAATGGTCTATCCCTAAATTGTACTTTAAATAAACTTATTTCGCTGCGCTCAGAAGTATGCTTAAGTGGTGTAAGTCACGAATTTTGGAAAATTTTGGATTTTAATATCTTTTGGGAATTTGTAGATATCGAGATGAATTTTTTTTTGTTCAATTCAGGAATGGATAAGGAAAATTTTTCTAATTGGAAGTTTTATCCTCTGGGGGCCACATAAAAATTTAATTTTTTATTATTTTTTAAAATAGACCCCCCCCCCCCCATGGAGTTGCAACTTATTTTATCAAAAGATTCACCTTTTTTATGAAACTTTGCAATTGGAAGTATAGATCTAGGGGCAATATTTAAGGAGATAGCCTATTGTTTCGATATTTATGACTCACCCTGTATAGCATCATATAAATTGATAATAAAGCCTGTTTCTTATTTTCACTCTTAAAAAATCAAATAGAAATGCAATAATAAAGATGAAATATTTTTTTCACTGTTACAGAAGGAAAAATATATCCCATGTATTTACTCGTATGATTATTAGAATTATTTTGGTATACCTTCTAAAATATATATATATACTAGCTGACCCGCCCGGCGATGCCCGGGTCCGTATTAACAATATTAAACGAACTTGAAATTTGTATGATTTTATCATTAACTGGAAGCATGCAGAAATGCATTGTCTGAAATACGTCGTAGCTTACTTTGTGAAAAATCGGTTTTAAAAACAACAACTAATATTAAGCTCTAAAAATACTTAAAATGAGCAATGAGAAACACGGGAGGGAACATGTATCCAACGATTGAGTTATTTTCGTGTTAAAGTGTTGATATTTACACGTAAAAATCACTGTTAAATCACGTAACCACTTATTTTTTTCGCATAGAAATCCCAAGTGAAATATTTTGAATTTCAAACTAATTATATCACTCTTAAATCCGACTATACCGTGAATGAAATCGATACGCCATGATAAAAGATTGGTATATAGCATTATAATTTCAGAGCCATTTAACAAAAGTGTATATTTTTAATCAAAGCATGCGTAATGTTGACTCTGTGGACAAATTCCTAACCGTAAACTTTTGTACCGTAACCATAATCTGTCTGTATCCTAACTGCGACTTAACAGTACCCTACCGTAACTTAAATATAACATAAATGTAACCTAGGCGTCACTTTATTGTAACCTATTCTTATTCTAACCATCACATAAATGCAATTTAACTTTAACCTAACTTTAAATTTACCGTGATCTAACTGTAACCTAACGTGAAATTAAATAAAATCAGACTTACCGTAATGTAATTGCAATCCAAATGTTACCCAACTATTTTTTGAGTTCATGTCCATGGAAATTATTTTGTCTTATACTGGTTATATAATACTGTATATTATATACTGTCTATAACTGGTTATGATTCATTAGAATATTTTCGACGGGTTCAGATTTGGTTCGATTCAGGTTTCAGGTATTTTTTGAAATTCGATTTAAATGTTCGAGTCGTATTCATGTCCATGGAAATTATTTTGCCTTGCTCGGATCTAGTTATGTTTCTGTGAAATATTTTTGTCGGGAACAGATTTGGTTCAATTCAGATTTCGGCGTTTTCTTCAAATGGAATTTTTGGGTTCAGGTCTTCCTGCGTGTCCACGGAAATTATTCTGTCTAATTCGAATAAAGACATGCTTCATTGGAATATTTTTGTCAAGTTCAGGCTTGGTTTAATTCAGATTTCGGCTTTTTCTTCAAATGTAATTTTTGGATTCCGGTTTTCTTACGTGTTTACGGACATTATTCTGCCTTGTTCGAATAAATACATGCTACAGTGGAATATTTTTATCAAGTTCATTTCAGATTTCGAGATTTTTTCAAAGAAAATTTTTAGGTTCAGATTCGGTTCATGTGCATGGAAATTTTGTCTTATTCGGATCTGTTACGGTTCTTTGGAGTATTTTTGTTAGGTTCAGATTTGATTCGATTCAAATTTCAGGTATTTTTTCAAATAGAATTTTTAGGTTCGAATCTCGTTCATGTCCACGTAAATTATTTTATCATACTCGAGTCCGGTTATGATTCTTTCTAATATTTTGAATGGATTCAGATGTGGTTTGAGTGAAATTTCAGGTTTTTTCAAATCAGATTTTTTAGTTTCGAGTCGGGTTTATGACCACGGAAATTATTTCGTCTTGCTCGGATCGGGTTGTAGTTCTTTGGAATAGTTTTATCGGGTTCAGATTTGGTTCAATTCAGATTTCGGGTTTTTTTTCAAATGGAACTTTTGGGTTCGGGTCTTCTTGCGTGTTCACGAAAATTATTCTGTCTTGTTCGAATAAGGAGATGCTTCACTGGAATATTTTTGCCAAGTTCAGATTTGGTTCAGTTTAGATTTCGCGATTTTTTCAAAGAAATTTTTCGGGTTCGGATTGGGTTCATGTCCATGGAAATATTTTGTCTTGTTCGGATCCGGTTGCGGTTCTTTGAAATAGTTTTGTCAGATTCAGATTTGGTCCGATTCAAATTTCAGGTACTTTTTTGAATCGAAGTTTTAAGTTCGTATCGGGTTCATGTGCGCGGAAATTATTTAGTTTTACTCTAATCCGGTTATGGTTCTTTCAAATATTTTGGTCGGATTTAGATGTGGTTTGGGTCAAATTTCAGAATTTTTCAAATGGAATTTTTTAGGTTTGAGTAGTGTTTATAACTACGGAAAATATTTTGTCTTGCTGGGATCGGGTTATAGTTCTCTGGAATATTTTTATCGGTTTCAGATTTTGTTCGGGTCATATTTCGAGTTTTTTTAAGACAATATTTAGGTTCGGGTCATGTTTCATGCCCACTAAAATTATTTTTCCTTGTTTGGATCGGGTTATGCTTCATTTGCACATTTTTATGGGATTGAGATTTGGTTCGGGTCAGTTATCAAATCCATAGTTTTTAAACAGAATTTTTAGGTTCGGGTCGGGTTTATACTCACAGAAATTTTGTTTATCACGGATCGGAGTGTGGTCTGTTTTTTTCTGGTTGGGATCGGGTTATGTGTTAATTAGTCTAAACATTAAGGTTACAATCAGTTTTGCTACTATTCTTTTTATGGCTATTTCTGATAAATAATTTACTTTGCTTTTTGATAATTTACTATGGTGTATGAATCGTTTGCGGATTCGAACAATTGTACGTCAAACAGCTATATTTTATTTTTGTTTTAAAACCAAATTAACGCCATAATTTAATTTTAAATTGAATAGAATACATTTAAATTTTATCAATGATAAAAAAAAATAAACTCTTAGAAAAATGTTGTGTGATTTTTTTACTGCAATACAGCTAATGGCTCATACATTCTAATGTTCGAAATGCCAAAGATTTGCGTACAACTACACAGTAAAAAGAAATTGAGTGGAAGTATAATGTCTTGGACTGACGCCAAAAATATAACCTTAAAATCCGCTACATTAAGTCCAAATAAACACCAACAAAACCATGTGCTTTGACACGCCGATCAATTCAAACTGGTTTAAACCCGTATTTTTTTGTTTTTTACCTTTTAAACTGTTATTGAATATAGATGACTAAAATTTCGTTTAAAAAATAACGTTTTGTGCCATTATTGACTGTAATACACGATCGGAATGCATAAAAGATACAAATATATCAATCATAAGCAAGAATTATGTGATTATTTTTATCATATGACTTTGAAATATCAATAAAGAAGCATCATTTAAGATTTTTCTTGAAAAGTTAACATTCTTTCGTTAATGTCTTAAAATCGTCTGCACTCTGAAATCTAGATTTTAGACTGATATTTGTTATTTAAGTTTTCAGGCATGATTTTAAAAGAATGTTTTCATAAATATATTTTATATATTGATATAGAATTATTAATATGTTGTTAAATCATAAACATTTTTCATCTACATTATAAAGTATTAAAAAGTTAAAAAAAAAGAAAACTTTTAGTAATACAGTTTTTAGTTCAAATCAAATGTTTTCAATATTTTATTTAATTTTATTTTGACATTTCATTATTTCGAATTTATCAATTTCAATTATTTTAAAAGCAAACATTTTTCTAAATAAATAATATAATAGAAAAAAGACCATTTTAAAAAATTACTATTTCTTTGTAAAATATGCTTTAGCTGTAATTCATTTCTTTCAATTCGTCTTATTAATACAAAATCCCTTCCACATGCTTTTGTTTGGGACATTAAAATTTGAGCCATAAATGGTTTAATATTGCAACCCTTTTTTCGGTTTACTTCACCACCACCTATCTTTTTCTTCCATGGTTTACAACCGCTGTTATAAAAAATCATCATTTAAAATGACAGTTTGCCAGCCTATGAATTTTAAAGGTCTATTCCAGCTTTTTTAATTATTTCTTTTTTTTGCTTTTTTAAAATTTTATGCAACCAACCAACCATAACTAAATGAAGGGAAAAAAGAAGAAAAAAGGCAATTTTTTATGAGAGTGATCTTTGGAATTTAATTAATTACTCAGTTAATAAATAGAATTTTGAAATTCTAGGCGTCAGGTGAATCAGGAGCGATATTGGGCTACTCTCAGAAAAAATTTGAGCTTCGTACGTACCGTAGTTTTCGCTAACTATCGCAGACACACACACACACACACACACACAGAGCGATTGGTTATTTTATTGATATAGATATAACGTTACTCCATAAAATTGGAGGCAGCTACTGCCTCCAATTTTATGGAGATTTTTTTTTACTTACATAATTGTGTAATTTAAACATATATTGCTGGTGTCATATTACAATGTTACACTGGTTATATCGGTTAAAGTACTCCATAATATTGGAGGTAGCAAGGCTACCACTAATTTTATGGAGTAACGTTACACAAATGTTTTACAGTGTGGTACCTTTTTAAAGGCGTATGTCTCATAGATAAAATGTTTATGTTTTCAAAAGTTGTAATATTTCCTTGGAAAACACAATATCGCGTTTTCAACAGTGTTTTAGTCATCATTATTTAATCCTTTTTGCGAATGAGTAACCATTCACTATGTGTTACAAACCTTAAGGGAAATAAAGTTTCGCAAATGAAACGAATGTAGTAAAATAATATTTCCCTTAGCATGAATGTGAAATCATGTTAAAGTGAGTAACAAACAATGGTTCATTACATCAAATGGTCAAAGGCCGCTTTTCAGACCAGAACATTGTGCATTTGCCTAAATAAATGTTAATTTATCTCAAAACAGCAGGGAAAAAACACAGCATACAAAGAGCTTTTCAGAACTGTTCATGGCGTCATGCAGAACTGCTTTAAAACTGGATCTTCCAATGTAAAAATGAAAACTTGAGAATGTCTCGTGATAGATGTACTTTGGAGTATGATTGTCATATATAAGAAAATGAATCTTCTCTTAAAACTGGCTGAATTATTAGTCAAATTTACCAAACAACCGAACTAGTAATTTCTTTCTCTCTGAAAGTTTGCTTTGGGTTATTGAGTTAATCTCAATAACTTTCATCAAAAAGTACCTTTTAGTAAAAAATACAACTGAAATGCTTTTACTGCTTTTAGAGGGTAAGGTGATATTTCGGAGCTTTCTGATATTAACCCTTTCGGGTCGAAATTTGTTTCAATTTTTAGAGAAAATTACTTTTACGTTAATAACATTAACACTAGCTATCTAAATAGACTAATTAGTGTTTAACGAATATTTCAATGTCTGAATGATAAGGAATATTATTGTTTTGCGTATTATTCAATTAATAATCATATGACTGTAGGCTAAGGAAGAAATTTTTGAGATGTATAGAAAATATTGTATTGCAGTACGATTTAACTTAAACTTTAACTTTCTAATGCTTTTAGTGTTTTATTACACATGATTCTTTCAGAAAAATAAATTTTATTTTAAATTTAAATAGTGAAATGCATATTTAAAATAAAATAGTCGCAAACAATGTAAAGAAAATTAAGCCAATAATAATAATTATTATTAATATTAAATGCCTAAACAAAAATGAAATCATATAGCAAATGCATAGACATATACCAACATTATTACATGTAAATAATAGCAAAAGTATTTCTTAAAACAAAATAGTACTCCATTAAAAGTCTTGTACTATTAATAGTAGGGGGAAGTGGAGCACATTGGTGCATGGGGCACATTGGTGTATGGGGCACATTGATACACCCCCTATACTGCTCAAAAGGTCGTTACAGGAAGTTTCACAACAATTCCAAAAGATGATGCTAGCGTACACAACTACATACAGGAGTTCTTGGCATGATTCAGTAGTTCCATGAAATGGGACGGGTGATTGTTGCTTTTGTAGGTCAAAAGTAATTTTGATTTATACAATTGCAATTGTATTATATAACTGTTCCAGTATTTTCAACCGAAAAGAATACTCTCCGTGGTAAGTAAAGTTGCTGTTTATCAGTTCCTCATTCTTTATTTTTAGGTAAGTTATGAAGTTTTGAATTTGAGACTTATATTAGTCAAAATGGCTGCATGGGGCACATTGATACAGTCTATGTCGGCGCACATTTTTATTATTGCTCTTTTCAGGGCACGAAGAAAATATTTCCAAATATATGTGATAGGGCACAGCAACCTTATAAGAATTTATAAAGCATATTTTTTTTTAAAATATATGCAAGATTATTTCATTAATATAATTTTAGTTCTTACTATACTTTGAGCACTTTTACTGTTTATAATGAATAGAAGAGAGTAGAGAAAGATTGGACACCTGCAATAATTCTTAAAACAAGCTTTATTTTTAATTTATGACTCCTCCACCAGATGGAAAAGTCATTGCCTAATACCAGTTACTATAATTCTTTTCAGTTCCAAGCAACTACGAATTAGTGACTTAACCCTCTAAATGTTTTGATCGTAATATTCCGTTCTCTAAGCTCCAGGTTTCACTGCAATATAAGGAATATTTAAGATACTACAATTCTGCAGATTTAATGAATTTTCAATATATTTGAGAATGATTAATACTCTCAAGGATTGCATTCATATTTGAGATTAAGATTTTTTCTTTTTTTCTTTTTTTGTAATGTTGAAATAATCATATTTTCTGGCATTTAAAACAAAATGCAGATAAAACAACATTACAATTTTACCCTTTTGCAAGACGCTCAGAGGGAAAAAGGCTAATTCACAATATCAAAAATAAGAATTACTCCGATTTTTAATGTACATTTTCAATCTCATTCTTTGTTGTTAACTTGTTTGTATTTAATATTTTGCAAACTCAACAATATACCATTTACAAATAAACAGTTAAGTTAAATCTAAAAACCCCAAAAAGCTTATTGTAAAAACCTATTTATATTTATGTTATTCATAGGAAAGTATGGAACACTACGGCAAAGGGAGGAATGGGACATGTCCCATCCTTTCTAAGTGATATCTCTATCCAAATAATTATGCTTAATAACATACAATTTTTTTTTGGTATTATATATTTATAAGACTATTTTGTTTTGAAATTGAATAGTGTAACAAATATAAAACTCCCTCACATGAGGGAGGAATGGGACATTCTTCTTGTTAATTTAATTAGTTTATTAATCTAAAATTATAGTTATTATAATCAAACTGACAATTTTTTAAGTTTGTATAAATGTTACAAGATGTTATTCTGAAAATTTCCATTTTTTCTTAGCGAAACATAATTAATGAAAAATATTTTTCAAAAATCTATCCCTCCCTCCATATTCTCCCCTATTTATCTCGAACAAGTTAAAAATTAAATGCTGTTTCAATCTTCATTGGACCCTTCACTGGCAGAGTTTTAATTTACAAAAACTCTAAGAACAAAATTGTCGATATGAGGTGACCGTGCCATGACAAATTGTCTCAAGTGTCACAGTCACAATGATGACCAAAATGTGTTATGTTTATTTCGTCACATTTTGACTCTCGGGAGAATGTCACTTACTAACTTCACTATGATCGATTGTGGCAGAATTTTGAGTCAGACGTTGCTCGAATTTATAAATTAATTATTTACAATTCGTCACAATGTGGACATATCGACTTCGCAGTGATCCATTTTCCACATCATGTAGTGGCAATGTAGTCAATTAGAGTTGTATTTGTCTGACGGCACACTTTCACATTTTGATTAAAAACTGGTACGGTGTGAAGGAAACTCTTCACTCACTTCCAAACACCCGCTCCATAATTTTAAATCTATGGGCAAGTTGTTTTCGGATTTCTCGTTTAAATTTGAATATATTTAAACTTTTTTTTCTTTAAGAAAAGCTGAGGCTAAAGTTTTACTCTAAAAACGACATCTTCAAAACTGAGTAAAAATACTCAAATGTGAATATGTCGCATAGTTAAAATGGCTCCGAATCAAATTTGAAATATATATATACTCATTTCTGAAAACATGAACACACTCATATTACGCTTTATTTGCGATCTTTATTCACGATTATGCATGATGCTTGCACTTATATATTGTAGATTTTTGTCAAAGTACTCCTGCGAAGTCTTTCCTTTACAAATTCAGCAATTCTTCAATTTCTAAAGATGAAGGATAAAACTTAAGATAAAGTGCCCTATTATCGTCCTCCAGTCACTTTTAGGACCCTGGAAGTTTTAATTTTCAGTAAAAATCTGTCAAATTTGGATTTTGTATAGATTAACTATCCAAACATATGGAAACATGGGCAAATATTGTACAAAAAACATTGACAATACGAAAAATTGTTTTTTCAAAAATATCTCAATATAAATAATAATAATGTCCCAATTTCGTCTCTCTGAAAAAATTCCAAAAAGCCAAGGATTAACTTATAACTAAATCAAATTTTATTTCAAAATTAATAATTAACTTAATTTACCTTAACTTAAGGTATTATTAATGTATTATTAATCCTAATAGCAAATAATAGCATCAATAATACCATAAAAAAACAGTATGCATCCAAGCATGAGGAAACTCTAAATTGTGTATTGTTTTTGGCTCCTGAGCAAGTTTCGTGTGACCATGTGCAGCGCTAAAATGTGCAAAATCAAATTTTAGGAAATCGCCAAAAACTTTTAAGTGCATCCATTGGTTTTCATTATAAATTTGGAGATTGTGGTGTTACATTATTGCAGACTTGTATGGACTGATAGAGAAAAAAAAAGCGATAAGGCGAGTTTTGAAATTCACAGCCTCATTTGTATTTTACATATGTTTTATTTTGTAAGGAAATGAAGCTGTTTCCCTTCATTACTTTATTTGAAAATGGTGTGTTATTTTGATAAGCTTTTATTTTTATTTATAACGTTTATGTATTTGTTGTCCTAGTTCAAAATTTGTATTTAAATTTTACCTCACTTCCAAATATCCAATTCGCTTACTTTTTTATATCCAATGACAATATAATATTAATACAATTTTAGGTGCGTACCGTTTATTTATTTTATAGGGTACACCAAATTCTATTAGGTTAATTAATTTAATAGAATTTTAAATGTGTATAATGTTGAAACGAAATATGAATATTGCTTTCCATAATTTAATTTAAAAAGAATTCTGTTATTTTTTTTTATTTATATTTTTAGTACAAGTTATATATTTTGCTTTAGTATATAAACATCAATATAAATTAAAAAATATTAATGTAAAAATTATTTTACTCTTAATATTTAATGTTAAATTTTATATCTGACGTTTATTTTTGTTTCCAGTAAATTTGTGACTGACCCTATTTTGCAGCAAAAAAGATGCTTCAACTTTAAGCAACTATTACTCAGTCAGTTTTAATTCCAGAGGAATGGGACTCTTTTTGCCTTACTTCATAGAGAAGTGGTAAAAATTCATTAACTATCACTTACAGGACGTGGGGACCGTGTAAAAATTTAGTTTACGTAATTTTTAATACTTTTTTTTCACTTAAATCGCTTTAAAACAATTCTTTACTTTTTTAAAGCATTTTTGCAAATGAAACTATGTGTTTATGACTAACAGTTTAGAAATCAGCCATTGGCCACCGTTGAGAGTGGAGAATATTCATGTTTTCTAAATCATATACACAACTCTAATTAAAGTCATTCATTTTATTGTGAGTCGCTTTTCTTTTCCAGTGTGCCACTTTATCCACATTCATATTATTTTCTCGTCTTTAATACGTTGCATTTTTTACGACTAAATGACGAGTACTTTCGCATAAAATTTTACTTAATATATAACGCACAATATAGCTATAAGATAAAACAATGGAAATACATTTTAATCTAATATTTTCATTTTAATTATTTATTTATTTATTTATTTTACATTTTTCTTAAATCTACTAAGATATTTATTCGTGTGTGACTGCAAAACATTAGAGTGATTCATTTACACAAATTTATTACTTATATGTTACGTATCTTCATAAAACGGAATGGAATCTAATCCACTTTCTAAATTAATATTTTCTATACCAACAGTCAAGAACCCATTCTATCATTATTAAAATCTCAATAAAAAAGTATGAATTATATAATTAACCACATGTGTCACAAAATAATTTTAACTTATACGATGTTCTTTCTATTTTTATCTTTAGTTGTCGTATTATTAGTTAATATATGAAAACGGCATAACATAGTTCATTAATAGTGAATTGAAACACTAATAAATATTCAAATAGTAGTTAAACTAGTTCATCGTTTTAATTTAGAAGATACCAATTCATCATAGAAACTGGAAATTAAAATTCTTAAAATAAATCAATTTACAGTAGAAAAAAAGTCTTTAAACAAGGGAAATTTTCCTTGTAATTTTGTGATTAATTATAATTTTGATTGCAAATCTAGTAAAATGCGTTCACAAATAAGATTGGAAGGAAATTGTGCAATTATTTAATGATAATGTAAATGTGAAAGTTTAAATAGGTGAAAAGTAATTCTTTAATGTGATATCAATTTGTACTTTTATTGATATATACTAGCTTTAACCAGTTTTCAGGATTTTTTTTTTTTAATTTATACAATCTGGGAAGAAAAAAGTATTGTTTCTTATCATGCATGAAAAAGTTACTAATTTAAAAGGGAGTGGGGGATTTCTTCTTTTCATCAATTTATGAATTATTTAAAATGGAAAGTTTCTGCGGCTTTCTTCATTAATGAAAATTTTCAAATCCCTAAAAAAGATCGAAAATCGAACGGGAACTTAAAAACCAAAGAAAAATGTGAAAATAACTTGAAAAAATTATTTTATTAACAAGGAATTCTTAGCTAAACCAGCTGTTTCAGATTCAGGTATTTGCGCTACACTCTGAAGTAGTAAAATTTATTAGAATTTATTAGGCTATAAAAATAGAAATTCCAACAGAAACCGTAAGTATGTAAAGTTAATAAAAAAATCGATTTTGTAAAATAATTTATTTGTAATACTTTAGATTTCTTAAGGTAATATTTTTCTTTAGGAGAGTAAGTTTTATTTAATCGATTGGGGTTACCTAAGTTCAATTTGGAGACAATAAAATCTCATTTTAAAATCTACAAATATTATTTCACGTGTGACGCATGATGGTGATTGTAATCTGGTATGCCGTTGTGTGACTTGTGCTGGAACTAGTAAAATGACATTTATTAACGGAATTCTTGATGCTAGAAAGTACGTTGATAAAATGCGAGATGATTTGTTTGAAAGTCTGTCGAATCTGAAAATCAGAAACAACTTATTGTACCAACAAGGCAGCAACTTCAGTCAAATGGCATGAATAATAAAAAAATCATTTATTTTGTAGCTTTTCCGAATGTTTCAAACACCTATCCAATCATCAGACATCGGTTCGAATGAGACTGTATAGTCATTGTTGCATCAAAAATTTAATGATTTCTTTTTTAATCTTTTCATTCATATGGGCCTCATATGAGGGCAGATAAGTATTGGCCTATAAAGCAAAAAAATTTCCAGCATTCATTTATGGAGACCTTATTTGTGAATAGATAATAGCTAGGGTGCAGCACAATAATAAAATTATTTTATAATGGGTTCGCCTTTTCACAAAAAAAAAAAAGATTGAGTGATTTTTTTAAAAGAATAATGAAAAATTATTTATGCACGAAAGAGTTAATTAATTTGAACTTCAAAACATTGTTTTGAGAAAACGAGCAAATTATTTTCAATTTAAACCAAAAATATTGTGGAATTAATTCCAGTCAGATTATAGTTTGCTATAGATAGTAATGTATTGTGTCCAAAACACTAGATATTAAATATTTTATTTTCTCAAACAATCTATAGCTTTTGTGTAAATGTTCACATATTTTTCTCACAAAATGCGTGTATTTTGTATTTTACACGTTATCATTCAGCGGTCACTCATTGTTTTATATATTATCCCATTAGTAAGCATTTATTTAGCTTGAATTCGTATTCAAAGATATAACTAACTAAAACATTACAAGGAAAATATGCCTTGTTAAAATATTCTTTCTGCCATTGTATGTACTTCTAGTACATATTTCTGAGAATGGGTTGAGATATTAATTCTATTTTATGAGAATAAATTTGTTACATATTTTTTTCAAAAATGTACTTTAATAATAAAACCGGTTTATTCTTACAATGTACAAATTACAAAGGCTGTTCACACATTTTTTAGACGATTTCGTTTCTCTGTAAAAAATACTCCAATCCTTATATATAAAAATCACACAAGTTATTTTTTAGCAGTATAATTTATCGTCAGTTACCCGAAATTTTTACATAAAAGCAAACTAGCAATCTTTTAAAGAAGCGATAGATGAATGCTGTGTTTTCACTCTTTCCAAAGAAAATTATTCTCATTCAATGACATAAATCCACGTCAAAGCATTTGTTGCCGCCAGAAGCGCCATCTATTGTTTATTCTCAAAAAAGTGTTTCTTTTTTTTAATAACTTGAGTTGTGTTCGAAATGGCAACATAAATTGTTCTTTTAGTTATGTTCGAGAGACCGATCTGAGGAGTAGTGTAAACATCGGCTCTCGTATATTTTAAGTGATGTGAATTAAAGTTTATCGTGAAATACAGTCCGCTGAGATTATTTTATTGTGTGTAGTGAACTAATTTAAATAACTGAGCGAAACGGCGGGTCCATATATTTTTTTGGTCCGTCGAGCCGGAGAAATCAGCATTAAGTGCGTAGCAAGATTCATTCTTTCTCATTTTCACAAGATTGTAGTAATACTAATTATTTGATTAAAAAACCAATAAAGCAACAGTTTCTATTTTTACTCGTAAAACAAAACTAAAATGTTAAAAGAATGAATCTTGCTACGCACTTAATGCTGATTTCTCCGGATCGAGGGGGGGACCAAAAAATGTGTATGTGAGTGATAGAGTTGAGCTAGTAAAGGCAAAAAATCTTTGTTTTAATTGTCTTCTGAACCATAAGGTAGTAGATTGTAAATCCAAATTACTTTGATTATTAGTTTGGAAAGGCTGGAATACTGGAGCCGAAACATTCAAATTAGATTTATTACTACCACTGTTTATATTACTCATTTCCTGTGGAATTACCTCTTGATTGCCAACTTTATTTATTTTTTGTTCTCGAGGGAAATGGAGAGTTACATTATGTTTTTTCCGACAAATAATACAAGAGAATTTGGATTTACAATCTACTACCTTATGGTTCAGAAGACAATTAAAACAAAGATTTTTTGCCTTTACTAGCTCAACTCTATCATTCACACACATATTTTTATAAACAGGACATTTATGTAAAGGATGACTTTCATTGCATGACAAAATACACTTAGAATTTTTAACATCTGTTAGAAAAACTTTAGAAACTGGTTTGGAATAATAATTTTTTTAATCTATCTCTCGTGATAACTCAATTGGTCGAAACCAAGAATCCCCTTGTCTAACATTTATAAAACACATAACATCCTTATCAAGAGTCTGACAAATTTTATCAGAAATCACTAACTGTTTTAAAGTTTCAAAATCTGTCACATTTCTCAATTTTAAATAATAATCCCAACTCGTTGTTAATCGGGATGCAAATTGTACATATGTTTCATTAGATTGACGTTGTGCTTTCCTGAAATGTTCTAGGCAAGTTTGAGGAGTCGGTTCAAACTCTCTAAGTACTATAGCTTTTACTTTAGAATAATCCTCCAATTCCCCATTTTTAATGTATGTTATAACATTTGTTGCCCTTTCCCCTAACAAATTTAGAAGAATTTCTGATTTATACTTTTCTGGGACAT